>LR738710.1:437536615-437698921 GCA_902687465.1 Secale cereale | reverse complement strand
GGGGGGAGAGAGAGAGAGATCAAACACATAGCTACTGGTACATACCCTTAGCCCTGAGGGTAAACTACTCCCTCCTCGTCATGGAGACTGCCGGGATGATGAAGATGGCCACCGGTGATGGTTTCCCCCTCCAGAAGGGTGCCGGAATGTGCTCCCGGTTAGTTTTTCGTGGCTACAGAGGCTTGCGGCGGTGGAACTCCCGATATAGGTTTATTTTCGGAGGTTTCACTATTTATAGGAATTTTTGGCGTCGGGGACAAGTCAGGGGGACCTACGAGGCGGTCAAAAGGTAGGGGGCGCCCCCACCCTTGTGGTTGCCTCGTGGCTCTTTTGGTCCATCTCCAACGCTCCGTGGGCTTCTTTTGGTCCATAAAAATTGACTGTAAATTTTTAGGTCAATTGGACTCCGTTTGATATTGCTTTTCTGCGAAACCCAAAAACAAGGAAAAAAACATAAACTGGCACTGGGCTCTAGGTTAATAGGTTAGTCCCAAAAATCATATAAAACAACATATAAATGCATATAAAACATCCAAGGAAGATAATATAATAGCATGGAACAATCAAAAATTATAGATACGTTGGAGACGTATCAAGCATCCCCAAGCTTAATTCCTACTCGTCCTCGAGTAGGTAAATGATAAAAACATAATTTTTGATATGAAATGCTACCCAACATAATTTTCAATGTAATATTCTTTATTCTGGCATGCATGTTCAGATCCATTAGACTCAAAGTAAAAATTTATCAATATCAAAATAGTAATACTTCAAGCATACTAAAAGCAATCTATGAAGCTTCAAAAATAACATGGCTAAAGAACGCTATCCCTACAAATCATATAGTCCTTATGCTCCCTTATCTTAACACAAAATACCCCTTATGCCCATCCCGGAGTAAGCCAAGCAATTGCTTTCATACTCTACTTTTTCGAGCCTTTTTTCAACTCTTCACGCAATATATGAGCGCGAGCCGTAGACATAGCACTATGGGTGGAATGGAAGGTGGTCAGGCAAAAGGTGGGAGAAAGTCTCACATCAACTAGGCAAATCAATGGACTATGGAGATGTCCATCAAAAGATATCAATGTGAGTGAGTAGGGATTGCCATGTAACAGATGCACTAGTGCTATTAGTGTATGAAAGCTCAAAAAGACAACTAGTGGGTGTGCATCAACTTGCTTGCTCATGAAGACCTAGAGCATTTGAGGAATCCCATCGTTGGAATATACAAGCCAAGTTCTATAATGAAAAATTCCCACTAGTGATATATGAAGGTGACAACATAGGAGACTCTCTATCATGAAGAACATGATGCTACTTTGAAGCACAAGTGTGGAAAAGGATAGTAACATTGTCCCTTCTCTCTTTTTCTCTCATTTTCTTTTTTCTCTTTTTTTGGTGGGATTCTTTGGCCTCTTTTGTTTATTTGGGCTTCATTGGCCTCTTTTATTTTTGATAACCTCACATGGGACAATGTTATAATAATGATGGTCATCATGCTTTTATTCACTTACAACTCGATGCTAGAACAAAGATATGACTATATGAATGCCTCCTGTGGTGTACCGGGATGTGCAATGACCAAGAGTGACATGTATGAAGATTATGAATGGTGGCTTTGCCACAAATACTATGTCAATTACATGATCATGCAAAGCAATATGACAATGATGATGCTTGTCATAATAAACGGAACGATGGAGTTACATGGCAATATATCTCGGAATGGCTATGGAAATGCCATAATAGGTAGGTATGGTGACTATTTTGAGGAAGGTATAAGGAGGGTTTTATGCACCGGCAAAAGTTGCGCGACATTAGAGTGGCTAGCAAGGTGGAAGGGTGAGAGTGCGTATAATCCATGGACCCAACATTACTCATAAAGAACTCACATACTTATTGCAAAAAAATAATATTAGCTATCGAAGCAAAGTACTATGACGCATGCCCCTAGGGCGGAGGTTGGTAGGATTTAACCATCGCGCGCCCCCGACCTTCCCGCAAAGAGGAAACAATCAAGATGCAGTGCACGCCAATTTGGTTAAATAGGCCATACGTGCATGCTTCGGGAATCACAAACCTTAACACAATTATTTCTTTAATCTCACAAACTACCACTAGCATGACTCTAATATTACCATCTTAACATCTCAAAACAATTACAAGGAGTCAAACATCACATAATATTCAATGCTCTATATATGAATGTTTTTATTATATCTCCTTTGGATGTCTATCATATTAGGACTAATTTCACAACCCAAGAAAATTACCATGTTGTTCTTTAAGACTCTCAAAATAATATAAGTGAAGCAAGAGAGTTCAATAATTTCTACAAAATAAAACCACCGCTGTGCTCTAAAAGATATAAGTGAAGCACTAGAGCAAAATTGCCTAGCTCAAAAGATATAAGTGAAGCACATAGAGTATTCTAATAAATCATGATTGAAGCATGTCCCTCTCAAAAGGTGTGTACATCAAGGATGATTGTGGCAAACTAAAAAGCAAAGACTCATATCATCCACGCGCTCCAAGCAAAACACATATCATGCAGTGAATAAAAATATAGCCTCAAGTAAAGTTACCGATAGATGAAGACGAAAGAGGGGATGCCTTCCCGGGGCATCCCCAAGCTCAGGCTCTTGCCACTCCTTATTCCATAGTCCATCAAATCCTTACCCAAAACTTGAAAACTTCACAACACAAAACTCAATAGAAAATCTTATGAGCTTCGTTAGCATAAGAAAGCAAATCACCACTTAAGTACTGTTGTGAACTCATTGTAAATTCATATTGGCGTTATATCTACTATATTCAAACTTCTCCATGGTTCATATCCTCCTATACTACTCATGGATTCATCAAAATAAGCAAACAACACATGAAAAATAGAATCTATTAAAACAGAACAGTCTGTAGCAATTTGAAAACTTCGCAAACTTCTAGAACTCTAAAAATTCTGAACAATTAGGACAACGTAGGCAATTTGTATGTTAATCATGTGTAAACATTTCAGCTAATTATCATGTTCCGGTGATTTATTGAATTTTCAGCAATGGACGCAAAACTTTCTGTTTTTGCACAGAATCAAATCAACTATCATCCACACTATCCCAAAGGCTTTACTTGGCACTTTACTGAAATAAAAGCTATAAAACATGATTACTACAGTATCTTAATCATATGAACACACACAAAATAGCAGGTAAAAGTATTGGTTTGTCTCCCAACAAGCGATTTTTTTAACGCCTTTTTAGCTAGGCATGATGATTTCAATGATGCTCACATAGAAGATAAGAATTGAAACACAAAAGGGAGTATCATGAATAATATTGCTAGCACATTTAATTCTAACCCACTTCCTATGCATAGGGATTTTGTGAGCAGACAATTTATGGGAACAAGAATCAACTAGCATAGGAAGGCAAAACAAGCATAACTTCAAAACTTTCAACACATAAAGGGGAAACTTTATATAATTTTAATAGTTCAAAGCATATGTTCTTCTCTAATAATAATTTTCAGTAGCATCATGAATGAATTAAAAAATATAAATATCAAATAGAGCAGTCTTTTCATGATCCACAAGCATAGAAATTTTACTACTCCCAACATAAGCAAATTTATTCTCATGAATAGTAGTGGGAGCATCATATGAAACTTGAATACTATAAATTGCTTCCATATTAAAAGAGTAATCTTCAGTAAAAGAATATTCAAAACAATGACAATATCACCACTTATAATATAAGTATCATCACAATAATCATCATAAGTAGCAACTTTGTTCTCATCATAGTCAATTGAAACCTCTTTCGAAATAGTGGAATCATTACTAAATAAAGTCATGACCTCTCCAAATCCACTTTTATAAATATTGCAATCATCATAAATAGGAGGCATGCTATCATCATAATAAATTTGCACATCAAAACTCGGGGGACTGAAAATATTATCTTCATTAAACATAGCATCCCCAAGATTGTGGCTTTGCATATCACAAGCATAATCACTCTCATCATTAATAATATGAATATCACCAATAGTGTAGCAATTATTATCATCACAACTTTCTAAGTTGGTGCCAAAAATATTTTCAAGATTATAAAAAGTATTATTACTTTCCCAATCATAATCATCACAATGATTAATAGGCATAACAGTAATAGGAGCATCATCATTTGGGAGTGATACCTTTTTACCTTTGCTTCTCCGTATTTCCTTTTTCTTCTTCACATCATGTGTGGGTTTAATCACCTTTTTGGAGCTCCTTATTGATGAGATTGGTTGAATAAAAAGCTCTTCCTCGTTACCTGATTCATCATAAGAAAAAATAGGAGGATATTGGGAAACCTCTTCCCCTTCATTAGTATTCTCTTCATCTTCTACTTGTTTTCTTATCTTTAAGTACTTGGCAATATAAGGATTCTCGATGCAATTTACCACACAATACATATAAATTTCCTCTAGATCCAAATCAAGAAATCTCTCAAGGTTATATGCTGGAATATCCTTAGTTATACATTTCATTTATTCATATCCCACAAGCAAACTAAGTTCATTATAGTGCGCAAGGGAAATCAAGTCACAATATTTGGACACGATTTGATCATGAAACAGTTTGCATTGAAGATTTAAATGACCATGTTCATTGCAAAGTTCACAAGGATGGCGAGAAAAATTAAATCTTTCAAAACAAACATCTAGCCTCTCCTGCAACCATTTAGTTTCTAAATACTTATGCCTCTTGCAAAATCTATCTTCCCCTTTTTGGTATGTATTAGCAAACTCTATGCACTCCACAAAAATTGGTATGTTTAAAAGAAACATTTTTACCATGATTAGTGCAATCATCATTAGTACTATGGATATTCAGAGAATTCATACTAACAACATCGCAATCATGCTCATCATTCAAGTATTTAGTGGCAAACATTTTATTGCATTATTCTTCTAGCACTTTGGCACAATTTTCTTTTCCATCATTTTCACAAAAGACACATTATAAAGATGAAGCATATGAGGCAACCTAAATTCCATTTTTTGTAATGTTTTTTTTATAAAACAAACTAGTCATAAAACAAGAAACAAAAAGATTCAATAGCAAAATCTAAAGTTATATCTTCAAGCACTCACCTCCCCGGCAACGGCGCTACAAAAGAGCTTCGTTGATGGGATATGAGTGCCGCTTACCTAGCCTCCCCAGCAACAGCGCCAGAAAAGAGCTTGATGTCTACTATACAACCTTCTTCTTGTAGACTCGTGTTGGGCCTCCAAGCGTAGATTTTTGTAGGATAGTAGCAATTTCCCTCAAGTGCATGACTTAAGGTTTATAAATCCGCGGGAGTCGTAGGATGAAGATGGTCTATCTCAAATAACCATGCAACCAAATAGCAACGAGTCTCTTGTGTCCCCAACACACCCAATACAATGGTAAATTGCATAGGTGCACTAGTCCGACGAAGAGATAGTGATACAAGTGTAATATGGATGGTAGATATAGGTTTTTGTAATTTGAAAATATAAAAACAACAAGGTAACTAATGATAAGAGTGAGCACAAACGGCAATTCTTAGAAACAAGGCCTAGGGTTCATACTTTCACTAGTGCAAGTTCTCTCAACAATGATAAAATAATTAGATCATATAACAATCCCTCAATGTGCAACAAAGAGTCACTCCAAAGTCACTAATTGTGGAGAACAAACGAAGAGATTATTGTAGGGTACGAAACCACCTCAAAGTTAATTTTTCTGATCGATATATTGGGCTATTCCTGTAAGTGTCACAAACAGCCCTAGAGCTCGTACTAAAATAACACCTTAAGACACACATCAACAAAACCCTAATGTCACATAGATACTCCAATGTCACCACAAGTATTCACGGGTTTGATTATACGATATGCATCACACAATCTAAGATTCATCTATTCAAACCAACACAAAGAACTTCAAAGAGTGCCCAAAGTTTCTAGCGGAGAGTCAAGACGAAAACGTGTGACTGATACGTCTCCAACGTATCTATAATTTTTGATTGTTCCATGCTATTATATATTCTGTTTTGGATGTTTAATGGGCTTTATTATACACTTTTATATTATTTTTGGGACTAACCTACAAACCCAAGGCCCAGTGCAGATTGCTGTTTTTTGCCTATTTCAGGGTTTCGCAGAAAAGGAATATCAAACGGAGTCCAAACGGAATGAAACCTTCGGGAGAGTTATTTTTGGAACCGTATCTTCACAGAAGACTTGGAATACACGCGAGGGAACGAAGGAGGCTGCCACGAGGGTCCAGGGCGCGCCCCTCTCCCTGGGCGCGCCCCCCACCCTTGTGGGCTCCCTCTGGCTCCCCCGATGCCCTCCTTCCTCCTATATATATCCATGTACTCTGAATACATTGAGGCAATAGAGAAAACCCTAATTCCACCGCCGCAACCTTCTGTTCCCGCGAGATCCCATCTTGGGGCATGTTCCGGGGCTCCGCCGGAGGGGGGGATCTACCACGGAGTGCTTCTACATCAACACCATAGCCTCACCAATGAGTTGTGAGTAGTTTACCACACACCTTCGGGTCCATAGTTATTAGCTAGATGGCTTCTTCTCTCTTTTTGGATCTCAATACAAAGTTCTCCTCGATCTTCGAGGAGATCTATTCGATGTAATCTTTTTGCGGTGTGTTTGTCGAGATTCGATGAATTGTGGGTTTATGATCAAGATTATCTACGAGAAATATTTGATTATTTTCTGAAATCTTTTATGTATGATTATAATATCCTTGCAAGTCTCTTCGAATTATTGGTTTGGTTTGGCCTACTAGATCTATAGTTCTTGCAATGGGAGAAGTGCTTGGCTTTGGGTTCAATCTTGCGGTGTCCTTTCCAAGTGACAGCAGGGGAAGTAAGGCACGTATTGTATTGTTGCCATCGAGGATAAAAAGATGGGGTTTATATCATATTGCTTGAGTTTATCCCTCTACATCATGTCATCATGCTTAAAGCATTACTCTGTTCTTATGAACTTAATACTCTAGATGCATGCTGGATAGCGGTCGGTGTGTGGAGTAATAGTAGTAGATGCAGAATGGCGTCGGTCTACTTGTCACAGACGTGATGCCTATATATAATGATCATGACTAGACATTCTCTTAACTATGCGGTTTTCTATCAATTGCTCGACAGTAATTTGTTCACCCACCGTAGAATTCTGCTATCATGAGAGAAGCCACTAGTGAAACCTATGGCCCCTGGGTCTATTCTCAACATATTAATCTCCTATCTACTTTACTTTGCTTTATTTACTTTATGTTCTTATATTAAAATATACCAAAAATATCACACTATCCTATCTATCAGATCTCACTTTCGTAAGTGACCGTAAAGGGATTGACAACCCCTTATCGCGTTGGCTACGAAGTTCTTATTTGTTTGTGCAGGTGCGAGGGACTCACGCATGGTCTCCTACTAGATTGATACCCTGGTTCTAAAAAACTGAGGGAAATACTTACGCTACTGTGATGCATCACCCTTTCCTCTTCGAGGGAATACAACGCAAGCTCGAGAAGTAGCAAGAAGAATTTATGGCGCCGTTGCCGGGGAGGCTTACGCAAAAGTCATACACCAAGTACCTATCACAAACCCTTATCCTTCGCACTACATTATTTGCCTCTCGTTTTCCTCCCCCCCCACTTCAACTTTGCCGTTTTATTCGCCCTTTTTCGTTTGCCTTTCAGTTTGCTTGTGTTGCTATGTGCCCTCTATTAGCTTGCATCTTCGCTTGCTAAATTATGGATCCTCATCCACTTGCTAATCGTTTTAAGAGATCCAATTATGATGAACCAATTGCTAGTGATCTGCGTGCACAAGATTATCTTTATGAGGTTTTGCTTGAAATTTGTGAGTCCGAAAATTGTGATGACATGTTGAAAGAAGAAAATTATGAAGTGATTCACGATAGCTCGTTGAATGAAAAGCATGATTGCAATGATGTTATTAGAAATTCTATTAATGTCAATTTGTTAATGATATGCAAAACCCTAAGCTTGGGGATGCTAGTATTGCTATGTCCACTACTTGTTGCAATGATCATGATTGGGGCGATGCTTCCTACGATCTTGAAAATTTATTTAAACCCCATGATGATTATGAGATTGATAATAATATTTGCTATAATATTGTAAGTGGGTTTGAAAGAATGTCAACTTTTGATCCTACTACTTTGGATATGGATCAATCTTATGAAATATTGATGAAAGTGGGTTTGGAGAGGTCATGACTTTAGTTAAGGTTGATCCCACTATTTTTGGAAGAGTGTCAACTTCGTATGCATGTGGATCATGTTGAGAATGCGTTATGTGATAGCTATATTGTTGAATTTGCTTATGATCCTACATGCAATTATTATGAAAGAGGAAAATACGGTTGTAGAAAATTTCATGTTACTAAATTACCTCTCGTTATGTTGAGATTGCTATTGTTTGCGTCTTCTTCCTTGCATATGCTAGATCTTGCTTGTCTTGCTAATTTGTTTTCCTATAAAATGTCTATGCATAGGAAGTATGCTAGACTTAGATGTGATTTTAACATGCTTTATGATGCTCTCTTTGTGCTTAAATTCTTATCTTTCATGTGAGAATCATTAAATTCTCAAGCCTATCTTAATGGCTATAAAGAAAGAGCTTGTTGGGAGGCAAACCCAATTTTATTTTATGTGTTTTTGCTTTCGTTTCAGAGTAAGTTTTGCATCTAGCTTCTATTTAGATGTGGTTTTGTGTTTTAATTAGTGTTTGTGCCAAGTAGAACCTTTGGGAAGACTTGTGTGAAGTTTATATGATCATGCTATAAAAAATAGAAACTTTAGCGCTCACGAGATTAGCCACCAGATTTTACTGGAGAGTGCTATTTAGTTGATTCTTTTTTCAGATGATTGATAGAAAAATTCCTCACGTTTACCAATTTATTTCAATTTTTTTGGAGTTACAGAAGTATTCTAAAGTTACAGATTACTACAGACTGTTCTGTTTTTGACATATTCTGTTTTTCGTGTGTTGTTTGCTTATTTTGATGAATCTATGAGTAGTATTGGAGGATATGAATCATAGAGAAGTTGTAATTCAGTAGGTTTAACACCAATATAAACAAAGAATGAGTTCATTACAGTACCTTTGAGTGGTGGTTTGTTTTCTTATACTAACGAAGCTCACGAGATTTTTGGCCAAGTTTTGTGTTGTGAAGTTTTCAAGTTTTGAGTATGGCTTTGATGGACTATGGAACCAAGAGTGGCACGAGCCTAAGCTTGGGGATGCCCAAGGCACCCCAAGGTAAAATTCAAGGACAACCAAAAGCCTAAGCTTGGGGATGCCCCGGGAAGGCATCCCCTCTTTCGTCTTCATCTATCGGTAACTATACTTGAGACTATATTTTTATTCACCACATGATATGTGTTTTGCTTGGAGCGTCATGTATGATTTGAGTCTTTGCTTTTTAGTTTTCCACAATCATCCTTGATGGACACACCTTTTGAGAGAGATAAATATGGTTTAGAATTTATTAGAATACTCTATGTGCTTCACTTATATCTTTTGAGTTAGATAGTTTTGCTCTAGTGCTTCACTTATATCTTTTAGAGCACGGTGGTAGTTTTATTTTGTAGAAATTGTTGATCTCTCATGCTTCACTTATACCCTTTTGAGAGTCTTTTAGGACAGCATGGTAATGTGCTTTGGTTATAAAACTAGTCCTAATATGATAGGCATCCGAGATGAGTATAGTAAGAACTTTCACATAAAGTGCATTGAATACTAAGAGAAGTTTGATACTTGAAGATCGTTTTGAGATATGAGGATGGTGATATTAGAGTCATGCTAGTAGAGTAGTTGTGAATTTTAGAAATACTTGTGTTAAGGTTTGCAAGTCCCGTAGCATGCCCAGATGGTAACCGTTGTGTGACAAATTTGAAGCATGAGGTATTTCATTGAGTGTCATCCTTTGTGTGGAGGTCGGGGGCGCGCGATGGTTAACTCCTACCAACCTCCCCCCTAGGAGCATGCGTGTAGTAGTTTGTTTTGATGACTTGTAGATTTTTGCAATAAGTATGTGAGTTCTTTATGACTAATGTTGAGTCCATGGATTATACGCAGTCTCACCCATCCACCATTGCTATCCTCTCTTGTAATGCACAACTTTCACCGGTACCATACACCCACCATATACCTTCTTCGAAACAGCCAACATACCTACCTATCATGGCATTTTCATAGCCATTCCGAGATATATTGCGATGCAACTTTCCACCGTTTTGTTTGTTATGACAACTTCATCATTGTCATATTTGCATGCATGATCATGTAGTAGACATCGTATTTGTGGCTAGGCCACCATGCATATTTTTCATACATGTCACTCTTGATTCATTGCTCATCCCGGTACACCGCCGGAGGCATTCATATAGAGTCGTACTTTCTTCTAGTATCGAGTTGTAAATCAACATAAGTGTGATGATCATAATTATTAGAGCATTGTCTCAAAGAAAAAAAAAGAAAAAAAAGGAAAGGCCAAAGAAAAAAAAGAAAGGCCCAAAAAAAGAAAAAAAGGGACAATGCTACTATCTTTTTCCACACTTGTGCTTCAAAGTAGCACCATGTTTTCATAATAAAGAGTCTCTTGTTTATTCACTTTCATATACTAGTGAGAATTTTCATTATATAACTTGGCTTGTATATTCCAACGACGGGCTTCCTCAAATGCCCTAGGTCTTCGTGAGCAAGCAAGTTGGATGCACACCCACTTAGTTTCTTTTGTTGAGCTTTCAAACATTTATAGCTCTAGTGCGTCCGTTGCATGGCAATCCCTACTCACTCATATTGATATCTACTGATGGGCATCTCCATAGCCCAGTGATATGCCTAGTTGATGTGAGACCATCTTCCTCCTTTTTGTCTTCTGCACAACCACCACTCTATTCCACATAGTGCTATGTCCATGGATCACGCTCATGTATTGCGTGAAAGTTGAAAGAGTTTGAAAAAATTAAAGTATGAAACAAGTGCTTGGCTGAAACCGGAGTTGTGCATGATTGGATTATTTAGTGTGACGAAGATGGAGCATAGCCTAACTATATGATTTTGTAAGGATGAACTTTCTTTGGCCATGTTATTTTGAGAAGACATGATTGCTTTGTTAGTATGCTTGAAGTATTATTATTATTATGTCAATATAGACTTTTATCTTGAATCTTTCGGATCGGAACATTCATGCCACGACAAAGAGAATTACATTGAAAATTATGTTGGTTATCATTACACATCAAAAAATTGTTTTTATCATTAACTACTCTAGGACGAGCAGGAATTAAGCTTGGGGATGCTTGATACGTCTCCAATGTATCTATAATTTATGATTGTTCCATGCTATTATATATTCTGTTTTGGATGTTTAATGGGCTTTATTTTTGTGACTAACCTACTAACCCAATGCCCAGTGCAGATTGATGTTTTTTTTTGCGTATTTCAGGGTTTTACAGAAAAGGAATATCAAACGGAGTCCAAATGGAATGAAACCTTCGGGAGATTTATTTTTGGAACCGTAACTTCACAGAAGACTTGGAGTACACGCGAGGGAATGAAGGAGGCGTCCACGAGGGTCCAGGGCGCGCACCCTCTCCCTGGGCGCACCCCCACCCTCGTGGGCCCCCTCTGGCTCCCCCGATGCCCTCCTTCCTCCTATATATATCCATGTACCCTTAAGATATCGAGGCAACAGAGAAAACCCTAATTCCACCACCGCAACCTTCTGTTCCTGTGAGATCCCATCTTGGGGCCTGTTCCGGAGCTCCGCCGGAGGGGGGGGATCTACCACGGAGTGCTTCTACATCAACACCATAGCCTCACCAATGAGTTGTGAGTAGTTTACCACAGACCTTCGGGTCCATAATTATTAGCTAGATGGCTTCTTCTCTCTTTTTGGATCTCAATACAAAGTTCTCCTCGATCTTCGAGGAGATCTATTCGATGTAATCTTTTTGCGGTGTGTTTGTCGAGATCCGATGAATTGTGGGTTTATGATTAAGATTATCTACGAGAAATATTTGATTCTTTTCTGAAATATAGTATGTATGATTATAATATCCTTGCAAGTCTCTTCGAATTATTGGTTTCGTTTGGCCTACTAGATCTATAGTTCTTGCAATGGGAGAAGTGCTTGGTTTTGGGTTCAATCTTGCGGTGTCCTTTCCTAGTGACAACAGGGGAAGCAAGGCACGTATTGTATTGTTGCCATCGAGGATAAAAAGATGGGGTTTATATCATATTGCTTGAGTTTATCCCTCTACATCATGTCATCTTGCTTAAAGCATTACTCTGTTCTTATGAACTTAATACTCTAGATGCATGCTGGATAGCGGTCGATGTGTGGAGTAATAGTAGTAGATGCAGAACCGTTTCGGTCTACTTGTCACGAACGTGATGCCTATATGTAATGATCATGCCTAGATATTCTCATAACTATGCGCTTTTCTATCATTTGCTCGACAGTAATTTGTTCACCCACCGTAGAATTCTGCTATCATGGTAGAAGCCACTAGTGAAACCTATGGCCCCTGGGTCTATTCTCAACATATTAATCTCCTATCTACTTTACTTTGCTTTATTTACTTTCTGTTCTTATATCAAAAAATACCAAAAATATCACACTATCATATCTATCAGATCTCACTTTCGTAAGTGACCATAAAGGGATTGACAACCCCTTATCGCGTTGGCTGCGAAGTTCTCATTTGTTTGTGTAGGTGCATGGGACTCGCGCGTGGTCTCCTACTGGATTGATACCTTGGTTCTCAAAAACTAAGGGAAATACTTACGCTACTATGCTGCATCACCCTTTTATCTTCAAGGGAATACACCGCAAGCTCGAGAAGTAGCGGTGACAACCCCTATGCATAAGTTCACAAGTTCACCGAACCCACAAGTTGATCACCAAAACATACATCAAGTGGATCACGTGAATATCCCATTGTTACCACAGATAAGCACATGCAAGACATACATCAAGTGTTCTCAAATACTTAAAGAATCAATCCGATAAGATAACTTCAAAGGGAAAACTCAATCTATTACAAGAAGGTAGAGGGGGAGAAACATCATAAGATCCAACTATAATAGAAAAGCTCGCGGTACATCAAGATCGTGCCAAATCAAGAACACAAGAGAGAGAGAGAGAGAGAGAGAGAGAGAGAGAGAGAGAGAGAGAGAGAGAGAGAGAGAGAGAGCGATCAAACACATAGCTACTGGTACATACCCTCAGCCCCGAGGGTAAACTACTCCCTCCTCATCATGGAGACCGCCGGGATGATGAAGATGGCCACCGATGATGGTTTCCCCCTCCGGCAGTGTGCCGTAAAGGACTCCCAATTGGTTTTTCATGGCTACAGAGGCTTGAGGTGGCAGAACTCTTGATCTAGGCTTATTTTCGGAGGTTTCACTATTTATAGGAATATTTTGGTGTCGGGGAGAAGTCAGGGGGACCCATGAGGCGGCCACAAGGTAGGGGGTGTCAGGGGAGACGACACCTATGGGATCCCGGGGACCCCTACTACGGTTGGCGGGGGCGTAGCGCCCCGTAAAGAGCAGGTCTAGCGGTCAACGCGTGGGAATTTTACCCAGGTTTGGGCTGCAAAATAATGCATAACACCGTAGTCCTGCTTGTCTATATTTATCTTGTGTTCTTGAGCTCTTGAACTAGCTACTATGCGTGCCTTGTCCAAAAAGTCCGAATCCTTACACAGTACGCCTCGGGCCTCCTTTTATATGGCAAAGGGGTCGCCACAGTGGCACACAGGAGGTGGAAAGTATCTACAGTGTACAAGTTTATCGCCTGACATCATAGGACAAACGCATTTAATGCACTACCTATGTGTCCTCTTGCTTTATCGGGGATGGCAACAGAGCTTGTCCCGCTCGTCGCCGCCTCACCTTGTTCCGACGCGCGTCCAAGCTAACGAGGCATGCGACGCCACGCTGGCTGGTTGGTCGTTGTGTCGGTGCGGTGGCAGGGTCTTCATGAAGATCTGCATGCCACCACGGAGGTGCTTTACTAGTTGGCCTAGAAGCTGCGTGCTGCCACACATGCCCTTGTGTAGTTGGCGGGCTGGTTGCCGCGTAGGAACGACCACGGGGCAGCGAAACCTTGGCAGGAGCGGGCCTGGCCGTGGCGCCGCAGACGCCCCCGGCAAGGGTCTTGCCGGGGTCCCGTGGCCGTCCTCGGCAAGGATCTTACCGGGGGTCTTCGGTCATCCCCGACAAGGATCTTGCTGGGGGTCTTCGTCTTCTGGTCCTTATCTAGATTCGCAGGCCATTAGTCTTCACAAAGATCTACATGCCACCACGTAGGCGCCCCTGAGTCTTGGTCTCAAGGGTGGCGGCCTTGCTGGTGTTGGGCAAGTTGCCCCGGCAGGACTCTTTCCGGGGCTACGTAGGCCGCCCCGGCAAGGGTGTTGCCGAGGGAAGCCCATCTTGCCCATTTTCTCTTCATGCCTCTGGCTTGAGTGCTACCTTGGCAGTCTCATACCTTTCCTTCCTCTGCCCCGCAAGCATGGCCGCAAGTGTGGCTACGACTGCCCATGCACAAGTAAAGGGGTATAGAAAAGGCCCCTACTTTTGTACATCGACAGGAGCCGCCGGGCCCGGGCCACACATAAGCGCAAAGCGTTGTTGGGCCAGGCCCAGAACGGTGCGCGGGCACGCGTGGCAGAGTTTTAACCGTGGTAGTTTCTTCACCAGTTGCGCTTCCCCACGACTCACATTGAGTGCGTGACATGGGGGTCGTGCGTGGAACGGCCACAACATGCTTGCGTCACCTCACGGTGAATAGTAAAGAGGCGGCTCGCGTCTTCCCCATAAAAAAGAGGAAGCCGCAGGAGCGCTGCTCATTTACCCTTTGCGCCTTTTCTAGTCTGGGAACCGCCGTTCCCCTATTCTTCTCCAAGCGCAAATCAGAGCTTTCGCCTCTGCTCACCACGGATGCGCCCCCATTGCCCTTGATCCCTCGCCCTCTCTCAGCCGCCATGGCGCCCAAGGTATGCAAGGGCAAGGGAGCGGCTAAGGACATCGGGGGGAAGGAGGCGTCAGAGAGCGAGTTGGTGGAGCTGCAGACACAATTCGCCCTCTTCTCCCCGATGGTCGACACGCTCACCCTCAGGGATAAGTTCAAGTGCCTGTGGGGGAGGGAGACGACGAGGCATCCCGCCACGGGCGTCGTCCCTGCCTTCTTCGCCAAGTCCGGTCCAAATGGATATCCTTTCTTTGTCGATTACTTCTCCTGCGGGCTCTGCCCCCCTTTCAGAGATTTCTTCAGTGATGTCATGCACACCTATGGCTTCCACCTTCTGCATCTTACGCCGAACGCTGTGGCATGCATGGCCTTCTTTGCTCACCTTTGTGAGGGCTTTGCCGGAGTGCACCCCAGCACGACGCTCTTCCGCCATTACTTTACTCCTCGTATCCAGCTAGGGGGTGCCATTTTTAGCTGCACCACTTGCATCTCGAGGCCCCAGATCAAGCACATGTACCCAGAGGGTAATCAGAAGGAGAGGTGGGATGAGTGGCAATGCCTATGGTGCTGGATCGAGAAGATGGATCCGCAGGAGTTCTGCCGGGTCCATCGAAGGCTGCCGGTCCGTAGCAAGGACTGAGGCGAGCTCGACGCCGGTGAACAGAAGCTCACGATTGCCACCACCAGGATCCATCGCCTCGCCTCGGCCGGGATTTCTCTTGAAATGATCGTGGCCGACTTCATTCGCCGCCGGATTGCCCCATTGCACAATAAGGGGAGGCCGGCATGGGATTTCAGGAATGCGGCCGATATCATGAGGCTCCGCCCTGGCTTGAACCAGAACTTCACGGTGATGCAGCATGCTTATCTTTGTCAGAGGCTCTTCCAGCTCAAGGTGGACGATGTTGGCAGGGTCGAGATGACCGGCAAGGTCACCAGGGCCGCCAAGCCTTACAACCTGTTCGGGTTGATAGTGGGGGTGGTCCCGTTGAGCAACACCTCTTGCCTGACTGCCATCATCGCCATGATGCTAATTTTCAACGCGCATGGCCTCGATCCGACCTGGGCCGAGCCAAAAGCAGAGCTGGCGCACACATTCTTTGACAACTTGTCGGAGAGGTATGTCCGTGATGAGCCACAGGTCACCCGTCCCACCACTAAGGAAGAGTTTGCGTATATTGCCGCCAGGGCGGAACATGCAGCCCTTGTCGAGGAGGCCGGCAGCCTCGGTACTGTGGAGGACGAGGCCGACATGGCCACAGAAGAGAAGGAGTTTGCCGAGTGGGCGGGGTCCGCCGGGGAGCCCAGCGGCGCCGGTGCTGGGGTTCCCCTTGTTGAAGAAGCGGTCGAGGAGTCGGCCGAAGGGGAGACCGATGCGGATGACTCCTCAGCCATAGGTAAGAAACACGTCCTACGGCGGGCTAGCTCCGGCGAGCCGGACCGGCCCGGCAAGACCGTGCAGCGGCAACAGGCACAACACGTGCGCCAGACAAGGGCTATGGCCGCTGCCTCTTCCTCGTCAAGCGGCTCAGGACCCCATCTCCTTCTCCTCCCCTCGCGGACGCCGCCCTGGAGGCCGATTTCGATCTTGGGTCCTTTAGCCTGAAGAGGAAGAGGAGGCCAGAGGAGGAAGGGGACGAGTAAGCACCTTGCTCCTCATCATCTCGCGACTCCCCCGCCTGCGCTATCTATCCCTGACTTGATCTTATCTTCACAATGACATGGAGACGCTGGCCCAGAGGGCGGCGAAGAGGGCCAAGGCTTCGATGGGCGATGAGACCACGGCGAGCGCTCCGCGCACGCCAGCGTTGGTGGTGATTAGCCCGGACAACAGCCCTCAGCGCAGCCCCCGCCCCAGCCCACAGTGTGAGTTCGTTATTCACTCCCCACCGATGGGCGTTGGGGTGCGTATCCTTGGTGCTGACCTTGCCGGGTTTGCAGGAGGAGAGCGGCAACAGGAGGAGCCGTTGAGGGCCGCCTCTGACATGCCGACCCCATCGACGACGCCAGCCAAAGGGGCGTCACCGGCAAGGGCATCCATCACCGATCCCATGCGCATGGAGGAAGAGGGGCAAGCACGGGCGCTGGTGGTTCCGTCCCGGCAACAAATGTTGGCGGGGAGGGAACCACTTCTCCTCGGCTTGGCACAGGTAAGTTGCTTGCCTCCCATCCCTTGCTATCTCCGCCATGTGATGGCCTTTATGTTCTTTGTCCTGAACTTTGACCGTGGCCTCGCTTCATTCTCCTTTCTGGTTTCCAGACCCTCCCTCGACGGACCAGGTGGACGTCGACACTGTTATCGAGGAAGTCGCCAAGGATGCCAAAGCTGAGGCCACCAAGATTGCGGCTAAGGAAGCCTCCAAGTCCGTCGCCGAGGAGGCCACCAAGGGGCCTGCCGGGGAGATCGGCAAGGCTGCCACCGGGGAGGCCAGCAAGGCTGCTCCCAAGGAGGCCGTCGAGGGGCCTACCCGGGAGGCCGGTAAGCCAGCTGCCGAGGAGGCCATCAAGGGGCCTGTCGGGGAGCCCGGCAAGGCTTCTGCCGAGGAGGCCGCCAAGGAGCCCGCCGAGGAGGAGGTGGCCGACGACCAACCTTCCTTCCCTACAGCCCCCGCACCAGGCAAGTACTTAAAGGTGGGCGATGACCTGTTCATCCGCCTCCCAGGGACGGCAAGCACTAGAGTGCCAGCCGAAGGGAAGGTTTTCAATGACGAGGTCCTCGCCTCCGCCGGGCTCCAGGTTGTGGATGAACCGAGCGCCTGCAGCGGTGGTTCCCAAGAAGAGCATCTCCTCTAGGCCATGGGCGCCAATTTCCAGAAGCTTCAGGCGCTCCACCGTGCCCGCTGGGATAAGGCGAACTCTAGGATGGCGGCGGTGGACAAGGTAGAAGCAGATTTTCAAGAGCGCGTCGCTCAGACGCAAGTATGGTTTGGCGAGGTCAGGGAGGAACTGAGGGCCATCCAGGATCAGCTAGACGAGCGCAAGCGAGAGCTTGTCCTAAAGCAAGCTGACATTGAGAAGGCCGAGGAGGCGGCGAAGGAACATGCCGCCAAGGATGAAGCTTGTCGAAGGCAACAACAAGCTCTACTGGACACCCAAGAGGAAGACCTCATTGCTCGTGAATAGCTGCTCGCCGCCGCGCTCCGCGGCAAGGACGAGGAGATCGAGAAGCTCATCGCGCAGCGGACCCAGGAGCTGGAGCAGAAGCACAAAGATGCACTTGATGCTCTGGCCCTGGCCCAGGCCGGCAAGGTGGAGAAGCTGGAGCTGGAGCGGGAGGAGCTGAAGGAGGAGATCTCGAAGCTGACGAAGGACAGGGACATGAGCAACCTCACTCTGGCAGATTTGTAGGTCACCATATCCGACAAGACCAAGATGCTCTCTAAGGCCAACGACTCCATCAATGATCTGAAGCTGAAGCTGGACGCCTTGGAAGGGACGCTTTCGGAGGTCAAGGCCCATGAGGGGACTCTGAACAAGGCCCTTGAGAGCGAGAGGCAGCTGCAGCAGGATGACGCTGCCGCCCACAAGGACTATGTGGACAGGGTACAGCTCTGGACCAGTGGCCTCATCGACATTGCAGAGAGGCTCACCACGTAGCTAGCTATCATGGGCATGTCGGACTTCAAGTACTCCCAGGAGGCGAACATAAGCCCCAGCGCCAGGCTGACCTTGTTCTTCGAGCGCGCCCTCGACGCCATGGAGCAGCTTCGATCCAATCGAGTGACTTATCTGGCCAATGAAGCTCAGAAGCTTTGCCGGGGCGCCCTAACCAAGGTGCTCACCAAGGTGGCGTTCTGGAACCCCAGCGTCGACTTCGCCAACGCGCTTGAGAGTTTGCCGGAGGATGCAGACCTCACGGTACTCGAAGATCGTATTGAGCCCATCATCAGTTGCGTTGACGGAGTCAATAGGTTGGAAGGCCAGCGCTGGGACTAGCCACCCAGTTTCTCATTGCCGCTGCGAGTTCATGCCCAAGACAATTTTATCTTAAGTTAGAACCGCGGCAACCACTCATGTAATATAACTTGGCAGTATTTTGAAATAGTGTATGCTATCTTCTTGTTTGATATTTCTTTGTATGTATGCACCCTACGCTTAGTTGGATAGGTTTGCAGGCGCGTAAACCCGTGTTGTGGCGCTATGAGGAACGGATCCTTAGCAGCCTGCCAGGGGTGCTTGCTGCCGGGCAAGCCACCTTGCAGTTTTCGGAGCAGCCACTTGAACTGTTGAGCGGACTCGAAATAGAACAAGGGCGTTGCCAATAGCGGAAAGGTTCCTTTGCAAAATCTTTCAAAGAAAATAACCCTATAGGAAGGAAATTGCTCAAGGTTTTGCGTGACTTAGCTTTTTCGTCGCCACGCGAATGGTTGTTGCGGCTGCAGACGACACCGTTCGCCTGGCTGACGGCACCAGAGAGATGGGGATGATTTTGACCTCCTCCGCTGCCTTCTTCTTCGAGAGCCTCGCGATGAAGGAGTTGATGCGCTAACTCCTAGACCAGATTTTCACAGCCTAGCGTCCCCCTACCTAGCGCGCCAAAGATGTCGGGGGAGATGACACCTATGGGATCATGGGGACCCCTACTACGATTGGCGGGGGCGTAGTGCTGCGCAAAGAGCAGGTCTAGCAGTCAACGCGTGGGAATTTTTACCCAGGTTCGGGCCGCAAATGATGTGTAACACCCTAGTCCTGCTTGTTTATGTTTATCTTGTTATCTTGAGCTCTTGAACTGGCTACTATGCGTGCCTTGTCCGAAAAGTCTGAATCCTTCCATAGTACACCTCGGGCCTCCTTTTATATGGCAAAGGGGTCGCCAAAGTGGCACACAAGAGGTGGAAAGTATCTATAGTGTACAAGTTTATCGCCTGACATCATAGGACAAACACATTTAATGCGCTGCCTATGTGTCCTCTTGCTTTATCAGGGACAACAACATAGCTCGTCCCGCCCGTCACAGCCTTGTCTTGTTCGGACGTGCGTCCAAGCTAACGAGGCATGTGGCACTACGCTGGCTCGCTGGTCGCTGTGTTGGTGCGGTGGCAGGGTCTTCACGAAGATCTGCATGCCACCACGCAGGTGATTGACTAGTTGGCCTAGAAGCTGCATGCTGCCACGCAGGCCCTTGTCTTGTTGGCGGGCTGGTTGCCGCGTAGGAACAGTCGTGGGGCAGCGAAACCTTGGCAGGTGCGGGCCTGGCCGTGGCCCCGCAGACGCCCCCGACAAGGGTCTTGCCGGGGTCTCATGACCGTCTTCGGCAAGGATCTTGCCGGGCGTCTTCGGTCGTCCCCAGCAAGGATCTTTCCGGGGGTCATCGGTCTTCCCCGACAAGGATCTTGCCGTGGGGTCTTCGTCTTCTGGTCCATATCTAGATTCGTAGGCCTTTGGTCTTCACAAAGATCTGGTGCCACCACGCAGGCGCCCCTGAGTCTTGGTCTCAAGGGTGGCGGCCTTGCTGGTGTTGGGCAAGTCCCCCGGCAAGACTCTTGCCGGGGCTACGTAGGCCGCCCCGGCAAGGGTGTTGCCGGGGGAGCCCATCTTGCCCTTTTGCTCTTTATGCCTCTTGCTTGAGTGATACCTTGGCAGTCTCATACCTTTCCTTCCTCTGCCCCGCCAAGCATGGCCGCAGGTGTGGCTACGACTGCCCGTGCACAAGTAAAGGGGTGCAGAAAAGGCCCCTACTTTTGTACACTGAGAGGGGCTCTCCCTAGGGGGGCACGCCCCCACCCTTGTGGTGGCCTCGTGGCTCTTCTGGTCCATCTCTGACGCACTGTGGGCTTCTTTTGGTCCACAAAAAATCACCGTAAATTTTCAGGTCAATTGGACTCCAGTTGATATTCCTTTTCCGCGAAACTCAAAAACAAAGAAAAAAACAGAAACTAGCACTGGACTCTAGGGTAATAGGTTAGTCCCAAAAAACATATAAAATAGCATATAAATGCATATAAAACATCCAAGAAATATAATATAATAGCATGGGACAATCAAAAAGTATAGATACATTGGAGACGTGTTATGTATCTAGGCCACACTCTCTCGGTAATTATCTCCCTCCAGCCCTCACTGCAGCTTCGCCGCACGATATCGTCTTTAACATTCGAGTGTACGCTAGGCCACACTTACTCGATCTCTCACTCTATAAATGACTCGATTGACCCCGTTTTCTCGCGTCGTCTCTCTCACACCGAGACGCTCCCACTACACCTCTTGCATAGGCGGAGCTATGTAGATTTTTAGGGGGTAACCCCTCGACCTTAGACAAAATTGTGATGCTCTGTTTAGGATTGTTTAGATTATATTTTTTTGAACAATATACTTGCCCCCATCCTCCCAAACACCGATGGGTTGTGCACCGCCCCCCGGGAGAATATCATGTGCCCCGAGACCTTAGATGCTATATGGTAATACGAGTTCCTTGGAGCATGTAGATCTGAGATATAGCGGCTCCCAAGATGTCTTAATAATTTTACAAGAAATCTTAATGAGTTTGGGAATTGCACATAATTAGTACCAAAACTACTCAGATGCCCTTTGATCTCGTATCCAACGGTCTCGAAGCTCGTATCATCGTAGCATCTAAGATGAGGGAAGACCTCATATTCTCTTGTATTTAAGAATATCACGTGCTACCACAACTTAGATGTTGTGGTGACACACGTTCCACAAAGCCGTTGGACCTCGGATCAAACGTCTACTTGGTGGTTCAAATGTTTTTTGCAGAAAATCTGCCAAAGAGTTCGGACACAACCCGCAAACGCATAGACTACTCTTATTCCATTGGATCTCAGAACGTACGCCCTCGAAGCTCATATCACCGTTGCATCCAAGCTGCGAGAGCACCTGATGTTTTCTCGCATAAGGGAATATGAGGTGCTCCCACACCGTAGATTCTATGGTGATACGAGTTCCGAGGAGATCTGATGGCTCACAGTAGGAAGTTTGAATATTTTTTTGCAATATAGGCCTCAAAGAGTTTGGGAATTGGGCATAAAGTACAAATACTACGCACATGGCATCGGATCTCAGATCCAACAACCTATATGCTCGTATCACCGTAGCGGCTAATTAAGCTGTGGGGAGCACCTAATATGAGCTACTGGGAGCCGTTGGATCCAAGATCCAGTGGCTCACACGAGGCCTGGAAGTTTTTTCCAAACAAACCCTTGGAGACTTTGGAAATTGTGCATAATTACAAAGACTACTTCCCAACCATTGGATAACTTGTCTAAGCGCGCAAAGTGTTTGTACAAAAAATCCATCCTACACCGAAATATCCGAACAACACATGGGGGGGGGGCACTTGTCATTGATCAAATTTGGACCTAAAACTAACAAATCTGAAGGACGAGATTCGAACCGGCAACCTGGAGTACAAAGTGTACGTCGATAGCCTTTTTTTGCATCGAACGTACGTCGATAGCCTGAAACCGCAACGGTTGTTGGCTTTGTCACATAACTTGATTTTATACAGAGGGAGTAGCTCATCAACACATGCATGAACGTTGACTGACTTACTGGTGGGTCCCATGTCTGCCATCTCTCTCTCCTCTCCATCTAGTATAGAGGGAGTGGCTCGTCAACACGTGCATGAACGTTGACTGACCAGTACAACCTTTAGACGCACGGGCAAACAGAAGGAGCAGCGTGAGATTGTCGTGGTGTTATTATAACTAAAAAATGCTTGGAAATTAGATGAATTGCCTAGAACAAGAAACATTGTGGCCGGTTGAGACGGAACTAACCACATCTATCCTCCGTGCCACGTTAGCATGATAAAGCCGTGTGGCTAGTGGGGTGTTTTCGACCGACTAGTTGGGTCCCGAGGTCGAACCATAGGTAGTTTGACAAAATTTATTTTTATACACACATTTTCCTCTATGCCGAGATGTGGCACACCCTACCACGCGGTTTCTAGGTCCTCCCGGGTGGTGCACGCATATTTTCTTCCTTGCCGAGACGTGGTACGCCCTACCGCACGTTTTCTGGATCCTCCTTGGTCGAAGCAAGTAAATGAGTCGTCAAATCACAAAAGCCCACTGAAAGATCGTGGATGTCGCCTAGAGGGGGGTGAATAGGCGCTTTAAAATAATTATGGTTTAGGCTTGAACAAATGCGGAATAAACCTAGCGGTTAATTTGTCAAGTAGAAAACCTACAACAACTAGGCTCACCTATGTGCACCAACAACTTATGCCAAGCAAGATAAACAACTAGGTGATAGCAAGATATATGACAAGAAACAATATATCTATCACAAAGTATAGTGCATAAGTAAAGGGCTCGGGTAAGAGATAACCGAGGCACGCGGAGACGACGATGTATCCCGAAGTTCACACCCTTGCGGATGCTAATCTCCGTTTGGAGCGGTGTGGAGGCACAATGCTCCCCAAGAAGCCACTAGGGCCACCGTAATCTCCTCACGCCCTCGCACAATGCAAGATGCCGTGATTCCACTAAGGGACCCTTGAGGGCGGTCACCGAACCCGTACAAATGGCAACCCTTGGGGGCGGTCACCGAACCCGTACACTTTGGCAACCCTTGGGGGCGGTCACTGGAACCCGTCAAATTGCTCGAGGCGATCTCCACAACCTAATTGGAGACCCCGACGCTTGCCCGGAGCTTTACACCACAATGATTGAGCTCCGAACACCAAGGTTGGGGCTATCTCCCCAACGACACCACGAAGCTTCACCACAATGGAATATGGCTCCGAGGTGACCAAAACCGTCTAGGGCGCCCAAGCACCCAAGAGGAACAAGCTCAAGGGTACCAAGCACCCAAGAGTAATAAGCTGCTCAACTTCACTTCCACGTATCACCGTGGAGAACTCAAACCGATGCACCAAATGCAATGGCAAGGGCACACGGAGTGCCCGAGTCCTTCTCTCCCAAATCCCACCAAAGCAACTAATGCTAGGAAGGGAAATGAGAGGAAGAACAAGAAGGAGAACACCAAGAACTCCAAGATCAAGATCCAAGGGGTTCCCCTTACCTAGAGGAGAAAGTGATTGGTGGAAATGTGGATCTAGACCTCCTCTCTCTTTTACCCCAAAAACTAGCAAGAATCCATGGAGGGATTGAGAGATAGCAAGCTCGAAGAAGGTCAACAATGGGGGAAGAACACGAGCTCAAAGGATAAGGTTCATTGGGGAAGAAGAGCCCCTTTTATTGGTGGGGAAAAATCCAACCGTTATGCTCACAGCCCGCATAGAGCGGTACTACCGCTCCAGGAGCGGTACTACCGCTAGGGCAGTAGAACCCCTTTGAAAAACAATAGCGAGGAGGCAAAAAGGTCAGAAGAACCGTCGGAGCGGTAGTACCGCTTGACCTCACGGTACTACCGCTACGGGTAGCGGTACTACTGCTTGCGAGCGGTACTAAAAAATTACATCCGTGCCTACCACCGCTGGACTTGTGACGAGTTTTTGGTCCCGAGCGGAAGTAGCCACGGAAGTAGCCGCGGTAGTACTGCTCCAAGCGGTAGTACCGCTCCCGAAAGCGGTAGTACCGCTCCCGAAAGCGGTAGTAAAAAATTACTTCCGCTCCAACCCGCGGTAGTACCGCTGCAGCCTTTTCAGTACACCAAAATGACAATAACTTTTGCATACGGACTCCGTATTCGATGAAACCAAGTTTGTTAGAAACCTAGCAACAAGGGCTAACACAATCTTGATAGAAATATCAATAAGAAGCAAATTAGAAAAGTCCCATAAGAAAATGGTGAGAACCCTTCCTCGGATAAGATCGGTAAAACCTCCAACACCGAAAACATCATAGAAGACGCATGTGAACTCTGTTTTTGATGAACTCAAGCTTGTCATCAAGATGACCATAAGCTCTAAGACTCACAAAGAGAACCAAACAAGAACCAAGAAACATGATGCAAGGATGCAATGGTTTGAGCTCTCTACTAACGATACGATCAAGCTGCCAACTTGAGAGCCCCCCTTGATAGTACGGCAAACGATCCTATAACCCGGTCTCCCAACTACCACCACGAGACCGGTAAAATAGAAAACCTATCAAGGGAAAACCTTTGCTTTGCACAAAGTCCACTTGAGCTAGATGTAGACGATCTTGACTTCCTCAAGTTGGACCAGCTTTCTTGATTGCGTTGTCTCGGTGAAGACTAGTAGATTGCTCCCCCATACTCCACTATGGGTGAGCCACTCTTCGGCATATCTTCACAAGTCCATTGTCACCACAATGGACGGCAAGCTTCAAGAACTTGATCTCTTCGTGATGCTCCACTTGAACTTGCACACGGCAACCTAACCCCACAAAGAACTCTCACGAAGACCATGGGTTAGTACACAAAGCGTGATTGACAACGCTTACCATACCATAGGATTGCTTGATCCCTCTCGATACATCTTCTACACTTTGTGTGTTGATCAACTTGATTCATTCTTTGACTTAGTTGTGATCAACCTTGAATCTTTCCAACTCTCTTCATTTGGATGATGTCTTGAAGGTAAACATGAATGATCACAAACTCTTCTTCTTCAAGACATGCTTGCAATAAGCTCAACACCCACAAGACCAATCTTTGGATAATTCCTTAATAGCACCTTGGTCATCACAAACTCTCCTTGAAACCAACAAATGAACTCCAAGAAAAGCCTATGGACAAACCCTTCAAATATAACTCAAGGCAATCATTAGTCCATAGAGATTGTCATCAATTACCAAAACCAAACATGGGGGCACCGCATGTTCTTTCAATATCCCCCATTTTGGTAATTGATGACAATCACTTTCAAGAGAGTTTATATAAGGAATTATGCATCACCATACCATGCAACAATAATGTATGCGCATGAGATGCAAAATCTTAGGAACAAAACCAAAGCAAGAAGAGCGAAGAGACAACTCTCTAAACTTCCTCACAAAACTAAACTCTCTGAAACTTCTCCCCCATTGGCATCGATTGCCAAAATGGGCGAATAGCTTAGAAGGTCAAAATAAATTGTGTTCCTCCATAAATTATGTATTCCTCAAAATAGAGAGAGGAAGGCAATACATATATCCAACTGTAAATTCTTGGAGGAAGACAAAATATATTGAGGCCCAAAGATTGCAAAAGAATGATATGCCACAAAGGCATAACAAAGGGAGAAAAACACGCAATCAAGCAATCAAAGGATACCAATTGAATCAAGCTATCAAAAGATACCAATTGACCCAACTAGACCAATGATCCTACATGCCAAATGAATAAAAGATATTATAATAAGAGCAAAGGAGTGTTCTAGAGAAACTAGAGAAGCTCCCCATGATTTGTGCACAATTTAATTTTGTATTTGGATACAATGAGCACAACATAGGATTGTCGCTCCCCCAAGATCAATTGAACTCATGACATAGCAACCGATTTTTCTAAAGAGACTGGTGAACCTCCCCATAATTTGTGCACTCCTTAGAAATTTTTCATTAGGATACCAAGTGCACAAACTAGGATCATCACTCCCCCAAAACCAATAGAAACTCACACCAAGTGCAAGTGAGCATGAAGGTAACAAAGCCTAGCACTTGCAACAAACAAATGGTTGAGCAACATATAAAAGAGACAACTTAAGAGTATGCTCAACCAAAATGATGTGTGTGAGTCATGGCAAAGCACTTGAGAAGACTAATGTATGGATGAACATTAAGCATCAATATAGTCTTGAATGAAAGAGATACTCGATGCAAGGCCTATCATTCCCACACACAACAAGCAAATGGGTTCACAAGCTCACTAATAAGCAAATAAAGAACCTATGCTTGTGACAACCCGTGGTGAAGATAAAAATAGAGAGCGTTATCAAGACGAGGGATACCAATTAATTGGCAAAAGCCTTGTCAAGACAAGCAAGAGACAAAAATATCCTCACCACACAAGAGTGCATCTAGATGCAACAAGATAAGATCCGCACTCAAGGCAAAGGCTTTCACGGAGCCACCAAATAAATGATACAAGAAAGACAAGGTGGTCGTGAAAGAAAGGATATCTTCTAGATATGTAATTTCTCTCAAGTGTATAAGATTCTAGGTAGATGAAAATCATGATGATATCAATCCACAAAGAATAATGTACACTCGAAATAGTTACAAAAAGGAAGTAAAAAGATATCCACAAGGAAGTCATAATTATACCAATAAGATATTTTGCTTAAACGCAAGCACATGGCTAGATAAGGTCTTATTGTATATACATGAATTCCAACCAAGCGAACATCAAAGACATCACAACTAGCAACAAGGCATCATTGTTGGGATGCTTTGAGAAAGGAAACAAATATCACAAGAAGGAATGACTAACATGCCATGATGTAACCTATGCTAGGTTGGTGCAAGAAATGTGTGCATGAAGTAGATGATGATACTTGTTACTGAGATACCATTGGAAGGATGTAGTAGATACCAAATGAAGGTAGATAGTAGTTCATTGATCATCCTAATTTGACTCCAATAAGCACATGGTGACACCACCTTCCTTTTGAATGAGCCGAGCATCCAATGCATCTCCAATTGTTCCTAGAACACCAACACAAACAAAATGATACCCAAACTCATTGGAACCAAAGAGTTAGAAACACCAATACATAGGAAAAACTCCACAAACATATGTGCATTTATATATGAAAATGAATTTCATGCACATCTCATCCAAATTGAGACTAGGTGGAGTTTCCCTTATATATTGGGTTAAAGAAAGAAAGCATGCCAAAGAAAATACATGAAGTAAATATGCATGCTCAAGACTTTCAAGAACCGAAACAAAATAAAAAGAAATACCAAGTGAAAATAGGATACCAAATGGAGAAATTATCACTTGGAAGATATTTATTAGAAGATACATAAAGGAATGAGATATCCATTGATACACACAAAGGGAAAGATATCGGACTCCCAAAAGAGAGGATGGTTCCAAACAAACCAACCCATCTATAAAGTTTCATGATGGCACAAGTACCAAAAAGAAACGGTTTGCCTTCCATCAACACACACTTGAAATGGATCACAAGATGAGTGTTCTATCGTAAATAGGATAGCTCCCCCAAGAATTGTCCATTATAGAGAATTTGCATTTGAATATGAAATGCACACCATGGGATCACCACTTTCTCTATATCTATAAAACACTAGACAAGATCAAGAAAACAACAAGATCCACAAGTGGCACGGAAGGCAATGTGAGTTGATGCAATCTTGGAAAGAAATAGGCCGAACAAAAGCAAAAGTCAATGTAAAGATGATCAACAATTTCTACCACATAAATGATTACCAATTGTCAAGAGACAAGAAGTATTTGGGAATAATTCCCGGTGATAGATTGCAATGATATCCAACATCATCTTCACACCGAACACAAGCAAATTGGAACTTGTAGAGCTAACATGTCACCTAGGAACAACATAATTTATACTATCAACTCTAGGTGACAAAATCTCAAATTTACACATTTTCTAGGCTTGTAATATGCACATAGAATATTACTCCCCCATAATGTGATACCAATGAAAAACTTACCAAGATGCAAAAGAGGAACCAACAAGAGATAATTAATGGACACTTTAGAATTTGAATTTCTCATGAGAAGATATACCACATAGTGACTAGATAATCTTGTAATATCAAAACTAGATGGTACTCCTCATGTACACACATTTTTAGGATTGTGAGGTGCACAAAGCACATCACTCCCCCAAAATGGGATGTTCCATTAATCTCTCACAAGAGCCAACTAAGATATAAACAAGATGCAAAAAGGCTCAACACACGACACACGCGTACATGATGTACAAACCAACATACACATACTTGATTTCTCAAGATAAGCAAATTGGAAGCACAACATATACAAGCACATGCAAGGTACAAAACCACAACATGCTAAGGGGCAAGTAACTTTCAATGT
Organism: Secale cereale; assembly: GCA_902687465.1. Lineage (NCBI taxonomy): Eukaryota > Viridiplantae > Streptophyta > Magnoliopsida > Poales > Poaceae > Secale > Secale cereale. The sequence continues at coordinate 437,669,975 of LR738710.1, read as the reverse complement.
AAACAATTTAAGCACGAGTTACCGCAAGAAGGAACATTGGATATACCATAGAAAGATAATCCGAATGACTTGGCTTGAGACAATATGAATGATGAAGGCCCCTCAAATCTTCATAATGTAGCCAAGTCTCCAATGCCCTCCAACAACACCTATTGATCAAGTTTGAGCTAGTTGGTCCCCAACCAAGTTGGGTCCTAAGAGGTTAGTCACAATAGACTTGGCTACCCAAATGGTTCTTTTCTTGACACCACTTTGAGTGCCAAGAAACTTGGCAAACACATTGCCAACCTTATCCTTCCCAAGAGAATAGACATCATCAATAATAATTGGGTTGGATAAGTTACCACTAGTGCATTAAGAAGCAAGGTGACCCTTCTCACGGCATAGGTAGCAACATCTACTCTTCACTTTCTTCCCATTTGATTTCTCAAAATGAGAAGCATTACCATGAGTCTTCTTGGGAAGCGGCCTTTCTCCAACTTGCGGTTGAGCATGAGAATGAACTTGTGGCCTCTTCCCTTGTTGCTTGTCACTAATGGCCTTCTTCTTCAATGGGCAAGATCTAACATGATGCCCTTCAATTTTGCACTTGAAGCAAATAATCTTGGCCGAATTCTTGAGTTGTTCTTGGCCCTAATTCTTGTTAATGATCTTGGACCTTTTCTTCTTGTTGGAGTTGAATCCAAGTCCACCTTTGTCATTGGGGGATTTTTGCACACTCAAGATATTGTTGAGTGTGGACTTCCCTTCATGACACTTTTCCAAGTCTTTCTTCAAGGAAGAGACTTGGGCCTTGAGCTCTTTGATTTCCTCTACATGGTTAGTATCAACACAAGTACTAGAGGAAGTATAGGCTTCATTGTTAGAGCAACAAGGCAAGGAAAGCAATTCACCACAAGATGTACCAATGTTATGCATAGATGAATTACGAGGACTAGCACATGGCAATATAGCATTTTGACTAGAAGTAGTGCTAACGGCCACATGAGACTCACTAGATGTTACCTTGATAATCATAGCCTCATGAGCTATCTTTTGCACATTGTGGGATACTAGAAGATCATCATGAGAGCTTGTGAGCTTTACATGACTTTCTTCCAATTTCCCATAATTGCTAGATAACAACTCAAGTTGATCCCTTAGCTCAACATTCTCCTTCAAAATGGATGCTTCACTAGAAATAGAGTTAGTAGCACAAGCATCATCAATAATAGCAAGAGGAGAAGGCAACTTGGCAAGCTCTTTAGAATATGAAGCTTTAAGTTGAGCATGAGACTCAGTGAGTTTGATGAGCTCACTCTTAATGACCCTTGAGCCATTTTCGAGGTGCTCAAAATCCTCAAGGAGTTTAGCATGTGCAACTTCAAGCTTCTCATTTTTAGTTTCAAAATCATTAGCCACCTTGAGAGCTCTATCACGGGATTCCTTTATTCTAGATATTTCTAGAGCAAAAGTCTCCTTAAGAGATTCCTTGGTGGTTTGTTCAAGTTCAAGAGCTTGCGAAAGGTAGGCGATCTCATTAGCGTAATCACGCTCATGACCTTCCATTTTCTCAATGGTGACCTCATGCTCCTCTAGATGAGATTCCAACTCATCAATATATTTCTTGCCCTCAATGGCAATAGACATGATTTCCATAAAGTTGGAACGAGCTAATTTATTCTTAAGAAGAGCTTTAAAAATCATTTCCCCCTCAATTTTTAAGGAGGCAACATTATCATTCTCTTCATCATTTTCTACATCATCATCATTGTCATCATCACTATCATCACAAGATATATTGGGGTTCAAAGTGGGAGATACCTTTGAAGCCTTAGCCATAAGGCAAAACGCAATAGATGATGATGTAGGATCCCTTGAAGCACCATTCAAGACTACATCTTGTTCCATGGGGTGTTGGGTTTCCTCTACATTGTTAGCACAACAATTCGAAGAAATAGATGCATTTTTATCATGGCAACAAGACATAGCAAGCATATCATCATGAGTTTTAGTCAAGCAATTTCTACATGATATGCAAGGACTATCAACACAAGCATGTGAAACATGTAGGGTGCTCGAAGTGTTAAAGTCCAAAGAAGATGCATTGCAATAAGATAGTGATGAAGGATCATCCACAATAAGCATACTATCATCATTGCAATGACCAACACTACTCACCATATCCTTACCTTGTGGCAAACCACATGTAGGTGAAGTAGAAGAAGTTGAGAAGACAACACGGCCAGAGGTGGAGGGACAACAATCATTCCTACAGTTCTTGGACACACCATATTTATCTTGAAGCTTTGTCCACAACTCATGAGCATCCCGGAACGGCATGAGTTGAAATATAACTACATTGCTCAAAGCATCAAAAAGCACATTAGAAGCTTGAGCATTGAGATAAGAGTTTTTCTCATCCTCTAAAGATAATTTTTGTGCATCCTTTGGAGGAGAAAAACCCATATCTACAATTCGCTCTAAATTTGGGTCCATGACCCTAAAGAGATTAAGCATGCGAATTACCCAAACATCAAAATTTGTGCCATTGAAACTAAGAGTGTCAGAGAAACCTAAACCCCTAGTCGACATCCTTACTCTCTAGGCAGTAAAGCCCTATAAAGAGAGACGAGGCTCTGATACCAATTGAAAGATCGTGGATGTCGCCTAGAGGGGGGGGGGTGAATAGGCGCTTTAAAATAATTATGGTTTAGGCTTGAACAAATGCGGAATAAACCTAGCAGTTAATTTGTCAAGCACAAAACCTACAACAACTAGGCTCACCTATGTGCACCAACAACTTATGCTAAGCAAGATAAACAACTAGGTGATAGCAAGATATATGACAAGAAACAATATATCTATCACAAATTATAGTGCATAAGTAAAGGGCTCGGGTAAGAGATAACCGAGGCACGCGGAGACGACGATGTATCCCGAAGTTCACACCCTTGCGGATGCTAATCTCCGTTTGGAGCGGTGTGGAGGAACAATGCTCCCAAGAAGCCACTAGGGCCATCGTAATCTCCTCACGCCCTCGCACAATGCAAGATGCCGTGATTCCACTAAGGGACCCTTGAGGGCGGTCACCGAACTCGTACAAATGGCAACCCTTGGGGGCGGTCACCGAACCCGTACACTTTGGCAACCCTTGGGGGCGATCACCGGAACCCGTCAAATTGCTCGAGGCGATCTCCACAACCTAATTGGAGACCCCGACGCTTGCCCGGAGCTTTACACCACAATGATTGAGCTCCGAACACCAAGGTTGGGGCTATCTCCCCAACGACACCACGAAGCTTCACCACAATGGAATATGCTCCGAGGTGACCAAAACTGTCTAGGGCGCCCAAGCACCCAAGAGGAACAAGCTCAAGGGTACCAAGCACCCAAGAGTAATAAGCTTCTCAACTTCACTTCCACGTATCACCGTGGAGAACTCAAACCGATGCACCAAATGCAATGGCAAGGGCACACGGAGTGCCCAAGTCCTTCTCTCCCAAATCCCACCAAAGCAAGTAATGCTAGGGAGGGAAATGAGAGGAAGAACAAGAAGGAGAACACCAAGAACTACAAGATCAAGATCCAAGGGGTTCCCCTCACCTAGAGGAGAAAGTGATTGGTGGAAATGTGGATCTAGATCTCCTCTCTTTTTTCCCCCAAAAACTAGCAAGAATCCATGGAGGGATTGAGAGATAGCAAGCTCGAAGAAGGTCAACAATGGGGGAAGAACACGAGCTCAAAGGATAAGGTTCATTGGGGAAGAAGAGCCCCTTTTATAGGTGGGGAAAATCCAACCGTTATGCTCACAGCCCGCACAGAGCGGTACTACCGCTAGGGCAGTAGAACCCCTTTGAAAAATAATAGCGAGGAGGCAAAAAGGTCAGAAGAACCGTCGGAGCGGTAGAACCGCTTGACCTCACGGTACTACCGCTACGGGTAGCGGTACTACTGCTAAGGGTAGCGGTACTACTGCTTGCGAGCGGTACTAAAAAATTACATCCGTGCCTACCACCGCTGGACTTGTGACGAGTTTTTGGTCCCGAGCGGAAGTAGCCACGGAAGTAGCCGCGGTAGTACTGCTCCAAGCGGTAGTACCGCTCCCGAAAGCGGTAGTACCGCCCCCGAAAGCGGTAGTAAAAAATTACTTCCGCTCCAACCCGCGGTAGTACCGCTGCAGCCTTTTCAGTACACCAAAATGACAATAACTTTTGCATACGGACTCCGAATTCGATGAAACCAAGTTTGTTAGAAAGCTAGCAACAAGGGCTAACACAATCTTGATAGAAATATCAATAAGAAGCAAATTAGAAAAGTCCCATAAGAAAATGGTGAGAACCCTTCCTCGGATAAGACCGGTAAAACCTCCAACACCGAAAACATCATAGAAGACGCATGTGAACCCCGTTTTCGATGAACTCAAGCTTCTCATCAAGATGACCATAAGCTATAAGACTCACAAAGAGAACCAAACAAGAACCAAGAAACATAATGCAAGGATGCAATGGTTTGAGCTCTCTACTAACGATACGATCAAGCTGCCAACTTGAGAGCCCCCCTTGATAGTACGGCAAATGATCCTATAACCCGGTCTCCCAACTACCACCACGAGACCGGTAAAATAGAAAACCTATCAAGGGCAAACCTTTGCTTTGCACAAAGTCCACTTGAGCTAGATGTAGACGATCTTGACTTCCTCAAGTTGGACCACCTTTCTTGATTGCGTTGTCTCGGTGAAGACTAGTAGATTGCTCCCCCATATTCCACTATGGGTGAGCCACTCTTCGGCATATCTTCACAAGTCCATTGTCACCACAATGGATGACAAGCTTCAAGAACTTGATCTCTTCGTGATGCTCCACTTGAACTTGCACACGGCAACCTAACCCCACAAAGAACTCTCACGAAGACCATGGGTTAGTACACAAAGCGTGATTGACAATGCTTACCATACCATAGGATTGCTTGATCCCTCTAGGTACATCTTCTACACTTTGTGTGTTGATCAACTTGATTCATTCTTTGACTTAGTTGTGATCAACCTTGAATCTTTCCAACTCTCTTCATTTGGATGATGTCTTGAAGGTAAACATGAATGATCACAAACTCTTCTTCTTCAAGATATGCTTGCAATAAGCTCAACACCCACAAGACCAATCTTTGGATAATTCCTTAATAGCACCTTGGTCATCACAAACTCTCCTTGAAACCAACAAATGAACTCCAAGAAAAGCCTATGGACAAACCCTTCAAATATAACTCAAGGCAACCATTAGTCCATAGAGATTGTCATCAATTACCAAAACCAAACATGGGGGAACCGCATGTTCTTTCACCCACCTTTCCCGCCATGTACGTCAGTGAAGCACGATTGCTAGCTAGTTGGTCTAGTGCGACCAATTACCTAGGCCGTCGCCACATTTTTTTTCACCCCTTTTTCTCTCCTTGTCGGTTGGTAAATTTAAATATCCACCGCCGCGTTGCATTGGTCTTTAGGCGCGACAGGCGCGGCAGGATTTTTATTTTTTTGATTGATGGGAGCAGGCACGGTAGCAATTAGTCATGATGACTCCGCCTGTAAAACCCACTACTCCCTGAAGTTAAAATTCATCGACTGGTGTTTTCCCATGGTGAAAACCAAAAGATTCACCATGCTCCTGGGCTGGCTCCCTCCGGCTTCCCATAGATTGCATTGCCATTCATCTGTTTCGCCCCCTTTGCTTCCTCTCCCCATTGCTTCTACTTGGTTCCATGGCGGCACACCAGATCACGGAATCTGAGGTGAGGCGCTTGACACAAGAGCTCCATGCCAAGGATGCGGAGCTCAAGGCCAAGGATGTGGAGCTCCGTGAGCTCAAGAAGGAGAGGAGTGCCATGCTCCTCATTTATGTGCGGGAGTTCACGGAGCTTCAAAAGCTGCAGGAGTCCACCACAAAGATGCTCGAGGTGTTGGCGATGTTGCTGCAGAAAGCGGGAGATACGATAGGCGGTCAGGGGAGCCGGCTGGAGCGCGAGCGGGCCAATCGTGGAAAGGTCTAGGATCGCCTCAACAACTTGTTGGACCATGTTGCCACGCAAGTGTCGCGGATGCATGATGCCTACCGTCATGCCACCGCGAGCATGCCCGCCGTCGGGCTAAACCTGTTCGACCACCCGAATGACTTCAAAGAGCTGCGGCTTCTTGACCTGGTCTCCTTCTTCACATATATCTCCGAGGAGCTGAGCCGTCTCCGCGCGGTGGTGGGGGCGAAGCTAGACAAGGAGGGGTTGCGAGCGGCCATCGCCGTTGCTGGGCGAATCCTCTCAGGGCTTTGTCACCGGAATCCATTCGTGCCATTGGATGCCGTAGTTGACGAGCTGGCTCTCGTCGACAAGGAGCGGGCTCTACGGGCGGTGGCACCCTGCATCACCACCATCGCGCGCCTCGAGAACTAGAGGGACTTAGATGTTGTGTAGGCGTGCATGCTCATCTTTTTTTAGCGAAATTGTGCATGCTCATCTCAGCACCCCTCTTCATGCATGCCTTGCATGCTCCTAGTGTATTTGTGTTAACCTAGTGTGGGCTCATGCACCCTTCATGCTCTGTAGCACCATACTCTCCATACATTGTAGTCCTAGTTGTGTTAACATTGATATCACCGTTCATTCTTCTCGGCCGGATAGTCAAAAAAGCGGCATGTTAGATTACTGTTCATATAGTTGACCTGTGCACAACATCTGTTTTATTGTCATATCTTCCTGCGCTAGCTACAAGATTATAGTTTTGGGGGCATACTTTTCCCGTCAATGAAAACGACTAAGAGTTCCCAATACTTTCCATCCTAGATATATCATAGGCGGTTCCCAAACAGAAATTAAAGTTTATTCCCTTTTCCACCATTCTTTCACAATCCATGGCTAACCGTATCCACGGGTGCCCTCCATACCAAGACTTTCCAAGGAATATTTTATTTGACAACTTAAATTAAATTCATTTTTTATTTCAGGACTGGGCATCCCTAATACCTTTGTCGTACTCTCGTGCAATGACAAGTGAATAAACACTCATCTTGAGAATAACACATCTAGCATGGAAAAATACCGGCTACCCCTGACCGCTTCATGAGCGGTACGGGCACACGAAAGAGAAGTTTATTTTGAAAATTAGAGATGGCACATACAAATTTGCTTAGAAGGGCAAGCGAATACCGCATATAGGTAGGTATGGTGGACTCATGTGGCAAAATTGGGTTTGAAGAGTTTGGATTCACAAGTAGTATTTCTACTTAGTACAAGTGGAGGCTACAAATAGATTGAGAAGCGACCAACCAAGAAACCAAAAATCACATAAGCGAGCATTGAGCATAAGTAACACCGAATAATGCACCATAAGTAGGATGTAATTTCATTGCATAACTATTGACTTTCGTGCTTGCATAGGGAATCACAAACCTTAACATCAATATTCTTACTAAAACATAATTACTCATTAACATAGCTCACATATCACTATCATCATATCTCAAAACTATTACAAATAATCAAGTTTATTTTGTCCAATGATCTTCATGAAAGTTTTTATTATACCCCTCTTGAGTATCTATCATATTGGGACTAGTTTCATAAGTTGCTTTTGATAGGCTCAAACAAATCTAAGTGAAGAACATGAGCATATAATTTTATTTCTCTCAAACTAATCGAAGTGAAGCATGAGAGAATTTCTACAAAAATATTAAAGCACGTTGTGCTAAAAAAGATATAAGTGAAGTAATAGAGCAAATGACATACTACTCCAAAAAGATATAAGTGAAGATGAAGCGAGTAGTTATGTAAATAGGTAACTATGTGAAGACTCTCTTCTATTTAAAGACTTTCAGATCTAAGTATCTTATTAGAACAACAAGCAAAACAAAATAAAATGACATTTCAAGAATAGCACATCTCATGTGAAGAAGCAAAAACTTAGGTCAACCGAGGCTAACCGATAATTGTTGATAAAGAAAGGTGGGATGCCTACCGGGGCATCCCCAAGCTTAGATGCTTGAGACTTCTTGGAATATTATCTTGGGATGCCTTAGCCATCCCCAAGCTTGAGCTTTTGTGTCTCCTTAATTCCTTGTATATCACTGTTTCCCTAAATCTTAAAAACTTCATCCACACAAAACTCAACAAGAACTCGTAAGATAAGTTAGTATAAATCAATGCAAAACCTTATCATTATCTACAGTAGCAAATCACTAAAATTATTATTTAACATTGCATACTAAATACCTCTGCATATCTAATACCTCTATCCTCAAATAGAATTAGTAAACATGCAAACATAACAACAATCTGTCTAAACCGGACAGTCTGTAAAAAGTGCAAGTTTCCTCATACTTCCAAAACTCAAACAATTCTGACAAATTACCATGTTACAGATAACTTATTAATGCTCACTTTGTAAAAATTTCAAGATTTTATCACATTCTTACTATCCAGAAGAATTCAGACAATGATAGAAAATGTTGTGTTTTCAAACAACAACATGTAGACTTACAAAATAAGCATGGTAAAGGCTATACTTGACATTTTTATTGAAATAAAATATGCAAAAAATTATTCGAAATAACAGCAAGCAAATCAAAACAAAATAAAATGACGCTCTAAGCAAAACTCATATCATGTGACGAATAAAAATATAGCTTCAAGTGAGGTTACCGATAATGTGGGAGACGAAAGAGGGGATGCCTTCCTGGGCATCCCCAAGCTTAGTTGCTTGGTTATTCCTTGAATATTACCTTGGGGGTGCCCTGGGCATCCCCGAGCTTAGGGTCTCGCTACTTCTTATTCTCCTCATATCGACATCTCACCCAAAACTTGAAAACTTCAATCACACAAAACTTAACGGAACTTCATGAGATGGGTTAGTATGATAAAACAAATCATTCACTTTGGGTACTGTCAAAGACAAGATTCATAATTGTTCTCATGCAATGCCTAATGTACCATATCATTTCTACAATTTATATTGACCAATATAAGCCATAAACTAGAAAACAAGCAAACTATGCATTGAAAACAGAATTTGTCAAAAATAGAATAGTCCGTAAAGGTCTGAATTGATGTGATACTTCTGCAACTCAAAAAATCGTGAAAAATTAGGAAATCATAGTAAATTTGTGTATCAATCATCTGTCACAAAAATTAGAATTTTATCACGTTCTAGTGAAGCACAAATATTCCAGCACTGGACGCAAAAGGTTCTATTTTTGCACAGAATCAAGTCAACTATCATTCACACAATCCCAAAGGCTTTGATTGGCACTTTATTGAAACAAAAGCTATAAAACATGATTAGTACAGTAGCATAATCATGTGAACACATAAAAATAGTAGGGGTAAATGTTGGGTTGTCTCCCAACAAGCGCTTTTCTTTAATGCCTTTTCAGCTAGGAATGACGATTTCAATGATGCTCACATTGAAGTAAAGAATTTGAAACACAAATAGAGCATCATGAAACATATGACTAGCACATTTAAGCCTAACCCACTTCCTGTGCATAGGGATTTTTGAGCAAATAATTGATGAGAGCAATAATCAACTAGCATAGGAAGGCAAAATAAGCATAGCTTCAAAACTTTCAACATAAAGAGAGGAAATTTGATATTGTTGAAATACCTACAAGCATATGCCCTTCTCTCATAATAATTTTCAGTAGCATCATGAATGAATTCAACAATATAACCATCACATAAAGAATTATTTTCATGATGCATAAGCATAGAAATTGTGCTACTCTCCACATAAGCAAATTTATTCTCATGAATAGTAGTGGGAGCAAACTCAACAAAATAACTATCACGAGACACTTGATTGGCATGATCAATTTGAGCATTAAAATCATGATGAACAGTTCATGGTTATCATTATTCTCAATAGCATACATGTCATCATCATAATCATCATAATAGGAGGCATGCTACCATTATAAAAAAATTGCATATCAAATCTTGGGGGACTAAGAATATCATCTTCATCAAACATAGAATCCCCAAGCTTATGGCCTTGCATATCATTAGTTTCATGGATATCCAAAGAATTCATACTAACGACATTGCAATCGTGCTCATCATTTATGCCAAACAATTTATGGAATTCATCGTCTATCAATTGAACACAATTTTCCTTCTCGCCATTTTCAAGAAAGACATGATAAAGATGAATAATATGTGGCAACCTCAATTCCCTTTTTTATAGTTTTCTTTTATGAAACCAAACAAGCGATAAAACAAGAAACTAAAAGATTCGATTGCAAGATCTAAAGATATACCTTCAAGCACTCACCTCCCCGACAACGACGCCAGAAAAGAGCTTGATGTCTACTAAATAACTTGTTCTTGTAGACTTCTGTTGGGCCTCCAATCGCAGAGTTTTGTAGGATAGTGGCAATTTTCCCTCAAGTGGATGACCTAAGGTTTATCAATATGTGGGAGGTGTAGGATAAAGATGATCTCTCTCAAACAAACCTGCAACCAAATAATAAAAAGTCTCTTGTGTCCCCAACACACCAAATACAATGGTAAACTGTATAGGTGCACTAGTTCGGCGAAGAGATGGTGATACAAGTGTAATATGGATAGTAGATATTGATTTTTGTAATAGTAACAATAAAAACACCAAGGTTGCAAGTAAAAAATGTGAGCACAAACGGTATTGCAATGCTTGAAAATGAGGCATAGGGTCTGTACTTTCGGTATTGCAATCTCTCAACAATGCTAATATAATTGGATCACATAACCATCCCTCAACGGGCGATGAAGAATCACTCCAAAGTTCCTATCTAGCGGAGAACATAAGAAGAAATTGTGTGTAGGGTACGAAACCACCTCAAGCTATTCTTTCCGATCAATCTATCTTAGAGTTCGTACTAAATAAAAACAAGCTATTATTTTTGATCGATCTATCCAAGAGTATGTACTAAAATAACACCATATGATACACATCAACCAACTCTAATGTCACCTAGATACTCCAATGTCACTGCGAGTAGTCGTGAGTTGATTATATGATATGCATCAAACAATTTCAGATTCATAATACTCAATCCAACACAAAGAACCTCAAAGAGTGCCCCCAAGATTTCTACCGAAGAAACAAAGACAAGAACGTGCATCAACCCCTATGCATAGATTACCCCAATTTCACTTCGGGAATCTGCAAGTTGAGTGCCCAAACACATATCAAGTGAATCAATATGATACCCCATTGTCACCATGGGTATTCGTAGCAAGACATACATCAAGTCTTCTCAAATCCATAAAAGTATTCAATCCGATAAAATGAAATCTCAAAGGGAAAACTAAATTCATCACAACAAGATAGAGAGGGGAAAACACCATATGATCCAACGGTATTAACAAAACCTGCGATACATCAAGATCGTGACATCTCAAGAACACGAGAGAGAGAGAGAGAGAGAGAGAGAGAGAGAGAGAGAGAGAGAGAGATTAAACACATAGCTACTGGTACAAACCCTCAGCCCCGAGGGTGGACTACTCCATCCTCATCATGGTGGCCGTCAGGATGATGAAGATGGCCACCGGTGATGATTTCCCCCTCCGGCGGAGTGCCCGAGAAGGGCTCTAGATTGGATCTCGTGGTTCTGGAACTGGCGGTGGCTAGAAAAAAATTCGTTGACTCCCCTAGTGTTTTTGGAATATTTGGGAATTTATAAGGTGAAGAGGCGGGGCGGGAGGCCACCGAGATGGGCCCAACCCAGCTGGGCGCGCCTGGGCCCCCAGGCACGCCCTGGTGGATTGTGCCCCCCTCGGGGCACCCCCCAGGTGCTTCTCTAGCCCACTGGATGTTTTCTGGTCCCAAAAAAATCTCCAAAAAAATTCGCTGCATTTGGACTCCGTTTAATATTTATTTTCTGCGATGTAAAAAACAAGCAAAAAAGAACAACTGGCACTAGGCATTATGTCAATAGGTTAGTCCCAAAAAATGATATAAAGTTGCTATAAAATGATTGTAAAACATCCAATAATCATAATATAACATCATGTAACAATAAAAAATGATAGATACGTTGGAGACGTGTCAGCGGCAGTGCCACAAGAAAGTGGTACTATCATTATCAACTCTACAATTTTTTGGCACCAATGTTATGAACATGTGTATCATCACTATCGAGATTTAATACGAGTAAACCCCTCACAATGGATGCATGACCATAAAAGATATTACCCATATAAATAGAACAACCGTTATTCTTTGATTTAAATGAGTAATCGTCTCGCATTAAACAAGATCCAGATATATTACTCATGCTCAACGCAGGCACTAAATAACAATTATTCAGGTTTATCACTAATCCAAATGATAGTCGAAGAGTGAGCGTGCCGACAGTGATCACATCAAACTTGGAACCATTTCCCATGCGTATTGTCACTTCGTCCTTCGCTAGCCTTCGTCTTTTCTATAGTTCATGTTTAGAGTTGCAATTGTGATCAACTGCACCGGTAAAAATACCCATGCACTACAACGAGAGTTGGTAAGGTACACATCAATAACATGTATATCATATATACCTTTGTTAGCCCCCGTCTTGTTGGCCAGATACCTTGGGTAATTCCGCTTCCATTGGCTAGTTCCCTTGTAATAGAATCACTCAGTTTCCGGCTTGGATCCAACCTTGGGTTTCTTCACGGGAGGGGCAACTGCTTTGCCACTCTTCTTGAAGTTTCCCTTCTTTCCCTTGCTCTTCTTGAAACTAGAAGTTTTCCTGACCATCAACACTTGATGATCCTTCTGGATGTCTGCTTCCGTGACTTTCAGCAACATGAGCAGCTCGGAGACTGACCTAGGCATCCCTTGCATCTTATAGTTCAACACAAAGCTCTTGTAGCTAGGTGGCAGTGATTGAAGAACTCTATCAATGATCGCCTCAGGCGGGAGCTCAACTCCCAACTCAGCCACACGGTTGTAATACCCAGACATTCTAAGTATGTGCTCACTGACAGAACTATTCTCCTCCATTTTGTAGGTATAGAACTTATCAGACGTCTCATACCTCTCGATCTGGCATTTTTCACAAAAATAAACTTCAACTCCTGGAACATCTCATATGCTCCATGACATTCAAAATGCCTTTAAATCCCCGCTCTAAGCCATATAACATGGTGCACTGAGCTATTGAGTAGTCATCAACACGCGACTGCCAGGCGTTCATAATGTCCACATACGCGGGAGGGGGTGGCGCACCAAGCGGTGCATCAAGGACATAAACCTTTTGGGCAGCCATGAGGATAATCCTAAGATTCCAGGCCCAGTCCACAAAGTTGCTTCCATCATCTTTCAGCTTACCTTTCTCTAGGAACGTATTGAAATTCAGAGGAGCTACTGCGCAAGCCATTGATCTACAACATAATTTGCAAAGACAACTTAGACTATTGTTCAAGATAATGAGTTCAATTAATCATATTACCTAAGAACTCCCACTCAAATCAACATCCCTCCGGTTTTCCAAGTGTAACATGATCCAAATTCACCAACCCAAGTCTGATCATCATGTGAGATGAGGTGGTTTCAATGGTGAACATCTCCATGTTGATCATATCTACTATATAACTCATGTTTGACCTTTCGGTCTCTTGTGTTCCGAGGCCATGTATGTACATGCTAGGCTCGTCAAGTTTAACCCAAGCGTTCCACATGTGCAAAACTGGATTGCACCCGTTGTATGCGAACGTAGAGTCTATTGATAACCCATAAGTATAGGGGATCGCAACAATTTTCGAGGGTATACTATTCAACCCAAATTTATTGATTCGACACAAGGGGAGCAAAAAAAATTCTCAAGTATTAGCATCTGAGTTGTCAATTCAACCACACCTGGAAAACTTAATATCTGCAGCAAAGTATTAAGTAGCAAAGTAGTATGGAAGTAACGATAACAATGGCAAAAGTAATAGTAGTAGCTTTGTAGTGACGGTGACAACAACAGTAACGAAAGTAACAAAGCAAGTATCAATATGGAACGAACTCGTAGGTAATGGATCGACAATGATAGGTATTGGATAATATTCATCATGTAGCAGTTATAACCTAGGGTGACACGTAACTAGCTCCAATTCATCAATTTAATGTAGGCATGTCTTCTAAATATAGTCATACGTGATTATGGAAAAGAACTTGCATGACATCTTTTATCCTACCCTCCCGTGGCAGCGGGGTCCTAATGGAAACTAAGGGATATTGAGGCCTCCTTTAAATAGAGTAGCGGACCAAAGCACTAACACTTAGTGAATACATGAACTCCTCAAACTATGGTCATCACCGGGAAGTGTTCCGGTTATTGTCACTCTGGGGTTGCCGGATCATAACACATAGTAGGTGACTATTGACTTGCAAGATAGGATCAAGAACACAAATATATTCACGAAAACATAATAGGTTCAGATCTGAAATCATGGCACTCGGGCCCTAGTGACAAGCATTAAGCATATCAAAGTCATAGGGATCAAACCCTAACAAAACTAACTCGATTACATGATAAATATCATCCAACCCATCACCGTCCAACAAGCCTATAATGGGATTACTCATGCACGACGGTGATCATCATGAAATTGGTGATGGAGGATGGTTGGTGATGACGGCGACGATCATCTCCACTCTCCAGAGCCCCAAACGGACTCCAAATCAGGTCTCCCGATGAAGAACAAGAGATGGCGGCGGCTCCGTATCATAAAATGTGATGGGATCTTCTCTCTGATTTTTTTCCTCCCCAAAAGAGATTATATGGAGTTGGAGTTGACGTCGATGGATGTCTAGGGGGCCCACAAGGACGGGTGGCGCGCCCTAAGGGGGCGCCCCCAAGCTTGTGGCCAGGGTGTGGGCCCCCTCCAGTAGTTCTCTCCGTCAATATTTTTTATATATTCTGAAAATAAACTCTGTGAAGTTTCAGGTCATTCCGAGAACTTTTATTTCTGCACAGAAATAACACCAAGGCAATTCTGCTGAGAACAGCGTCGGTCCTGGTTAGTTCCATTCAAATCATGCAAATTAGAGTCCAAAACAGGGGCGGAAGAGTTTGGAAAAGTAGATACGATGGAGACGTATCAACTCCCCGAAGCTTAACCTATTGCTAGTCCTCAAGAAATTCAGTTGATAAACTGAAAGTGACAAAGAAAAACTTTTATAAACTCTGTTTGATCTTGTTGTTGTAAATACGTAAAGCCAGCATTCAAGTTTTCAGCAAAGATTATGAACTAACCATATTCACAATAACATTTACTCCCTCCGTCCGGAAATACTTGTCGAAAACATGAAAAAAATGGATGTATGTAGAATTAAAATACGTCTAGATACATTTTTTTTCTCCGACAAGTATTTCTGGACGGAGGGAGTAGGTCTCGTGTTTACTCATATCAATAACATAATTAACTAGTGAGGTATAATAATAAATATCGGATGACAACACTTTTTCAAAACAATCATGATATAATATGACAAAGTGGTATCTCGTTAGCCCTTTCTGAGACCGCAAAACATAAATGCAGAGCACTAAGAAGATCAAGGACTGACTAGACATTGTAATTCATGGTTAAAGAGATCCAGTCACATTCATACTCACTATCAATTAATAACAAAGCATATAAATGAGAGAGGTGCTCTCCAACTGATGCCTTTTATAAGAGGATGATGACTCGGCAATAAAAGTAAATAGGTAGGCCCTTCGCAGAGGGAAGCAGGGATTTGCAGAGGTGCCAGAGCTCAAGTTTTTAAATTAGAGACGAATATAATTTTGAGCGATATGCTTTCTTTGTCAACGCTACGACCAAGAGTTCTCAATATCTTCTAGGATACATACATTATAGGCGGTTCCCAAACAGAATGGTAAAGTTTTACCCCCCCCCTCCACCGTCAAGCACACTCCACGACTTATCTAAAACAACCGGAACCGTCCAAACCAACAACAGTCCTGGGGGAGCTTTGTTTAATTATATTTTGATTTGATTTTTGATCTTTTAATCATGGGACTAGGTATCCTGGTTACCAGCCATTTTCTCATGAATGACAAGCGGAGTCCACTCATAGTGAGAATAACCCACCTAGCATGGAATATAAAGACAGCCCCCATTCGTCACATGAGCGATTTGGCATACAAAATATAATTTTATTTGAAGGTTTAGAGTTTGGCACATGCAAATTTACTTGGAACGGTAGGTAAATACCGAATATAGGTAGGTATGGTGGACTCTTATGGAACAACTTTGAGTTTATGGGAGTGGATGCACAAGCAGTATTCCCGCTTAGTACAGGTGAAGGCTTGAAAAAGACTGGGAAGCGACCAGCTAGAGAGCGACAACGGTCAAAAACATGCCTTGAGATTAACCAACATTGAGTGCAAGCATGAGTAGGACATAAATTACCATGAACATAAATATCGTGGAGGCTATGTTGATTTTGTTTCAGCTACATGTGTGAACATGTGCTAAGTCGAGCCACTTAAATCATTCAAAGGAGGATACCATCCTATCATACTACATCACAACCATTTTAAAATCATGTTGGCATGCAAGGTAAACCATTATAAACTCCTAGATAATTAAGCATGGCATGAGTAACTATAATCTCTAATTGTCATTGCAAACATGTTTCATTCATAATGGGTTGAACCAGGAATGACAAGCTAATCATATTTACAAAAACAAAATAGGTCGAGTTCATACAATATTTTCTCCATCTCAATCATTTCATCATATATCGTCATTATTGCCTTTCACTTGCACGACCGAACAGTGTGAATAATAATAATAGTGCACGCGCATTGGACTAAGCTGGAATCTGCAAGATTTATTCAAAAAAGAAGACAAGGTAATATGGGCTCTTTGTTAGATCAACAATAATGCATATGAGAGGCACTCATTAATTTCATCGTGGTCTTCTCCTCTCGACCCCCAAAGAAAAGAAAAGAATTTCAAAGAAACGCACTGAAATATTTTTGGAATTTTTGTTTTTCTGAAGAAAGCAAAACAAGAATGAGAAAAACTATTTACACGAGAAAGTTCCCATCAAACAAAAAGAAGAACGAGAAATCTTTTTGGATTTTCTTGTAATACTACAAACTACTAAGAAACTAACTAGACAGAAAAGACAAAAAGAACCAAGAAATATTCTTGGGTTTTCTAAAGTTTTTCAAACACACAAGAAGAAAGCGAGAAAAATAAACTAGCATGGATAATACAATGAAAAAGTATGAACACCGACAACTCGAATGAATGTGTGAACATGAATGTAATGTCGGTGACAAATACGTACTCCCCCAAGCTTAGGCTTTTGCCTAAGTTGGTCTAGGGCCACCACTAGCTCGGATGATATCTGAAATCATAGTTGGGCTTGTACTATGATGCAGCAGCTACTGCTTAGCGAGCTTCTTCTTGAAGGCGAGCGGTCTCCGCCTCTCTCATATATGCGTTCGCTTCCTCTCTGGTCATAAAATATCTCCCTTTTAGCTGAAAGTCAAAGAAGGCAGGAGTAGGAAGAGCAATATGGACGGCACACCGTTTGTCAAAGATTAGTCGGTACTGAAGATGCTGCTCATTCCTCTCAAGAAACTGATAACGTTTCATGGCTTCATAATCTAGAAAAGCAGGTGTCAACTCAACATCATGTCCTCTTATGGGTACACCTAAATAATTGGCTAAACGAGTTGCATAAATCTCTCCAAATAAATCTCCATCTTTAGCATTATGATGTAACCTGCTCGCAATAATTGCCCCTAAATTATATTGCTTATCACCCAACACCGCACATTTAAGGATACTTAGATCTGGAACACAAAGGTGGCTATGATCATGTTTACCATTAATGCATCTTCCTATAAAGAGAGCAAAATAAATGTATAGCAGGAAAATGAATGCTCCCTATGGTGGCTTGTGTAATGTTTCTAGTTTCCCGCACGGTGATGCTATCAAGGAAATCACGGTATTGAGAATTGTGAGGTCATTGAGACTACCCCACTGAAGGATTTTACATGCTTCACAAAAATCTTCTAGGTCCATCGTATAAGATTCATCATAAGATCAAACAAGACAGTATGAGTATTGCGCTTAGATCACAACTCAAACCTCCGCACAAAGGAATCGGTGAGGTAATAGTGTTGTCGGCACTTATCTGACACGAAGTCCTCAAGGCCGACATTTTGTACATATGCATCAAACTCATCCTTGAACCCTGCGCGAATCATAAATTCATCCGACGGCCATTCACAAGGCCGTACTTGAGCATCTCTTGGTGGTTCGAGGTCCGGTTCGTGTATCGTGAGCCTCGGTGCTTACTTTCTTGAAGGGCCACATTGATATGTTCTCCTAGACATTTCCTTTTCCTGAAATTTTTAGTGACTCAAAATAAAAGTGAATCAACTCAACAAAATTGATAGCAACTACTCCTACAAGTGTCTAGAGGCTATATCATGCATCAGAACTACTTTGGACCATATAAATTTGACATGTAAGCTCAAGAACAAGGTCACAACAGCACCATAAATTTGTAATAAATAAAGCACTAGAACAAAAACTAATTGGATCATTGGAGGAGTCACATACCGAAGAAGAATCCCCCAAAACAGTTTTGCAAATGATGATTTGAGCAAGGAGATAAAAAATGGCAGCAATATGAGGTAGAACGAGGGTCTGAGCTTGGTGGATGATTTTTCTAGAGGAAGAAGGAGAGGAAGGGTGCTGGAATAAGTGGAGGGGGCACGTGGGGCCCACAAGGATAGGGGGCGCGCCCTCCACCCTTGTGGCCCATTGGTGCAGCCCCCTGGTGCATTCTCAGTGCCAAAAATCTTAAAATATTCTAGAAAAAATCATATTAAATTTTCAGGGCATTGGGAGAACTTTTATTTTCGGGACATTTTTTATTGCATGGATAGTCTAGAAAACAGGCGGATAATACTACTTTTGCTTTATTCAATCTAAATAATAGAAAGTAAAATCTGGGTACAGAAGGTGGTGTTCTCTAAATTCATCCATGTGATGCTCATCAAAAGGAATCCTCAACGAGGTTGATCAAGTCTCATTAACAAACTTCTTTCGAATAACATAGAACCGGAGAATTTTCGAATAACACTAGGTTACCTCAATGGGGATATGCATGTCCCCAACAATAAGAATATCATATTTCTTCTTAACAGTAGGAAGAGGGAATTCAAAACCTCCAATAGTGATAATTGAAATCCTTCCAATAAAATTGACGGTATTAACTTGAGGTTGTTTCTTCGGAAAGTGTACCGTATGTTCATTACCATTTACATGAAAAGTAACATTGCCTTTGTTGCAATCAATAACATCCCTGCAATATTCAAAACGGGTCTACCAAGGATAATCGACATACTATCGTCCTCGGGAATATCAAGAATAACAAAGTCCCTTAAGATAGTAATGTTTGCAACCACAACAGACACATCCTCACAAATACCCATAGGTATAGCAGTTGGTTTATCAACCATTTGAAAAGAAATTCCAGTAGGTGTCAACTTATTCATTTCAAGTATATGATACAAAGAGAAAGGCATAACACTAACATCGGCTCCCAAATCACATAAAGCAGTTTAAACATAGTTTCCTTTAATGGAGCATGGTATAGTGGGTATTCATGGATCTCCAAGTTTATTTGGCATTCCACCCTTAAAAGTATAATTAGCAAGCATGGTGGAAATTTCAGCTTCCGGTATCTTTCTTTTATTAGTAACAATTTCTTTCATATACTTAGCATAAGGAGGCATTTTAAGCATATTAGTCAAACGCATACGCAAAAAGATAAGTCTAATCATCTCACAAAAGCGTTCAAAATCCTCATAATCCTTTTTCTTGGATGGTTTAGGAGGAAAGGGCATGGGTTTCTAAACCCATGGTTCCCTTTCTTTACCATTTTCCTAGCAATGAAGTTTCTCTTATCATAACATTGATTCTTTGATTGTGGGTTATCAAGACCAAATGCAGGTTCAATCTCTACATCATTATCATTACTAGGTTAAGCATTGGTATCAACATCATCATTAACATTATCACTAGGTTCATGTTCATTACTAGACTGCGTCTCAGCATCAGAAATAGAAATATTATTTGGATTCTCAGATGTGTCTACAACAGGTTCACTAGAAGCATGCAAAGTCCTATCGGTTTTCTTCTTCTTTTTAGTACTAGGACTAGGTTTATCAATATTAATTCTCTCAGAATCTTGCTCAATTCTCTTAGGATGGCCCTCGGGATACAAAGGTTCCTGAGTCATCTTACCACCTCTGGTCATAACCCTAACAACATTATCATTGTTCTTACTATTCAACTCATTAAGCAAATCATTTTGTGCCTTAATTACTTGTTCTACTTGAGTGGTAACCATGGAAGCATGTTTACTAATAAGTTTAAGATCATTAGAAGTTCTAGTCACAAGATCACCCAAGCGTTCAAGCATATAAGCATTATGTTTCAATTGTCTACTAACATAAGCATTGAATTTTTCTTGTTTAACAATAAAATTATTGAACTCATCTAAGCATTGGCTAGCAGACTTATTATGAGGAATATCACCTTCATCAAACCTATAGAGATAATTTACCTCTACTACCTGTGTCGGGTTATCAAGACCATGTATTTTTCTTCAATGGGCGGTAAATTATTAACATCTTCAGCTTTAATACCTTCTTCCTTCATTGATTTCCTTGCCTCTTGCATATATTCGGGACTGAAAAATTGAATACCTCTTTTCTTTGGAGTTGGATTCGGAGTTGGTTCAGGGAAAGTCCAATCATTATCATTACTCAATATATTATTCAATAATTTTTCAGCTTGCTCGACGATTCGTTCCCTGAAAACACAACCAGCACAACTATCTAGATGGTCCCTAGAAGCATCGGTTAGTCCATTATAAAAGATATCAAGTATTTTATTCTTCTTGAGAGGATGATCAGGCAAGTCATTAAGTAATTCGAGAAGCCTCCCCCAAGCTTGTGTGAGACTCTCTTCTTCATTTTGCACAAAATTAAATATTTCCTGCAAGGCAGCTTGTTTCTTATGAGCAGGAAAATATTTTGTAGAGAAGTAGTAACTCATATCCTGGGGACTACGCACACAACCAAGAATAAGAGAATTAAACCATAACTTAGCATCACCCTTTAATGAGGAAGGAAACAACTTAATAATATAATAATAGTGAATTTTTTCCTCATGAGCAAATAGGGTGGCTATATCATTTAATTTAGTAAGATGTGCCCCAACTGTTTCAGATTCATAACCATGAAAAGGATCAGATTCAACTAAAGTAATTAACTCAGGATCAACAGAGAATTCATAATCCTTATTAGTAACTCGAATAGGTGAAGAAGCAAATTCAGGATCGTATTGCATTCTAGCATCAAAGATTTTTCTTTCCACTTGCGCGCTAATTTCTTAAGATCATTCCTATCCTCACAAGCAAAAAAGTCTCTACCTACTTCTCCTTCTATAACATAGCCCTCTCGTACAATAGGCAATACATATCTAGGGGAAGTAGGTCTAACAGGTGTTTCAAAGTTTTTAGTATCAATAATTTCATCAGTTTCAGAAATATCATCATCTTCAGCATAATCAATAGTACTGGCTCTAGCAAGATGTTTATCAAGTAATTCACCCAATGGCACAGTTTCATCAAGCATAGTTGTAACATCATAAGCATCATTCATAACAGAATTGGCATCATCAATATCATGCGACATGTCAGAATCAATAGCAGGTGTAGGTGTCGCAAGTTTACTCAAAACAAATGATGAATCAAGTGTAGAGCTAGGTGGAAGTTCGTTACCTCCCCTCGTTCTAGAGGGAACGATCTTGGTTCTATCATCCTTCAGTGGCCTCATAGTGATCAACAGATATAAATCCCAAGTAACTCATAGAATAGAGCTATACTCCCAGGCAACGGCGCCAGAAAAAGGTCTTGATAACCCACAAGTAAAGGGGATCGCAACAGTTTTCGAGGGTATAGTATTCAACCCAAATTTATTGATTCGACACAAGGGGAGCCACAGAATATTCTCAAGTATTTGCAGCTGAGTTGTCAATTCAGCCACACCTAGAAAACTTAATATCTGCAACAAAGTATTCAGTAGCAAAGTAGTATGGAAGTAACAGTAATAGTGGGAAAAGTAATAGTAGCAGTTTTGTAATGATGGTGACAGCAGTAGTAACGAAAGTAACAAAGCAAGTATCAATATGGAACGAAATCGTAGGCAATGGATCGGCAATGATAGGTGTTGGATAATATTTATCATGTAGAAGTTATAACCTAGGGTGACACAGAACTAGCTTCAGTTCATCAATGTAATGTAGGCATGTATTCCGAATATAGTCATACGTGCTTATGGAAAAGAACTTGCATGACATCTTTTGTTCCACCGTCCCGTGGCAGCGAGGTCCTAATGGAAACTAAGGGATATTAAGGCCTCCTTGTAATAGAGTACCAAACCAAAGCATTAACACTTAGTGAATACATGAGCTCCTCGAACTATGGTCGTCACCGGGAAGTGTTCCGGTTATTGCCAGTCCGGGGTTGCCGGATCATAACACGTAGTAGGTGACTATTGACTTGCAAGGTAGGATCAAGAACACAAATATATTCATGAAAACATAATAGGTTCAGATTAGAAATCATGGCACTCGGGCCCTAGTGACAAGCATTAAGCATAGCAAAGTCATAGCAACATCAATCTCAGAACATAGTGGATACTAGGGATCAAACCCTAACAAAACTAATTCGATTACATGATAAATCTCATCCAACCCATCACAGTCCAGCAAGCCTACGATGGGATTACTCATGCACGATGGTGAGCGTCATGAAATTGGTGATGGAGGATGGTTGGTGATGACGACAACGATGATCTCCACTTTCTGGAGCCCCGAACTGACTCCAGATCAGGTCTCCTGATGAAGAATAGGAGGTGGCGGTGGCTCCGTATCGTAAAAGCGATGGGATCTTCTCTCTAATTTTTTTCTCCCCGAAAGAGATTATATGGAGTTGGAGTTGACGTCGGTGGAGGTCCAGGGGCCCACAAGGACGGGTGGCGCGCCCTAGGGGGGCCCACCCTTGTGGCCAGGGTGTGGGCCCCCTCCGGTAGTTCTTTCCGTCAATATTTTTATATATTCCGAAAATAATCTCCGTGAAGTTTCAGGTCATTCCGAGAATTTTTATTTCTGCACAAAAATAACACCAAGGCATTTCTGCTGAAAACATTATCAGTCTGGGTTAGTTCCATCCAATTCATGCAAATTAGAGTCCAAAATAGGGGCAAAAGAGTTTGGAAAAGTAGATACGACGGAGACGTATCATCTATCACACCCGATCATCACGTGGTGCTTCGAAACGACAAACTTTCGCAACGGTGCACACCTAGGGAGAACACAATTTTATCTTGGAATTTTAGTGAGGGATCACCTTATAATGCTACCGTCGTCCTAAGCAAAATAAGATCCATAAAATGATTAACATCAGTCGCAAATCATAAGTGACATGATATAGCCATCATCTTGTGCTTTTGATCTCCATCTCGAAAGCACCAGCATGATCTCCATCGTCACCAGCATGCAACCATGATCTCCATCATCGTGTCACCATCGGGGTTGTCACGCCAACCATGCTTCTGCGAATATTGCTACCGCTTAGCAATAAAGTAAAGCATTACATAGCGCTTAATGATTGACACCCAGGTCATACAGTAATTAAAGACAACCCTATGGCTTCTGTCAGTTGCAATATTCATCGACATGCAAGTCATGATAATCTATACAAAACATGATCTTCTCATACATCAAATATACCTCATCATGTCTTTGGCCATATCATATCACAAAATACCTTGCAAAAACAAGTTAGATGACCTCTACTTTGTTGTTGCATGTTTTATGTGGCTGCTATGGGTGACTAGTAAGAACCACTCTTACCTACACAAAGCCACAATGGCGATATTCAGGTTGCTATTTAACCTTCTACAAGGACCGCCTTTGTCGAATCCAATTCAACTAAGGTAGGAGAGACAGACACCCGCCAGCCATCTTTATGCAATCAATTTGCATGTAAATCGATGGAACCGGTCTCATGTACGTGGACATGTAAAGTTGGTCTGGCCCGCTTCATCCCACAATACCACTGAACCAAAATAAGGCTAAGGAAGGAAGCAATCTCAA
Organism: Secale cereale; assembly: GCA_902687465.1. Classification (NCBI taxonomy): domain Eukaryota; kingdom Viridiplantae; phylum Streptophyta; class Magnoliopsida; order Poales; family Poaceae; genus Secale; species Secale cereale. The sequence goes on along the minus strand of LR738710.1, from coordinate 437,645,807 downwards.
CATCAGTGCCCACAAACTCCTTTGTTTTCTACTCATGATGTCATCTACTCATAGACCTAACTAATGATGCCACTGTTGGGGAACGTAGCATGGGAAACAAAAAAAATTCTACGCTCACCAAGATCAGTCTAGGAGATGATCATCTACGAGAGGAGAGATTGGATCTACATACCCTTGTAGATCGCTAAGCGGAAGCGTATATAATGAGGTTGAGGTAGTCGTACTCTTCACGATCCAATCCGATCTAGCGTCGAACGGACGACACCTCCGCGTTCAGCACACGTGCTGCTCGATGACGTCTCCTCATCCTTGATCCAGCAAGAGAGGGAGGGTGTGATATCAACCGGCAGGACGGCGTGGTGGAGTAGTCCCAGCAGGGCTTCACCAAGCGCCTCCGGAACTACGAATGAGGAAGAACGGGAGAGAGGGGAGGCCGCAGGGCATGGGAATTGTTGTCTTCAGCCCTTGTGCCTCCTCCCTACTATATATACGGGTGTTGGAGGGCTGGGGGCGCAGCCCTAGCCCCTCCTCCAAGGAGGGGAGGCGGCCAAAGGTGGAGGAGTAGCCAATTGGAGGGCCCTCTCCCTTAGAGTTTCCCTTCCCCTAGGCGGATGGGCCTTAGGGGGCTGGTGCGCCTTGCCCAATAAGTCTAGGACGCCCCCTATAGCCCATGCATGACCTAGGTGTTGAAGGGACCCTTTCGGACTCCTCCGGAACCCTCCGAAACCTTCTTAAACCTTCTATAAACTTCCCAGTACAATACCGGTAAACCCTGAAACTTTTCAGTAGCCAAAATATAACTTCCCATATATAAATCTTTACCTTCGGACCATTCCGGAGCTCCTCGTGACATCCGAGATCTCATCTGAGACTCTGAACAACATTCTGTCACCAATGTGAATATCCCAATACTACTCTAGCGTCATCGAACATTAAGCGTGAGGACCCTACGGGTTCGAGGAACATGTGGACATGACCGAGACACCTCTCTAGTCAATAACCAATAGCAGGACCTGGATGCTCATATTGGTTCCCACATATTCCACGAAGATCTTTATCGTTCGAGCCACGATGCCAAGGATTCAATCAACCCCGTATGCAGTTCCCTTTGTCTAGCGGTATGTTACTTGGCCGAGATTCGATCGTCGGTATCTCCATACCTAGTTCAATCTCATTACTGGCAAGTCTCTTTACTCATTCTGTAATTCAAGATCCCACAGCTAACTCTAGTCACATTGCTTGCAAGCTTCTTATGATGTTGTATTACCGAGAAGGCCCAGTGATACCTCTCCGTCATACGGAGTGAAAAATCCCAGTCTCGATCCATGGCAACCCAACAGACACCCTCGGAGATACCTATAGAGTACCTTTATGATCACCCAATTACGAAGTGATGTTTGATACACACAAGGCATTCCTCCGGTGTTTGGGAGTTGCACGATCTCATGTCTTAGGAACAGATACTTAACATGAAGAAAGCAATTGCAATAAACTAATACGATCAAATGCTATGCTTACGGTTAGGTCTTGTCCATCACATCATTCTCCTAATGACGTGATCGTGTTATCTAATGACAACTCATGTCTATGTTTAGGAAACCTTAACCATCTTTGATCAATGATCTAGTCTAGTAGAGGCTCACTAGGGACACGTTGTTGTCTATGTATCCACACATGTATCTGAGTTTTCGATCAATACAATTCTAGCATGGATAATGAACGATTATCATGAACAAGGAAATATAATAATAACCACTTTATTATTGCCTCTAGGGCATATTTCCAACATTGTGGACATTCGATAGCACCACCTATCAGAACCACGCCAAAAATCATCGTGTCTTCATTGCGTTTGGAATCTTCAAACACATCCTTTACTTACATGTGCAATGTTTTACTTTCCGCTGCTACACACTTAGAATTGCATGTGTAGGGTGATACTTGACTTGTTAGATTTGCTAAAATATGCCTACAACTAAAATTGGGACAAAGGTTATGTTTTTTGGGTCAAGTAGTCTAATCACCCCCTCTAAACATACTTTTGATCCTACAAGTGGTATCAGAGCTTTGGTCTCCATAGCATTTGTTTCACAACCTAGGAGAGTATGGCGTCCAGTGAGGGAAACTATCACCATAGAGGTCCATAAATTGATGGTACAAACTTTGCTAGTTAGAAACATAAGATGAAAATTGCATATTCTTGGTCATAACCCCGTCGTTTGGGCTATTGTTTGTATTGGCTTGCAAGGTGAATTCTTTGAGGATGGTAAAGAATCGAATCGTGAAGCAATTGCAGAAGAATTGAAGATGTTTCAATACAATGCTCAAGCTTATGACATTGTCCTTAATGGTTTATGCCCCAAGGATTTCAATAATATTAGTCGCCTCGAGAATGCAAAGGAAATTCGGGATACTTTGGTTGGCACGAAGGTACCGTGACCGTCAAGGAATCCAAGTTGGATGTGCTTCAAAGTCAACTTGACAAATTCAAGAAGAAGGATGGTGAAGGAGTCGCCGAAATGTACTCTAGGCTTGCTCACATCACACATGAGATTGCGAGCTTAAGAAGTGAAGAGATGACTGACAAATTCATCATCAAGAAGATCCTTAGAGCCTTGGATTGAAAATATGACACCGTGCGTACGTTGATCCAAACGATGCCAAATTACAAAGATCTCAAGCCACGAAAGTCATTGGAAGGATTGTTGCTATGAGATGTCACTCAAGGATAAGGAGGAGCTCCACAACAAGTCAAGTGGTGCATACAAAGATTCAAGTGAGGCTCCTACAACTTCAAGTGACAAGCAAGTATCCAATGAGGAATTGAGCCTAATGGTGAAGAACTTCAATAAATTCTACAAAAATAGAAACAAAGAAATAAGCTCCAACTCAAGACACTATGAGCAAAGATCATCAAGTCGTGACCGAAATTGCTACAATTCTGGAAGACCCGGACACTACTCCAATGAGTGCACAGATCCCCACAAGAAAAGAGAAGACTCGCCTAGAAGGAAAAGTAGAAGAGATGAATCACCTCATAGAGAGAGGGGGAGTAAATATGATTGTTATGAACGAAGACCTTCCCGGGGAAACATGAATCGGAAGGGAAATACATGTTGGGGAACGTTGCATGGAAAATAAAAAATCTACACACACGCAATGACCTATCCATGGAGATGCATAGCAACGAGGGGGAGAGTGTGTCTACGTACCCTCATAGACCGTAAGCGGAAGCGCTAGACAACATAGTTGATGTAGTCGAACTTCTTCATGTTCCAACCGATCGAGCACCGAACATACGGCACCTCCGCGTTCAGCACACGTTCAACTCGATGACGTCCTCCACCTTCTTGATCCAGCAAGACGTCGAGGTAGTGGATAGGTTCCGGCAGCATGACAGAGCGATGACGGTGATGGTGATGCAATCTCCGCAGGGCTTCGCCTAAGAACTACGAAAATATGACTGAGGGAGTAAATGGTGGACGGGGGCGCCGCACACGGCTAAGACAATGTTGTGTGTCCTTGTGTGGCGCCCCCTCCCCACATATATATAGGTGGGAGGGAGTGGAGGCAGCCAGGGCGCCCTAGGGCTTGGCCGCCGCCCCCTAGGGGCCCTGCCTTGCCCTGCGCCCCTTTCCTTGTATGAAGAAGGGGGAGGAAAGAGGGGGAGAGGGAAGGAAGGGGTAGTCCTACTCCGCACTTTCCTTTCCCTCCCTGTTTACTTCTCCTCCTCATAGGCCGGCCTCTATAGGGGGCGCACTAGCCCCTTGTGGGCTGGTGTGTTCTCTGTCTTGGCCCATAGCTTTGCCGGGGGTGCCCGAAACTACTTTCCGGTGACCCGATAGGTACCCAGTACCCTCAAAAACACTTTCGGTGTCCAAATACCATCGTATGATATACAAATCTTTACCTCTTTACAATTTTGAGACTCCTCATCATGTCTGTGATCTCTTCCGGGACTCCTAAAAACATTCGATCACCGAATCACATAACTCATACAACATTATATCATCAACGAACGTTAAGCTGTGAACCCTACTGGTTCAAGAACTATGTAGACATGACCGAGACACCTCTCCGGTCAATAACCAATAGTGTAACCTGGATGCCCATATTGGCTCCTACATATTCTACGAAGATCTTTATCAGTCGAACCGCTATGACAACATACACAATTCCCTTTGTTTGTAGGTATGTTACTTGCCCGAGATTCGATCATCGGTATCTCTATACCTAGTTCAATCTCGTTACTGGCAAGTCTCTTTACTCGTTTCACAATACATCATCTCGTAACTAACTCATTAGTCATTTTTTTGCAAGACTTCTTATGATGTGTATTACCGAGAGGGCCCGGAGATACCTCTCCGATACTCGAAGTGACAAATTCCAATCTTGATCCATGCCAACTCAACAAACACCTTTGGAGATACCTATAGAGCATCTTTATGATCACCAAGTTACGTTGCGACGTTTGATAGCACACAAGGTATTCCTCCGGTATTCGGGAGTTGCATGATCTCATGGTCTAAGGAACATGTATTTGACACACAAGAAAGCAGTAGCAACAAACTGTATGATCAAATGCTAAGCTAACGGATGGGTCTTGTCCATCACATAATTCTCCTAATGATGTGATCCCATTATCAAATGACAACTCATGTCCATGGTTAGGAAACCTTAACCATCTTTGATCAACGAGCTAGTCTAGTAGAGGCTCACTAGGAACACGGTATTTGTTTATGTATTCACACATGTATTTAAGTTTGCAGTCAATACAAATCTAGCATGAATAATAAACCTTTATCCTGAATAAGGAAATATAAAATAATAACAACTTTATTATTGCCTCTGGGCATATTTCCATCAATACAAGTCAACCAAGAGCTACTCTATAAGAAGACATCAAGATCATGTTGGTGAATGGGTTTCCGGCTCCAACTCCGACAACCACTCTGAGAGAAGTTACCAGTCCAACTCCGACCATAGTCAAGATGAAGGTGTTGCAAGAGTTGCTAGGTCTAGTGTCACTCAACTCCCATGACTTATTTGATTCATCGAATGAAGGAATTGGAAGATGCTTCATGGCTAAAGGCTCCAAGGTATCACAACCCGAGTATCTTGATTTCAGTAGTGATGAGGATGATTTGCTTGTTGATAACACTAGTGATGTGAGCCATAATGAACTTGCTAGTAATCATATAGTCAAGATGAAAAAAGTGACAATGCTAAGAAGCAGATTTAGCATCTAACTAGAGAACTGAATACTCTTAAGTTAGCCCAAGAAACAACTCAAGAAGATCACAGAGAGCTCCTAATATTTTAGGAGAAGCTACACTTCGAGAAGCTCACTTTACAGAAAGAACTTGAGTTCCTAAAAGCGGCCCCCAACCCAGAATGATGAAGTAGCCTATGATTTTATCTTATCCTGTCACTTCTTGACTTCTTTCATTGCAACACTTAAAACATGCTCATCCCAAGAGAATTCAGTAACCTTGTCCATTTCTTTAAGGCTTTTCAAGTACTCTAGGGGCACCATGTTGCCAGTGCTTGGAGTTAAACCTGTTGCAAGCGCTAAGAGCACCCATGACCTCTTCTTAGTATCGCCATCATCGTTCCTCACTCGATGAAGCACATCCACTGTATGCGCAATTAGAGACATGTCATTCTTATGATAAATGTTGCGGAGGTCACAATGTGCGTGACTCTTGAAAAGCTCAACTGGTTTGTTGCCTAATGGGATATTGAAAACCTTCTTCACCATGTCTCTAGTAAACACATTAATCTTATTTTGAGTCAGCCTGAAAACCCAAAATAGAAATGTATTCATTGTTTGCTCTCAACATGACCTAAAAAAAGTAAGTATATGTTAAAGACATCATGCAGGAGAAGAAGAACAAGAAAGGAGGTGGGTGCAATACCTAAGCTCACGATTGCTAGTGTCAATGTTCATTGTTAATGACTTCATCAGATCATGTGACACTCTGAAAGGTGCGATGCTCGTGAGATGACCAAAGCCAGTTTCATTTATGTAGCGCCTCTTTCTAGACTTAAGTTTTTTCTTGGCAACTTCGCGCAAGCGTTTTGTTTCGAAATGTTGGCTGAATGCACAATCAAATTCCATTACTTATTCGTCTGACATGCATCTTCAAAAATCAAAATGAATAAAAATGTGTTGGGTACAAACACCATTACATCATGCAACAAACAAAAACTACATAAGCGATCCACATTCGGATTCCAGCATTCTCAACATCTACCAAAGCATAAAAATGAAGCAAAATAATGATCATTCCTTTCTTGTCATTACTTCTGAGTCGATAAATCTAGAAAAACTACACAATTAGCCGCACGACACAGCCAGTTCCAAAAGCAGCTCAATAAAAAGGCTGAAATAATTGCATGCAACAAAAGACTATAAGATGAAAATCTTGTCTGAATGTATAAATAGAACAAACAATAAGACTCTGACTACACTGACTTTCATCTAAAAAACCTAATCTAAACAACAAATGCAGCATAAAACATGACTTGACTAATGTAATGCCCCAGATGTAACACTTTCCCAATATGGCAATATATAAACTTTGGCTTCATCAATTCCTTTCCGGGCTCTTCTTCCATTTCGGGTTTTTCGTTTTGTCGTGCGCGTGTGTGCATTTCATCCATCTCTTGTTGTCATGTGCATTGCATTGCATTTGTGTTGTCACTTGCATCCGGTCCCACTCGTCTCTTCCAGTTGTTCGTTTCGAGTTCCGACGCTCTCACACGTGCCTGTGGCATCCCCGAGTCCTTCTTTCGTGGGTGGCCGTGTAACGTTTCCGGATTGACGCGAGACTTGTCGTGCGATGTTTTTTTGGTACGTGCAGGCCGCCTGTCAAGTTTCGTCGCGTTTGGAGTTCGTTTGGTACTCCAACGGTTAACCTAGTGGGCTAAAAGAACCTCTTCTTTGAGGCCCAAGACCCCCTCCACAATAGCCCACCAACCCAGCACAACCCTTCCCATCATCTCGGTCGTCGATTTGTGATCGCGTGGCCGAAAACCGCTCCCCATTTGGACTCTCCTAGCTCCTTGTGCCTATAAAAACGTCCACACCCCTCCATTTTCGGGCGAAACCCTAGTCTCCTCCCTCCCCGCGCCGCCGGACACGTCCCTGGCGGCTGGACACGTCCGATCCGAGCCCCTCAGACAATCGTGACGCGCCACGTCACCCCGCCGCCGTTCCCACCGCGCCGGCCAGCGAGGCCCGACGCGGGTCCTCCGCGCCGCCATTCCGGGCCGCGCGCCCCTCCGCCCTCCACCTCCGCGTCGGTACCCCGAAGCCGTCCTCCTCCACGACGGCCGGAGCGCCGCCCTCCGCCGCTGGTGCAAGGAACCCCGACGCCGGCCGCGCCCCGCCGCCTGGTGCCTCGCCACGCCGCCGGAGATCGCCGCCTCGCTGCCCGAGAGCGTCGCCGCCGCCTCCACCCGCCGCCTTCCTCGCCCCGACGGCCGATGCCACCGCGCCCCGCCGGCCGGCCGGAGCCGCCGCCGGCCAGAGCGCTCGCCGCCGCCACCGGGATCCCATCGCCCGATCCAGATCGGCCCGAACCCTAACAGGTCCCGCTTCGCCCGCGTTGACCCGGCCCGATCCGCGGTTCAGACCCGATCCGTGAGGTAGCCCTGCTTTTTTTCACTAAGTCCTTTTGATCTTGTTGTCTGATGGCATTTTGTGATGGCGATAACTTTTTGTGTGTATGTCCGATTTGTGCATATGATATGTCAAAATGATCGTGGTGAAGTGCTATACATTCTGTTCCATTGTGCCATGCATGTTTGAGTTCATCTAGATGTCTTAATCTTCGTGACAAGAGTGCTACTTGATATAAACTGCTGCTACTTATTATTTTCATGCCATGTTTGAGATGTGATAACTTGGTGCATGTTTATCCAAATGAAGCAAATGAGATGTCAAAATGTTCATCATGAGATGCTTTACATGATGGTTGATGTAGCATGCATGTTAGAGTTCATATTGACATGTTAATCTCTATTGCAAAAGTGCATGTGGCTGTTAAGTTTTGTAACATGCCTAGATGTTTTAGAATCTCCATAATATGATCTTTGATGTGGTGCAAACCGTTTGCCATGATATGCCTTGAGATGACTTAAACATGCTTGCAAACATGCCATGCCAACTTAACTGTTTTAACACTTAGTGAAATTTCACTAAGTCTAGAATCTGTCATATCCTGATGCTATGTTTGCTTGATGCCCTGGGCAAATCCATGTTAGTTTTGGGGTGGCCATTGATCATTCCTTGTTGTACATGTTGTTGTCTATCCATCCATGTCCTCACTTGCTCATTTGGGTTGCTGTAGCTTATTTAATTCTAGCTCCCAAGTTGCTATAAAATATTACTGTCAGGTTTTTAGTGTCATGATCAAAATGTTGTAGCTTGTTGCTATTGATCCATGCCTCCTATGGAGATGCTCCAATGGAGTTGTTTGCTGTAGGATATGTCTACTTCATGTCCATGCTTCTTGTCACCATGTTTGAGTGCTGTAGAGTATATATTTCTTGCTCCAAAGTTGCTATGTGGCTGTTAATTACAACTTTGCATTGTTTCTTGTTTCGAGTGTATGTTTTAATCCGTTGCTCCGTTTTGAGCGTGCCCTACATGAAACTTGTGTGATTTTGCATGTAGAATAATAATATCATCTTGTTAACATGTTTGGAGTATGTTTGCTTGATGTTTGGGTGCATTTTGCACCGTTGCCATGCTTAACTTGTTTTGCTCATATCTTCTAGACCGTAGCTCCGTTTTAAACAAACTTTATATGAAACTTGACTAGAATTTCGTGTAGATCATCATGGTGCATGTTAACTTGCTGTTTAACAACTTTAACTTAAGGTTTGTTCAGATCTAGACCAATTTCAACATATGCATATGAGGACTTACCAGATTTGCTTTATGTGGATTCCGGCCTGATTTAAACTTGTTGTCGTGTGTTGTTTCTCTGTGCTTCCTACCTTGACATGTATTGCATCCTATATAGACTTGTCTTGCATCATACTTGCTTGAGCATATTTTCTTGTTCTTGTGTTGTTCTGGTGTGCTTCCTACCTTGACATGTTATGCATCCTAAGTGCATCATACGTGCATCATGTAGTTTGCGCATTGCACCTTGTTTGATTTCATGCCTCGTGTGTTCTTGTGTTGAGTAGAGCCGGAAGCCGAGCCCGAGAACGAGAACGAGGTTACTACCGACGTTGAGTACGAGGAGCCGTCTTACGATCCCATCGACGACTTGACAGGCAAGATGACCTGACCCAGATATCATTACTATCTTTGCCTATTGCTAGAAGTCTCGCTCTTTAGCTTATTGCCTCGATGCCCATGTTTGTTTGTCAGCCTCCTATTGTAACCATGAATCTGTCTAACCATCCAACCTAGCAAACCTTTGTTTGGCTACGCAAGCTTCGCTAAGCCCCTCTTATAGCATTGCTAGTTACAAGAGAAGATTCGAAGATTCTTGCTTCATGTTGAAGTTTGTTGGGATATCACACTATATAAACTCTTAAACTAAATCATCTATATATTGGTAATGGGTGGAAGGCTGAGCCTCTTGCTCGGTGTTTTGTTCCACTCATGCCGCCCTAGGAACCATATAAACCGGTGTTATGTTCCTTGGTTTTGTGTTCCTCACACGGTTGGGGTTATGGGACACCCTCGATAAACCACTTAGCGCTAAGTCTTTTCCAGCAAGTCCCAACATTGGTACTACATTTGCCTAAACAACTAAAAACTTGCATATGGAGTTATAAACCCTCTTCTTAATCAACAACCCGGGCCAGTGCTCCACATGAGTGTTGGTCCAAACTGGGCGTGCTGCGGGGCCACCTCGAGGAAACTCAAGGGTTGCTAAAAACCCGTAGCTTATCCCATCCGGTCGTGGCCTGAGACGAGATACGCGCGGCTACTATCAGGGTGTCGGCACGCCGGGAGGATTTGCTGGATTAGCCTTACCTTAGTCGGAGTATCTTGAGCACGGGATTCCGAGAATACTCGGGCCTTCCCTCCTTGGAGTTGCGACTCCGCAGATCGTGAGCTTGTCATGGGCTAAGTTGGGACACCCATGCAGGGTTATGAACTTTTGAAAGCCGTGCCCGTGGTTATGTGGCAGATGGGAATTTGTTAATATCCGGTTGTAGACAACTTGACACAATGTTCAGAACACACTACCAGCGTGAGTAACCGTGACGGTCATTTTCTGAAAGGGGTTCGGGAAGTGAACACGGTTGGATTATGATTGACGTGTTTAGATAGGATGACTTCGTGATCACTTTGTCGCTCGTGGCACTTCTCTTCTCGCTCTTAACACGTAAGCTAGTGCTAGTGCAGCTGCAACCTTTTATCTTTCTTCAGCCTTGTTCCACACCCAAGGCTTAGATAGTTTTGCTACCCGGGAACGGGATTGCTGAGTCCTCCGTGGCTCACAGATTCTACACCACACCAGATGCAGGTACTATGGTGAACTACTCAGGTGACGGCATGAAGCTGTACTGGGAGTACGATGAAGAACGTAGTCGATACTATGTGCACTATCCCGATGATTAGTAGTGGGTTCTACTAGGGGCGATTCGGACCTGTGGCTTTATGTATTTTGGTATCTTTCATTTGGATCTTCGCCCGTAGTCGGGTTGTGATGTTATTTGGATGATGATTTGCTATGTAATGTATTGTGTGACGTGGCGAGTGTAAGCCAACTATCCTTTTGCAATTTCATCCCTATTTTTACATGAGTCGTGCAAAGATACCGAACTTGAGATCATTCCAGAATGGGCTTATACCTTTAAGTCGTGCCTCGACACGTAGGAGGTATAGTCCCATCCTGGGCATTAGAAGTGGGTATCAGAGCCTTCTCCGACCTAGAAGCCCGCACTGATTGATCGATTCGTTGACGGTTGAGTCTAGGCACACACTTAAAATGTTTTGAGTCCTATATATATCGGAGAGTAGGATTTATTTTGCACCTCATCTCTTTTCACTTTGGTAAGGACTCCTGACGATTACTCTTGTCTCTTCTACTCTCAAAAATGCACCAAATTGTTTTTTAGGAATCTTGTGAGTATTGTTTGGATTGTTCCGGTGTCTTTGTGACGAGAACATTGTTCTCGATGCCTCCTGTCATTTAGGGGTTGTGGCAGTGTCCCGGGGAGTTGAGCTCCGAGGTGTTGTCGTCACAAATATATCGCAGCAGTTCTGGAATACTTAAGACGGCCGACATCGAAAACTCTCCTATGCGGTTAGTGGCAAGATAACCCCGACATCACCCAGTACTGGGGAGGTAGTTCGGGAGTATTGCCATAGCTTGTATAGTAGATGCGTTTCGAAGGTCCGAGGTAGACGGTTTCCGGAAATAACTGGTTATGTGTTGAAGGATGGATACAGCTGGATGTAGGATTAGAGTTGAGTGCGCGATGCTTCCCCTGTATCCCGAACACCTGATTGCATAACTGGAAACTTTCGGAAATTAATAGGTGGGTTCATCTTGTAGTTCGTAGGCATTCTTCCAATGAATGCATGATATCGAGTTCGGGGTTCTACATTGAGTGAAGTAGTTTTATGGGCGTTGTTCCGATCGGGAGTTGCATCTTAAAGGGTCCTTGGCTATGCTGATCCGGGGATTGCAAAACCCTTTCGTAACACGATCCATAAGCTTTCAGCACGAATATGTCGAACGAAGCTTCTATCTTGTATTTGTTCTATCTGCTCCTTGTTGTTTTATTTACCTTTTGTTCTCCCATGTGGCTTCTCGTGAAGATTGTTGTTACTATTAAACTGTGGATTACATTCGTTCATCTTGTTCGAATGTTCTTGTGAAGACTATGTTGCAATTTCTAGCCGTTGATTCAACTTATATATTTTCTCTCAATCAATGGCTAATAGTTGTCATCTCATTCAGGATGGCTCCTCAAAGGGTTCCCAATGCTAACCCAGAGGGTGAAGAGGTTCCTGATTGTCCTTCTTCCCCTCCTCCTCCGTCTGAGGCCTGGAGAGCAATTATGCAAGCGACGAACCAGAACAGCCAGATGCTTATGCAAATGATGTAGAACATTCAAGCAAATTAAGCAAATCAGGGTGCTCATGGGAACCAAGGCCAAGGCAATTTGTTCAACCAACCTAACTTTGCTACGCTCAACCAGTTTCTGGCAAACCAACCAAAGGCATTTAGTTACTGTGTGGACCCTCTAGATGCTAAAGACTGGATAACAGATATCAAAAAGCATTTCGAGTGCAGTAACGTAAGGCCCGAGGACTATGTGAAGTTTGCAACCTTCCAACTCAAGGACCAAGCAGCAGATTGGTGGCAGCAGTACAAAGACTCCAGAGAAGGGCGTGAAATCTCCTAGGATGACTTCTGCAAGGACTTTCGTTCTCACCACATTCCAACAAGTGTGATCGAGGGTATGCGTGAGCAATTCCGCAACCTAAAGCAAGGCTCAATGACTGTGTACCAATATAATGTCAAGTTCGAGAACCTTGCCCGCTATGCCAAGAAAGACATCTCAGATGCCAAGAGCAAGATTTATCAGTTCCGTGGTGGTCTGAAGGATGAACTCCAACTAGCTCTCACCTTGTTCGAGCCTGATGAGTTTGATCAATTCTATAACATGGCACTTAAACAAGAGGCAGCCCAGCTCAAGATGGAAGCTTCCAAAAAGAGGATCAGAGACGTTGTTCACTCCTCCTCTTCTTCCCAAGTGGTCGCAAAGCAACAGAAGTTTTGGCTTCCACCTCCTCCAGTGATCCGACCTCCCAACAACAACAACAAAAATTCTGGTGGTCGTGCTTTCTCCCACCCACCCAACCCAAGCAATCAGTCAAAGAATCATTTTCAAGCTTCCAAGTCAAGTGCTCCTTATCACCGTCCTCTCTCAGAAGTGGTTTGCAACAAGTGCACTCAGAAGGGTCATTATGCTAACAAGTGCCCCAACCCAAGGCGCCTTCCGCCTCCTCCACCTGTCAGCACTGCTATTGTCAAGCACAATCCAAAGGTTGCAAGAGTGAATCTGATGAATGCAGCTCAAGCAGAGAACTCTTCAGATGTGATACTTGGTAACCTTCCAGTAAATCTTAAACCTGCTAAAGTTTTGTTTGATTCTGGTGCATCACATTCTTTCATGTCATATCCATTTGCATTCAAGCACAATGTGGGCACACTGGCTTTACCAAGGGAGTTATCGATTACTTCTCCGGGCAGAATAATGACTTCTAGTGTGTATGCTCCGGATGTATCTATTCGCATGGGTGATTACCGCTTTCTGGCTTCTCCGGTTATTCTCGGCAATTCCGACATTGATCTTATTCTCGAGATGGATTGGCTTTCTCAGCATAATGCTCACATTGATTGTGCAAATAAGGAAGTCAAGCTTACTCATTCCAACGAAGACGTGATTATCTTCGCCTCTCGAGATAAGACAATCAGGCTATTCTCTCTCAACGACAAGGGCGAGATTAATGACATCTCTCAAATTCTGGTGGTCAATGAATATGAAGATGTTTTTCCTGAAGAGCTTCCAGGCATGCCTCCGCATTGTCAAGTTGAATTCGTCATTGAACTCGAGCCCGGTACTGAGCCAGCATGCCGGCGTCCGTACAAGCTTTCCCCTGAAGAGTTGAAGGAGTTGAAGAAACAACTCGATGAGCAAGAGCGTATGGGTCTAATCAGGCCTAGCACTTCTCCTTGGGGCTGTGGTGTCTTATTTGTCAAGAAGAAGGATGGCACGGAGCGCCTTTGCGTTGATTACCGGCCATTGAACAAGAAGACAATAAAGAACAAGTATCCGCTCCCCAACATCAATGAATTGTTCGAGCAGCTCAAAGGAGCAAAAGTGTTCTCAAAGCTCGATCTCCGGATGGGTTATCACCAGATCTGTATCCATGAAGAAGATATTCACAAGACTGCATTCAGAACAAGCTACGGCTCCTATGAATATACAGTCATGTCTTTTGGCCTCGCAAATGCTCCACCCACCTTCTCGAGGATGATGCACTACATTTTCAACCCCTACACCAACGAATTTGTGCTTGTCTATCTGGATGACATCTTGGTATTCTCCAAGAATGAAGAGGATCATGAAAAGCACCTCCGTCTGGTTCTCGACAGACTCCGTGAACATAAGTTCTATGCCAAGTTCTCCAAGTGCGAATTCTGGCTCGATAATGTCTTGTATCTGGGCCATATCATCTCTGCCGACGGTATTGTTGTCAACCCTGAGAAAGTTGAAGCGATTGTCAACTGGGAACCCCCTCAGAATGTCAAGCAACTCCGAAGCTTCCTTGGTCTTGCTAGCTATTGCAGAAGATTCGTTGAGAACTTCTCCAAGATTGCCAAGCCTCTCTGCAACTTGCTCCAGAAGAATGTCAAGTACAACTGGTCTCTGGATTGTGATGTGGCGTTCAAAACTCTCAAAGAAAAGCTCGTCTCTGCTCCACTTCTTACCCCTCCAGATGAGTCCAACCCCTACGAAGTATTCTGTGATACTTCTCTTCAAGGACTTGGTGGTGTGCTAATGCAAGACAAGAAAAGTGTGGCATACACTTCTCGTCAACTGAAGCCAAGTGAGAAGAACTACCCCACACATGATCTCGAGCTAGCAGCTGTGGTACATGCCTTGATCACGTGGAGACACCTTCTGTTAGGCAGAAAAATCGACATCTTCACCGATCACAAGAGCTTGAAGTACATCTTCACACAGCCGAACCTGAACCTTCGCCAGACTCGTTGGGTTGAGATAATCCAAGAGTATGATCCAAGCATCGAATACACACCTGGCAAGGCCAATGTTATTGCTGATGCCTTTAGCAGAAAGGCATATTGCAACAGTCTCCTTATCAAGCCGTTTCAGCCTGAGCTTTGTGAAGCATTCAGGAAGCTCAACCTCCAAGTTGTTCCGCAAGGATTTCTTGCAAATCTTCAAGTTGCTCCTACCTTGGAAGATCAGATTTGTGAGGCCCAACTCAGTGATGCTATGGTGCAGAAAGTGAAACATGGTATTGCAAAGGGTACTCCCAAATACAAGTGCTATCGCATTGATGAGAAGGACACCTTGTTCTTTGAGGACTGACTTGTGGTTCCCAAGGGTGATCTCAGGAAGCTCATAATGAACGAAGCACATGACTCCCTCCTCTCGATTCATCCTGGAAGTTCCAAGATGTACCAAGACCTCAAGCAATCTTACTGGTGGACTCGCATGAAAAGGGAGATTGCCCAATTCGTGAATGAATGTGATGTCTGCAGAAGAGTGAAGGCAGAGCATCAACGTCCAGCCGGTCTCCTCCAACCTCTTCCTATCCCCGACTGGAAATTCGACCACATTGAAATGGATTTAGTCACTGGGTTTCCTAAGTCCAAGAAGGGGAATGATTCTATCTTTGTGGTGATTGATAAGCTAACCAAAGTAGCTCACTTCCTTCCAGTCAAAGAATCCATCAATGCAGCTCAACTGGCAGAGTTGTACACTTCCACAATTGTGCCCTTACATGGCATTCCTCAAGTTATCTCCTCAGACTGTGGAAGTTTGTTCACATCCAAGTTCTGGGACTCCTTTCAGTCTGCCATGGGCACTAAGATCCGTTTCAGCACTGCATTTCACCCTCAGACTAGTGGTCAAGTCGAGAGAGTGAACCAGATCCTAGAAGACATGCTCAGAGCTTGTGTCATCTCTTTTGGCATGAAGTGGGAAGATTGCCTTCCGTTTGCCGAGTTCTCTTACAACAACAGTTTCCAAGCAAGTGATGGCAAAGCTCTGTTTGAAATTCTCTATGGCAGAAAGTGTCGTACTCCTCTCAACTGGTCCAAGACTGGTGAACGTCAACTTCTTGGCAATGGCTTGATCTCAGAAGCCGAAGAAATGTGCAAAGTCATACGTGAGAATATCAAGGCCGCTCAGTCGCGTCAAAAGAGCTACTATGATGGCAAGCATCGTGATTTGGCTTTCGACATTGGTGATCATGTCTATCTCCGTGTTTCTCCTATGAAAAGCACCCAAAGATTTGGTATCAAAGGAAAGCTTGCTCCTAGATACGTGGGCCCTTTCAAGATCCTTGGCAAAAGAGGCGATCTAGCCTATCAACTTGAGCTTCCTTCCAACTTCGCTAATGTTCATGATGTGTTTCACGTGTCTCAACTCCGCAAGTGCTTCAAGACACCTGAATGCACCATTCCGTTCGAGGAGATTGATCTTCAACAAGACTTGTCTTACCGAGAGCACCCCATTGCTATTCTTGAAGAAACCGAGCGCAAGACCCGCAACAAGTCAATCAAGTTCTTGAAAGTTAAGTGGTCACACCATACCAACCGAGAAGCTACGTGGGAACGAGAAGATCACCTTCGTTCCGAGTATCCTTCCTTCTTCCAGTCCTAGATCTCGGGACGAGATCTTTTCGTAGTAGAGGAGAGTTTGTAATGCCCCAAATGTAACACTTTCCCAATATGGCAATATATAAACTTTGGCTTCATCAATTCCTTTCCGGGCTCTTCTTTCCTTTCGGGTTTTTCGTTTTGTCGTGCGCGTGTGTGCATTTCATCCATGTCTTGTTGTCATGTGCATTGCATTGCATTTCTGTTGTCACTTGCATCCGGTCCCACTCGTCTCTTCCCGTTGTCCGTTTCGAGTTCCGACGCTCTCACACGTGCATGTGGCATCCCCAAGTCCTTCTTTCGTGTGTGGCCGTGTAACGTTTCCGGATTGATGCGAGACTTGTCGTGCGATGTTGTTTTGGTACGTGTAGGCCGCCTGTCAAGTTTCGTCGCGTTTGGAGTTCGTTTGGTACTCCAACGGTTAACCTAGTGGGCTAAAAGAACCTCTTCTTTGAAGCCCAAGACCCCCTCCACAACAGCCCACCAACCCAGCACAACCCTTCCCATCATCTCGGTCGTCGATTAGTGATCGCGTGGCCGAAAACCGCTCCCCATTTGGACTCTCCTAGCTCCTTGTGCCTATAAAAACGTCCACACCCCTCCATTTTCGGGCGAAACCCTAGTCTCCTCCCTCCCCGCGCCGCCGGACACGTCCGATCCGAGCCCCTCAGCCAATCGTGACGTGCCACGTCACCCCGCCGCCGCTCCCACCGCGCCGGCCCGCGAGTCCCGACGCGGGCCCTCCGCGCCGCCGTTCCAGGCCACGCGCCCCTCCGCCCTCCGCCTCCGCGTCGGTACCCCGTCGCCGTCCTCCTCCGCGACGGCGCTGCCCTCCGCCGCCGGTGCAAGGAACCCCGACGTCGGCCGCGCCCCGCCGCCCGGTGCCTCGCCCCGCCGCCGGAGAATGCCGCCTCGCCGCCCGAGGGCGTCGCCGCCGCCTCCACCCGCCGCCTTCCTCGCCCCGACGGCCGACGCCACCGTGCCCCACCGGCCGGCCGTAGCCGCCGCCGGCCAGAGCGCTCGCCGCCGCCGCCGGGATCCCGTTGCTCGATCCGGATCGACCCGAACCCTAACGGGTCTCGCTTTGCCCGCGTTGACCCGGCCCGATCCGCGAGGTAGCCCTCCTTTTTTTCACTAAGTCCTTTTGATCTTGTTGTCTGATGGCATTTTGTGATGGCGATAACTTTTTGTGTGTATGTCTGATTTGTGCATATGATATGTCAAAATGATCATGGTGAAGTGCTCTACATTTTGTTCCATTGCGCCATGCATGTTTGAGTTCATCTAGATGTCTTAATCTTCGTGACAAGAGTGCTACTTGATATAAACTGCTGCTACTTGTTATTTTCATGCCATGTTTGAGATGTGATAACTTGGTGCATGTTTATCCAAATGAAGCAAATGAGATGTCAAGATGTTCATCATGAGATGCTTTACATGATGGTGTCTGTAGCATGCATGTTAGAGTTCATATTGCCATGTTAATCTCTGTTGCAAAAGTGCATGTGGCTGTTAAGTTTTGTAACATGTTATGAGATGCTGATTTGAAGAGCTCGTTGATATTGTTGTGTTTGTCCCCTTGTCACATGCCTAGATGTTTTAGAATATCCATAATGTGGTCTTTGCTATGGTGCAAACCATTTGGCATGATATGCCTTGAGGTGACTTAAACATGCTTGCAAACATGCCATGCCAACTTAACTGTTTTAACACTTAGTGAAATTTCACTAAGTCTGGAGTCTGTCATATCCTGATGCTATGTTTGCTTGATGCCCTGGGCAAATCCATGTTAGTTTTGGGGTGGCCATTGATCATTCCTTGTTGCACATGTAGTTTTCTATCCATCCATGTCCTCACTTTCTCATTTGGGTTGTTGTAGTTTATCTAATTCTTGCTCCCAAGTTGCTATAAAATATTACTGTCAGGTTTTTAGTGTCATGATCAAAATGTTGTAGCTTGTTGCTATTGATCCATGCCTCCTATGGAGATGCTCAAATGGAGTTGTTTGCTGTAGGATATGTCTACTTCATGTCCATGCTTCTTGTCACCATGTTTGAGTGCTGTAGAGTATATATTTCTTGCTCCAAAGTTGCTATGTGGCTGTTAATTACAGCTTTGCATTGTTTCTTGTTTCGAGTGTATGTTTTGATCCGTTGCTCTGTTTTGAGCGTGCCCTACATGAAACTTGTGTGATTTTGCATGTAGAATCATAATATCATCTTGTTAACATGTTTGGAGTATGTTTGCTTGATGTTTGGGTGCATTTTGCACCGTTGCCATGCTTAACTTGTTTTGCTCATATCTTCTAGACCGTAGCTCCGTTTTAAACAAACTTTATATGAAACTTGACTAGAATTTCGTGTAGATCATCATGGTGCATGTGAACTTGCTGTTTAACAACTTTAACTTAAGGTTTGTTCAGATCTAGACCAATTTCAACATATGCATATGAGGACTTACCGGATTTGCTTTATGTGGATTCCGGCCTCATTTAAACTTGTTGTCTTGTGTTGTTTCTCTGTGCTTCCTACCTTGCCATGTATTGCATCCTATATAGACTTGTCTTGCATCATACTTGCTTGAGCATATTGTCTTGTTCTTGTGTTGTTCTGGTGTGCTTCCTACCTTGACATGTTATGCATCCTAAGTGCATCATACGTGCAGCGCATTGCACCTTGTTTGATTTCGTGCCTCGTGTGCTCTTGTGTTGAGTAGAGCCGGAAGCCGAGCCCGAGAACGAGAACGAGGTTACTACCGAGGTTGAGTACGAGGAGCTGTCTTACGATCCCATCGACGGCTCGACAAGCAAGATGACCTGACCCAGATATCATTACTATCTTTGCCTATTGCTAGAAGTCTCGCTCTTTAGCTTATTGCCTCGATGCCCATGTTTGTTTGTCAGCCTCCTATTGTAAACATGAATCTGTCTAACCATCCAACCTAGCAAACCTTTGTTTGGCTACATAAGCTTCGCTCAGCCCCTCTTATAGCATTGCTAGTTGCAGGAGAAGATTCGAAGATTCTTGCTTCATGTTGAAGTTTGTTGGGATATCACACTATATAAACTCTTAAACTAAATCAGCTATATATTGGTAATGGGTGGAAGGCTGAGCCTCTTGCTCGGTATTTTGTTCCACTCATGCCGCCCTAGGAACCGTATAAACCGGTGTTATGTTCCTTGATTTTGCGTTCCTCACACGGTTGGGGTTATGGGACCCCCTCGATAAACCGCTTAGCGCTAAGTCTTTTCCAGCAAGTCCCAACATTGGTACTACATTTGCCTAAACAACTAAAAACTTGCATAGGGAGTTATAAACCCTCTTCTTAATCAACAACCCGGACCAATGCTCCACATGAGTGTTGGTCCAAACTGGGCGTGCTGCGGGGCCACCTCGAGGAAACTCAAGGGCTGGTAAAAACCCGTAGCTTGTCCCATCCGGTCATGGCCTGAGATGAGATACGCGCGGCTGCTATCAGGGTGTCGGCACGCCGGGAGGATTTGCTGGATTAGCCTTACCTTAGTCGGAGTATCTTGAGCACGGGATTCCGAGAATACTCGGGCCTTCCCACCTTGGAGTTGCGATTCCGCAGATCGTGAGCTTGTCATGGGCTAAGTTGGGACACCCCTGCAGGGTTATGAACTTTCGAAAGCCGTGCCCGCGGTTATGTGGCAGATGGGAATTTGTTAATATCCGGTTATAGACAACTTGACACCATGTTCAGAACACACTACCAGCCTGAGTAACCGTGACGGTTATTTTTCGAAAGGGGTTCGGGAAGTGAACACGGTGGGTTTATGATTGATGTGTTTAGATAGGATCACTTCGTGATCACTTTGTCGCTCGTGGCACTTCTCTTCTCGCTCTTAACACTTAAGCTAGTGCTAGTGCAGCTGCAACCTTTTATCTTTCTTCAGCCTTGTTCCACACCCAAGGCTTAGATAGTTTTGCTACCCGGGAACGGGATTGCTGAGTCCTCCGTGGCTCACATATTCTACACCACACCAGATGCAGGTACTATGGTGAACTACTCAGGTGACGACACGGAGCTGTACTGGGAGTACGATGAAGAACGTAGTCGATACTATGTGCACTATCCCGATGATCAGTAGTGGTTTCTACTAGGGGCGATTCGGACCTGTGGCTTTATGTATTTTGGTATCTTTCATTTGGATCTTCGCTCGTAGTCGGGTTGTGATGTTATTTGGATGATGATTTGCTATGTAATATATTGTGTGACCTGGCGAGTGTAAGCCAACTATCCTTTTGCAATTTCATCCCTATTTTTACATGAGTCGTGCAAAGATAACGAACTTGAGAGCATTCCAGAATGGGATTATACCTTTAAGTCGTGCCTCGACACGTAGGAGGTATAGTCCCATCCTGGGCATTACAACTGACCAGAAAATAGCATCACAACTGAGACCACCGAGAAATCTAGACCTCCACCTCTGAAATCTCGTCCCTGCCTCTAAAACGTCAACTATAAACCCTTGCTACAGCAGGGAACCAAATTAATCAGATCTACACAACAAACCGTTGGTGAAATGGGAAGGAAATTGGTGACATGGAGGGAGTGGCGGCTCAAGTGAAACTCCTAAACAAACAAAAACTCATGTATACTATCCATTTCGACCCGGGTCTACTCATCCAACGTTGGGAACTACTCGGATTAACCGTGAAATGAACCTGTAAAGGGAGGTCATGCAGGCGGGGGAGAAAAATGCTGCCAATTGCAGGACACCATACCTCTCGTCCGCCGCCACAACTACAGGGGGGTCGTGTCGCTCGGCGTCGTGGCCAACGATGCTCGCCGTCGCCTGAACCTCCGGTTCCCTTGTCGTCCCCACAACATTCGGTTCCCCTGCCCCCGCCATGATTCTGGATACCACAGTTGTCTGCGTCGTGGCCACAGCTAGAGGGATGGGTATGGGAAAGGGTGAAAGCACACAAGAAGGGATCGAGCTGAGAGGGATGGGAGCAAAAAAAGACACCTAAGGGACGCGCATCCAGACCTCTGGTCAGAAAGCTTATTCATCGTACGATGTTGCACAATTCGACGGCGCGCGAGATGGTCGCCCAGCCGGCTGCGTGCATCCGGATGAGAGTAAGCGTTTCCCTAAATTTAAACGCGATTTGAGAAACATAACCCGGGATTCAGAAGTGGTCCCACTGTGCGCCGAGTGATACTACTGAGAGGAAGATGATTTTATGGGGCCATAGCACGACAACTTCCCGACTGTCTGCTTCAACAAGTTGTGCCCGACTCTGGTGATGGAGGGGTGATGACGGCGACGCGTCTTCGGCTCGCTACAGTGCTTCTAGTCGTCCCTAGGTGGTCTATGGATCTGGATCTAATTTTTATTTATGGTGTTCGTTGTACTGTCATGATTGAAAATGAATAGATTGAAAGCTTTCTAAAAAAAAAAGATATTCCGACTACAGAATAGACTGCAGTAGGTGCTTCGTCGCTGGTTCCCTGTTATGGAAGCACGTGACAAACACAAGATTCGAATAGTCTCTTCATCAAGTCAAGAGATAAAAAAGGACAGGGGCATGGAACAAAAAAAACGAGGTAGAGCTTTCACCGGTTCTGTTGATGGGCATGGGCAACCGATACGACCTAGCTCTATATGATTTCGCACACATGATTGTGCTAAGAAACTGCCGTTTCGTCCGTACGTAGCAGATTGCAACGTGGCAAGAAAGTGATAATTATTTTGGTTAGTTTTAAGGGCATTCGTCCGCGGATAGAGGGGTCAGTCCGCGTACACGGATGCAGGAGACAGTCATCTAAATGTGGTCGTATACATTTCCACAACAACACGTTTAAACAAGTCCGGATTTTATATAAACACGGTCGAATTTCATATAGACATACCGGGTTTCATATAAACATGATAGATTTTATTACAAATACGTTAGAGCAGTGTTAGGCGGGCTTAGGAGTATAATTAGTACCTAATCTAAACGGCTGTCGGCGTCCGGTCCCGTGTTCGGCCATCAGCCCCGAGAACTGAAGTTTTATCTTCTCCGGTTCCTCCTCGACACTCTTCAACTCGGCCTCCGTAACCTTCACCTCCGGAGCACCGGGAACTGAAGTTGTCTGCCTCCACATCGCCGCCAAGCGACTAATTGGCAGCCAATTCTGAGCCCGCCAAGATTGGCGTCGATGGAGGAGAGGAGCAGTGGCCTTCCTGGGACACGAGCGGCGACGATCTACCGTGCACTACTCTTCCTCGTTGTCGGCGGCGCCCGCGGACGTGCCGGCTTCTTTGTGGTCGTGGCGCCGGGGCGCGGCCTCCTTGTCATCGGTGTCGTCGAACAATGCCTCGCCTGCCTTGTCGTGGCACTCTTTGGCGGCGGCGGGCACTTCCGCCACCCGCTGCCGGTACCGCCAGCGGGCGAGGCGGATCTCGCGGGCGGAGCTGTAGGACTCGAGCAACGCTTCCTGCCCCGCCAGATCCGCGTCTGGCGCGAACGCCCTGCCGACGACCACCTGCTCCTCCGCCTGCAGATGCTCCTGGAGAAGGTTGTGGTTGTAGGTGACGTCGGCATGCGCCTCTCGGAACTGGTCCTCCCGCTCCTGTCGCACTATGTCCATATAATGGGCACGTGCCTCGTCGATGGTCATGGTGTAATGCACCGACGAGGGTGGAGCGGAGGAGGAGGGTGGCGCTGGCTTGTCGTAGGAGGCGTCCTCCATTTGCACGTCGTCATCGGAGGCGTCCTCCGGCTACCTGTCGGCCTGCCAATCGGCAGCAATGGCCGCCATGGCCTTTTTTTGCTCCGACGCCAACCCGCCCGAGAGAGCTTTGGCGGCGGAGGGATCTATGGCGGGAATGGTGCAGAGAGGGATGACTGTGGCTATGACAGAGGCACCGGGGCAGCGATTTATATTGCATCGATGGACGGCAGAGGGACAGACGGGTGGCGTCGGAGGAGACGCCTCGATGAACGTACCATCAATGTGGACGGTAGACGGGTGGATGGGCGGTCGTCGTGTCATTTGAATGCACGACAGTCGCCTACGCGGGATGCGACGCGGATGGCGCTCTCTCGACCGGCGCACCACTTCAATGTGGTGCCAGTAAGCGGTCGCGTCCGCTCTGGCCGGGCATGCATGCGGACGGTGATGCTCTGGAGTGGCGCTGACTGGAAACGCGTGGGAGGAGAAGGGGGTTTTGATAGGCCAAGGCGATCAAAAACGGGCTTGGGATCAATCCAAACTCCCACGAATCTTCCTTACTTTTGTCTTTGGTTTATGGGAGAAATCGTGTCCGGACCATGTTACGGATCGATATAAGACCATGTTAGATGAATTTCATGGTCCGGATTATGCGGTCGGGAGATTTGTGGGTCGGTGTTAAAGATGCCGCTGCCTTCGGTTATTGGGATAGAGTAGCTAGTAGTGCGCAGTATTACTTCTACCACCACGCACAACTGATGCAGATTTGTGTGTGTGTGATACGTTGAAAATTTTCCTCTTTTTTGTTTTACCACAAACTCTAGAACAATTGTTCTACGGTAAAAGGAATCCCTCATTCACCTGAATACTTGGCATAAGTTTGCAAAGAAAGAATGAAGATTATTAATACCTATGCGGCGCGCTCAACCCCACCGCTCTAACCGAGTATGTCCAGCTTTGGAGGTTGCTTCGGTTCACTACCCTCTCCACCCATCCAGACCGCCTTCTTTGGTGATGGACGGCCAACGCCGAGTACTCGTCCAAGTCTGGCTATCGAGCACTCTACACCGGCTCTACTACTACGCCATTCTGGCGTCTCACCTGGAGATGCTGGGCTCCCCTCCGCGTCAAGATGTTCACTTGGCTCGCCGACCTCGACTGTTGCTGGACCTCCGCTAGACTCGCTCGGCATGGCCTGCCACACAAC
Organism: Secale cereale; assembly: GCA_902687465.1. Taxonomy (NCBI): domain Eukaryota; kingdom Viridiplantae; phylum Streptophyta; class Magnoliopsida; order Poales; family Poaceae; genus Secale; species Secale cereale. The sequence continues at coordinate 437,621,507 of LR738710.1, read as the reverse complement.
GACCATTGTGCCCTGTGTGACCAGGCCGAGGAGACCATGCAACACATCATCATTGGCTGCCCTTTCTCTCGACAAATTTGGCACGACATTCTCGCCTGGGTTCGTGCTACTACACCCCCCCTTCTGGTGACGAAGCCTTCCTTCCCTGGTGCTCGGCCAAATTCAGGAGATCCCCCACCAGCCACTGCAAGGGTCTTGCCATGTTGGCGGTGCTCACGGCGTGGTCTATTTGGCGCTACGGCAACAGCTGCGTCTTCGACGGCGAGAACCCCTCCCCCTCGCGGCTCATCGCATCGATCCAGGAGGAGGCCCGCGCCTGGGCTAGAGCAGGAGCACGCGGACTTGGCGCTTTGATAGCATAGGCCTTCTCGTAACGGGCCGAGCATCCCATCACCTATGCTCTGCGGCTCCATGCCTTGCCTCTAGCGTACGAGGCTTGAGCAGCACCCCCCCCCCCATTCATGTTGTACTCTCCTTCCTATCAATGAAATGATACGCACTTTTGCGTATTCGTGAAAAAAAATACTAAGGTATTTTTTGTCCAATACAAATCATGTGTTAAAGTGTTAAACTAGTGGCTTGCATAGTTCCTGTGTGCCGACCTCTCGAACAGGTTTTGAGTGACATTGCTATTTAGCTATGCTGAAAAGCCTGTTGATGGCACAAGGGGAGGCATCCTTCTACTCTGTAATGAGGACATAATCAAGGTGGACAATATTACCACATGATCTTTCAGCCTATCTGCAAACATCACCCTGATCAATACCACCACTTCTTTCAAGTTGGCATCTGTTTATGGTCATACTCTTAGCAATCTCAAAGATGCTTTCTTTCAAGAGCTTGTGCGCCTGAAACCTCAGCAAGGCACGAGATGGCTGATGTCGGGTGATTTCAACCAAATTTATCGTGCTCGAGACAAAAACCGCACAAATGTTGAAGCCGCCTCGTGCGCTTCCAAAATGCACTCAACTCCTGTGAAAGTTCACCTACAAAATAGGAAATTTACTTGAAGCAATGAACATGCCAACCCAACCTTAAGCAAATTGGACAGTTTTTTCTGCAATGATGACTGGGATGTTGCTTTTGGCTCTCATATCCTACATGCCCTTTCGTCCCCACTCTCTGATCACTTCCCTCTTCTCCTGGCCTGCGACAAGGGACCAAAGCGATCGAAAACTTTTCGATTTGATATTTTTTTTGGATTAAGATGCCAAACTTCAAGAAGACGGTCCAAGATGCCTGGAATGAGGAGCTGACACATACTGAGCCCTACCAATTACTTTTCCACAAGCTAAAGAGAACGAGCCAGCGTCTTCACACCTGGAGCAAGTCGATCTTCTCTAACCATAAAGTGCAACTCCACATGGCTCTCGAGATCATCCTCCGCCTAGACGTTGCACAAGAACAAAGGCCGCTAAGCTTGGCTGAGTGGAACCTGAGAAAGGAGCTTAAAAGGAATGTGGCGGCCTTAGCGGTTCTTGAACGGGTGAGAAAGAAACAAAGTTCAAGAATTAATGGGCTCAAAGAGGGGGATGCAAATACCCATTTTTTCATCTCCGTATTAACCATCGCCGTAGAAAGAACTTCATCCACCGTCTTAAACACAACAACGGCTGGGTCACAGAGCATGACCACAAGAAAGATATTATCAAGCACCACTTCACGAGAGCAATTGGGAAGGGTCCTCCGCGTGAAAAGGACTTCAACTGGGCCTGCATTCCGCTGGTGACGAGAGATCTCTCAGGGTTAGGGGATTTGTTCTCTGAGGAGGAGGTCCAGGCAGCCATCAATGATCTCCCTAGCGATAAAGCTCCGGGTCCACACGGCTTCACCGGGGCTTTTTTCCAAGAATGTTGGGACATAATCAAACCGGAAATGATGAAAGTGATAAACAATTTTTCAGCCCTTCATGTTGCTAACCTTCACTGGCTCAATTCAGCGAATATGGCCCTCATCCCCAAAAAGGATGGGGCGGAGGACATCTCCGACTTCAGACCCATAAGCCTGGTCCATGCGGTAGTGAAGATCATTGCGAAGATGATGGCAACTCGCCTTGCCCCTCACATGTTCGCGCTCGTTTCCAATACACAAAGTGTGTTCATCAAAAAGAGAAGCATACATGATAACTTTATGTATGTTCGCAACTTGGCGCGTCGGTTCGACCGCAACAAAGCTCCAAACCTGCTCTTCAAGCTAGACATTGAGAAAGCCTTTGACTCAGTTAGATGGGACTACTTGATGGATTTATTGAGGCATCACCACTTTCTAAGCCGGTTCCGCGACTGGATTTCCGCCCTCCTTTTCACGGCCTCCTCCAGAGTCCTTCTCAACGGTGTTGCGGGCGACCCAATCATGCATGGTTGTGGTCTTCGTCAGGGGGGTCCTGTCTCCCCCCTCCTTTTCATCCTAGCCATTGAACCGCTCCATCACATCCTCGCAAAGGCTACCGATCAAGGCAATTTGCACCCCCTTCGTGGACACCCGATTCGGGCATCTCTTTATGCGGATGATGTGGACATTTTTGTTGGGCCAACCAAAGAGGATATCCAATTCCTCGCTTCAACTCTCAGCTCCTTTGGTGATGTTACTGGCTTGGTCACCAACTGTAACAAAAACCTTTTGGCGCCCATTCGATGCACAAACATAGATCTTGACGATATCCTGCATGCCATCCCAGCGGTCTGGACCTCCTTCCCAATGAGGTATCTTGGCCTTCCGCTTTCGGTTAGGAGGCTCAAGCGCATTCACTTCCAATACTTGGAGGATAAGGTGGCCGGCAAACTCCCTCCCTGGTCGGCCATGCATGTGGCAACCCCAGGGCGCATTGTTTTGGTCAAGGCGGTCCTCACGGCCATCGCTATTTATCATCTCACACCCCTTGATCTCCCTATTGAAGTGAGAAGAAAGATTGATAGTCTGAGACGAGCCTACCTTTGGGCGGGTTGTGAAAAGGTGTCAGGAGGCAAGTGTAAGGTTAGTTGGAACCTTGTTTGCAATCCCAAGACTATGGAGGACTGGGTGTGCTGGATCTAGAGAAATTCGCTACTGCTCAACGACTCCGTTGGCTGTGGTTTGAGTGGGCCGAACCGGAAAAAACTTGGACTGGAATGGAAACACCTTGTTCTGACGGTGACAAGGATCTTTTTGCTGCGGCCACTAGGGTGTCCATTGGTGATGGTTCGAAGGCCAAATTCTGGGAATCCTCTGGGCTTCATGGTCTTCGACCCAAAGATGTTGCGCCCAAGATTTTCGAGATATCGAAAAGAAAGGCATGCGTGGTGAGCAAGGCGCTTGACAACAACTTTTGGATTTGCTAAATAGACATTCAACAGGGCCTCACTTTAACTCATATTCAGTAGTTTGCTTCTCTTTGGGGGATGATTTCCGGTGTTACCCTCAGGCACGACAGACAAGACACTATTTCTTGGAAATTCACAACCAGCGGGGAGTACTCTGCGTCGTCGACATACTTGGCCCAATTTGCGGGTCTCACCTTCAGTCCCAATACGTCCATGATTTGGAAGATGTGGGCACCTCTAAAGTGTAAATTATTTGCCTGGTTAATTCTTCAGAACCGCGTTTGGACGGCTGATCACGTAGCTCGGCGAGGATGGCCTAACTGCGGCCTTTGCCCGCTTTGCAAGTAGGTATATGAGTCTGTTGTCCACCTTCTTTTCCAGTGCAGATTTTCTACCCGAGTTTGGAACGAGATCACCACTTGGCTAGGCATTCAAGATCACTCACCAATGTTGTGGAGGCATGAAGATTCAGTCCGAGCATGTTGGCAGAAGACGTTGAGTGGTGGAGGTCAAAGCCGGAAGGTCATTGCTTCGGTTATGATGCTTGTCTCATGGGAAATCTGGAAGGAACGAAACGGAAGAATTTTTCGCAACACGGCAGCCCCGACCTACATCGTCGGCAGTAAAATCAAAGAGGAAGCCATCTTTGGGCTTTGGCCGGAGCCAAACATTTGAGTCTTCTTATGTCGCGAGAGTAGTTTTCTTTTTTGCCGCTTTGCGGTTTATGTCTAAACCTTCTCCTTAATGAATGAAAATGGCTAGTTTTTTGCCTTGTTTAAAAAAAATACTAGGATTTAGCGACAGACTTTGTGCAATATTGGAGGCTTTGACATCGTTTTCTCCTTTTAGTTACAGCTTCACTACAACACTACAAGTATTCTGGGAAAATATTTGGCACGCTAAAAAATTATATTTTAAACGGGTGTTCAGCCAGATATTGGTGAACTTTATTAAATTTCACAATAAAGGACATAAAATTCATTTTCCCATTATCCAAATACTTTGCATTTCATTTACAAAAACTGCTACAGCCGTGCGTGAAAAGGTTATAAGTTTGTTTTCCTGGTAGCTGCAATTTCTAGCATTGCGTTTTTTCTTTTCTTTTTTTCAAAAAGTGGGGAAGGCAGTGGCGGTCTCTGCATCGAGTGATGCACGCAACTCTGTTGTACTTGTCTAGCAGGTTTATTTGATTGAATATTTTTTGTTAAATTTGTCAGAATTGTGACAAATATTTGTAGATGCATGTGCCGGCAGCGACACGTGTCGGCGTCTGACTGGTCGGTGTGTGGTATTGTAGCACGCTTACTCATGCCTCGGGATTAGCTGATGTCCAATGAACCTCATTAATAAATCTTTATGTCGTGCATCATGTGATTGCTTGGTACTCGGTAGATGAATCTGCCTCTTATAACAAATTCAACACGCAAATTTGCGCTCACATGGCCGGATCCCATTTCGCGTGTCGCTTAGCATATGCTTCAGTTACTACCATGTAGACCTGGCCATCCTCTGGGCCAGGCCGGGCTTTGGGCCGGGCCTGACCAAGCCCGAGGCAAAAAACTCAGGACCGAGCCCCCGGCCCGGCCCGGCCATCGGGCCTAGTTTTCAGACCCGAGCCCGGCCCGTCGCAGCAAAAAATACACCGGGCCTCGGGCCTCGGGCCGGGCCTCTTCAGTAAACAGCTAATTCAGCGGGCCCAGGCCCGGCCCGACCTAGCCATCGGGCTCAACATCTAGGCCCGAGCCCGGCCCGGGAGCAGCGATGGGCCGAGCCGGGTCGGGCTTTTTCGGGCCGGGTCAGGCCGGGCCGGGCTGACCATGGCCAGGTCTACTACCATGCTTTGATTAGTACAGTACTATGGACTCCATGGAATCATGGAGAAGCTCGTGGTCTCTTGCTAGTTAACACATTGCACCAAGGCCACCACATCGATCCGAGTAGATGTAGATCAACATAGACATATTGGATGTAGGTACAAAAAAACGTACCTATCGATCCAACTAGATGACTAAGCATTATTTTGTTCTGCAGTTCTTAGAGCAAAATATCACGATCCGATCGAGTAGATCAAGAGGGACTGCTTGGATGAGTATTTTTTTATTGTACTGTATTAGAAAACCAGTTTGGGAGGAAAGTTAACCATCGGGTTGGTTTAAACGATAGAGCCACATGTCAGCCAGCAAGATACTCTCCCATAGAAAATTCAAAATTCCAAGGGCTGGATCAGGCTGCCATTGAAATTACCCGGTATTCTACTACCACTCCGCAACATAGTAAATTGTTTTTCGGCAGTCGAGAATTCAGTGTATCTAACCATGAAAGTGCTAATGGTCAACGCAATTATCCTAGTACAAACAGTTTAACTCGGTAAATAATTGGATCTGCTTAGCAGTTTTTGTGAAAGGGACCTGCTTTGTGTGATGCCGAGCGGTTGAATATTCTGCATACTTAAACCTCTAATGGTAGCAGACTAGCAGTATCACCATTTCTTAAGTGCATTTTTATTGTTATTATTAGTACCCACCTTGCCCAGATGATGTTGCATCCGCGAGGCTCTGACACTTGTACAAGATAAAACAAAGTGTAATGATAGAGGAGGTTCGATAATATATGTAGACATATTTTAGAGTGTAGATTCACTCATTTTGCTTCGTATGTAGTCATTTGTTCAAATGCCTAGAAAGATAAATATTTAGGAACGGAGGGAGTAGTAGTATACAGCAACTAGCAAGACAGGATCTCTAGTATGTATGGTTATGACGTTCCGTGTCGGTTACGAGAAGGACAAACTGAATCTTTTCGGCAAACAGAAGTAAAGTTGGCTCTGTTTCAAACATGATAATTCTCCTCGACTCCCATAGAAATTTGACCTGCTGTTTTTACTGGCAAAAGCAATACCACATACGGATTTTAATTTTTCATTCAGATATTATCAGTACATAAACATGTGCCAGTAGCACCGATCTCCACTACAGAGACTGTGGCAAAGTACAGTACGATTTATGACCGGTTCGTCGAATTAAAGACGGACGGAGCGCCAGTGTAGAGATGGCTCACTATTCGCTTTCGTCCATTGATCTTTGGCAATGGCAACGCGGCATGGTGCGTTCGTCCAACGACGTACAGGACAGAAAGGACAGGAGGTGTCTTCTTCACTTGTGTGCCCGTTTTGCCCGCGCACAGGCGCTGCGTGATGGATGTATGGGTATCTTTGGCCACCAAATATCTCACGCCGCGCCCACTTGTTTGTCGACTCGCTTCATCTCCCAAATAGATGATGCCGATCAAAAATGTATAAAAAATATATAAAAATTTAAGTCCATCAATATCCATTTCAATATTGAACTTAAAACATCTACAGCAAGATCTCTCAAACCCGTATCACACACCCGGGCAGGCTGCCCGGTCACGTTTTTTCGACCCAGACGGTCGTCCTCTCAAACGGCCCTCAAATGCCCGGACCGACCGGCACCCCATATGCAGTCCAAATATGGGGCGGATCTGGTGCGCCCGGGCACGCCCGGCACATCGGCCCACGTTAGCCCACCCGACCCCACATAAAATCCTCCCTATCCGCTAAGCAGACTAAACCCTAACCACTTCACTTCCCTCCACTCCATTCCCCTTCGCCACCCAAACTCGTCTCCGACTCCTTCCGGCCATGTTCGGCATGGCGGGCAGTGGATCCGCCGGCCCGAGCTCATCTATAGAGAAGTTCCAAATTTGTTAAAAAAACATTTGTTAGAAAATGTTAATTTATAGAGAAGTCCCAGATTTCATAACAATGTTAACTATTTTTCAAAAGGTGTTACATTTTTAATGAATACATTAACTTTTTAGAGCACATGAACTTTTATTAAAAATAAAGAAATTTCCACGTTCAACATTATTATCTACATTTATTAAAATTAGATTTTTTTTTTTTGCAAATTGACACATGAAGCAGGTTATGCCCCTTTTGTCGCATGTGCAACGCAAGGGCATTTGTACTAGTACACAATATATCTTGTGATTGATGTCGGGTCAGTTCTCTTTGTTTTCCTTAATTATTCATCTATATGCTATCAGATTGGCCTTTTAATGTGCAAATACTTATAACCAAATGGTGTATCTTTGCCCCGGCCCCGGCCCAGTCCTAGCGTCTATATATGGCTCCGCCGCGGTTGCCCCGACCCCTCGCTAGGGTTTCCCGCAACCAAAAAAGATGTGCGGCGCTTCGCACATCTAGCCAGATACATCCGCCCCATTCCCCCTCCTCCTCCTCTTTCCATTTCGTTTGCGGCAGTGGTGATGAGCGTCCGGCGAGCGGAGAAGCGACCAATGGAGGCCCCGGACCAGGATGGGGAGCGACGGCGGGAGCGTGATTTGAGGGAGAAGGCCAAGCAGGAGATGCGCGCGAGGCAAGGTGGCAGATCTGAGCGCTCACAAGAGCAAGAGGGGCGTGAGGGGGATTGGGGTCCTCCTCCCCCGTGGTGGATCCAGTAGCAGGAGCGTAAGAAGAAGAAGAAGGAGATGGCGTGTCGCCGTGAGCTTGAGCGCAAGCCGTTTGACCTCCCCAATTATGTTTGTGGCCACGGGGATCCTCTGTCCAAGAGACCCAGGGCGGCTGCCGCTCCTCTGGTGGTGTCGCTCCCTCCTGGCTCGAAGGGCACGGCGGGCGAACCCATCCTGGCGGAGGACGCGCCGGAAGCACCGGACGTGGAATGTTTCAAGTGCGGGAGACTTGGGCACTTCCAGTCTAAGTGCAAGTTCCAGCCCTTGTGTGTGCTGTGTAAGGAAGAGGGTCATGCATCTGCGCACTGCCCGACGAGGGGTCGGCAGCCTTGCTTGCAGATAATGGGCAGCGCACTTTCAGGGGAAGGTTTTTTCTGCCTTCAGTTCGAAGATGAAGAGGAACCCGAGGGTCCGTCGTAGCTCTCTGCTGGCAATGCTACAATCCTTTCTGCAGAGCCGGGCCGCCTGAATCTGAGGGTCCTCAAACAGGAGCTCAAACACATGGTCACAGGGGACTGGGACTGGCAAGTCACTCAAGTGGGAGATGATGATTTCATGGTCGTGTTCCCTTCCGCAGATCTCCTTCATATGGCTCGGACTAGTGGCAAGTTGTTTCTTTTGATCCATGACATCACTGCTAGGGTGCGTGATGTGGTTCCTGAGGTGTTCCCCCCGATGGCGATGCCAGAAGCTTGGGTGCGGCTGCATGGGATCCCGGAGAAACACCGTAAAATTGATCGCATTAAGGCGGCTTTTAAGATGTTGCGTCATCCAATTGTGGTCGACGAATTATCCCTCATCAAGATGGGTCCGGTGAGGATGAAACTGGCTTGCAAGACGCCGGCTAAACTGAATGGCTCGGTCGAGGTTTGGTTCAATCAAGAGGGGTACCAGGTTAAGGTGGAGCTGGAGCGGCTGCCGCGGAGGTTGGGGGACGGCGGCGGTGCTCCTGGGACTGGTCCTTCAGCTCCTCCTCCAGAGGAACAACAAGGCAAGGGCGGGGCACTCAAGCTCGATGCTGCCGCGAGTTTTCCTCCTAAGGCTGCTGCCAATGGTGTGAATGGGGCTAAATCTGCGGCTGCGGCGCCCCAGAAGACAATGCCGGCCTCCGGTGCGGCCTTGGATGGGCAAGACGTGGTGATGGGAGGGCAGGACAAGGAGCCCGAAGACAGCATTCAAGACACTTCAACAGATACAGAGACGTGGGAAAAGTTGGGTGTGATTGCAACTCAAGACACGGCTGTCAGCTTACCTACTCTTGCTCGTTCCCTGGACCCGTCCTTCGACGAGCTTGGCTACATCTTGCCTGCTCAAAGCGGTCCCGTGCCTCTGCCGTTGGCACCGTCGAAGACTGGTACTTTGCCGGCTTCCCCAATGCGTGCTGGGGGTCCGGGGCCGGCCTGCGTGCTCAACGTGGATTCGGACCTGACCCCGGCCTCGGGCAGGCGTATGTCGAGCGGCTCAGGTCGGCAGGCCAAGAAGACTACGGGGAGGAAGCCCGGGAACAAGGCGGTGGCCAAGGAGACGGCGGGCTCGGCGGAGGCGCTGGGAGGTGAACTGGGAGCGGATTTGGAGGCGCCAGGGCCGGCGGCCAAGGCCAAGCGTACAAGGGCAACTCCGGTGGCGACCCGGGCTCCCAGTGTGGGTGCCAAGGCCAAGCTTGGGGACATGACTTCTCTGGAAAGCACCAAGATGCGGGCTGTGGACAAAAACATGGACGTAACAGGTAATCCAACCCCATCTTTTAAGATTCTGAATGCTTTCTCGGACGCCCATCTCGCTGAGATTCTTCACGACAGTGGTGTTGCGCTCGATTCCTCGCCTTTGGATATTATTTCGTTATTTCGTGCGCGTGAACAGGCTCAGGCCGCTCTCGCGGCTGCAGCAGCCCGCTGTATGGTCGAACAGCCTGCGGATGACATGGCCACAGTACCAGTAGGGGCTGCTGCTGTTTCTCTGCCCACCGAGGGCGACGAGGCCGTGGTGGTCTCGGATCTTCCTTCTTCCAGCCGTGCGCCGGCAAGGAAGCGTGTGGCCAAGGCGATGTGCTCCCGTGGAGTTCGTCTTCGTAATCGAATTATTTAATGTGTTACATCTTTTGGAATATTCGTGGATGCGGCCATGGGGGCGGCGTACGCAGCTTAGAGAGTACATGTCCAAAGAACACATCGATTTTGTAGCTCTTCAAGAAACTATCAAGGTAGATTTCTCTTATAGAGATCTTTTGGCGTATGATCCTCTCCAGCGTTTCGAGTGGTTCTCGTCACCTTCTGTGGGACTTTCAGGTGGTCAACTTATGGGCTGTAATAAAGAAATTTGCGATGTTATTTCGTGGGAGTCTGGTAGATTCTATATTGCTGCTACCGTTCGTCACCGGACTTCCCTGGCTATCTGGGTGATTGTAAGTGTTTATGGACCACGCGAGATCTGTAGATTTCTTGGGGGAAATCACAGATCTGGTAGGGGCCAAACGTGCGTCCACCCTGCCAGTAGTTGTGGGCGGGGACTTTAACTTGATCCGCTCGGGGGCGGACAAGAACAATAGCAACATTGATTGGGCTAGGGTGTCCCTTTTTAAAAATGCCATCGCGGCCGCTACTCTCAGGGAGATTGCGCGTACATGGGCTAGATTCACTTGGACTAACAAACAGCGGGATCCAGTTCGTTGCGTCATCGATCATGTCTTCTATTCAAGTGAGTGGGAGGCCCTGTTTCCCCCTTGCACCCTAGTGGCCGAGACGCGCATTGGATCCGATCACGCCCCTCTTATTCTGTCGTTAGGGAAGGACAGGGTGCAACGCAGCCGTAGATTTTTCTTTGAGACAGCTTGGTTCGAACACGAGGGGTTCTGCCAACTGGTCACGGATCGATGGGCCTTGATAGGTAACCAGTTGGGGCGCCAAAGAGGTCCTGTAGAGTTTTGGTCAGTCGCGGCTGCGTCCCTGCGGGCTTTCCTCAGGGGTTGGGGGCCAACCATGGTAGCGAGTCCAAAAGGGAAATGGAACGCAATGTGGACAAGATCGCGCGCCTCGACGCGCAGGCTGATACTAGACCTTTTTCTGGAGATGAATGGGAGCACCGCTTTCCCTGGAAAACCAAGTCTTGGCCATCCTTTGGGCAGAGGAAGAGTACTGGCGCCGTAGGGGTGGCATCAAGTGGGTGGTGAAAGGCGACGCCAACACAGGCTACTTTCATGCGTATGCCAATGGGCGCAAACGCAAGAGCACAATCCTTAGACTCCAGTCGGAGGGCGGGATTCTGGTTTCCCAAACTGATGTCGTTAAACACATCTTCGAATTCATAGTAGAGCTGTTGGGAGCAGCCGAAGCGAAAGTTTTAAGTCTAAGGAAAGACTTATGGGGACCGGATGAGCGTGTATCTCAACAAGAAAATGACGCCCTTATGATGTCCTTTTCGCCTCAAGAGTTTGATCTCGCGCTAGCTGGGATGAAGAACGACACGACACCAGGCCGGATGGCTGGCCGGTGGAGTTCTTCAAAATGTTCTGGCCAATCCTCGGAGACCTTTTCCTAGCCATCATTAACGGCTTTGCCCTTGGTACGGTAGATCTCGCGCGCCTCAATTACGGGGCAATCTGTCTGATACCCAAGGTCAAAGGGGCTGACTCAATCAAGATGTTCCGCCCAATCACGCTCATTAACATTCCTTTCAAGCTCTGCGCCAAAGCTTACGCCGCTATATTAGCGCCGGTAACTCAACGTGTCATCCATAAGAGCCAAACCGCCTTTCTTAAGGGTAGAAACATTCTAGAAGGGCCCATTGCACTCACGGAGATTATCCATGAGTTAAAACGTACTCGAGGGCAGGGTGTTATCCTCAAACTAGACTTTGAAAAGGCTTACGACCGCGTAAATTGGGAGTTTGTGCGTGAGGTCCTACTCAAAAAGGGTTTTGAGGCAGGGTTCATCCACCGGATCATGCATCTAATCTCGTGCGGCAACACCTCGGTTATTGTTAACGGCGAAATGGGGAAGTTTTTCCGTAACAAAAAAGGATTAAGGCAGGGTGATCCCATCTCCCCACTAGTTTTTAACTTTGTGGCAGATGCTTTGGCAGTGGTGTTGTCCAAGGCCAGGGAAGCCGGGCATATTAAGGGGCTCGTCCCACACCTAATCCCGGGTGGTGTGACACATCTTCAATATGCTGACGACACCTTGCTTTTGTTTGAGCCAGATGATCATAGTATCGCATCAATTAAGCTTCTATTACTTGCTTTCGAGATACTTTCCGGTCTCAAAATTAACTTTCTTAAAAGTGAGGCCATTGCCATGGGGATGGAAGACTAGCAAAGCTTCAGAGTCGCAAATTTACTTAATTGTAAGCGTGGGAGCTTCCCAATTAAGTTCCTTGGGCTGCCTATATCTTACCGCAAGCTTTCGATTTTTGAGTGGGAGCCTCTTTACGGGAAAGTGGCCAACAGGGTAAGCCCGTGGCGAGGACGTTATATGTCCTCGACGGCGAGACTCATTCTAACTAACTCGGGCCTCACATCCCTTCCCTTATTCACTATGGGGATGTTCTTGCTAGCTGACGGCGTGCACGTTAAGCTAGACACACCTAGATCCCGTTTCTTTTGGGAAGGAACTGGCGTCAAGCGGAAATACCATCTAGTAAAGTGGGCGGCTGTTTGTAGGCCAATTTTTTTGGAGGATTGGGTATCTTAAACTCCAAACTCATGAATGTCGCCCTCCTTTCCAAATGGTGGTGGCGGCCTGCCCAAAACGAGACGGGTCTTTGGGCGCAGATGTTGAGAGCTAAGTATTTCTCGAATGGGAATCCCTTCACGGCCTCGGCCAATGGCTCCGTATTTTGGAAAGGGATTCAAGCGGTCCGGCCAACTTTTGATCTAGGGGCCAAATTCAAGATCAACAACGGCCAATCCACCCGGTTTTGGCCTGACCATTGGCTGGGCGCATCTCCCTCTGGCAAAGCCACCCCAACTTATTCCGGATCGCCTCAAACACCAACATATTAGTGGGGGAGGTAGTAGGTGCTGCCCCTCCAGCGGTTCACTTCCTGCAGGCCATTTCAAATAACGAACGTGAGTCATGGGACGGTTTGGTACAGCAGGTTGGTGCCAACCGCCTCGGAACGGGCGAGGACACGGTAGAGTGGAGCCTGACAACTTCAAGAAAATTTTGGGTCAAGTCCCTATACAACAAACTTAATGCAGGGACAACTTTAGATATAGCTAGGAGGCTGTGGAAGGCAGGCCTACCCTTGAAGATCAAAATCTTCATGTGGCAAATGTTCAGGAACAGGCTGCCCACTTCGGATAATGTTGCCAAACGTAACGGTCCGGCAGATGGTTCTTGCACCGTGTGCGGCTTAGGCGAAGATGCAAACCATGTTTTTTTTCAGATGTCACCTAGCCAGGTTCGCGTGGAGTTCAATGAGGGAAGCATTCCACACGAACTGGAACCCTGCCTTGGGGAATGAGTTGATCTCTATCCTCAAAGCCGCAAAAGGGACTAGTGGTAGAATCGCCTGACGCTGCTTAGGGGCGTTGCTTTGGGCTATTTGGACGACGTGTAATAAAATTACGATTGAGAAATTTTTTCCTAACCATCCCGCGGACGTGATCTTCAAATGTCATCTTTTTTTACAGACGTGGACTCCGCTGGGGAAGGAGCGCGATGCTGAACGCATGATGGAGGCCATGATGCGCATCAAGAATATCCAAGTGATGGCAAGATAAGATCCGCCAAGTCGTTGAAGTTTTTGGTGCCCACTATAGGAAGCTTCCTGTGACATTATCTCTCTAGTGTCGTGATCACGGTGGCTTGTACTGTTGCACGCGCGTTCGAACCTTATGTGTCGTTTCGTTGCCGGTCATGGACCGTGCGCTTTTATTTTGTTAAACTGTTTAGCTGTAACCTTATGAACCGGTGCCTGAGGGCTTTATTAATTTAAAACCGGACGCTTCTAGCGTCTTCGTTAAAAAAACCAAATGGGTGGTTGGGAAGTGAACAACGTATCTTGTTAGTATCCCGCCTTGTCCGTACAACCAAAGGGACACATGGATGCTAGTCTAGTGACCTAGGATAATTAGCTATCCGTTGTTATGCAAGAGTATACAAGTAACCTACAACGACATATAGTACTAGTTTCAAATTAAAGACCGGGCAGATAATGGGATTAGACAACCGCATCATCCATTAATTAAAACTAGTAAGTAGGAGCATTTTACAATCTCCCGCTTGTATTTCCATTTAAAATATACGTACGTCATACTACCGTATTTATATGTGAGATATTCGAATGTTATAGAGCATGCTAAGCGCCATAATTAGTGATTTCATATAGATTTCCCAGGAGTTGAAAATATTGAAGGCAAAACCTCATATTTCAACGCCCCTGACCACGTGATTAATTCAATTATTGAGACAAAGTTAGTGGGTTTTTTTTTCTGAGCATGACAAAGTTAGTGGTTGGAGCTTGCAACTATGGCACCGTAGAGGTACATGACCTCCCGTTGGTTACTTGTCGTACGTGCAACAGTACAGGGGATATTCGCTTGCATCTCCTCTGAATCTAGACTTTGCTGCTGCAAATTTCATTTCAGCATCGAAACTTGGATATGAAAGAGAAAGAACGAAAACAAGTCAAGAATTGCAACCGCAGCGTCGAACGAATCCTCCACCATGATATCCTGACCCATGGTTGACTTGACCAAGTAGTTATTGTTATTTTTCCCAATTATTGCTGATTTTTGGTGAATATATAATGCTTGTATGTTTATGACACTATTATTTTTTTAAAGAGGGAAAGATCCCCCGAACTCTGCGTCGAGGAATGCACCCAATCATCTTATTGCTTATTCGAGCACAAGTCAGGCTCAAGTGAAATGAGGCTCACAAAAGTAAATTACCCACGGCCGCCTTCATAGACAAAAGATGAATAAAATGAGAAAGTATTATTTCTTTCGATCCATATTAATTGTCGATGATTTAGTAAAATTTTGACAAAAAAATTAACTAATTTTGCACGTATTCTCCATGTTCAGTAATGTATTATATTTAGATTTTTATTATGGTAATGATGTAGGGTAGCTAGTTTTTATACACATGTGGAGGCGTGTATTATCAGCATGTCAAATGAGAACTCGCTTGGAAGACTATCAGTAATCCAGTGGCTGGATTGGATGTAGATGACTTATCATGTCAACCATCAAAGGCCACTAGCACTCACCTAAAATGACAATTATTTCATTTTTATATGCCCGTCAACTTTGCAAAGTGTATTACTTGAATTATGTCACAGTTTTAATCAAAGCAACGTGCTTTAATCTTGTATTATAGCGATAACATTGGAAAACCTCTGACTTTTTTTGCGAGAAAACTTCCAATCTATTCATCTTCAATCATGACAGTACAATGAACATCAGAAATAATAAAAATTGCAGCTAGATTCATAGACCAACTAGTGACAACTAGAAGAACTGAAGTGACCCGAAGGTGCGCCGCCGTGATCGCCCCTCCCTCGTCGGAATCAGGCAGAACTTGTTGTAGTAGACAGTCCGGAAATCGTCGTGCTAAGACTCCATAGAACCAGCGCACCAGAATAGCAATCGTCGCCGATGAAGAGTAGCGTAAATCGGAAGGATTCAATCTGCAGACACATGTACATAGGCGTACGACGAACAAATCCGATCAGATGCATCATAGATATATCCGTCGGAGACATATCTTCACACGCGTACCTACGATGCTTGACGCATCATCGGAACAGGGGCTAGGCGGGGAGAACCTTATTTCGTCTTCAAGGAGTCGCCGGCGACTCGCCTTCCAAGACACAAACCCTAATAAACTCAAAGTAACATCTAAATACAGAGCCCTCTCACTGGTAAAGGCCGGGATCCACATCACCTCCATGGCTATACGGCCACTGAAGATGAGGCGGAAAAACCTCTGACTTGGTTGCATATACTACTGCTGGTTGTTATCTGGTTTACCCAATAATGCACACATCATATCTATGGGTTGCCTCCTTATAAAATTGATTTCTGATTTTCGGAATACTCCCATTGTATAATACGATAAGAAAATATTGTCCTTATACTGCGTACGACTTATTAGCACCTATTCGTGCACGCTAATTCACCTTCAAGGAGAACGTTGCGGTGTTGCGACTTCTTTTTTTCTTTTCTTTTTGAAGCAGTATACTTGTTATGTTTGTTTTTGGAGTCCGCATGTCGTGGCACGGTCAAACGTAGGGGGGATTGGATCACCCCTCCGACATTGGCTCGGGTCAACGGGCATCTGAGCAGACGTTTTTCTCTATGCAGCTCGGTTCTTCTCGGCCATCCCATTAGTTGTCTACTGGTTGAGGTTGCACCGCTATTCTAGTTTGTGGCGAGCTCTCCAACGGCTTGGCCTTGGTATCGCTGTGGTGGTGCCCTGCTCACTATTGCTTTGCTTTGTAGTTCTTGATTGTGAGCAAGCTCTACCTGTTATCTTTCGTTTTTCCTTCAAGCTTTTGCCTTTGTAGTCAGCACCACTGTATCCTAGCCGGTTGATGTCTTCATTAATTTGAAGTCGGACTTTATGCCTTTTCTCTATAAAAAACCATTCACTTAGTTATTAGTCTCTATTGATATATTTTCCACGCCCGGTGAACCCCCTCCCACCACGACCCCCACCCCACCCCACTTCCAATCTCCGGTCGCTCTTCCTCGGACGCTACGTGACCTCTGGCACTTGCCGCAGCTAGGTCCACCGACGTCTGCCTATCACGGTGGCTTGGTCCAGCCATGCCTCTCTCAAGCTGGCTAATGACGGCGGTTCTGGGTAGTTGGTGGCTGCTCGTGTGTGTGCAGCAGGTTTGGTGTTGGTGGTGGGTCTGGTGCCCGTTATCTCCTCGTTCGACGATGGGCGAAACTTGCCTCCCCGCGGTAGCGATTCCAGCAGGCATTTTGGTTCCCACATCTCCAAATCCTCCGACGGCATTGGGATTGTTCGTTCATAGGCTGGGCGAAATCCCCGCACTTTTGCTAGCAGCGGCGTCACCGCCTGATGTCATCTCCTTCCTGAAGGCGCTGCCATGGCCTTCTCTGTGTCCCTCTTCGAGCACCGGGGGAAACCCCTAGATCTGGTTCTCTGGATCGGACAGCAGCGGCATCATGTTGTCGTCCCCTTCATTAAGGTGTTGTCTTGGCTGCTTGCGGCGTCCCTGTGTTGGATTTCGAGTTCTAGGTGGCCGTGCTTGGTGTGGATGTTCCTGAGGGCGTGGGCATCTGGGGCGCAATGTATGACATCGTTGGCAATTCCACCATGGCTCCTTCCTAAGGCCCGGCCGTGTCCTACAACCCACTTGCCGACTCTTCTAGGCGCTTATGGTGGGTGATACGTTGATTTGGTCGGTTCTTCAGTCATTGCCATGTGTCATAGGTGCCTCGCGTTGGTCGTGACATGGCTTGGCGCATGTGTGTCGTCTCCTCGCCTCTCTTTGTTTGAGTTCAAGCTAGGCTACTTCAGGGTTGTGTAGCTTCGCCCACATATTGGTGTGGTATCCTCCCTCCCTTCTCTATGTAATGTTCTCCCTTTGTAATGTTCTCTCCTACCTATCAATGAAATGATACACAATCTTTGTGTATTCACAAAAGATCCATCAATTCAAGAAGTTGTTGAGTAGTTCTCTAGTGGGATTGATCAACTCAGATTTTACTTTTTTGAAAGGGGATACCCCGGTATGTGCATCATATGATGCACACATCCCGAGGATCAACTCAAACTTAAAAACACACTTCAGTAGAATTACTACTCTTCAAAACTAGTAGTATTAATAGTCATCACAAAGAGGTGTAAGTTGAACATATACCAGAAGGCATCAATAGCGTACAGGTTTTAGAATACTACTCGCACTAGTACTGATTAAGTCATTAATGTTGAATATATTTTGTATAGGCAGTATATCGCATGTATATGTGGGATTATTTCCTACCTATCCCCGCCTCCTAGTTTCCATGTATAGTCGAGGTCGTGGGCTGCTCATTGTAAATATATATGTGCGTGTATGCATCCAATCAATTGAGAGTTGCATTGCCAAACAATATGGTATCAGTTTTCCTCACACGATCTCTTTCCTAAGCTGCCTCTCCTGCCGCCGCCGCGCCCCTAGGCCGCCGCTGCCGCACCACTGCCGCTGTCGCCCCTAGTCGCACCGCCGCCGCACCTCCTCCCTGCCGCCGCTGCCTCCCTACAGCCGCCGCACCCTCTCCTCCCTCCCACAATCCTAGCCACTTCCCTCCATCGCCATGGCCTCACCCGGATCATCCGCCTCCGATTCCACCAACAACAACCCATTCGCAGGTCTCGATCCCGTCCTCATCCGTGACCTTGACATCCACCGTCGTGTCCCCGCGTGCCTTGATCACTCCACCTCCACCTACTATGCCTGGAAGACATATTTCTCTCTAGTGTTCCGAGAGTATCATCTCCATGATCACGTCGACGGTTCCGTTGATTTTAGCCTCATGCTTGGTGATGCAGAGTGGATGACCATCGATGCTATGCTCCTTCGTTTGTTCTACCTCACCATCTCCCGTGATCTCTTCCACACGGTGGTCACCGACGGGGATGACGCCCTCGCCGTTTGGACCAAACTCAACAGGCTCTTCACCGACAACCAACTCCAACGCCAGGTTTTTCTTCAGCAAGAATTTTTTGGGTCTCATCAACTTGATTCATCTATTGATGATTATTGCATGCGTCTCAAGAAATTTGCATATGAGCTCCGTGACCTTGGCAAAATCATCTCCGACGACCTTCTCCTCAGCACCCTCACCGCCGGGAGCAATGAGGAGTTCGGCAACGCTGGCTCGAACATCACCTTGATCCCGGGAGCCAACCTTTCCCAAGGTCGTGGCTTATTTACGTATGGAGGAGCGTCGCATGAAGATGGCGAAAACCAGGGCTACCCACGTCGCCCTCACCGCTAGGACTTCCGGCGGCGGCCCGCCACCGCCGTCTCCACAGGCGCCCCTGAAAGTGAGTTATATCGACTAGAGGGGGTGAATAGGCGCTTTTTATAAATTCGTCTATGAAGAAATTCTAACTGAGGAATTTCCTAAGCGACGAACTACTTAGCAGCAGAATAGATACTTAGGTGCAAGCATAAAAAGATAGTAGCATGATCGTCATGATGAAATGAAAACAAGAATCGAGTATAAGTGGCGTGTAAACAAGATAATCAGGCTGAGGACTTAGGACTGAAGAAATAGGGTTGAGGAAATTGATAAAGTCTTCAGTCAAACTCTTCAAATAGTACATATCAAGTTCAACAACACAAGAAAAAGTAAATGGAAGAGTGGAGGAAATAGAACCAGTAGGCTTGATCAAGACAATGATTTGGTAAACCAGTTCCAACTGTTGTGACAGTTGTACGTCTGGTTGGAGCGGTTAGGTATCTAAACTTGAGGACACACAGTCCCGGACACCCAGTTCTGGACACACAGTCCAGGACACGAAGTCCTCACCGTATTCTCCTTGAGCTAAGGTCACACAGTCCTCGCCCAATCACTCGTGGTAAGTCTTCAAAGGTGACTTCCAAAACTTCACAAACTCGGTCACGCGGTGATCCACAGTTCCTCTTGGATGCTCTAGACCATTGACGCCTAACCGTCTGGAAGATCACATTCTTCAAAGGTAACAACCGTCGGTTCCACACAGGAACAATCTCTTCAATGATGCTCAATCACTTTGGGGTTTTAGATGTTTGGGTTTTGGGTTTTTCCTCACTTGATGATCTTCGCTCAAAGTCCTCGGAGGATGGGTTGCTCTAATGACAAGTGTCAGTTTCTCTCGGAGCAACCAACCAGCTAGTGGTTGAAGGGGGCGGCTATTTATAGCCTAGGGAGCAGCCCGACATGATAAGACATAAATGCCCTTCAATGATATGACCGTTAAGTAGGTAGATAATTTGGGACAGCTGGCGCATAGCACAGCAACGGTCGGAATGTTGAGTATCAAATTCCTCAGGGCTATCATGTTCCTCACTTGTAGGAAATCCGCACTGGCGAATTCCTAACTCCTCAGTCAGAACAAATTCCTTAGAGACCAGAAGAATGATGTCTACTACACAACCTTCTTCTTGTAGACGTTGTTGGGCCTCCAAGTGCAGAGGTTTCTAGGACAATAGCAAATTTCCCTCAAGTGGATGACCTAAGGTTTATCAATTCGTGGGAGGCGTAGGATGAAGATGGTCTCTCTCAAGCAACCCTGGAACCAAATAACAAAGAGTCTCTTATGTCCCCAACACACCCAATACAATGGTAAATTGTATAGGTGCACTAGTTTGGGAAGAGATGGTGATACAAGTGCAATATGGATGATAGATATAGGTTTTTGTAATATGAAAATATAAAAACAACAAGGTAACTAATGATAAAAGTGAGCGTAAACGGTATTGCAATGGTAGGAAACAAGGCCTAGGGTTCATACTTTCACTAGTGCAAGTTCTCTCAACAATAATAACATAACTGGATCATATAACTATCCCTCAACATGCAACAAAGAGTCACTCCAAAGTCACTAATAGCGGAGAACAAACGAAGAGATTATGTTAGATACGAAACCACCTCAAAGTTATTCTTTCTGATCGATCTATTAAAGAGTCCGTAGTAAAATAACACGAAGCTATTCTTTCCGTTCGACCTATCTTAGTGTTCGTACTAGAATAACATCTTAAGACACAAATCAACCAAAACCCTCATGTCACCTAGATACTCCATTGTCACCTCAAGTATCCGTGGGTATGATTATAAGATATGCATCACACAGTCTAAGATTCATCTATTCAACCAACACAAAGAACTTCAAAGAGTGCCCCAAAGTTTCTACCGGACAGTCAAGATGAAAACGTGTGCCAACCCCTATGCATAAGTTAACAAGGTCACTGAACCCGCAAGTTGATCACCAAAACATACATCAAGTAGATCCACAGATAAGCACATGCAAGACATACATGAAGTGTTCTCAAATCCTTAAAGACTCAATCCGATAAGATAACTTCAAAGGGAAAACTCAATCCATTACAAGAAGGTAGAGGGGGAGAAACATCATAAGATCCAACTATAGTAGCAAAGCTCGCGATACATCAAGATCGTGCCATCTCAAGAACACGAGAGAGAGAGAGAGAGAGAGAGAGATCAAACACATAGCTACTAGTACATACCCTCAGCCCCGAGGGTGAACTACTCCCCCCTCGTCATGGAGAGCGTCAGGATGATGAAGATGGCCACCGGAGAGGGATTCCCCCCTCCGACAGGGTGCCAGAACGGGTCTAGATTGCTTTTTTTGGTGGCAACAGAGGCTTTCGGTGGCGGAACTCCCGATCTAGGTTATTTTCTGGAGGTTTCTGTATATATAGGAGGTGTTGGAGTCGGGGACAAGTAAAGGGGACCTCCGGGCTGTCCACGAGACAAGGGACGTGCCCAGGGGGCGCCCCTACCCTCGTGGGCAGCCCGGGAACCTTCTGGTCCCTCTCCGACACTTCCTGGGCTTCTTTTGGTCCAAAAATAACCTCCGTTGAGTTTCAGGTCAATTGGGCTCCGTTTGATATTCCTTTTCTGTGATACTCTAAAACCAGAGAAAAACAGAAACTGACACTGGGCTTTGGGTTAATAGGTTAGTCCCAAAATTCGTATAAAAGTGTATATAAAAGCCCATAAAACATCCTAGAAGGATAATATAATAGCAGGGAACAATCAAAAATTATAGATACGTTGGAGACGTATCAAGCATCCCCAAGCTTAATTCCTACTTGTCCTCGAGTAGGTAAATGATAAAAACAGAATTTTTGATGTGGAATGCTACCTAACTTAATTCTCAATGTGATTTTTATTTATTGTGGCATGAATGTTCAGATCCGAACAATTCAAGACAAAAGTTTAATATTGACATAAGAATAATAATACTTCAAGCATACTAACGAAGCAATTATGTCTTCTCAAAATAACATGGCCAAAGAAAGTTCATTTCTACAAAATCATATAGTTTGGCTATGCTCCATCTTCGTCACACAAAATACCCAAATCATGCACAACCCCGGTTTCAGCCAAGCAATTGTTTCATACTTCAAATTTTCCAAACTTTTCAACTTTCACGCAATACATGAGCGTGAGCCATGGATATAGCACTATAGGTGGAATAGAGTGGTGGTTGTGGAGAAGACAAAAGGAGGAAGATGGTCTCACATCAACTAGGCGTATCAATGGGCTATGGAGATGCCCATCAATACATATCGATGTGAGTGAGTAGGGATTGCCATGCAATTGATGCACTAGAGCTATAAATGTATGAAAGCTCAACAAAAGAAACTAAGTGGGTGTGCATCCAACTTGCTTGCTCATGAAGACCTAGGGCATTTGAGGAAGCCCATCGTTGGAATATACAAGACAAGTTCTATAATGAAAATTCCCACTAGTATATGAAAGTGACAAAACAAGAGACTCTCTATCATGAAGATCATGGTGCTACTTTGAAGCACAAGTGTGGAAAAAGATAGAAGCATTGTCCCTTTTTTTCTTTTCTTTTTTGGGCCTTTCTTTTTTCTTTGGCATTTCCTTCTTTTTTTCCTTTTTTGGGACAATTCTCTAATAATGATGATCATCACACTTATATTGATTTATAACTCGATATTACAACTCGATACTAGAACAAAGTATGACTCTATATGAATGCCTCCGGCGGTGTACCAGGATGTGCAATGAATCAAGAGTGACATGTATGAAAAATTATGCATGGTGGCCTAGCCAAAAATATAATGTCAACTACATGATCATGCATGGCAATATGACAATGATGAAACGTGTCATATGAACGGAATGGTGGAAAGTTGCATGGGAATATATCTCGGAATGGCTATGGAAATGCCATAATAGGTAGGTATGGTGGCTGTTTTGAGGAAGGTATATGGTGGGTGTATGGTACCGGTGAAAGTTGGCGGTACAAGAGAGGCTAGCAATGGTGGAAGGGTGAGAGTGCGTATAATTCATGGACTCGACATTAGTCATAAAGAACACACATACTGTTTGCAAAAATCTACAAGTCATCAAAACAAAGTACTACATGCATGCTCCTAGGGGAAGGGTTGGTAGGAGTTAACCATCGCGCGATCCCGACCTCCACACAAAGGATGACAATCAAAGAAATACCTCATGCTTCAAATTTGTCACACAACGGTTACCATGCATGCATGTTACGGGACTTGCAAACCTCAACACAAGTATTGCTCAAATTCACAACTACTCTACTAGCATGACTCTAATATCACCGTCCTCATATCTCAAAATGATCATCAAGTATCAAACTTCTCATTCAATGCACTTTATATGAAAGTTTTTACTATATCCATCTTGGATGCCTATCATATTAGGACTAATTTTATAACCAAAGCACATTACCATGCTGTTCTAAAAGATTCTCAAAATAATATAAGTGAAGCACTAGAGCAAAAGACAAACTACTCCAAACGATATAAGTGAAGATCGATGAGTAGTTAAATAATTATGTAACTATGTGAAGACTCTCTAACATTTAATAATTTCAAATCTTGGGATATTATTCAAACCACAAGCAAAAATAAAATGACGCTCCAAGCAAAACACGTATCATGTGGTGAATAAAAATATAGCATCGGGTAAAGTTACCGATAGACGAAGACGAAAGAGGGGATGCCTTCCCGGGGCATCCCCAAGCTTAGGCTTTTGTTTTTCCTTGAATATTACCTTGGGGTGCCTTGGGCATCCCCAAGCTTAGGCTCTTGCCACTCCTTATTCCATAGTCCATCGAATCTTTACCCAAAACTTGAAAACTTCACAACACAAAACTCAACAGAAAAATCGTAAGCTCTGTTAGTATAAGAAAATAAAACCACCACTTAGGTATTGTTGTGAACTTATTCTAAATTCATATTGGTGTAATATCTACTGTATTCCAACTTCTCTATGGTTCACACCCTCCGATAATACTCATAGATTCATCAAAATAAGCAAACAACACATAGAAAACAGAATCTGTCAAAAACAGAACAGTCTGTAGTAATCTGTAACTTTTGAATACTTCTGCAACTCTACAAATTCTGAAATAAACTGGTGGACGTGAGGAATTAGTCTATTAATCATATGCAAAAAGAATCAACTAAAAAACACTCTCCAGCAAAAAATGGTAGCTAATCTCATGAGCGCTAAAGTTTCTGTTTTTTACAGCATAATCGCATAAACTTCACATAAGTCTTCCCAAAGGTTCTACTTGGCACAAACACTAATTAAAACACAAAACCACATCTAAATAGAAGCTAGATGCAATATTTATTCCTAAACAGAAGCAAAAAGCAAAGAATAAAAATAAATTTGGGTTGCCTCCCAACAAGCAGTATCGTTTAACGCCCCTAGCTAGGCATGATGATTTCAATGATGCTCGCATAAAAGATAAGAATTGAAACATAAAGGGAGCATCATGAAGAATATGACTAGTACACTTGAGTCTAACCCACTTCCTATGCATAGGGATTTTGTGAGTAAACAACTTATGGGAACAATAATCCACTAGCATAGGAAGCAAAACAAGCATAGCTTCAAAACTTCAAGCACATAGAGAGGAAACTTGATATTATTGCAATTCCTACAAGCATATGATCCTCTATCATAATAATTTTCAGTAGCATCATGAATGAATTCAACAATATAACTGTCACATAAAGCATTCTTGTCATGATCCCCAAGCATATAATTTTTATTACTCTCCACATAAGTAAAATTCTTCTCATTCGGAATAGTGGGAGTATCATAAGAGACTTGAATACTATGGATTGTTTCCATATTAAAAGAGTAATGTTCAGAGAAAGGGTAATCATAATCATGACAAGTTTGATAAATATAATCATTACTACTTTTTATGGCATAAGTGTCATCACAATAATCATCATAAGTAGTAGGTATGCTTTCATCATAATAAATTTGCATATCAAAACTTGGGGGGCTAAAAATATCATATTCATCAAACGTAGCCTCCCCAAGCTTGGGACAAACATTAATTGCAACAAATACATTCTCAAACATGTCATTCTCATCAAACATAGCATCCCCAAGCTTGGGCCTTTGCATATCATAAGCATAATCACTCTCATCATTAATAGTATGGGTAGCACCGATAGTATAGCAATTATCATCATCACAATGAGTAATAGGAGGAACATCATTTGGAAGGGAACCCTCTTTACCTTTGCTTCTCTGTCTTTTCTTTTTCTTCTTCGTATCATGTGTGGGTTTAATCTTCTTTTTGGAGCTCCTTATTAACGAGATTGGTTGAATAGAAGACTCCTCCTCGTTACCTGATTCATAATAAGAAATAATAGGAGGATATTGGGAAGTCTCTTCCCTTTCATTAGTATTATCTTCACCTCCTATTTGTTTTCTTGTCTTTATGTAATTGGCAATATAAGGATTTTCAATGCAATTCACCGCACAATACATATAAATTTCCTCTAGATCAAAATCAAGAACTTTATCAAGGACAAATTCTAGAAGATCCTTAGTTATATGTTTCATTTCTTCATAACCCAGAAGCAAACTAAGTTCATTATGATGTGCAAGGGAAATCAAGTCATCACATTTTTTGGACACAATTCAATCATGAAACAATGTGCATTGGATATTAGATGACCACGTTCATTGCAAAGTTCACAAGTACGGCTAAGAAAATGTATATCTTCAGCACAAACATCTAGCCTTTCTTGCAACCATTTAGTTTCTAAATACTTATGCCTCTTGCAAAATCTATCTTCCCTATTTGGTATATACTTGCAAACTCTATGCACTCTACAAAAATCGACATGCTTATATGCGATATTTTCATCATGACTAGTGCAATCATCATTAGTACTATGGATATTCTAAGAATTCACACTAACAGCATTGCAATCATGCTCATCATTCAAGTTTTGAGTGCCAAGCATTCTATGTAATTCCTCTTCTAGTACTTGAGCGCAATTTTCCTTCCCATCATTTTCACGAAAGATATTAAAAAGATGAAGCATATGAGGCAACCTCAATTCCATTTTTTGTAGTTTTCTTTTACAAACTAAACTAGTGATAAAACAAGAAACTAAAATATTCAATTGCAAGATCTAAAGATATACCTTCAAACCCTCACCTCCCAGGCAACGGCGCCAGAAAAGACCTTGATGTCTACTACACAACCTTCTTCTTGTAGACGTTGTTGGGCCTCCAAGTGCAGAGGTTTCTAGGACAATAGCAAATTTCCCTCAAGTGGATGACCTAAGGTTTATCAATCCGTGGGAGGCGTAGGATGAAGATGGTCTCTCTCAAGCAACCCTGGAACCAAATAACAAAGAGTCTCTTATGTCCCCAACACACCCAATACAATGGTAAATTGTATAGGTGCACTAGTTCGGCGAAGAGATGGTGATACAAGTGCAATATGGATGGTAGATATAGTTTTTTGTAATATGAAAATATAAAAACAGCAAGGTAACTAATGATAAAAGTGAGCGTAAACGGTATTGCAATGGTAGGAAACAAGGCCTAGGGTTCATACTTTCACTAATGCAAGTTCTCTCAACAATAATAACATAACTGGATCATATAACTATCCCTCAACATGCAACAAAGAGTCACTCCAAAGTCACTAATAGCGGAGAACAAACGAAGAGATTATGTTAGATACGAAACCACCTCAAAGTTATTCTTTCTGATCGATCTATTCAAGAGTCCGTAGTAAAATAACACGAAGCTATTCTTTCCGTTCGACCTATCTTAGAGTTCGTACTAGAATAACACCTTAAGACACAAATCAACCAAAACCCTAATGTCACCTAGATACTCCATTGTCACCTCAAGTATCCGTGGGTATGATTATAAGATATGCATCACACAGTCTAAGATTCATCTATTCAACCAACACAAAGAACTTCAAAGAGTGCCCCAAAGTTTCTACCGGAGAGTCAAGATGAAAACGTGTGCCAACCCCTATGCATAAGTTCACAAGGTCACTGAACCTGCAAGTTGATCACCAAAACATACATCAAGTAGATCACGTGATATCCCATTGTCAGCACAGATAAGCACATGCAAGACATACATGAAGTGTCCTCAAATCCTTAAAGACTCAATCCGATAAGATAACTTCAAAGGGAAAACTCAATCCATTACAAGAAGGTAGAGGGGGAGAAACATCATAAGATCCAACTATAGTAGCAAAGCTCGCGATACATCAAGATCGTGCCATCTCAAGAACACGAGAGAGAGAGAGAGAGAGAGAGAGAGAGAGAGAGAGAGAGAGAGAGAGATCAAACACATAGCTACTAGTACATACCCTCAGCCCCGAGGGTGAACTACTCCCCCCTCGTCATGGAGAGCGCCGGGATGATGAAGATGGCCACCGGAGAGGGATTACCCCTCCCGCAGGGTGCCAGAGCGGGTCTAGATTGGTTTTCGGTGGCAACAGAGGCTTTCGGCGGTGAAACTCCCGATCTAGTTTATTTTACGGAGGTTTCTGTATATATACGAGGTGTTGGAGTCGGGGACAAGTAAAGGGGACCTCCGGGCTATCCACGAGGCAGGGGGCGCGCCCAGGGGGGTGCCCCTACCCTCATGGGCAGCCCGGGAACCTTTTGGTCCCCCTCTGGCACTTCCTGGGCTTCTTCTGGTCAAAAAATAAGCTCCTTTGAGTTTCAGGTCAATTGGGCTCCGTTTGATATTCCTTTTCTGCGATGCTCTAAAACAAGAGAAAAACAGAAACTGGCACTGGGCTCTGGGTTAATAGGTTAGTCCCAAAAATCATTAAAAAGTGTATATAAAAGCCCATAAAACATCCTAGAAGGATAATATAATAACATGAAACAATAAAATTATAGATACGTTGGAGACGTATCAAAGAACTTCGTCTCTGTCACTGAAGAAATTGACTGAACTGTATGAGATTTCCAATGGCTTCACTCGAAAGAATTGGGCAGGGAAGGCTTTGAGTTGAGCATCACTTGAAAATATGTTTCCTCCTCAACCCCATTTAACAGTACGGTGTTTCCTATGACTTAAGAACGAGAAAATGAAACTACGAAAACAAAAGTCTTCACGCTTCATAATCCTCGCATGATTATCCAAGTCTTCAAGGTCACACCAATTTCTTCGCTTTCGAAATCTTCAGAAAGTCTTCAGAAATCCAAAGTCTTCAGTTGAAGACATTCATTTTTAGGGGTCGACTTTCTCTGTAATTATCAAACTCCTCATAGACTTATAGACCCGTGTACACTCACAAACGCATTAGTCCCTTAACCTATAAGTCTTCAATACACTAAAATCACTAAGGGGCACTAGATGCACTTACAATCCCCCCTTTTTGGTGACCGATGACAATATAGGTTAAGTCCTTACTACTTCTCGAGCTTGCGTTGTATTCCCTCGAAGAGGAAAGGGAGATGCAGCACAGTAGCGTAAGTATTTCCCTCAGTTTTTGATAACCAAGGTATCAATCCAGTAGGAGACCATGCGCGAGTCCCTCGCACCTGCACAAACAAATAAGAACTTCGTAGCCAACGCGATAAGGGGTTGTCAATCCCTTTACGGTCAGTTACGAAAGTGAGATCTGATAGAGATGATAGTTTGATATTTTTGGTATTTTGGTTATAAGAACAGAAAGTAAAAGCAGAAATGTAAAGTAGATTGTAGATTGATATGTTGAGAATAGACCGAGGGGCCATAGTTTTCTCTAGTGGCTACTATCATGATAGCGATATTCTACGACGGGTAAACAAATTACTGCCGAGCAATTGATAGATAAGTGAATAATTATGAGACTATCTAGGCACGATCATTATATATAGGCATCACGTCCGAGACAAGTAGACCGAAACGATTCTGCATCTACTACTATTACTCCACACATCGACCGTTATCCAGCATGCATCTAGTGTATTAAGCTCATAAGAACAGAGTAACGCCTTAAGCAAGTTGACATGATGTAGAGGGATAAACTCAAACTTAGTGATATAAACCCCATCTTTTTATCCTCGATGGCAACAATACAATATGTGCCTTGCTGCCCCTATTGTCACTGGGAAAGGACACCGCAAGATTGGACCCAAAGCCAAGCACTTCTCCCATTGCAAGAACTATAGATCTAGTAGGCCAAACCAAACCAATAATTCGAAGAGACTTGCAAGGATATTATAATCATACATAAAGAGTTCAGAGAAGAACCAAATATTTCTCATAGATAATCTTGATCATAAACCCACAATTCATCGGATCTCGACAAACACACCGCAAAAAGAGATTGCATCGAATAGATCTCCTCGAAGACCGAGGAGAACTTTGTATTGAGATCCAAAGAGAGAGAAGAAGCCATCTAGATACTAGCTATAGACCCGAAGGTCTGTGGTAAACTACTCACAACTCATGGTGAGGCGATGATGATGATGTAGAAGGACTCCGTGGAAGACCCCCCCTCCGGCGGAGCTCCGGAACAGGCCCCAAGATGGGATCTCATGGGAACAGAAGGTTGCGGCGGTGGAATTAGGGTTTTCTCTGTTGTTCTGATAGTTTCGGGGTACGTAGGTATATATAGGAGGAAGGAGGGCACCGGGTGCCAAACGTGGGGCCCACGAGGCAGGGGGCGCGCCCTATAGGGGGGGCGCCCCCCACCCTCGTGGGCGCCACGTGTGCCCTACTCCGTGGTTCTCAAGTCTCCCGTGCATGATTTTCTCCAAAAATATCTCTCCCGAAGGTTTCATTCCGTTTGGACTCCATTTGATATTCCTTTTCCGTAAAACCCTGAAATAGGCAAAAAAACAGCAATCTGGGTTGGGCCTTTGGGTTAGTAGGTTAGTCCTAAAAATAATATAAAAGTGGATAACAAAGCCCATTAAACATCCAAAACATCATAAATAATAGCATAGAACAATCAAAAATTATAGATACGTTGGAGACGTATCAAGCATCCGCAAGCTTAATTCCTGCTCGTCCTTGAGTAGGTAAATGATAAAAACAGAATTTTTGATGTGGAATGCTAACCAACATAGTTTTTCAATGTAATTCTCTTAATTGTGGCATGAATGTTCATCTGAAAGATTCAAGACAAAAGTCTATATTGACATAAGAAATAGTAATACTTCAAGCATACTAACAAAGCAATCATGTCTTCTCAAATTACTATGGCTAAAGAAAGTTATCCCTACAAAATCATATAGTCTGGCTATGCTCCCTCTTCATCACACAAAATATTGATATCATGCACAACCCTGATTTCAGCCAAGCACTTGTTTTCATACTCTATTCTTTCAAACCTTTCAACTTTCACGCAATACATGAGCGTGAGCCATGGACATAGCACTATGAGTGGAATAGAGAGGTGGTTGTGGAGAAGATAAAAAGGAGGGAGATAGTCTCACATCAACTAGGCGTATCAAAGGGATATGGAGATGCCCATCAATAGATATCAATGTGAGGTAGTAGGGATTGCCATGCAATGGATGCACTAGAGCTAAATATGTATGAAAGCTCAACAAAATAAACTAGTGGGTGTGCATCCAACTTGCTTGCTCACGAAGAACTAGGGCATTTGAGGAAGCCCATCGTTGGAATATACAAGCCAAGTTCTATAATGAAAATTCCCACTAGTATATGAAAGTAACTAAACATGAGACTCCCTATCATGAAGAACATGGTGCTACTTTGAAGCACAATTGTGGAAAAAGATAGTAGCAATTGTCCCGTTTTCTTTTTCTTTTCCTTTTTTTTGGGCCATTCTTTTTTTTCTTTGGCCTTTCTTTCTTTTCTTCTTCTTCTTTTTTTGGAGGGGCTTTCTTGATTTAGCCTTTCCTCACATGGGACAATGCTCTAATAATGATGATCATCACACTTTCATTGAATTACAACTCGATATTACAACTCGATACTAGAACAAAGGATGACTCTATATGAATGCCTCCGGCGGTGTACCGGGATGTGCAATGAATCAAGAGTGACATGTATGAAAACTTATGCATGATGGCTTTGCCACAAATACAATGTCAACTACATGATCATGCATGGAAATATGACAATATGATGCGTGTCATATGAACGGAACGGTGGAAAGTTGCATGGCAATATATCTCGAAATGGCTATGGAAATGCCATGATAGGTAGGTATGGTGGCTGTTTTGAGGAATATATATGGTGGCTGTTTTGAGGAAGGATATATAGTGTGTGTATGGTACCGGCGAAAGTTGCGTGGTACAAAAGAGGCTACCAATGATGGAAGGGTGAGAGTGCGTATAATCAATGGACTCAACATTAGTCATAAGAACTCATATACTTATTGCGAAAATCTACGAGTAATCAAAACAAAGCAATCAACGCATGCTCCTAGGGGGAGGTTGGTAGGAGTTAACCATCGCGCGCCCCCGACCTCCACACAAAGGTTGACACTTTACAAATACCTCATGCTCTAACTTCGTCACATAGCGGTTCACCATATGTGCATGCTACGAGAATCACTAACCTTAACACAAACATTTCTCAATTTCATAATAACACCATTAGCATGACTCTAATATCACTATCCTCATATCTCAAAGCAATTATCAAGCATCCAAATTCTCATCATATTCAATGCACTTAGTGTGAAAGTTTTTACTACATTGATATTGGATGTCTATCATGTGAAGACTAGTTTTATAGCCTAAGCACATTAACATGCTGTTTTAATAGACTCTCAAAAGGATATAAGTGAAGCATGAGAGTTCAACAATTTCTACAAAATATAATCACCACCTTGCTTTAAAAGATATAAGTGAAGCACTAGAGCAAAAACTATTCAACTCAAAAGATATAAGTAAAGCACATAGAGTGTTCTATCAATTCCTAGGCCATATTTAACTCTCTCAAATAGGTGTGTCCATCAAGGATAATTGTGGCAAACTAACAAGCAAAGACTCAAATTATACAAGACGCTCCAAGTAAAACACATATCATGTGGTGAATAAAAATATAGCTCCGAGTATAGTTACCGATGGATGAAGACGAAAGAGGGGATGCCTTCCCGGGGCATCCCCAAGCTTAGGCTTTTGGTTGTCCTTGAATTTTACCTTGGGGTTCCTTGGGCATCCCCAAGCTTAGGCTCTTGCCACTCTTTGTTCCATAGTCCATCAAAGCAATACTCAAAACTTGAAAACTTCACAACACAAAACTTAGACAAAAATCTCGTGAGCTCCGTCAGTATAAGAAAGCAAACCACTACTCAAAGGTATTGCAATGAATTCATTCTTTGTTTATATTGGTGTTAAACCTACTGTATTCCAACTTCTCTATGGTTCATACTTCCCAATACTACTCATAGATGCATTGAAATAAGCAAACAACACACGAAAAACAGAATCTGTCAAAAACAGAACAGCCTGTAGTAATCTGCAGGTTTCACATACTTCTGTAACTCCAAAAAAATTCAAACTAAATTGTTAAACGTGAGGAATTTGTCTATTAATCATCTGCAAAAAGAATCAACTAAATAGCACACTCCAGCAAAATCTGGTGACCATTCTAGCGAGCGCTAACGATTCTGTTTTTCACAGCACGATCATATAAACTTCACACAAGTCTTCCCAAAGGTTCTACTTGGCACAAACACTAATTAAAACACAAAACCACATCTAAACAGAAGATATATGCAATATTTATTCCTAAACAGAAGCAAAAACAAAAAAATAAAATTGGGTTACCTCCCAACAAGCTGTTTCTTTATAGCCATTAAGATAGGCTTGAGAATTCAATGATGCTCACATGAAAGATAAGAATTGAAGCACAAAGAGAGTATCATATAGCATGTGAAAATCACATCTAAGTCTAGCATACTTCCTATGCATAGGCATTTTATAGGAAAACAAATTAGCAAGACAAGCAAGATCTAGCATATGCAAGGAAGAAGAAAGAAACAAAAGCAATCTCAACATAAGGAGAGGTAATTTAGTAACATGAAGATTTCTACAACCATATTTTCCTCTCTCATAATAATTGCATGTAGGATCATAAGCAAATTCAACAATATAGCTATCACATAACATTTTCTCAACACGATCCACATGTATACGAAGTTGACACTCTTCCAAAATAGTGGGATTAAAATTAACTAAAGTCATGACCTCTCCAAACCCACTTTTATCAAAAAAAATCATAAGATTGACCAGACTCCAAATATGTGGAATATAAAGTTGACACTCTTCCAAACCCACTTTCAATATTACTGCAAACATTATTATCAATCTCATATTCATCATGGGGTTTAAATAAATTTTCAAGATCATAAGAAGAATCACCCCAATCATGATCATTGCAACAAGTAGTGGGCATAGAAAAACAAGCATCCCCAAGCTTAGGGTTTTCATATCATTAACACAATTAACATCAATAGGATTTATAGTAACATTATTGCAATCATGCTTTTCATTCAAGGAGCTATTACGAATCACTTTTTCTTTTAACAATTCCTCACAATCTTAAGATTCATACATTTCAAGCAAAACCCCATAAAGATAATCTAGTGCACGCAGCTCACTAGCAATTGGTTCAACATAATTGGATCTCTTAAAGAGACTAGCCAATGGATGAGGATCCATAATTCAGCAAGCGAAGATGCAAGCTAATAGAAGGCACATAGCAACACAAGCAAACCGAAAGGCGAACGGTAAACACACGTCAGAAGAAGGGCAAATAAAACGGCAAGGGTGAAGTGGGGGAGAGGAAAACGAGAGGCAAAAAAATGTAATGCAAAAGATAAGGGTTTGTGATAGGTACTTGGTATATGACTTTTGCGTAAGCCTCCCCGGCAACGGCGCCATAAATTCTTCTTGCTACTTCTCGAGCTTGTGTTGTATTCCCTCGAAGAGGAAAGGGAGATGCAGCACAATAACATAAGTATTTCCCTCAGTTTTTGATAACCAAGGTATCAGTCCAGTAGGAGACCATGCACGAGTCCCTCGCACCTACACAAACAAATAAGAACTTCGCAGCCAACGCGATAAGGGGTTGTCAATCCCTTTACGGTCACTTACGAAAGTGAGATCTGATAGAGATGATAGTTTGATATTTTTGGTATTTTTGGTTATAAGAATAGAAAGTAAAAGCAGAAAAGTAAAGTGGATTGTAGATTGATATGTTGAGAATAGACCCGGGGGCCATAGTTTTCTCTAGTGGCTACTCTCATGATAGCGATATTCTATGCCGGGTACACAAATTACTGCCGAGCAATTGATAGAAAAGCGAATAATTATGAGACTATCTAGGCATGATCATTATATATAGGCATCACGTCCGAGACAAGTAGACCGAAACGATTCTGCATCTACTACTATTACTCCACACATCGACCGCTATCCAGCATGCATCTAGTGTATTAAGCTCATAAGAACGGAGTAACGCCTTAAGCAAGATGACATGATGTAGAGGGATAAACTCAAACTTAGTGATATAAACCCCATCTTTTTATCCTCGATGGCAACAATACAATACGTGCCTTGCTGCCCCTATTGTCACTAGGAAAGGACACCGCAAGATTGAACCCAAAGCCAAGCACTTCTCCCATTGCAAGAACTATAGATCTAGTAGGCCAAACCAAACCAATAATTCGAAGAGACTTGCAAGGATATTATAATCATACATAAAGAGTTCAGAGAAGAACCAAATATTTCTCATAGATAATCTTGATCATAAACCCACAATTCATCGGATCTCGACAAACACACCGCAAAAAGAGATTACATCGAATAGATCTCCTCGAAGACCGAGGAGAACTTTGTATTGAGATCCAAAGAAAGAGAAGAAGCCATCTAGATACTAGCTATGGACCGGAAGGTCTGTGGTAAACTACTCACAACTCATGGTGAGGCGATGATGATGATGTAGAAGCACTCCATGGAAGATCCCCCCTCCAGCGGAGCTCCAGAACAGGCCCCAAGATGGGATCTCATGGGAACACAAGGTTGCGGCGGTTGAACTAGGGTTTTCTCTGTTGTTCTGATAGTTTCGGGGTACGTAGGTATATATAGGAGGAAGGAGGGCACCTGGGGCCAAACATGGGGCCCACGAGGCAGGGCACGCGCCCTATACGGGGGCATGCCCCCCACCCTCGTGGGCGCCATGTGTGCCCTACTCCGTGGTTCTCAAGTCTCCTGTGTGTGATTTTCTCCAAAAATATCTCTCCCAAAGGTTTCATTCCGTTTGGACTCCGTTTTATATTCCTTTTCTGTAAAACCCTGAAATAGGCAAAAAAACAACAATCTGGGCTGGGCCTTTGGTAGTAGGTTAGTCCCAAAAATAATATAAAAGTGGATAACAAAGCCCATTAAACATCCAAAACATCATAAATAATAGCATGGAACAATAAAAAATTATAGATACGTTGGAGATGTATCAGTTCTCAACGGGGATAAACATATGAAGTGTAAATACTGATATTGAGGAATTTGATTGCAAGATATAGAAGAACTCCCCGTGAAGATGTGCATAGTGAGGAATTTGCTTTTGAAGCAATGCACATTTGAAGAGTAGTATCATGGAGATCTCCCCCTATATCTTGTAATTCATACATGTATTCAACATATGATTTGAAGAATTTGATATGCATGATGAAATATGGTGACTGATGTAATTTAGCGTGCGTGCATTAACATATATGAGGAAATAGCATGCAGAAGAACATAGCGAAAGTATCAGACCACCATCGGGTTTAAGTTTACAACTCGATCCAACAAAGTCTTCAAAAGAACGAGAGTTGTAACTTAGCAAAAAAACGCCCATATATAAGGACCCGCTTGAAGACTAACTCAAATTTCTCCCCCTTTGTTATCGAATGACCAAAAGGGACGAAAAATGAGGACTAACATCCCTGAAGAATATCACGAAGACGATGGAGGAGCACCAGTGTTGTTGGGGTCGGTTGTTGGAGCAGGGCCTGCCGCAGTGTCGTCCAAATCTTCATACTCGTCAGTTTTGCGTGATGAAGAATATGAGCTGGCCACCAAGGAAGGAACTTTGATTTTCTTGAATTTCTTCGCCGGAGGATGAGACCAGTCAAAGTCTTCCTTGAATCCCATTTGTTTCGGATCTTCTTCGCTATAGAGATTAGACATAACAGCCCGGGTGCGATTGAAAACTTCATGGAGGTAGTAGTGGTTTTTCGTCACTGCATTATATGTCGCAGTCATGTTGTGAAGAATTGAACCAAACTGCCTCTTGACCAATTTATGGTTGCGATCGACCTTCTAATGAAGACTGAGGAGAAGCTCACGATCAGTCATCACCCTTGGAGCTGTGCCTTGAGGATTTTGCTTGGAGGCATTGGCGGTAGAGTCATGAGTGGCAGAGTCATCATTGGTAGAATAGGATGCAGCTTTGCGGAATTGACCATCCAATGGACGAATGCCTTCATCAATGATCGCAACTTTGCCTTTTCCATCAACTGAAGAATATGTCCGTTTGAGGACTTCAAGTGGAGGCAGATAGCTGAGATGATTCTGAAAGTCAGCCTTGTAATCAATAGAAGACCTTGTTCTGATGAATCTCATGATCAAGGGAGCATAAGGCTTCAGGTTGAAAGGGGACAGTGCAACATTTGCCAGAATCCTCGTGAAGAAATCATGATACTTTATGGGGATCCCATGCATGATATAGAACAACAGATTCTTCATGATGCCAACGATTTCTTCATCATTTGAGTCGTGGCCTTTGATTGGACTCAATGTCTTTGTCAGAATTCGATAGATAGTCCAAGGCACATATAGCAATTCCTTCACGAGGAATTTGGTTCTTGGTTCTTGACCAGGTGAAAGTGCGTTATACCGACTAGAGGGGGGTGAATAGGCGATTTTTATGAATTCTTCACTGAGGAATTTTCGGGTGTGGAAATTCCTTAGCGAAGAACTACTTGCAGCGAAATAAGTACTCAAAGGTAAACATAGCAGAACACAAGCATGGTCATCGTGATGAAATGAAGACAAGCACAGAGTACAGAAAGCGTAAACACATGATCTAACACAGGATGAAGATAAACAGATTGAAGAAATTGAACTGAGGAAATTGAGAAAGTCTTCAGTCAAAGTCTTCAAACAGATATGAATAAGCACACAACACAGTTATGAGGAAATGAAGAAGTTGAGGAAATGGAACCAGTAAGCTTGGTGAAGACAATGATTTGGTTGACCAGTTCCAACTGCTGTCTCAGTTGTACGTCTGGTTGGAGCGGCTAGGTATTTAAACCTGAGGACACCTAGTCCCGAACACACAGTCCTCACCGTATTCTCCTTGAGCTAAGGTCACACAGACCTCGCCCAATCACTCGTGGTAAGTCTTTAGGTGACTACCAAACCTTCACAAACTCGGTCACTCGGCAATCCACAATTCCTCTTGGATGCTCTAGAGCATGACACCTAACCGTCTAGAAGAAGCACAATCTTGAAAGGTAACAAGCGTCGGATCCACACAGGATCAATCTCTTCAGTGATGCTCAATCACTTTTGGGTTTTAGGTGTTTGGGTTTGGGGTTTTTCCTCACTTGATTATTTTCGCTCAAAGTCCTCGGAGGATGGGTTGCTCTAATGACAAGTGTCAGTTTCTCTCGGAGCTGCCAACCAGCTAGTGGTTGTAGGGGACGGCTATTTATAGCCTAGGGAGCAGCCTGACATGATAAGACATAAATGCCCTTCAATGATATGATCGTTAGGTAGGTAGATATTTTGGGACAGCTGGCGCATAGCACATCAACGGTCGGAATGTTGAGTATCAAAATCCTCAGGGCTATCATGTTCCTCACTTGTAGGAAATCCGCACTGGCGAATTCCTTACTCCTCAGTCAGAACAAATTCCTCAGAGATCAGAAGAACTTTGTCTCTGTCACTTAAGAATATGACTGAACTGTATGAGATTTCTAATGGCTTCACTCGAAGGGATTGGTAGGTGTAGGATTTTGAGTTGAGCATCACATGAGAAATTTTCCTTAGTATTTCCTCGACCCCCTTTAACAGTATAGTGTTTCCTATGACTCAAGAAAGATAAAATGAAACTATGGAAACAAAAGTCTTCACGCTTCATGTTCCTCAAATGAGTACCAAGTCTTCAAGGTCACACCAATTTCTTCAATTTCAAAGTCTTCAGAAAGTCTTCAGAAATCCAAAGTCTTGAGTCGAAGAACTTCATTTTTAGGGGTCGACTTTCTCCGTAAATATCAAACTCCTCATAGACTTATAGACCTGTGTACACTCATAAACACATTAGTCCCTTAACCTATAAGTCTTCAATACACCAAAATCACTAAGGGGCACTAGATGCACTTACACCAGGCTTCAGTGGTTTCATCAATACTTGCATATAATGATCAGTAAGTTTAGGTTCATGATATACACACCGTGCACCTTCAAGGGGAGGACTGAGAGGCAGGGCTTGAATCAATTTAGAGGCCGGCGCCTTGAAGTGAGTGTTTTCTGTCATCCAGTCCGGCACCCAAGAGTTGACATCTTCAGCCTTTCCGATGATGTGCAGTGTTGCATAGAACTGAAGAATGAGCTCTTCATTCCAATCGCATATGTCTGTGTAGAGGGTGAGCAATCCAGCATCGTAGAGAATGTTGAGGACCGGTGTGAAGCAAGGCAAAGATTCCATATCCACATGAGGAATATGCTCATGGTTGAAGACTTTGTCCTTACCAAAGAGCATTGAAGAATAGAAGTTTGCTTGGCTGGCAGTCTAGAAACGCTTCCTTCTAAGACGAGCAGAGTCATATGGATTGAAGTCAGTGCAGAACACATGCTCAGGGAAGAAGTCATCAGCCTTGAAGTTTTTCTTCTTAGAGAATGGATCCTTTGGCTTGGGCTGAGGATTATCAGTCAATTTCATCACTGCCTTAGGAATCACAGGCTGAGGAATTTCTGTTTCTACTCCAGCTGCAGTTTGAGACTTCATTTCTTTAGGAGCTTTTTCATCAGCACTTGTGGATGGAATTTCTTCATGGACGGAGGGAGTGGTGCGAGGTTCTTCAGAGCCCGTATGAACTTCAGTACGCTCTGGGGACCAAGGAATATGCTCTAAAGGTGTGAACAATGGAGAGTTGGGGTGCATACTGTCCCAAAAGTCATCATTCAGCACAGGAGTTGTGCTCCCAATGTCCACGTCTTCATCGTTGTCACGCATTTCTTCAACGCCTACCTCTTCAGCTGTGAACTGAGGCATTGTTGATGAGGTTACTTGGGTTGAAGGGATGTTATCCACTTCAATTTCTTCGTCCAACTGCTCTGAAGAAGCAGCAGAAGGGACATCTTCATCAGATCCGCTTGGGATCACATATTCTTTGCCAAAAGATATGATTTCCCTTGATGGCATGCTTGAGAGAGGAACAACATCAATGGGATTGTTCACAGAACTAGTGAATTTATTCAGCTTCTTCGGGGCAACAGACTCTGAAGAAGCAGATGCTTTCCTTTTCTTCACTGCTACTCGTTCCACAGCCTTTGTTTTCCTCACTTCTGATGCAGAAGGAAGAACTGGACTAGGAGTTGGTGCAAGAGGAGCAGAGGAAATTGCTGCAGTTTCCTCAGGCACAACTGTTGCAGTTTGCCTGGCATGGTCAGATTCTTCAGGCACAACGGTTGAAGCTTCAGCTGGCCTGGCTTGTTCCTCAGGCACAACACTAGTGGTCGCCTTGGCAATTTCTTCAGCGGCTGGAATAGAGTCATCAGCCCTGGTAACTTTAGTTTCCTCAGCAGCCTGATTTTCATAAGCGGTGCTGGCATGTTCTTCAGTGGGCTGAGCAGATGCTTTAGCCTAAGGAATTTCATGTTGCGTTGATGCTGCAATGTTTGAGGTAAATCCCTTGGTCAGATTCACGAATCTGACTTTGGCTCCCAGCCAATCAGCACGACAGCTTTCAAATTCATCATTGATGGTTTTGATCTCAGCTTGCAGCTTCACAAGTTCTTCATAAGACATATTCACTATGTTGTTCTTCATCAGTCTTTCCTTCTTGTACTTGTCGTTCTTTGCCTTTCTGGCCTGTTCAAATTTCCATTTTTCTTCACCAATAAAGGCAGCCAGCATATGATTTTGACCAGGTGTGAGATTCATCGCAGGCAAAGGAGTGTTGGGGTCCTTGTGCCATAGTTCAATTAAGTCAAGGATCAACTTGGGATCCAGCATCAATGGCACAGTGCTGCCTTTGGCTCTAGCGGCCCTTTCTTGGCTGTCTCTGATGATTAGGGCGAGTTCCTCATCATCAGCTTCGTCATCACTTGACGACAAATGGAAGGCAACTTGCTTCTTGTGAGGACTTGGTCTAGCGCCACGTCCAGTAGTGGCCTTGGACTTCAATAGAGTGGGGACATTTGAGGAATTCAAAGGAGCTGGAGAACTAGCAGAGGCTCCTGAGGCAATAGAGATGCCAGTTGTCCTTTGGCATGTGGAGAGATGCATAGGTGCTGAGGACTTTGATGGAGCTGGAGCAGCTTGAAGAACTGGCCGTGAGGGCATTGCTGAGGAGCTTGGCTTGCGAGCAGGTTTCTTGGGCATAGCCTTTTTAGGCTTGCTAGCAGAGGCTTCAGCAGTAGCAGCAGAATCTTCATTGAATTTCCTCACAATCTCCTTGGGCATCCCAGCCAACTTGGCCTGATGCTTCGCCCATTCCTTAGGAAATTCTTCACCTCTTCTTATGCTAGAGGGGCCAGCAATTTGGTCTGGTGCCAATGGAGGTCTTGGGCATGGAGGGTGTACAGCAAATTTCTTCATGTACTTGGGTGTGACATATCGGTATTCCCTCAATTCTCTGACCCATCTTCTTTCAATCCTGTGTATGCGTACCTTGCGCTGATTTTTGGTCTCCTTGCCATACTTGGCTTCATCAGGAGTGCAGTATTCTTCATAGATGTCATCCGGGATTTCAAAAGCAGTGTTAACTTCCAATTTCTTCCCTCCCTTCCGAGGTTTCTTGCCAACAGCCATTTTCTTGAGCTGAGGATTTTGAACAATTGAGTTCTTTGAGGAGGTATGCAATTTTTCTTCGAGGAATGCTGCAAATGAGTTAAGTTGATGAGAACCTAGAGATTCAACAGCAGACATTTTGTACCTGTGAACAGAGTATATGTGTGAAGAATTTGATGAGGTCATATGCATTCTCAGCTGTTTTTGCAAAAGGAAAAAGTTTGAGGAATTTCACCAGTTGTCTCTTGAAGAATTTCACTAAGCGTTCTTTTACTTAGGTTCCAAAGTTGTGCAAATTGAAAATCCACACAATTGAGGAATCTTTGAGAAAAAAACGTTGCTTAGAGAAACAGATCAAGAACAGATGTTTGTGTGAGGTGTTTAGAGTGTGAAGAGTGAAGAATAAACACCTTTTTGAAGATTGGTAGGAATCACTAGAATTGCCAAGATCAGTAAAAGTAACTTTTAATTACCCTTGACAAAGAACACGACGAACTGTGAATAGAGGATTTGAAGCTCGTCAGTTCAGATCTTCCACGCCCTAACTTGGCAGAGGAAGACAGCTACGATGACAGCAGAGTGAAGAAATCCACGTCCGGCGCGAGTACGATGGCGACAGGCAGCGAAGCTCTTCCTCACCGGCGACGATGGAAGTAGCGGCGGTGCTAGGTCTTGAGAGCTCGAGTGAGGGATTGGAGGTCGAGCGGAGTAAAACAGAAGAGAGGAGGGTGAGGGGGTATTTATAGTGAAGGAAATATTCCCTATAGGCAATAATAAAATTGTTATTTATATTTCCTTATATCATGATAAATGTTTATTATTCATGCTAGAATTGTATTAACCGGAAACATAGTACATGTGTGAATATATAGACAAACAAAGTGTCACTAGTATGCCTCTACTTGAGTAGCTTATTGAATCAAAGATGGTTATGTTTCCTAGCCATAGACATGAGTTGTCATTTGATTAACGGGATCACATCATTGGTGAATGATGTGATTGACTTGACCCATTCCGTTAGCTTAGCACTTGATCATTTAGTTTTACTGCTATTGCTTTCTTCATGACTTATACATGTTCCTATGACTATGAGATTATGCAACTCTGGAATACCAGAGGAACACCTTGTGTGCTATCAAACGTCACAACTTAACTGGGTGATTATAAAGATGCTCTACAGGTGTCTCCGAAGGTGTTTGTGGCGTTGGCATAGATCGAGAATATGATTTGTCACTCCGAGTGTCGGAGAGGTATCTCTGGGCCCTCTCTGTAATGCACATCACTATAAGCCTTGCAAGCAAATGACTAATGAGTTAGTCACGAGATGATGCATTACAGAACAAGTAAAGAAACTTGCTGGTAACGAGATTGAACTAGGTATTGAGATACCGACGATCGAATCTCAGGCAAGTAACATACCGATGACAAAGGGAACAACGTATATTGTTGTGCGGTTTGACCGATAAAGATCTTCGTAAAATATGTAGGAACCAATATGAGCATCCAGGTTCCAATGTTGGTTATTGACCGGAGATGAGTCTCGATCATGTCTACATAGTTCTCGAACCCGTAGGGTCCGCACGCTTAACGTTCGGTGACGATCGGTATTATGAGTTTATGAGTTTTGATGTACCGAAGGTAGTTCGGAGTCCCGGATATGATCACGGACATGACGAGGAGTCTCGAAATGAACGGGACATAAAGATCAATATATTGGAAGCTTGTATTTAGACATCGAAATAGTTCCGGGTGAAATCGGGATTTTACTGGAGTACCGGGAGGTTACCGGAACCCCCCGGTAAGTATATGGGCCTTATTGGTCCATAATGGAGAGAGAGAGAGAGGAGAACAGGGCAGGCCACGCGCCCCCTCTCCCTCTAGTCTGAATTGGACTAGGAGGGGAGGGGCGGCGCCCCCCCTTTCCTTCCTCCCTCTCTCCCCTTCCTTCTCTCCTAGTCCAGCTAGGGAAGGGGGGCAAATCCTACTCCCGGTGGGAGTAGGACTCCTCCTAGGGTGCGCCATAGAGGGCCGGCCCTCCTCTCCTCCAGTCCTTTATATACGGGGAGGGGGCACCCCATGGACACACAAGTTTATCATTGATCTTTTAGCCGTGTGTGGTGCCCCCTTCCACCATAATCCACCTCGGTCATATTGTGGCGGTGTTTAGGCATAGCCCTGCGTCGGTAACTTCATCATCATTGTCATCATGCCGTCGTGCTGACGGAACTCTCCCTCGAAGCTCTACTGGATCGTGAGTTCATGGGACGTCACCGAGCTGAACGTGTGTAGATCGTGGAGGTGTCGTACGTTCGGTACTAGGATCAGTCGATCGTGAAGACGTACCACTACATCAACCGCATTGTCATAACGCTTCCGCTTACGTCTACGAGGGTACGTGGACGACACTCTCCCCTCTCGTTGCTATGCATCACCATGATCTTGCGTGTGTGTGGGATTTTTTTTTTGAAATACTACGTTCCCCAACAGTGGCATCATGAGCCAGGTTTATGCGTAGATGTTATATGCACGAGTAGAACACAAGCGATTTGTGGGCGATACTAGTCATACTGCTTACTAGCATGTCATACTTTGATTCGGCGGTATTGTTGGATGAAGCGGCCCAAACCGACATTACATGTACGCTTACGCAAGACTGGTTCTACCGACGTGCTTCGCACATAGGTGGCTGGAGTTTCTCCAACTTTAATTGAATCAAGTGTGGCTACGCCCAATCCTTGTGAAGGTTAAAACATCACATACTTGACGAAATATCATTATGGTTTTGATGTGTAGGTAAGAACGGTTCTTCCTAAGCCCGTAGCAGCCACGTAAAACTTGCAACAACAAAGTAGAGGACGTCTAACTTGTTTTTGCAGGGCATGTTGTGATGTGATATGGTCAAGACATGATGCTAAATTTTATTGTATGAGATGATCATGTTTTGTAACAGAATTATCGGCAACTGCCAGGAGCCATATGGTTGTCTCTTTATTGTATGAAATGCAATCGCCATGTAATTGCTTTACTTTATCACTAAGCGGTAGCGATAGTCGTAGAAGCAATAGTTGGCGGGACGGCAACGATGCTACGATGGAGATCAAGGTGTCGTGCCGGTGACGACGGTGATCATGACGGTGCTCTGCAGATGAAGATCAAAGGCACAAGATGTTGATGGCCATATCATATCACTTATTTTGATTGCATGTGATGTTTATCTTTTATGCATCTTATTTTGCTTAGATCGACGGTAGCATCATAAGATGATCTCCCACTAAATTTCAAGGTATAGGTGTTCTCCCTGAGTATGCACCGTTGCGAAAGTTCGTCGTGCCGAGACACCACGTGATGATCGGGTGGGATAAGCTCTACGTTCACATACAACGGGTGCAAGCCATTTTTGCACACGCAGAATACTCGGGTTAAACTTGACGAGCCTTGCATATGTAGATATGGCCTCGGAACACTGGAGACCGAAATGTCGAGCGTGAATCATATAGTAGATATGATCAACATAAGATGTTCACCATTGAAAACTACTCCATCTCACGTGATGATCGGACATGGTTTAGTTGATATGGATCACGTGATCACTTAGATGATTAAAGGGATGTCTTTCTAAGTGGGAGTTCTTAAGTAATTTGATTAATTGAATTTTAATTTATCATGAACTTAGTACCTGATATTATTTTGCATGTCTATTTTGTTGTAGATAGATGGCATGTGCTGTTGTTCCTTGAATTTTAATGCGTTCCTAGAGAAAGCTAAGTTGAAAGATGATGGTAGAAACTACACGGACTGGGTCCATAACTTGAGGATTATCCTCATTGCTGCATAGAAGAATTATGTCCTAGAAGCACCGCTAGGTCACAAGCCTGTTGCAGGAGCAACTCCGGACGTTATGAACGTCTGATAAGCTCGTTCTGATGACTACACGATAGTTCAGTGTGCCATGCTTTACGGCTTAGAACCGGGACTTCAACGACATTTTGAACGTCATGGAGCATATGAGATGTTCCAGGAGTTGAAGTTAATATTTCAAGAAAATGCCTGGATTG
This sequence comes from Secale cereale, assembly GCA_902687465.1. Taxonomy (NCBI): domain Eukaryota; kingdom Viridiplantae; phylum Streptophyta; class Magnoliopsida; order Poales; family Poaceae; genus Secale; species Secale cereale. The sequence continues at coordinate 437,576,685 of LR738710.1, read as the reverse complement.
AGAAATATGAGATTTCCAATAAGTTCTACAGCTGCAAGATGGAGGAGAACAATTCTATCAGTGAACACTTGCTCAGAATGTCTGGGTATTACAATCATATGACTCAACTTGGATGCAAAGTTGACGAAGATAGTGTTATTGATAGAGTTCTTCAATCACTGCCACCAAGCTATAAAGGCTTCATGATGAACTATAACATGCAAGGGATGCAGAAGACAATTCCCGAGCTCTTCGCTATGCTCAAAGCTGCGGAGGTAGAAATCAAAAAGGAGCATCAAGTGTTGATGGTTAACAAGACCACTAGTTTCAAGAAAAAGCGCAAGGGAAAGAAGGGGAACTTCAAGAAGAATAGCAAGATAGTTGCTACTCTCGCGAAGAAACCCAAGTCTGGAGCCAAGCCTGAAACTGAGTGCTTCTACTGCAAAGGGACTGGACACTGGAAGCGGAACTGCCCCAAGTATTTAGCGGATAAGAAGGATGGCAAAGTGAATAAAGGTATATATGATATACATGTTATTGATGTGTACCTTACTAATGCTCGTAGTAGCACCTGGGTATTTGATACCGGTTCGGTTGCGAATATTTGTAACTCGAAACAGGGGCTACGGATTAAACGAAGATTAGCTAAGGACGAGGTGACGATGCGCGTGAGAAATGGTTCCAAAGTCGATGTGATCGCCGTCGGCACGGTACCTCTGCATCTACCTTCGGGTTTAGTTTTAGACCTGAATAATTGTTATTTGGTGCCAACGTTAAGCATGAACATTATATATGGATCTTGTTTATTGCGAGACAGTTATTCATTTAAATCTGAGAATAATGGTTGTTCTATTTATATGAGTAATATCTTTTATGGCACCCTTGAAGACTGGTCTATTCTTGTTGGATCTCGATCGTAGTGATACACATATTCATAATATTGAAGCCAAAAGATGCAAGGTTAATAATGATAGTGCAACTTATTTGTGGCCGCCGTTTAGGTCATATTGGTGTAAAGCGCACGAAGAAACTCCATACTAATGGACTTTTGGAATCACTTGATTATGAATCACTTAGTGCTTGCGAACCATGCCTCATGGGCAAGATGACTAAGACTCTGTTCTCTAGAACAATGGAGCGAGCAACTGATTTGTTGGAAATCATACATACTGATGTATGTGGACCGATGAGTGTTGAGGCTCGCGGCGGGTATCGTTATTTTCTAAGCTTCACTGATGATTTGAGCAGATATGGGTATATCTACTTGATGAAACACAAGTCTGAAACATTTGAAAAGTTCAAAGAATTTCAGAGTGAAGTAGAGAATCATCGTAACAAGAAAATAAAGTTTCTACAATCTGATCGTGGAGGCGAATATTTGAGTTACGAGTTTGGTCTTCATTTGAAACAATGTGGAATAGTTTCACAACTCACGCCACCCGGAACACCAGAGCGTAAGGGTGTGTCCGAATGTCGTAACCGTACTTTATTAGATATGGTGCGATCTATGATGTCTCTTACCGATTTACCAATATTATTTTGGGGTTATGCTTTAGAGATAGTTGCATTCACGTTAAATAGGGCACCATCTAAATCCGCTGAGACGACGCCTTATGAACTGTGGTTTGGCAACAAACCAAAGTTGTCGTTTCTTAAAGTTTGGGGTTGCGATGCTTATGTGAAAAAGCTTCAACCTGATAAGCTCGAACCCATGTCGGGGAATTTGTCTTCACAGGATACTAAAAGGAAACTGTTGGGTACACCTTCTAGCACATATCCGAAGGCAAGATATTTGTTGCTAAGAATGGATCCTTTCTAGAGAAGGAGTTTCTCTCGAAAGAAGTGAGTGGGAGGAAAGTAGAACTTGATGAGGTAATTGTACCTTCTCCCGAATTGGAAAGTAGTAAATCACAGAAACTAGTTCCAGTGATTCCTACACCAATTAGTGAGGAAGCTAATGATGATGATCATGAAACTTCGGATCAAGTTACTACTGAATCTCGTAGGTCAACCAGAGTACGTTCCGCACCAGAGTGGTATGGCAACCCAGTTCTGGAAGTCATGTTACTAGACCATGATGAACCTACGAACTATGAGGAAGCGATGATGAGCCCAGATTACACAAAATGGCTTGAGGCCATGAAATCTGAGATGGGATCCATGTATGAGAAGAAAGTGTGGACTTTGGTTGACTTGCCTGATGATCGGCATGCCATTGAAAATAAATGGATCTTCAAGAGGAAGACCGATGCAGACGGTAATGTTACTGTCTACAAAGCTCGACTTGTTGCGAAAGGTTTTCGACAAGTTCAAGGAGTTGACTATATTGAGACTTTCTCACCCATAGCGATGCTTAAGTCTGTACGAATCTTGTTAGCAATTGCCGCATTTTACGATTATGAAATTTGGCAAATGGATGTCAAAACTGCATTCCTTAATGGATACCTCAAAGAGGAGTTGTATATGATGCAACCAGAAGGTTTGTCGATCCTAAAGGTGCGAACAAAGTGTGCAAGCTCCAGCGACCCATCTATGGACTGGTGCAAGCATCTCGGTGTTGGAATATACACTTTGATGAGGTGATGAAAGCATATGGTTTTATACAGACTTTTGGAGAAGCCTGTATTTACAAGAAAGTGAGTGGGAGCTCTGTAGCATTTCTGATATTATATGTGGATGACATATTATTGATTGGAAATGATATATAATTTCTGGATAGCATAAAAGGATACTTGAATAAGAGTTTTTCAATGAAAGACCTCGGTGAAGCTTCCTATATATTAGGCATCAAGATCTATAGAGATTGATCAAGACGCTTTATTGGACTTTCACAAAGCACATACCTTGATAAAGTTTTGAAGAAGTTCAAAATGGATCAGCCGAAGAAAGGGTTCTTGCCTGTGTTACAAGGTGTGAAGTTGAGTAAGACTCGATGCCTGACCACTGCAGAAGATAGAGAGAAAATGAAAGGTGTTCCCTATTCTTCAGCCATAGGTTTTATCATGTATGCAATGTTGTGTACCAGACCTGATGTGTGCCTTGCTATTAGTTTAGCAGGGAGGTACCAAAATAATCCATGAGTTGATCACTGGACAGCGGTCAAGAACATCCTGAAATACCTGACAAGGACTAAGGATATGTTTCTCGTTTATGGAGGTGACAAAGAGCTCGTCGTAAATGGTTACGTCGATGCAAGCTTTGACACTGATATGGATGACTCTAAGTCAGAAACCGGATACGTGTTTTTATTGAACGATGGAGCTTTCAGTTGGTGCAGTTCTAAGCAAAGCGTCGTGGCGGGATCTACATGAGAAGCGGAGTACATAGCTGCTTCGGAAGCAGCAAATGAAGGAGTCTGGATGAAGGAGTTCATATCCGATCTGGGTGTCATACCCAGTGCATCAGATTCAATGAAAATCTTTTGTGACAATACTGGTGCAATTGCCTTGGCAAAGGAATCCACATTTCACAAGAGAACCAAGCACATCAAGAGACACTTCAATTCCATCCGTGATCAAGTCAAGGAGGGAGACATAAAGATTTGCAAGATACAAACGGATCTGAATGTTGCAGACCCATTGACTAAGCCTCTCTCATGAGCAAAACATGATCAGCACCAAGACTCCATGAGTGTTAGAATCATTACTGTGTAATCTAGATATTGACTCTAGTGCAAGTGGGAGACTGAAGGAAATATGCCCTACAGGCAATAATAAAGTAGTTATTTATATTTCCTTATATCATGATAAATGTTTATTATTCATGCTAGAATTGTATTAACTGGAAACATAATACATGTGTGAGTATATAGACAAACAAAGTGTCACTAGTATGCCTCTACTTGACAAGCTCGTTGAATCAAAGATGGTTATGTTTCCTAGCCATAGACATGAGTTGTCATTTGATTAACGGGATCACATCATTGGTGAATGATGTGATTGACTTGACCCATTCCATTAGATTAGCACTTGATCGTTTATTTTTACTGCTATTGCTTTCTTCATTACTTATACATGTTCCTATGACTATGAGATTATGCAACTCCCGAATACCAGAGGAACACCTTGTGTGCTATCAAACATCACAACGTAACTAGGTGATTATAAAGATGCTCTAAAGGTGTCTCCGAAGGTGTTTGTGGCGTTGGCATAGATCGAGAATAGGATTTGTCACTCCGAGTGTCAGGGAGGTCTCTCTAGGCCCTCTCGGTAATGCACATCACTATAAGCCTTGCAAGCAAATTACTAATGAGTTAGTCACGAGATGATGCATTATGGAACGAGTAAAGAGACTTGCCGGTAACGAGATTGAACTAGGTATTGAGATACCGACGATCGAATCTCGGGCAAGTAACATACCGATGACAAAGTGAACAACGTATATTGTCATGCGGTCTGACAGATAAAGATCTTCGTAGAATATGTAGGAACCAATATGAGCATCCAAGTTCCGATGTTAGTTATTGACCGGATATGAGTCTCGGTCATGTCTACATAGTTCTCAAACCCGTAGGGTCCGCACGCTTAACGTTTGGTGACGATCGGTATTATGAGTTTATGAGTTTTGATGTACCAAAGGTAGTTCGGAGTCCCGGATATGATCACGGACATGACGAGGAGTCTCAAAATGGTCGAGACATAAAGATCGATATATATGAAGCCTATATTTAGACATCGGAATAGTTCGGGGTGAAATCGGGATTTTACCGGAGTACCGGGAGGTTACCTAAACCCCCCGGTAAGTATATGGGCCTTATTGGGCCATAATGGAGAGAGAAAGGAGACCAGGGCAGGCCATGCGCCCCCTCTCCCTCTAGTCCGAATTGGACTAGGAGGGGAGGGGCAGCGCCCCCCCCCCTTTCCTTCCTCCCTCTCTCCCCTTCCTTCTCTCCTAGTCCAACTAGGGAAGGGGGGAATCCTACTCTCGGTGGAAGTAGGACTCCTCCTAGGGCGCGCCATAGAGGGCCGGCCCCTCCCCCTCCTCCTCTCCTTTATATACGGGGAGGGGGTACCCCATGGACACACAAGTTGATCATTGATCTTTTAGCCGTGTGCGGTGCTCCCTTCCACCATAATCCACCTCAGTCATATCGTAGTGGTGCTTAGGCGAAGCCCTGCGTCGGTAACTTCATCATCACCATCATCACGCCATCGTGCTGACGGAACTCTCCCTCAAAGCTCTACTGAATCGTGAGTTCGTGGGACTTCACCGAGCTGAACGTGTGCAGATCGCGGAGGTGACGTACGTTCGGTACTAGGATCGATCGATCTTGAAGAAGTACGACTACATCAACCGCATGGTAATAACGCTTCCGCTTATGGTCTACGAGGGTACGTGGACGACACTCTGCCCTCTCGTTGCTATTCATCACCATGATCTTGCGTGTGAGTAGGATTTTTTTTGAAATAATACGTTCCCCAACATATAGCCGCGGTGAAAAACCGTTCACCCGAGGAAAATGGACGAACGTGCCCCTGACCCTTCTCATTCATGCGACATGTGTCACCCACGTACAGAGAGGTGGAGATCGTGTGAGGTTGTGGGTGAATAGATAAGTCTTTCAGTGGAATGTGGAACGGTTTGAGCGGCAAAGCCGAAAAATTCAGATAGGAAATATTTTAACGTTGCATTCACAAATTCTTCAGCTGTCAAGGACAGAGTGAAGATTTTGAACAAGTTTCAAATAGAACGCATATGAAGAAATTGTGAATAGATTAGGTTGAGCATAGCATAGAGGGGGAAGGGTCCGATCACATTCACTTAGCAGAAGAACAATCTTGAAGAAATAGCAATAAGTGAATGATGTAGAGGATATATATCAATGAAGAACAACATCGGAAAGAGTGAAGACATTGCAAAGTTGAAGAATTTGAAAAATGGGGAATTTCAAAACTGAAGAAAAACTCAAATTGAAGATTTTCAACATGTGTTGGTGGCGTAACCCACAGTATAAGAATGATGATTTCAGACACCGCGTACAATTGTTGTAGGGCTCTAAGAATCAGTTTCTTCATTAATTTCTTCACACTTAGAGGGTTAGTCTTCATTGATTGAAGAAAAACGTTACTTCGTGTGTTGTGCATCAAAGTCATCAATTTTGCATAAGTGTTAGGATGTGTGTCCTTTTCAAAGAACATTCGAAGATTTTAAGATATTTAGCTCACACCGCAACATGCAAAATCTCTTCTCATGCAAGGGCTTAGTGAAGATATCTGCCAGCTGGTCTTTAGTCTTCACGTGGTTGATGGAAATGCCGCCCTTGAAGACATGATCACGAAGAAAATGATGACGGATCTGGATGTGCTTTGTCCTTGCGTGCTGAACTGGTTTGTGAGCAATCTTGATGGCACTCTCATTGTCATAGTAGAGTGGCACATTCTTCATGTTGACACCATAGTCCTTGAGGGTTTGCTTCATCCATAGTAATTGAGCACAGCAAGACCCAGTAGCTATGTACTCAGCTTCAACATTAGAGAGTGACACACAGTTCTGCTTCTTCGAGGACCAACAAACTAAGGATCGTCCGAGGAAATGGCATGTGCCGGATGTTGATTTGTGATCCACTCGATGACCAACATAGTGAGAGTCGGAATATCCAATGAGATCAAAATCAGAGCCCTTGGGATACCATAATCCAAGTGTTGGAGTGTGAGCTAGATATCGAAGAATATGCTTCACAGCCTTATGGTGTGATTCCTTCGGTGTAGCTTGAAATTCAGCACACATGCAAACACTAAGCATAATATCCGGCCTAGATGCACATAGATACAATAAAGATCCAATCATGGAGCGGTATACCTTTTGATCGAATTCTTTACCATTCTCATCGGTGCATAGATGGCCATTGGTGGGCATAGGGATTTTGACGCCTTTGCAATCTTGCATGTCGAATTTCCTCAAAACATCCTTGAGGTATTTATCTTGAGATATGAAGATGACATTGAGCTGTTGACGAATTTGAAGGCCTAGGAAGAATTTTAGCTCTCCCATCATGGACATTTGATATCCTTCACGCATCATGTAGCCAAATTCGTCATTGTAACATTCATCAGTACAGCCAAAGATAATATCATCCACATAGATTTGACACACAAATAATTCATCATCATATGACTTAGTGAAAAGAGTTGGGTCAAGTGAACCGGGTTTGAAGCCTTTCTTCATGAGGAATTCCTTCAAAGTATCATACCATGCCCGATGGGCCTGCTTGAGGCCATAGAGGGCCTTGTTGAGTTTGAAGACTTTGTCAGGATGTTTAGGATCTTCTAAACCTGGGGGTTGAGCAACATATACTTCTTACTCAAGCTTACCATTGAGGAATGCACTTTTCACATCCATTTGATATAATATGATATTATGATGGTTAGCATAAGCAAGTAGTATGTGAATAGCTTCAAGTCTAGCAATAGGAGTAAAAGTTTCATCGAAGTCAATTCCTTCAACCTGTGTGTAGCCCCGAGCTACGAGACGAGCCTTATTCCTCACCACAAGGTCATTTTCATCTTGCTTGTTTTGATAGATCCACTTGGTGCCGATGATATTGTGCTTTCGAGGATCCGGTCGCTTGACGAGTTCCCACACATGGTTGAGCTCGAATTGATACAATTCCTCTTGCATAGCTTGAATCCACTCAGGTTCCAGAAATGCCTCATCAACTTTGGTGGGCTCAATGATAGAGACAAAAGCAAAGTGCCCACAAAAGTTAGATAAGTGTGAAGCTCTTGAGTGTGTGAGAGGACATGGTGCATTGATGTTGTCAATGATTTTCTCGATCTGCACTTCTTTTGCGAAACGAGGATGAGCTGGCTGACGACTTTGGTCTGGCTGAGCATTTTCTTCTGCAGCAGTTTCTTCAGGAGCACCAGAATGAATTTCTTCATTGTTAGGAATGACATCTTCAGCTAATTCTTCCGTGGGGATGATACCTTCAGTATCTTTGAACTTTATGGATTCCTCAAGAGGTATTTCACCTGACACAGAAGGCATGTGCTCTCTTTGCGAGCCATTAGTTTCATCGAACCGCACATGTACAGTTTCAACAATCTTGTGAAGATGATTGATGAAGATTCTGTGGGTGTGCAAGTCCTTTCCGTAACCAAGCATAAAACCTTCATGTGCTTTCGGTGCAAATTTGGAATTGTGATGAGGATCTCTAACCCAACATTTAGCACCGAAGACTTTGAGATAACTCACCTTGGGTTTCTTGTCGGTGAGTAGTTCATATGATGTGGCACGCAGTCTTGATAGCCTCAGGCTAGAAACTGAGAGGCGTCTTGCATTCATCAAGCATGGTGCGAGCCATCTCAACAAGAGTCATGTTCTTGCGCTCCACAACGCCGTTCTGCTGAGGAGTGTATGGGGCTGATAGCTCATGAGTAATACCAAGTTCATCAAGATAGTCATCCAGACCAGTGTTCTTGAACTCGGTCCCATTGTCACTCCGGATATGCTTGATCTTCACACCAAAATTTGTCGGGGCCCTTGAGGAAAATCGCTCGAAGATTTCCTGCACTTCATGCTTAAATGTGATGATATGCACCCATGTATAACGAGAATAGTCATCAACAACGACAAAGCCATAAAGAGATGCTGCATTTGTGAATGCAGAGTAATGTGTAGGGCCGAAGAGATCCATGTGAAGCAATTAAAATGGACGAGTGGTAGTCATGATAGTCTTCGAGGGATGCTTGGATTTGGTCATCTTCCCAGCTTCGCAAGCCCCACAAAGTTGATCTTTGAGGAATTTGACACCCTCAATTCCAAGGATATGCTTCTTCTTCACAAGCGTGTGCAAGTTACTCATGCCAGCATGACCGAGTCGTCGATGCCATAGCCATCCTTCTGAAGCTTTTGCAAGTAGGGATGTGGCAGGCTATGGTCCTGTAGAGAAATCAACAATATACAAGTCTCCTCTCCTAAAGCCTTCAAAGACTTTGGAATTGTCAGATTGTAAAACTACAACACATTGATATTTGCCAAAGACAACCACCATATCAAGGTCTCAAAGCATTGAGACAGACATGAGGTTGAATCCAAGAGACCCGACAAGCATGACTTTGTCCATGTGTCGATCTTTTGGGATTGCAATCTTACCTAGACCCAATACCTTGCTTTTTCCTTTGTCAGCATAGGTGATATGCTTCAGGTGAGATGGAGATAAAGCAGAGTCCATCAGTAGGTTCTTGTCACTGGTCATGTGATTTGTGCATCCACTATCAAGGACCCACTCAGTAGCTTTGAGAGAGTCACCCTGTAGAAGAATTAGTACATCCTATAACTCATATCCTTCATTGTGAAGAATATGACATCAATTTCATCAGTATGAATTTCATCAGTAAGAGCAATATATGAAGAATGGGGACGTGACAAATGAATGAATCATTTCCTCATGATTAGCTTGCGTCCTTTCAAGCAATTTTCAGGTCTCTAGTACATTCTTCAGACGTTTAAGTTCATCTGGAGACCTGACCCTGCATAAGAGATTAGTTCTTTTTATTCACCGCCCACATCTGTAGGGGTGGCAAAGAGTTCATCATTCGACGAGCACCAATTGAGAATGGTGGCATTGAAGCAAGTGCACTTCGTTTCACAGGAGAGAGGTTAGAGTATGAATATGAGTAAGCAAAGAAATTCTTCGAGGACTTATGAACATAATGATTTGAAGAGTAATGCACATATTCATAATTCTTCTTTCCCTGCGAAACAGATGTTTTAGCATGATGATGATCATATGAGGAATTTGATCCACTTGAGGAATTTGGTCCATATGAGGATTTGGATCCATATGAATATTTTGATCTATATGAAGAATTTGATCTAGGGTTCCTATTCCTCACACGAGGTGTCATGAGGACATTCTCTTGAAGACTTTCAAGATGCCTCTTAGGGACCCAGATTTTCTTCATAGGGGGACCATTCCTGCAGTTAGTTCCAACATATCTAGCAAATACTTCACCATTCTGATTTTTGAACAGTTTATAGTTGGAGTCAAATGACTCATCAGAAGAAAGTGAAGTTTCACAAGTAAAGCCAGACAAGGTAGATGGATCTACTGGAGGTCCTTTTGCAGCAACCCATTAGGTTTTGGGATACTGCTCGGGTTTCCAGCAGGTCCCATCAACATTGAGTTTCCTCTCAAAGGCAATACCCTCTTTTCAAGGGTTCCTATTCAGAATCTTGCCATATACAATTCATTCAACCCTGCATCATCATCAGTAGCGTCGATGTTTTCCTCAGTTGAGGAAATTGTCACCACAGAGACAGTTGAAGAATTTGTAATAGTAGAGGCATTTGAACTTTCAGGTGATAAATTTGCAGTTTCTCGTTCAATACATTTAAGGCATGGGGAAATGAATTCCTCCTTAGTAGCGTTGATCTTTTGAGCAAGCAATGAATCACGTTCCTTCTGAAGATCTTCATAACTCTCCCTTAGCTTCTCAAGATCTTGCTTTCTTTAAAGAAATTCATAGGAAAGCTTCTCATGATCAGATAAGAGAGTGTTATGATTATCCTGAAGGTTGTCACACTTGGACTGAAGTCTCTGAAGATTTTCAGTCAAAATTTTAGATCGATCCATTTCTTCACCCAATAGATCATCACTTCTTTCTAGCATATTTTGAACCTTATCAAAAGCTTTTTGCTATTTTATGGCAATTTTAGCAAGTTTGGAATAGCTAGGTTTGAGGTTTTCATTAGATTCATCTTCACTAGAATCAGACATGGAACGGTTGAGTACCTTGGCACCTTTTGCCATGAGGCAATAGGTGGGAGAGTAGTCATAATTGTCGTCGTCAGCTGTGTCGGGGAAGCCTTTTTCCTCAGTGTTGAAGATGGACTCGCTGACGAATGTGGTAGCGAGAGCAAGGCTTGCCACACCAGAGTCTGATTCCTCGGATTCCTCATTTTCTTCAGATTCAACTGAGTCCATTTCCTTGCCAATGAATGCCCGAGATTTCCTGGAACTTCTCTTCTTGTTCGAGGAAGACTTTGAAGATTTTGATGATCAGGACTTTGAAGATTTCTTCTTTTTCTTCGAGTTGTCTGAGCTGTAGTCCTTGTATTTCTTCTTCTTCAATTCCTTTCCCCACTGAGGACAATCAGTGATAAAGTGACCATGTTTCTTGCATTTATGGCAGGTCCTCTTCTTGGGATCGCGATATGAAGAATCTGATCTTAAGTCATCACCTCTTGAAGATTTCACAAAGCGACCACATCTAGAGAACTTCTGAAATTTCCTCACGAGCATTGCTTGCTCCTGACTCAGTTCCTCAGGATCAGCAAGGGTGCTGTCAGATTCTTCACCTTCAGAATAGGAAATTGCTTTGGCCTTTAATGCACGAGATCTACCATAGTTTGGACCATAGAGATCTATCTTTTCAGCAAGTTGGAACTCATGAGTATTTAGCCTCTCCAGAATGTCAGCAGGATCAAGTGACTTGTAGTCTCCACGCTCTTGAATCATCAGTGCCAGAGTGTCGAATGAGGAGTCAAGTGATCTCAACAATTTCTTCACCACCTCGTGGTCAGTGATGTCTGTAGCACCAAGCGCTTGTAGCTCGTTTGAGATATCAGTGAGGCGATCGAAGGTTTGCTGAACATTTTCATTATCAAGTCTCTTGAAGCGGTTGAAGAGATTGCGAAGAACATCAACTCGAGAGTCACGTTGAGTTGAGACTCCTTCGTTGACCTTGGACAGCCCATGCCATATGACCTTTGATGTCTCCAAAGCACTCACTCTGCCATACTTCCCTTTGCTCAGATGGCCACATATGATATTCTTCGCTTGTGAGTCGAGTTGCTTGAATCTCTTCACATCAACAGTGTTCACGGAAGGTGTGACAAAGGGAACACCATTTTCCACAACGTACCATAGATCGTTGTCAATTGCCTCAAGATGCATGCGCATCTTGTTCTTCCAGTGAGGGTAGTCCGTCCAATCAAAGGTAGGACACCAAGCTGAGACTTTGATCATACCTGCAGTCAACATAACTCAAACTCCAGGCGGTTAAACCAAAATCACATAGAACATGGGGGTACCTTGCTCTGATACCAATTGAAAGTGTGTTATATCAACTAGAGGGGGGTGAATAGGTGATTTTTATAAATTCGTCTCTGAAGAAATTCTAACGGAGGATTTTCCTAAGCGACGAACTACTTAGCAGCGGAATAGATACTCAGGTGCAAGCATAACAAGACAGTAGCATGATCATCATGATGAAATGAAAACAAGCACAGAGTATAAGTGGCGTGTAAACAAGATAAGCAGGCTGAGGACTTAGGACTGAAGAAATAGGGTTGAGGAAATTGAGAAAGTCTTCAGTCAAAGTCATCAAATAGTACAGATCAAGTTCAACAACACAAGAATGAGTAAATTGAAGAGTTGAGGAAATAGAACCAGTAGGCTTGATGAAGACAATGATTTGGTAAACCAGTTCTAACTGTTGTGGCCGTTGTACGTCTCGTTTGAGCGGCTAGGTATTTAAACCTGAGGACACACAGTCCCGGACACCCAGTCCTGGACACCCAGTTCAGCACACCAAGTCCTCATCGTATTATCCTTGAGCTGAGGCCACACAGTCCTGGCCCAATCACTCGTGGTAAGTCTTCACAGGCGACTTCCAAACCTTCACAAACTCGGTCACCCGGCGATCCACAATTCCTCTTGGATGCTCTAGACCATTGACGCCTAACCGTCTGGAAGATCACAATTTTCAAAGGTAACAAGCGTCGGTTCCACACAGGAACAATCTCTTCAGTGATGCTCAATCACTTTGGGGTTTTAGGTGTTTGGGTTTTGGGGTTTTCCTCAATTGATGATCTTTGCTCAAAGTCCTCAGAGGATGGGTTGCTCTAATGACAAGTGTCAGTTTCTCTCGGAGCAGCCAACCAGCTAGTGGTTGAAGGGGGCGGCTATTTATAGCCTAGGGAGCAGCCCGACATGATAAGTGTTGGGGAACGTAGTATTTCAAAAAAAATCCTACGATCAAGCAAGATCTATCTACTAGATGCATAGCAACGAGTGGGGAGAGTGTTTCTACGTACCCTCGTAGACCGAAAGCGGAAGCGTCTAGTGACGCGGTTGATGTAGTCGAACGTCTTCGCGATCCAGCCGATCCAAGCACCGAACGTACGGCACCTCCGTGTTCAGAACACGTTCATCTCAATGACGTCCCACGAGCTCTTGATCCAGTTGAGCTTCACGGGAGAGTTTCGTCAGCACGACGGCGTGGTGATGGTGTTGATGAAGTTACCGACGCAGGGCTTCGCCTAAGCACTGCAACGATATGACCGAGGTGTGTTTCTGTGGAGAGGGGCATAGCACACGGCTAAAACAATGTTGCTTGTGTGTCCTCGGGTGCCCCCTGCCCCTATATATAAAGGAGCAAGGCGGATGCCGGCCGGCCCTAGGGGCGCGCCATAGAAGGAGTTTTCCTGCTCCTAGTAGGAGTAGGAATCCCCTTTCCTATTCCTACTAGGAGTAGGAAAGGAAGAAGAAGGGAAGAAGGAAGGAGAGGGGCGCATCCCCCCTACTCCTAGTCCAACTAGTATTCCATTGGGGGGTGGCCAGCCCTAGTGGGCTGCCTATCACTTTCCCTCATGGCCCACTATGGCCCAATACTCCCCCAGGGGGTTCTGGTAACCCCTCCGACACTCCGGTTTTCTCCAAAATCATCCGGAACACTTCCGGTGTCCGAATGTAGCCGTCCAATATATTAATCTTTATGTCTCAGACATTCCGAGACTCCTTGTCATGTCCATGATCACATCCGGGACTCCGAACTACCTTCGGTACATCAAAACTCATAATACCGATCGTCATCAAATGTTAAGGTGCGGACCCTACGGGTTCGAGAACTATGTAGACATGACCGAGACTCATCTCCGATCAATAACAAATAGCGGAACCTGGATGCTCATATTGGTTCCTACATATTCTATGAAGATCTTTATCGGTCAAACCACATAACAACATGGGTTGTTCCCTTTGTCATCGGTATGTTACTTGCCCGAGATTCGATCGTCAGTATCACCGTACCTAGTTAATCTCGTTATCGACAAGTCTCTTTACTCATTCCGTAATACATCATCTCGTGACTAACTCATTAGTCATTTGCTTGCAAGGCTTATTATGATGTGTATTACTGAGAGGGCTCACAGATACCTCTCCGACACTCGATGTGATAAATCATGTTCTTGATCTATGCCAACACCACAAACACCTTCGGAGACACCTGTAGAGCATCTTTATAATCACCCAGATACGTTGTGATGTTTGATAGCACACAACGTGTTCCTCTGGTATTCGGGAGTTGCATAATCTCATAGTCATGGGAACATGTATAAGTCATGAAGAAAGCAATAGTAGTAAAACTAAACGATCAAGTTGCTAAGCTAATGGATTGGTCTTGTCCATCACATCATTCTCCTAATGATGTGATCCCGTTGATCAAATGACAACTCATGTCTATGGTTAGGAAACATAACCGTCTTTGATCAATGAGATAGTCTAGTAGAAGCATACTAGGGACACTCTGTTTTGTCTATGTATTCACACATGTACTAAGTTTCCGGTTAATACAATTCTAGCATGAATAATAAACATTTATCGTGATATAAGGAAATACAAATAACAACTTTATTTGTAACATCCCAAATTTTTAATTTGGAATGTTATACATAGATCATACTGCATTCATATTTCTTTGCATTTTGTGCGTGGCGATCCTTGAAAATTCTAAGCAACTCAAGGACCTATGGAGAGAGTTGGGAATTCTACCGTTTTCGTATTTGAGTTTACTCGAATACCGGTACGAGGATAGCGTTGGTTTTAATTATTTTTCTCCCCTAAAAATATTCCTAAATAAAATATACGAGCGGAGATAATATGACTTCTCCAAAATAACAGAAATAATGGAGGAAAAATGTAAAAATCACTTTTGGTATTTTTTTTGTGATTTTATTTGCATAGGACAAATATGCATTTTTCAAAATTGCATTTAGGTCCGGGAAAAATGTTCACTTTGTCCTAAATTTTATTAGCGGACGGTGAAAATTTATTTCGGGATTGTTGGAGTCTGTTTACTATTTATTTCGTTAGTTTTCGTACGTCAGGACTCGTTTTTTTTTAAAAAAGGGGGGAACCGCCTTTGGGCCGTACCCGACTAGGACTCTCCTAGCCGGGCCTTTAAAGACCGAGGCCCGACCGCCGCCAGCCCCCTTGCTCTTCCTCGCCCCGAAAACCCTAGCCCGACCACACCGCCGTCGCCGCCGCCGCGCGCGCCAGCCTTGCCGCCCGCCGACCCCGCCGCCGCATGCCGCCCCGCCCCGTGGTAGCCGCCGCCGCCGGTAGCCACCGGAGCCGCCGTCGCCGGAGTTCGTCGAGGTAGCCGCCGGTTTTTTTAACCGATCGATTCTATTTCGTAAAACCCTAGATCTGTTTTTTTTTCGGATCGGTTCAGCTTTCTTTTTTTCTGGTTTAGCTGTTTAGCGAGCGTTTGCCCGTTCGTTCATTTTAACGAATGAATTCGTAGTTTAGTTTCAGTTAACGAACGTTCATTCATTAATCTGTTAGTCAGTTTTCTTTTTCGGGATATTTATCCACGATTAATTCGATCACGATTTGTGCCCTGATCTTGTTTTTCGTTTTTCTTTTTGCTCGAGAGTCGGAATCAGGTGATTCAAAATCCCAGATCTTCGTCTCGACGCCCTTTTTCCGTTTAACCAACTTGAACAAAGTTTTGATACTGTAAAAGTTGACCCTAGATCAATCTAGTAGAAGGATCTTGTTTCTTTCGCAGTTTGACTTTCTTCGCTTCGTACGATTTGATTCTTTTTGCAAACCGGAGTTCTTAAGTTGAACTTTCTGGTTAGATCTTCTTGTTTGGAGTTTTGTCTGTGCATCATTGCTTGATTGCTTATATATGCTATTGTTTTCTTGCGATAGAATACCCGGACTATGAAGCGTGCTACTACGAGTCTCTAGGTTTTGTGAATCATCAGCAAGGTAAGTAACACTTTGATCATACCCCTTTATTACCCATTTTTTATGCATTAGATCAAACCCTCACACATTGCATGAGTAGGATCTCTTAACTTGTGGGACTAGGAAGTAGATTGAGGTAGAACCTATTACCTGCATTATTTTCAAACCCTTGGGAGTTACTTCTACGCTATGCTTAGGTTATCATGCTATGCTCGTAGACGTGGTTTGGGTTTGAGTGAAATCCATGATAGATGTGAGTTGTTAATTAATGGTTCAACTTAAGGTGGCAACTTGAATACACATCTGGGTGGATTGGTTGCAGGGCACCTGGAGAATCCAGTGTTGTCCTAGGAAATCCCGGGGTTCCGTGTGATTGTCCTATGGAATGCCATCGAGGCTCAAAGGGATCATAAAACTATTCATGCTAGAAACTTCCGTGTGCAGCCACAATGCCATTATGGGCTCTGGCATAGTATGAGTAAGTTGTGTGAGGTCTTTCAGTGGTGGACTAGTAGATGTAGGGGAACGTAGGTGTACCGGTCCACCCGGGGTAAAGAGTAAATGCTTCCGAAAGACTGTGTCTCGGTCATCCATTTCTCAAACACCATGCAGTGCGAGAAAATCCAATGGAGTAGATCGAGTCTTGTGGGAAATGTGCACAAACCTCTGCAGAGTGTACAAACTGATCATGATTAGCCGTGTCCCCGGTTATGGACAATCTTGAGTATCTGGTACTTGAATTATTGGTTGATCTCACCACTCTAAAGTAAATTTGTTGGGTTAATGATTACTTTTAATTGGGATTGAGTTGGAGGTACCTTCTCAATGATGTTTCAACTACCATGATAGTTAAAATAAAATTTATTTCCTTTGTTGTAGGGAAAAATTAGCTTTACGCAAAAACTTTAACCTTAGAGCCTCCACTAGCCAAATATGCATATAGTGTTAGCCTTTATTCTGTTACTTGCATTTTTTGTGTTATCTTGCCAGCATATTCCATGTGCTGACCCGTTTCGGGCTGCAACATGTTACGTTGCAGACTTTTCAGACAAGGAATAAGACGTCCTAGGTCGTTTGTCATGCACTCAGCTATGCCGTTGCAGTTGATGGACTCACTTATCTTCCAAGCCTTCCGCTGTTATTTTGTTAGATGGCCTTAAGCCATAGAATTTTGTGATAAGTTCTCTTTGGAGACATTCGATGTAAAGTGTGTGATTGCCACTATGTTATAAATCCTTCAAGTACTGTGTGTGTCAGCATTATCGATCCAGGGATGACATGGAAACACAGAGACTTCGGTCCATTCGGATCGTGGTCGCTACAAGATGGTATCAGAGCACACGCTGAATGTAGGACACGACCACTAAGATAAACCCTAGGTCACTCTTCTCTACTCAATTCTGACTCCTCTCCATTTTCTACTTCTTTAGGATGGTGGACCCAAGGAACAAGTTCACTCAACCCGATGAAGACACTCCTTTTGGACGACACTTGAAGGAAGTCACTAGGTACCTGAACATAGGAATACCAAGCTTTACCGGGACCTACACCGCCACTTTACTAGAAGAGGAGCGATTGAGCATTCAAGTTCAAATTCCCAAGAGAACCTTCGCACCATCCACTGATCCAATAGAGTTTTCTTTTGATGCACCAACCTGGAGCCTAGGCAAGAGTTTGGCAGCCCACATCACTATGGGAAGGATCGGGGAAGTCTACAGGCAGGAGCTGAATGACACCATCTACCAGATTTGTGGATGTCGAGATGAGCGATGGGTCATGATCAGCACCCGGAAGGACAGGTCCATTGCAGCGTTCATCTAGGAGTTAAACCAGCACATTCGTCGACAGGAGCACTAGATGTGCGCAGGGATGAAAGATTTGAAGAAGGCACTAACCAGAAATTTGGAGCTAGAAGAAGAACTCAAGTCTACATGCGACGGATACGAGGAGGAGATGTTGATACTTGTGGAGAAGAATGATGATTTGACAAGGAAGCTAGTAGTATTAATGGGAGATCCAGCACCAGGAAGAGAAGAAGAGGAAGAAGAACCCAAGGAGATTCGTTCTGAAGATTACATCATCATCGACGACACGGATTCAGACCCTGATGATAGGGATGACGAAGACTATGAAGATGAAGCTGGAGCAGACATCATGGAATCTTCCGCTGATCAAAATTTCTAGATGACCACCCTATGACTAGTAGTTTTCCCCACAAAGTAGTATTTAGAGCACTTTTTTTACGTTAGTTAGATCTTTGTAAGACCTTGCTTGAAATTGATTGGTGTGATATGATTGTGTTTGTCTCATGTGCATATGGGTAGTGATTTTTCCCTTATACCTCATTTCTATTCTAATCTCTTCCCTCTACACCCATCAGATGCCTCCAAGACGTCAGCCCGGATTTGAGTTTCCCCGTGAGCTCACTCAGTTGATCCAACAGCAGAACACTTTGATGCAACTTCTTGTCCAGAACACTCAGAACAACCACAACAATAACAACCCTCCACCACCACCACCCGTGGACAACCTGACACATTTCTTAAGGTTGGAACCACCTGTGTTTGCAAGCAACATTGAACCAATAGTTGCTGATGACTAGCTACGCAAGATTGGTAGGGATTTGACCACCGCCAATTGCTCAGATGCTGAGAAGGTGTGATTTGCCGCACATGAGTTGTCTGGACCAGCCGCAACATGGTGGGAGAATTACACAGCCATTTTCCCTGTGGCCAATGTTACTTGGGAGAAGTTCCAGCAAGCTTTTGGCACTGCCCATGTCTCAACTGGAGCTATGAGCATGAAGAAGCGGGAGTTTCGCAATTTGCGCCAAGGAAATCGTACTGTGGCTCCGTACGTAGATGAGTTTAGTACCTTATCTCGTTATGCCCCAGATGAGTGGCCACAGATGCTGCTAAGCAGGAGAGATTTATGGAAGGGCTAAATGATGAGATGAGTGTACAGTTGATGGTGGCAACTTTCAACAACTACCAGGAGTTGGTAGATAAGGCTCTTATGATTGAAGGGAAGCAGCAGCAGATTGAGAGCCGCAAGAGGAAGTATGGACAAGGAAGGAATAACTCTGGAGCCCAGCAAAAGCCCCGATTCACTCCAAATTCGGGAGGATACACCATAACCATGGAAGCCACACCCACACTGGAGGAAGTTCTCACAACCACAATGGCTCCAAGAATGGGAATGGGAATGGAGCAAACAATAATCAGAACCGCTCTACTCCATGCACACCCGCCAAGAGGGATTTGAGCCACGTCACATGTTTCAAGTGCGGGAAGAATGGACACTATGCCATGGAGTGCCCTGAAGCTAAGAATGGGAACGGCAATGGAAGCGTTGGGAAGAAGCCCAACCCATTCAATAAAGGACAAGTGAACCACGTGACCGTGGAGGAGGTTGAAGAGCAACCAGATGCTGTTGTCGGTAAGTTCTTGGTTAAGTCATTTACCGCAATAGTTCTTTTCGATACTGGTGCATCGCATTCATACATTTCAAGGGGATTCGTAAATAGATATAAGTTGGCCACCCAAGTCCTTAAGACCCCCATGTTAGTAAGCTCTCAAGGAGCGGAATATATGGCACATCAAGGATGTTTTCAGACGCCATTAGTCATTGGACGCCACGTTTTCCCCTTAGCCCTTATAGTTTTGGAGTCACAATGATTGAATGTGATACTAGGTATGGATTGGCTATTGATGTATGGAGGGAACATCGATTGTGCCAGTAAGTCTATTTTGCTTACCACCCCGGAGGGAAAAAGGATCAAGTATGTATCTAGGCATTCGCCTACAAGGACACAAGTACATTCTCTCACGGGAGTTGTTCAGGAGGAAGTTCCTGTAGTAAATGATTACCCGAATGTTTTTCCAGAGGAGCTACCTGGCATGCCACCGGATAGGGATATTGAGTTTTTGATAGAGTTATTGCCTCGCACCGGACCAATATCAAAGAGACCATACCAGATGCCAGCAAACGATTTGGAGGAGATCAAGAAGCAGATTAAGGAGTTACTGGAGAAGGGATTTATCCGCTGGAGTTCATCACCTTGGGGATCCCCAGTGCTTTTGGTCGAGAAGAAGGATGGATCATTAAGAATGGTCGTTGATTATCGAGCCCTGAATGAGGTGATGATTAAGAACAAGTACCCGCTGCCGATGATCAATGATCTGTTCGACCAACTCCAGGGAGCGAAG
This sequence comes from Secale cereale, assembly GCA_902687465.1. NCBI lineage: Eukaryota > Viridiplantae > Streptophyta > Magnoliopsida > Poales > Poaceae > Secale > Secale cereale. The sequence continues at coordinate 437,556,516 of LR738710.1, read as the reverse complement.
GTATTCTCCAAGATCGATATAACCAGTTGAAGATCCGAGAGAAGGATATACCTAAGACAACCTTCACCACAAGGTATGGGCTATACGAGTATACAGTTATGTCATTTGGATTGACTAACGCCCCTGCCTATTTCATGAGTATGATGAATAAGGTGTTCATGGAGTTCTTGGATAAGTTTTTTTTTGACTAGTATTCATTGATGATATTTTGGTGTACTCGAAGAATGAAGAGGAACACGTGGAGCATTTGCGTTTGGTACTGGAGAAGCTGAGAGAGCATCAGTTGTATGCCAAGTTTAGCAAATGCGAGTTTTGGTTGAAGGAAGTTGGATTCTTAGGGCATGTTATATCAGGAGAAGGTATAGCAGTGGACCCCGTCAAAGTGCAGGCAGTCACTGAGTGGTTAGCACCCACTTCAGTTGGAGAGATCCGCAGTTTTCTTGGACTCGCAGGATATTACCGGAGATTCATAGAAAATTTCTCCAAGATTGCAAAGCCAGTGACAACATTGTTGAAGAAGGAGACAAAGTTCCATTGGACTGAAGAGTGCGAAGAAAGTTTCCAGGAGTTGAAGAAACGATTGATGACAGCCCCAGTGTTGATTTTGCCAGATATACACAAGGAGTTCCAAGTGTACTGTGATGCCTCACGCTTAGGATTTGGAGGAGTACTCATGCAGGATGGAAGAGTTGTTTCTTATGCATCCTGTCAACTGCGACCGCACGAGTTGAATTATGCGACGCATGATTTGGAGTTAGCAGCTGTAGTGCACGCACTCAAAACTTGGAGACATTTCCTTATTGGAAATCGTTGTGATGTGTACACGGATCACAAGAGTTTGAAGTACATTTTCACTCAGAAGGAGCTGAACCTCAGACAAAGGAGATGGTTGGAGCTTATAAAGGATTATGGTATGAAGCTGCACTATCACCCAGGAAAGGCCAATGTCGTTGCAGACGCTTTGAGCCAGAAGAGTTATGCAAATACCCTAGTAAAGGGGGGATTGCCACGGGAGTTAGCAGAAGATATCAGGGAGCTTCGTTTGGAGATAGTTCCTAGAGGTTTTGTGGCAACATTGGACGTTCAGTCAACATTGCTCGGAAAGATACGCGAAGCCCAGAAGGAGGACAAAGAGATTGCCGAAATAAAGGAGAGGATGAGTGAAGGAAAAGCCAAGGGATTTTGTGAGGATGAACACGACACCTTGTGGTTTGAGGATCGAATCTATGTGCCCAATGACCCGGAGATCAGGAAGTTGATATGGCAGGAGGCACATGATTCGCCATACTCGATACACCCCGGAAACACCAAGATGTATTTGGATTTGAAGGAGCGTTTCTGGTGGACGGGAATGAAGAAGGATATTGCCGAGTATGTAGCCGTATGTGATGTATGCCAGATAGTAAAGGCAGAGCATCAGAAGCCAGAAGGATTGCTACAGCCTATGCAGATACCCGAATGGAAGAGGGAGAAGCTTGGCATGGACTTTATCACCGGATTGCCGAGGACCAAATCTGGATATGACTCAATCTGGGTAGTAGTGGATCGCTTGACCAAGATAGCCCACTTTATCCCCGTGAAAACCACGTATACCAGTGCGAAGTTGGCCAAGATATACATGACCAGGATCGTATGTCTGCACGGAGTTCCGAGGACCATTGTATCAGATAGAGGAACATAGTTCACCTCAAAGTTTTGGCATCAGCTACACCAAACTATGGGAGCGAGGCTGGAATTCAGTGCAGCTTTTCATCCGTAGACCGACGGACAGACCGAGAGAGTCAATCAGATTCTGGAGGACATGTTGAGAGCCTGTGCGCTAGATTATGGGTCTAGTTGGGATGACAATTTTCCCTACGCGGAGTTCTCGTACAGCAACAGTTACCAGGCCAGTTTAAAGATGGCACCGTTTGAAGCGTTGTGCGGAAGGAGATGCCGAACGCCGTTGATGTGGGATGAAGTTGGAGACCGTCAGTTATTTGGACCAGATCTGATCAAAGAGTCAGAAGAGAAGGTTAAGCTGATTCGGGATAGACTGAAGGTAGCTCAGTCTAGGTAGAAGAGTTATGCAGACTCGAAGCGCAAGGAAATAGCCTATGAAATCGAAGACCGAGCGTACCTGAGAGTATCGCCTCTGCGAGGAGTTAAACATTTCGGAGTGAAGGGAAAGCTAGCCCCGAGATTTGTGGGACCTTACCGTGTTTTAGAACGCATGGGTGAGGTTGCCTATAAGTTGGAGTTACCCGAAGGATTGTCAGGAGTGCATGATGTGTTTCATGTTTCGCAGCTTAAGAAGTGCCATGCGGAGATGGTCGATAGTCCGCTAAGAGACACAGAACCCTTGGAAGCAATTCAGTTGGATAGTGATCTGACTTACGAGGAGAAGCCTGTCAGGATTCTCGAATTTTCGAGCAGAGTCACCCGCAGTAAGGTCATCAAGTTTTGCAAAGTTCAGTGGAGTCACCACACCGAGGAAGAAGCCACCTGGGAACGAGAAGATGATCTATGCAAGGACCACCCACACCTGTTCTCTAGCCAAGCCGAATCTCGAGGGCGAGATTCATTCTAAGGGGGGTAGGTTTGTAACATCCCAAATTTTCAATTTGGAATGTTATACATAGATCATAATTCATATTTCTTTGCATTTTGTGTGTGGTGATCCTCGAAAATTCTAAGCAACTCAACGACCTACGGGGAGAGTTGGGAATTCTACCGTTTTCGTATTTGAGTTTACTCGAATACCGGTACGAGGATAGTGTTGGTTTTAATTATTTTTCTCTTCTAAAAATATTCCTAAATTAAATATATGAGCGGAGATAATATGACTTCTCCAAAATAACAGAAATATTGGAGGATAAATGTTAAAATCACTTTTGCTATTGTTTTGGATTTATTTGTGATTTTATTTGCATAGGAAAAATACGTGTTTTTCAAAATTGCATTTAGGTCCGGGAAAAATGTTCACTTTGTCCTAAATTTTATTAGAGGACGGTGCAAATTTATTTCGGGATTTTTGGAGTGCATTTAGTATTTCTTTCGTTAGTTTTCGTACGTCACGACTCGTTTTTTTTAAATGGGGGGGGGGGCGCCTTTGGGCCGTACCCGACTAGGACTCTCCTAGCCGGGCCTTTAAAGCCCGAGGCCCGACCGCAGCCAGCCCCCTCGCCCTTCCTTGCCCCGTAAACCCTAGCCCGCCGCAGCCGCCGCGCGCGCCCGCCGCCGCCGCACGTCGCCCCGCCCCGCGGTAGCCGCCGTCGCCGGAGATCGTCAAGGTAGCCGCCGGTTTTTTTAACCGATCGGTTCTTTTTCGTAAAACCCTCGATCTGTTTTTTTCAGATCGGTTCGGTGTTCTTTTTTTCTTCTGGTTTAGCTGTTTAGCGAGCGTTCGCCCGTTCGTTCATTTTAACGAACAAATTCGTAGTTTCGTTTCAGTTTACGAACATTTGTTCCTTAATCTATTCGTTAGTTTTCTTTTTCGGGGTATTTATCCGTGATTATTTCGATCGCGATTTCCGCCCCGATCTTGTTTTTCGTTTTTCTTTTCGCTCGAGAGTCGGAATCAGGTGATTCAAAATCCCAGATCTTCGTCTCGACGCCCTTTTTCCGTTTAATCAACTTGAACAAAGTTTTGCTACTGTAAAAGTTGACCCTAGATCAATCTAGTAGACGGATCTTGTTTCTTTCGCAGTTTGAGTTTCTTTGCTTCGTTCGATTTGATTCTTTTTTGCAAACCGGAGTTCTTAAGTTGAACTTTCTAGTTAGATCTTCTTGTTTGGAGTTTTGTTTGTGCATCATTGCTTGATTGCTTATGTATGCTATTGTTTTCTTGCGATAGAATACCCGGACTGTGAAGCGTGCTACTACGAGTCTCTAGGTTTTACGAATCATCAGCAGGCAAGTAACACTTTGATCATACCCCTTTGTTACCCAGTTTTTATGCATTAGATCAAACCCTCACACATTGCATGAGTAGGATCTCTTAACTTGTGGGACTGGGAAGTAGATTGATGTAGAACCTATTACCTGCATTATTTTCAAAGCCTTGGGAGTTACTTCTACGCTATGCTTAGGTTATCATGCTATGCTCGTAGACGTGGTTTGGGTTTGAGTGAAATCCATAACAGGTGTGAGTTGTTAATTAATGGTTCAACTTAAGGTTGCAACTTGAATACACATCTGGGTGGATTGGTTGCAGGGCACCTGGAGAATCCAGTGTTGTCCTAGGAAATCCCGGGGTTTCGTGTGATTGTCCTATGGAATGCCACCCAGGCTCAAAGGGATCATAAAACTATTCATGCTAGAAACTTCCGTGTGCAGCCATAATGCCATTATGGGCTCTGGCATAGTATGAGTAAGTTGTGTGAGCTCTTTCAGTGGTGGACTAGCAGATGTATGGGAAAGTAGGTGTACCGGTCCACCCGGGGTAAAGAGTAAATGCTTCCGAAAGACTGTGTCTCGGTCATCCGTTTCTCAAACACCATGCAGTGCGAGAAAATCCAACGGACGAGATCGAGTCTTGTGGGAAAAGTGCACAAACCTCTGCAGAGTGTACAAACTGATCATGATTAGCCGTGTCCCCGGTTATGGACAATCTTGAGTATTTGGTACTTGAATTATTGGTTGATCTCATCACTCTAAAGTAAATTTGTTGGGTTAATGATCACTTTTAATTGGGATTGAGTTGGAGGTACCTTCTCAATGATGTTTCAACTACCATGATAGTTAAAATAAAATTTATTCCTTCGTCGTAGGGAAAAATTGGCTTTACGCAAAAACTTTAACCTTAGAGCCTCCACCAGCCAAATATGCATATAGTGTTAGCCTGTATTCTGTTACTTGCATTCTTCTGTGTTATCTTGCCAGCATATTCCATGTGCTGACCCGTTTCGGGATGCAACATGTTACGTTGCAGACTTTTCAGACGAGGAGTAAGACGTCCTAGATCGTTTGTCATGCACTCAGCTATGGCGTTGGAGTTGATGGACTCACTTATCTTCCAAGCCTTCCGCTGTTATTTTGTTAGATGGCCTTAAGCCATAGACTTTTGTGATAAGTTCTCTTTGGAGACATTCATTGTAATAAGTGTGTGATTGCCACTATGTTATAAATCCTTCAAGTACTGTGTGTGTCAGCATTACCGATCCAGGGATGACACGGAAACACAGAGACTTCGGTCCATTCGGATCGTGGTCGGTACATTATTATTGCCTCTAGGGCATATTTCTTCAGTCTCCCACTTGAACTAGAGTCAATAATCTAGATTACATAGTAATGATTCTAACACCCAGGGAGTCTTGGTGCTGATCATGTTTTGCTCGTGGAAGAGGCTTAGTCAACGGGTCTGCAACATTCGGATCCGTATGTATCTTGGAAATTTCTATGTCTCCCTCCTTGACTTGATCGCGGATGGAATTGAAGCGTCTCTTGATGTGCTTTGTTCTCTTGTGAAACCTGGATTCGTTCGCCAAGGCTATTGCTCTAGTGTTGTCACAAAAGATTTTCATTGGACCGGCTGCACTAGGTATAACAGCTAGATCAGATATGAACTCCTTCATCCAGACTCCTTCATTTGCTGCTTCCAAAGCAGCTATGTACTCCGCTTCACACTTAGATCCCGCCACGAAGCTGTGCTTGGAACTGCACCAACTAACAACACCACTGTTCAATAAAAATACATATCCGATTAGCGACTTAGAGTCATCCGGATCAGTGTCAGAGCTTGAATCGACGTAACCGTTTACGACGAGCTCTTTGTCACCTCCATAAACGAGAAACATATCCTTTGTCCCTTTCAGGTACTTCAGGATGTTCTTGACCGCTGTCGAATGATCCACACCTGTATTACTTTGGTACCTCCCTGCTAATCTTATAGCAAGGCACACATCAGGTCTGGTACACAACATTGCATACATGATAGATCCTATGGCTGAGGCATAGGGAATGACTTTCATTTTCTCTCTATCTTCTGCAGTGGTCGGGCATTAAGTCTTACTCAACTTCACACCTTGTAACACAGGCAAGAACCCTTTCTTCGACTGATCCATTTTGAACTTCTTCAAAACTTTATCAAGGTATGTGCTTTGTGAAAGTCCAATTAAGCATATTGATCTATCTCTATAGATCTTGATGCCTAAAATATAAGCAGCTTCACCGAGGTCTTTCATTGAAAATTTCTTATTCAAGTATCCTTGTATGCTATCCAGAAATTCTATATCATTTCCAATCAATAATATATCATCCACATATAATATCAGAAATGCTACAGAGCTCCCACTCACTTTCTCGTAAATACAGGCTTCTCCAAAAGTCTGTATAAAACCATATGCTTTGATCACCTCATCAAAGTGTATATTCCAACTCCGAGATGCTTGCACCAGTCCATAGATGGATCGGTGGAGCTTGCACACTTTGTTGGCACCTTTAGGATCGACAAAACCTTCTGGTTGCATCATATACAACTCCTCTTTGAGGTATCCATTTAGGAATGCAGTTTTGACATCCATTTGCCAGATTTCATAATCATAAAATGCGGCAATTGCTAACAAGATTCGGACAGACTTAAGCATCGCTACGGGTGAGAAAGTCTCATCGTAGTCAACTCCTTGAACTTGTTGAAAACCTTTCACAACAAGTCGAGCTTTGTAGACAGTAACATTACCGTCAGCGTTGGTCTTCCTCTTGAAGATCCATTTATTTTCAAGGGCTTGCTGATCATCGGGCAAGTGAGACAAAGTCCACACTTTGTTCTCATACATGGATCCCATCTTAGATTTCATGGCCTCAAGCCATTTTGCGGAATCTGGGCTCATCATCGCTTCCTCATAGTTCGTAGGTTCATCATGGTCTAGTAACATGACTTCCAAAACCAGGTTGCCGTACCACTCTGGTGCGGAACGTACTATGGTTGACCTACGAGGTTCAGTAGTAACTTGATCCAAAGTTTCATGATCATCATCATTAGCTTCCTCGTTAACTGGTGTAGGAATCACTAGAACTAGTTTCTGTGATGTGCTACTTTCCAATACGGGAGAAGGTACAATTACCTATGCAAGTTCTACTTTCCTCCCACTCACTCTTTCAAGAGAAACTCCTTCTCTAGAAAGGATCCATTCTTAGCAACGAATATCTTGCCTTCGGATCTGTGATAGAAGGTGTACCCAACAGTTTCCTTTGAATATCCTATGAAGACACATTTCTCCGACTTGGGTTCGAGCTTACCAGGTTGAAGCTTTTTCACATAAGCATCGCAGCCCCAAACTTTAAGAAATGACAACTTTGGTTTCTTGCCAAACCACAGTTCATAAGGCGTCATCTCAACGGATTTAGATGGTGCCCTATTTAACGTGAATGCATCTGTCTCTAAAGCATAACCCCAAAACGATAGTGGTAAATGGTAAGAGATATCATAGATCGCACCATATCTAATAAAGTACGGTTACAACGTTCGGACACACCATTACGATGTGGTGTTCGGGGAGGCGTGAGTTGTGAAACTATTCCACACTGTTTCAAATGAAGACCAAACTCATAACTCAAATATTCGCCTCCATGATCAGATCGTAGAAACTTTATTTTCTTGTTACGATGATTCTCTACTTCACTCTGAAATTCTTTGAACTTTTCAAATGTTTCAGACTTGTGTTTCATCAAGTACATATACCCATATCTTCTCAAATCATCAGTGAAGGTCGGAAAATAATGATACCCGCCGCGAGCCTCAACACTCATTGGTCCACATACATCAGTATGTATGATTTCCAACAAATCAGTTGCTCGCTCCATTGTTCTGGAGAACGGAGTCTTAGTCATCTTTCCCATGAGGCATGGTTCGCAAGAACCAAGTGATTCATAATCAAGCGATTCCAAAAGTCCATCAGTATGGAGTTTCTTCATGCGCTTTACACCAATATGACCTAAACGATGGTGCCACAAATAAGTTGCACTATCATTATTAACCTTGCATATTTGGCTTCAATATTATGAATATGTGTATCACTACGATCGAGATCTAACAAGAATAGACCACTCTTCAAGGGTGCATGACCATAAAAGATATTACTCATATAAATAGAACAACCATTATTCTCTGATTTAAATGAAAAACCGTCTCGCAACAAACAAGATCTAGATACAATGTTCATGCTCGCTGGCACCAAATAACAATTATTTAGTTCTAATACTAATCCCGATGGTAGATGTAGAGGTAGCGTGTCGACGGCGATCACATCGACTTTGGAACCATTTCCCACGCGCATCGTCACCTCGTCCTTAGCTAATCTTCGTTTAATTCGTAGCCCCTGTTTCGAGTTACAAATATTAGCAACCGACCCAGTATCAAATACCCAGGTGCTACTACGAGCATTAGTAAGGTACACATCAATAACATGTATATCAAATATACCTTTGTTCACTTTGCCATCCTTCTTATCCGCCAAGTACTTGGGGCAGTTCCGCTTCCAGTGTCCAGTCCCTTTGTAGTAGAAGCACTCAGTTTCAGGCTTGGCTCCAGACTTGGGTTTCTTCACGGGAGTAGCAACTGTCTTGCTATTCTTCTTGAAGTTCCCCTTCTTTCCCTTGCCCTTTTTCTTGAAATTAGTGGTCTTGTTAACCATCAACACTTGATGCTCCTTTTTGATTTCTACCTCCGCAGCTTTGAGCATAGCGAAGAGCTCGGGAATTGTCTTCTGCGTCCCTTGCATGTTATAGTTCATCACGAAGCCATTATAGCTTGGTGGCAGTGATTGAAGAACTCTAACAATAACACTATCTTCGTCAACTTAACAAACAAGTTGAGTCATATGATTGTAGTACCAAGACATTCTGAGCAAGTGTTCACAGATATTACTATTCTCCTCCATCTTGGAGCTATAGAACTTATTGGAGACTTCATATCTCTCAATCCGGACATTTGCTTGAAATAATAACTTCAACTCCTGGAACATCTCATATGCTCCATGACATTCAAAACGTCGTTGAAGTCTCGGTTCTAAGCCGTAAAGCATGGCACACTGAACTATCGAGTAGTCATCAGACCGTGTCTGCCAGACGTTCAAAGCGTCTACACTAGCGGGAGGGGGCTTGTCACCTAGCTGTGGTTCAAGGACATAATTCTTGTGAGCAGCAATGAGGATAATCCTCAAGTTACAGACCCAGCCTGTGTAATTGCTACCATCATCTTTCAACTTAGCTTTCTCTAGGAACGCATTAAAATTCAAGGGAACGGTAGCACGGGCCATTGATCTACAACAACATAGATATGCAAAAAAACTATCAGGAATAAGTTCATGATAAATTTAAGTTCAATTAATCATATTACTAAAGAACTCCCACTTCGATAGACATCCTTTTAGTCATCTGAATGATCATGTGATCCAAATCAACTAAACCATGTCCGATCATCACGTGAGATGGAGTAGTTTTCAATGGTGAACATCTTATGTTGATCATATCTACTATATGATTCATGCTCGACCTTTTGGTCTCCAGTGTTCCGAGGCCATGTTTGTACATGCTAGGCTCGTCAAGTTTAACCTGAGTATTCTGCATGTGGAAAACTGTCTTACACCCGTTGTATTTGAACGTAGAGCTTATCACACCCGATCATCACGTGGTGTCTCGGCACGACAAACTTTCGCAACAGTGCATACTTAGGGAGAACACTTGTACCTTGAAATTTTGTAAGGGATCATCTTATAATGCTACCGTCCTTCTAAGCAAAATAAGCATAGTAAGATAAACATCACATGCAATCAAAATATGTGATATGATATGGCCATCATCATCTTGTGCTTTTGATCTCCATCTCCAAAGCATCGTCATGATCTCCATTATCACCGGCTTGACACCATGATCTTCATCGTAGCGTCGTGGTCATCTCGCCAAGTATTGCTACTACTACTATCGCTAACTCATAGTGATAAAGTAAAGCAATTACATGGCCCTCACAATTCATACAATAAAGAGACAACCATAAGGCTCCTGTCGGTTGCCGATAACTTTACAAAACATGATCATCTCATACAATAACGTATAACTCATCACGTCTTGACCATATCACATCACAATATGCCCTGCAAAAACAAGTTTGACGTTCTCTACTTTGTTGTTGCAAGTTTTACGTGGCTGCTACGAGCTTAGCAAGAACCGTTCTTACCTACGCATATAAAAACCACAATGATTTTTCGTCAAGTATGTGTTGTTTTAACCTTCACAAGGCCCGGGCGTAGCCACACTCGATTCAACTAAAGTTGGAGAAACTGACACCCGCCAGCCACCTGTGTGCGGAGCACGTCAGTAGAACCTGTCTCATGTAAGCGTACGCGTAATGTCGGTCCGGGCCACTTCATCCAACAATACCGCCGAATCAAAGTATGACATGATGGTAAGCAGTATGACTATTATTGCCCAAAACTCATTGTGTTCTACTCATGCATATCATCTACGCATAGACCTGACTCATGATGCCACTGTTGGGGAATGTAGTATTTAAAAAAAATCCTACAATCATGCAAGATATATCTACTAGATGCATAGCAACGAGAGGGGAGAGTGTGTCTATGTACTCTCGTAGACCAAAAGCGGAAGCGTCTAGTGACGCGGTTGATGTAGTCGAACGTCTTCGCGATCCAACCGATCCAAGCCCGAACGTACGGCACCTCCGCGTTCAGCACACATTCAGCTCAATGACGTCCCACGAGCTCTTGATCCAGTTGAGCTTCACGGGAGAGTTTCGTCAGCACGACGGCGTGGTGACGGAGATGATGAAGTTACCGACGCATGGCTTCGCCTAAGCACTGCAACAATATGACCGAGGTGTGTTTCTGTGGAGGGGGGCACCGCACAGGGGTAAAATAATGTTGCTTGTGTGTCCTAGGGTGCCCCTGCCCCTGTATATAAAGGAGCAAGGGGGGGAGGACGGCCGGCCCTAGAGGCGCGCCATAGAAGGAGTTTTCCTACTCCTAGTAGGAGTAGGAATCCCCTTTCCTATTCCTACTAGGAGTAGGAAAGGAAGAAGAAGGGAAGAAGGAAGGAGATGGGCGCCTCCCCCCCACACCTAGTCCAACTAGGATACCCTTGGGGGGCGCGGCCAGCCCTAGTGGGCTTCCTCTCACTTTCCCTCGTGGCCCACTATGGCCCAATACTCCCCCGGGGGGTTCCGGTAACCCCTCCAGCACTCTGATTTTCTCCTAAATCACCCGAAACACTTCCGGTGTCCGAATATAGCCGTCCAATATATTAATCTTTATGTCTCGGACATTCCGAGACTCCTCGTCATGTCCGTGATCACATCCGGGACTCCGAACTACCTTAGGTACATCAAAACTCATTGCTACTTCTCGAGCTTGCGTTGTATTCCCTCGAAGAGGAAAGGGTGGTGGAGCAGAGTAGCGTAAGTATTTCCCTCAGTTTTTGAGAACCAAGGTATCAATCCAGTAGGAGACTACGCGCGAGTCCCTCGCACCTGCACAAACAAATAAGAACTTTGCAGCCAACGCGGTAAGGGGTTGTCAATCCCTTTACGGTCACTTACGAAAGTGAGATCAGATAGAGATGATAGTTTGATATTTTTGGTATTTTTGGTCATAAGAATAGAAAGTAAAAGAGGAAAAGTAAAGTAGATTGTAGATTGATATGTTGAGAATAGACCCGGGGGCTATAGTGTTCTCTAGTGGCTTCTCTCATGATAGCGATATTCTACGGCGGGTAAACAAATTACTATCGAGCAATTGATAGAAAAGCGAATAATTCTGAGACTATCTAGGCATGATCATTATATATAAGCATCATGTCCGAGACAAGTATACCGAAACGATTCTGCTTCTACTACTATTACTCCACACATCGACCGCTATCCAGCATGCATCTAGAGTATTAAGTTCATAAGAACAGAGTAATGCCTTAAGCAAGATGACATGATGTAGAGGGATAAACTGAAACTTAGTGATATAAACCCCATATTTTTATCCTCGATGGCAACAATACAATACGTGCCTTGCTGCCCCTACTGTCACTGGGAAACGACACCGCAAGATTGAACCCAAAGCCAAGCACTTCTCCCATTGCAAGAACTATAGATCTAGTAGGCCAAACCAAACCAATAATTCTAAGAGACTTGCTAGGATATTATAATCATACATAAAGAGTTCAGAAAAGAACCAAATATTTCTCAAAGATAATCTTGATCATAAACCCAGAATTCATCGGATCTCGACAAACACACCACAAAAAGAGATTACATCGAATAGATCTCCTCGAGGACCGAGGAGAACTTGGTATTGAGATCCAAAGAGAGAGAAGAAGCCATCTAGATACTAGCTATGGACCCGAAGGTCTGTGGTAAACTACTCACAACTCATGGTGAGGTGATGATGATGATGTAGAAGCACTCCGTGGTAGATCCCCCCTCTGGCAGAGCTCCGGAACAGGCCCCAAGATGGGATCTCACGGGAACAGAAGGTTGCGGCGGTGGAACTAGGGTTTTCTCTGTTGTTCTGATGTTTTAGGGGTACGTAGGTATATATAGGAGGAAGGAGGGCACCGGGGGCCAAACGGGGTGCCCACGAGGCAGGGGGCGCACCCCCACCCTCGTGGACGCCACGTCAGCCCTATTCCTTGGTTCTCAAGTCTCCTGTGCATATTTTGCTCCAAAAATATCTCTCCAGAAGTTTCATTCCGTTTGGGCTCCATTTGATATTCCTTTTCTGTAAAACCCTGAAATAGGCAAAAAACAACAATCTGGACTCGGCCTTTGGGTTGGTAGGTTAGTCCCAAAAATAATATAAAAGTGTATAACAAAGGCCATTAAACATCCAAAACATCATAAATAATTGCATGGAACAATAAAAAATTATAGATACTTTGGAGACGTATCAAGCATCCCCAAGCTTAATTCCTGCTCGTCCTCGAGTAGGCAAATGATAAAAACAGAATTTTTTATGTGGAATGCTAACCAACATAGCTTTCAATGTAATTCTCTTAATTGTTGCATGAATGTTCAGATCTGAAAGATTCAAGACAAAAGTCTATATTGACATAAGAAATAATAATATTTCAAGCATACTAACAAAGCAATCATGTCTTCTCAAATACTATGGCTAAAGAAAGTTATCCCTACAAAATCATATAGTCTGGCTATGCTCCCTCTTCACACAAAATATTCATATCATGCACAACCCCGGTTTCAGCCAAGCACTTGTTTTCATACTCTATTCTTTCAAACCTTTCAACTTTCACACAATATATGAGCGTGAGCCATGGACATAGCACTATGTGGAATAGAGAGGTGGTTGTGGAGAAGACAAAAAGGAGGGAGATAGTCTCACATCAACTAGGCGTATCAACGGGCTATGGAGATGCCCATCAATAGATATCAATGTGAGTGAGTAGGGATTGCCATGCAACGGATGCACTAGCGGTAAAAATGTATGAAAGCTCAACAAAAGAAACTAAGTGGGTGTGCATCCAACTTGCTTGCTCAAGAAGACCTAGGGCATTTGAGGAAGCCCGTCGTTGGAATATACAAGCCAAGTTCTATAATGAAAATTCCCACTAGTATATGAAAGTGACTAAACATGAGACTCTCTATCATGAAGAACATGGTGCTACTTTGAAGCACAAGTGTGGAAAAGGATAGTAGAAATTGTCCCTTCTCTCTTTTCTCTCATTTTTTGGAGGGGCTTTCTCTTTTTTTAGCCCCTCTCTATTTTTTTGGGCCATCTCTTTTTTTTATTGGCCTTTCCTCACATGGGACAATGCTCTAATAATAATGATCATCGCACTTTTATTGATTTACAACTCGATACTAGAACAAGTATGACTCTATATGAATGCCTCTGACGGTGTACCGGGATGTGCAATGAATCAAGAGTGACTTGTATGAAAAATTATGCATGGTGGCTTTGCCACAATTATGATGTCAACTACATGATCATGCATGGCAATATGATAATATGAAGCGTGTCATATGAATGGAACGGTGGAAAGTTGCATGGCAATGTATCTCGGAATGGCTATGGAAATGCCATGATAGGTAGGTATGGTGGCTGTTTTGAGGAAGATATATGGTGGCTATTTTGAGGAAGGATATATAGTGGGTGTATGGTACCGGCGAAAGTTGTGCGGTACAAGAGAGGCTAGCAATGGTGGAAAGGTGAGAGTGTGTAATATCCATGGACTCAACATTAGTCATAAGAACTCATATACTTATTGCAAAAGTTTACGAGTCATCAAAACAAAGCAATCAACGCATGCTCCTAGGGGGGAGGTTGGTAGGAGTTAACCATCGCACGCCCCCGACCTCCACACAAAGTATGACACTCTACAAATACCTCATGCTCTAACTTCGTCACATAGCGGTTCACCATACGTGCATTCTATTGGAATCACTAACTTTAACACAAGAATTTCTCAATTTCATAATAACTCCACTAGCATGACTCTAATATCACTATCCTCATATCTCAAAACAATTATCAAGCATCCAACTTCTCATCATATTCAATGCACTTAGTGTGTAAGTTTTTACTACGTTGATCTTGGATGCCTATCATGCGAAGGCTAGTTTTATAGCCAAAGCACATTACCATGTTGTTTTAATAGACTCTCAAAAGGATATAAGTGAAGCATGAGAGATCAACAATTTCTACAAAATATAGTTACCACCATGCTCTAAAAGATATAAGTGAAGCACTAGAGCAAAAACTATTCAACTCAAAAGATATAAGTGAAGCACATAGAGTGTTCTAACAATTCCCGGGCCATATTTAACTCTCTCAAATAGGTATGTCCAGCAAGGATAATTGTGGCAAACTAGCAAGCAAAGACTCAAATTATACAAGACGCTCCAAGTAAAACACATATCATGTGGTGAATAATAATATAGCTCCGAGTATAGTTACCGATAGATGAAGACGAAAGAGGGGATGCCTTCCCGGGGCATCCCCAAGCTTAGGCTCTTGTCACTCTTTGTTCCATAGTCCATCAAAGCAATACTCAAAAGTTGAAAACTTCACAACACAAAACTTAGACAAAAATCTCGTGAGCTCCGTTAGTATAAGAAAACAAACCACTACTCAAACGTGCTACAATGAATTCATTCTTTGTTTATATTGGTGTTAAACCTATTGTATTCCAACTTCTCTATGATTCATACTTCCCAATAGTACTCATAGATGCATTGAAATAAGCAAACAACACACGAAAAACAGAATCTGTCAAAAACGGGAACAGTCTATAGTAATATGTAGTTTTCGCATACTTCTGTAACTCCAAAAAATTGAAATAAATTGGTAAACGTGAGGAATTTGTCTACTAATCATTTGCAAAAAGAATCAACTAAAAAGCACACTCCAGTAAAATCTGGTGACCATTCTAGCGAGCGCTAACGATTCTATTTTTCATAGCAAGATCATATAAACTTCACACAAGTCTTCCCAAAGGTTCTACTTGGCACAAACACTAATTAAAACACAAAACCACATCTAAACAGAAGCTAGATGCAATATTTATTCCTAAACAGAAGCAAAAACGAAAAATATAAAATTGGGTTGCCTCCCAACAAGCGCTATCGTTTTACGCCCCTAGCTAGGCACGATACATGGATAGATCTAGGTATTGCCATCTTTGGTTTTTACCTTTTTGGCGGTATCAAGTTTGAATCCGGGAGGTTCTTTACGTTTCCCTTCATATTCAGAAATCTTTAGATCTAACAAATCCAACCGCTTATTGCAAAGTATAATCAACATATTCATGCGGTGGAGATTTCCACTAACATTCTTAAGAGGTTCAAGAGACTTTTATAATATTTTTGTTACTTCGCAAATTTTCTCAAAAACTTGAGTCTCTTCCGGGGTAGAAGGTTGCCCTAATAACTATATCAAGGCATTGTAAGAATCAATAGTATCTCTCCCCAAGAAATTTCCTCCGGTAACGATATCAAGAACAAGCCTATTCCAAGGAGTAATGCCAATATAAAAATTGCGAAGAAGCACGGAAGTTGAAAGTTTCCGAGTAGATCTATTTTGAGCATTGCAAATTCTATACCAGGCATCTTTTAAGTTTTCTTCCTCCCTTTTTTTAAAATTCAGAACCTCACTCTCGGGAGTATTGATAATGATAGGTGTGCTAGACATGATGACAAGCAAGCAAGCAACACACAAGCAGACAAGAAGCAAGCGAACGATAAACACACGGCAGAAGAAGGGCAAAAATAACGGCAAGGGTGAAGTAGGGGAGAGGAAAACGAGAGGCAAATAAATGTATTGCGAAGGATAAGGGTTTCTGATAGGTACTTGGTATATAACTTTTGTGTAAGCCTCCCCGGCAACGGCGTCATAAATTCTTCTTGCTATTTCTTGAGCTTGCGTTGTATTCCCTCGAAGAGGAAAGGGTGATGCAGCACAATAGCGTAAGTATTTCCCTCAGTTTTTTAGAACCAAGGTATCAATCCAGTAGGAGACTACGCGCGAGTCCCTCGCACCTGCACAAACAAATAAGAACTTCACAGCCAACGCGATAAGGGGTTGTCAATCCATTTACGGTCACTTACGAAAGTGAGATCTGATAGAGATGATAGTTTGATATTTTTGGTATTTTTGGTTATAAGAACAGAAAGTAAAAGCGGAAAAGTAAAGTAGATTGTAGATTGATATGTTGAGAATAGACCCGGGGGCCATAGTGTTCTCTAGTGGCTTCTCTCATGATAGCGATATTCTACGGCGGGTAAACAAATTACTGTCAAGCAATTGATAGAAAAGCGAATAATTATGAGACAATCTAGGCATGATCATTATATATATGCATCATGTCAGAGACAAGTAGACCGAAACGATTCTGCATCTACTACTATTACTCCACACATCGACCGCTATCCAGCATGCATCTAGAGTATTAAGTTCATAAGAACAGACTGATGCCTTAAGCAAGATGACATAATGTAGAGGGATAAACTCAAACTTAGTGATATAAACCCCGTCTTTTTATCCTCGATGGCAACAATACAATATGTGCCTTGCTGCCCCTACTGTCACTGGGAAAGGACATCACAAGATTGAACCCAAAGCCAAGCACTTCTCCCATTGCAAGAACTATAGATCTAGTAGGCCAAACCAAACCAATAATTCGAAGAGACTTGCAAGGTTATTATAATCATACATAAAGAGTTCAGAAAACAACCAAATATTTCTCAAAGATAATCTTGATCATAAACCCACAATTCATCGGATCTTGACAAACACACCGCAAAAAGAGATTACATCGAATAGATCTCCTCGAAGACCGAGGAGAACTTGGTATTGAGATCCAAAGGGAGAGAAGAGGCCATCTAGATACTAGCTATGGACCCGAAGGTCTATGGTAAACTACTCACAACTCATGGTGAGGCGATGATGATGATGTAGAAGCACTCCGTGGTAGATCCCCCCTCCGGCGGAGCTCTGGAACAGGCCCCAAGATGGGATCTCACGGGAACAGAAGGTTGCGGCGGTGGAACTAGGGTTTTCTCTCTTGTTCTGATGTTTTCGAGGTATGTAGGTATATATAGGAGGAAGGAGGGCACCGGGGGCCAGACGGGGTGCCCACGAGGCAGGGGGCGTGCCCTATAGGGGGGCGCCCCCCACCCTCGTGGACGCCACGTTAGCCCTATTCCGTGGTTCTCAAGTCTCCCATGCGTATTTTGCTCCAAAAATATCTCTCCAGAAGTTTTATTCCGTTTGGACTCCGTTTGATATTCCTTTTCTGTAAAACCCTGAAATAGGGAAAAACATTAATCTGGACTGGGCCTTTGGGTTAGTAGGTTAGTCCAAAAAATAATATAAAAGTGTATAACAAAGCCCATTAAACATCCAAAACATCATAAATAATAGCATGGAACAATAAAAAATTATAGATACGTTGGAGACGTATCACTCATAAACTCATAATACCGATCGTCATCGAACATTAAGCGTGCGGACCCTACGGGTTCAAGAACTATGTAGACATGACCGAGACTCATCTCCGGTCAATAACCAATAGCGGAACCTTGATGCTCATATTGGTTCCTACATATTCTACGAAGATCTTTATCGGTCAAACCGCATAACAACATAAGTTGTTCCCTTTGTCATCGGAATGTTACTTGCCCGAGATTCGATCGTCAGTATCACCATACCTAGTTAATCTCGTTCCTGGCAAGTCTCTTTACTCGTTCCGTAATACATCATCTCGTGACTAACTCATTAGTCATTTGCTTGTAAGGTTTATTATGATGTGTATTACCGAGAGGGCCGAGAGATACCTCTCCGACACTCGGAGTGACAAATCCTATTCTTGATCTATGCCAACACCACAAACACATTCGGAGACACCTGTAGAGCATCTTTATAATCACCCAGTTATGTTGTGACATTTGATAACACACAAGGTGTTCCTCCAGTATTCGGGAGTTGCATAATCTCATAGTCATAGGAACATGTATAAGTCATGAAGAAAGCAATAACAGTAAAACTAAACGATCAAGTTGCTAAGCTAACGGATGGGTCTTGTCCATCACATCGTTCTCCTAATGATGTGATCCCATTGATCAATTGACAACTCATGTCTATGGTTAGGAAACATAACCATCTTTGATCAATGAGCTAGTGTAGTAGAAGCATACTAGGGACACTCTGTTTTGTCTATGTATTCACACATGTACTAAGTTTCCGGTTAATACAATTCTAGCATGAATAATAAACATTTATCATGATATAAGGAAATAAAAATAACAAATTTATTATTGTCTCTAGGGCATATTTCCTTCAACTAGTCCAAATAAATTCAGAAAATTCTCATTGACACATTATTATTTTGTTAATTGGAAAAATTAATGAGTAATTGATTAATTAGTAACGGTCGCGTTTATTGGGGCTGTTTCTATTTCATTAACAGACGCGGTTATTACGACCGTTTCTGACTCATTAACAAACGCGTTTATTGTTACTATTTCTATTTCATAAACGGACGTGTTAAGTACGGCAGTTTCTAAATCATAAACGGACGCGTTTATGGCGGCTGCTTTGACTCCCAACATACACTATATAAACCCGTACCAAGCCAGCCTTGGGAGGAGGTTGTTTTCGTATGGTTTCTCACCGTTCCAAAATATTGCGCCGCCACTCAAGCCTTCTCCATCCCTCCTTCCGGCGTGCACCAGAAGAAGGGACAGCAGGCCTCCGGAACCCCGCCTCTTGCGATCCTGTACGGGAGAGGGGCGATCAGGTTTTTGGGGAGAGCTCTCGCTCGACTGCTGACAGCGATCACTTCCCCAACGACGACTTCTTCCCCGACATCGGCAACCTCTTCCTCGACGACGACATGGCCCAGACCGGGGACAACACAGCCGCTACTACAGCTGCTGCAACGTATGCATCTCTCTCTCATCTGTATCAGATCTCGCTACAATTTCCATGTCTAGTACTTGTCGTAGATTGGATCTGTTTCCCCATTGTACTAGATATTTGCATGCTCGCTTTAGTTGCTTCTGTCATGATTAATTTTATGATATTTCGGATTAAACCATATGATGAATTGCTAATATATTCAACAAGTACCGCGGTGTGGCCAATGTTGTTGCCGAGTGCTCCTGCTTACGGCAGCTTCTCCAGGAGTTGCACCTTCGCGTGGCCAAGGCTACCGTTGTCTACTGCGACAACGTCTCCGCCGTCTACCTCTCCGCCAACCCCGTTCATCATCGTCGCACGAAGCACATCGAGCTTGACATCCACTTCGTGCGTGAGTAGGTGCCTCTCGGCTACATCCGGGTCTTGCACGTTCCCACTGCTCAGCAGTTTGCCGATGCCATGACCAAGGGGTTACCGACGACTCGAGGAGTTTCGGTCTAGTCTATGCATCACAAATGCCGTATCGACTGCGCGCGCGCGCGG
>LR738710.1:437453029-437533520 GCA_902687465.1 Secale cereale | reverse complement strand
CCCCCCCCCCCCCCCCCAAGGCTTAGTCCGAATTGGACTAGGGGAGGGGCAGCGCCCCCTCCTTCCTTCTCTTCTCTTTTCCCTTTCCTTCTCTCCTACTCCTACTACTTGGAAGGGCTCCTAGTTCTACTAGGAAAGGGGGAATCCTACTCCCAGTGGGAGTAGGACTCCCTAGGGTGCGCCATAGTAGAGGGCTGGCCCTCCCTCTCCTCCACTCCTTTATATACGGGGGTGGGGGCACCCATAGACACACAAGTTGATCATTGATCTTTTAGCCGTGTGCGGTGCCCCTCTCCACAGAAACACACCTTGGTCGTACCGTTGCAGTGCTTTGGCGAAGCCCTGCGTCGGTAGCTTCATCATCTCCGTTACCACGCCGTCGTGCTGATGAAACTCTCTCGTGAAGCTCAACTTGATCAAGAGCTCGTGGGACGTCATCGAGCTGAACATGTGCTGAACGCGGAGGTGCCGTACGTTCGGTGCTTGATCGGTTGGATCACGAAGACGTTCGACGACATCAACCGCGTCACTAGACGCTTCCGCTTTCGGTCTACGAGGGTACGTAGACACGCTCTCCCCTCTCGTTGCTATGCATCTAGTAGATAGATCTTGCGTGATTGTAGGAATTTTTTTGAAATACTACGTTCCCCAACATTGGCATCATGAGCCAGGTCTATGCGTAGATGATATGCACGAGTAGAACACAAGTGAGTTGTGGACGATACTAGTCGTACTGCTTACCAGCATGTCATACTTTGGTTCGGCGGTATTGTTGGATGAAGCGGCTCGGACCGACATTACGCGTACGCTTACGCGAGACTGGTTCTACCGACGTGCTTCACACACAAGTGGCTGGCGGGTCTCAGTTTTTCCAACTTTAGTTGAATTGAGTGTGGCTATGCCCGGTCCTTGTGAAGGTTAAAACAACACATACTTGATGAAAAATCGTTGTGGTTTTGTATGTGTAGGTAAGAACGGTTCTTGCTAAGCCCGTAGCAGCCACGTAAAACTTGCAACAACAAAGTAGATGACGTCTAACTTGTTTTTGCAGGGCATGTTGTGATGTGTATGGTCTAGACATGATGAGTTATATGTTATTGTATGAGATGATCATGTTTTGTAAAGTTATCGGCAACTGGCAGGAGCCATATGGTTGTCGCTTTATTGTATGAAATACAATCGCCATGTAATTGCTTTACTTTATCACTAAACGATAGCGATAGTCGTGGAAGCAATAGTTAGCGAGACTTCAACGATGCTACGATGGAGATCAAGGTGTCGCGCCGGTGACAATGGTGATCATGACAGTGCCTTGGAGATGGAGATCAAAAGCACAAGATGATGATGGCCATATCATGTCACATATTTTGATTACATGTGATGTTTATCTTATTATGCTTCTTATTTTGCTTAGTACGACGGTAGCATTATAAGATGATCCCTTACAAAATTTCAAGGTACAAGTGTTCTCCCTGAGTATGCACCGTTGCGAAAGTTCGTCGTGTCGAGACACCACGTGATGATCGGGTGTGATAAGCTCTACGTTCAAATACAACGGGTGTAAGGCAGTTTTGCACATGCAGAATACTCGGGTTAAACTTGACGAGCCTAGCATGTACAGACATGGCCTCGGAACACTGGAGACCGAAAGGTCGAGCGTGAATCATATAGTAGATATGATCAACATAAGATGTTCACCATTGAAAACTACTCCATCTCATGTGATGATCGGACATGGTTTAGTTGATTTGGATCACTGATCATTTAGATGACTAGAGGGATGTCTATCTAAGTGGGAGTTCTTTAGTAATATGATTAAATTGAACTTTAATTTATCATGAACTTAGTCCTGATAGTATTTGCAAATTATGTTGTATATCAATAGCTCGCGTTATAGCTCCCCTATGTTTTGTTGATATGTTCCTAGAGAAAACTAAGTTGAAAGATGTTAGTAGCAGTGATGCGGACTTGTTCCGTGATCTGAGGATTTTCCTCATTACTGCACAGAAGTATTATGTCCTTGATGCACCGCTAGGTGACATATCTATTGCAGGAGTAGATGTAGATGTTATGAACGTTTGACAAGCTCGGTATGATGACTACTTGATAGTTTAGTGCGTCATGCTTTACGGCTTATAATAGGGACTTCGAAAACGTTTTGAACGTCACTGAGCATATGAGATGTTCCAAGAGTTGAAATTAGTATTTCATACTCATCCAATAGAGGAGAATAGCTCAACCAATGAGCATGTGCTCAGATTGTCCGAGTACTACAATTACTTGAATCAAGTGGGAGTTAATCTTTCAGATAAGATAGTAATTGACAAAGTTCTCTAGTCATTATCACCAAGTTAGTAGAACTTTGTGATGAACTATAATATGCAAGGGATGACGAAAGAAATTCCCGAGCTCTTCGCGATGCTGAAATCGGCGAAGGTAGAAATCAAGAAAGAGCATCAAGTGTTGATGGTTAACAAGACCACTTGTTTCAAGTAAAGGGCAAAGGGATAGAAGGGGAACTTCGAGAAGAATGACAAGCAAGTTGTCACTCTCGTGAAGAAACCCAAAGCTAAACTCAAGCCTGAAACTAAGTGCTTCTACTGCAAAGGAAATTATCACTGGAAGTGGAACTGCCCTTGATACTTGGCGAATAAGAATGATGGCAAAGTGAACAAAGGTATATTTGATATACAGATTATTGATGTGTATTTTACTAGTGTTCATAGCAACCCCTGGGTATTTGATACCAATTCAGTTGCTAAAATTAGTAACTCGAAACGAGAGTTGCAAAATGAACAGAGACTAGTTAAAGGTGAAGTGACGATGTGTGTTGGAAGTGGTTCCAAGATTGATATGATCATCATCGCACACTCCCTATACTTTTGGGATTAGTGTAGAACCTAAATAAATGTTGTTTGGCATTTGCATTGAGTATGAATATGATTTGACTATGTTTGTTGCAATATGGTTATTCATTTAAAGTCATAGAATAATTGTTATTCTGTTTACATGAATAAAGCCTTCGATGGTCATACACTCAATGAAAATAGTTTGTTGGATCTCGATCGTAGTGATACAAATATTCATAATATTGAAGCCAAAAGATGAAAGGTTAATAATGATAGTGCAACTTATTTGTGACACTGTCGTTTAGGTCATATTGGTGTAAAGCGCATGAAGAAACTCCATAGTGATGGACTTTTGGAATCACCTGATTATGAATCACTTGGTGCTTGCGAACCATGCCTCATGGGAAAGATGACTAAAACTCCGTTCTTCGGAACAATGGAGCGAGCAACAGATTTGTTGGAAATCATACATACTGATGTATGTGGACCGATGAATGTTGAAGCTCGCGGTGGGTATCGTTATTTTCTGGCCTTCACTATTGATTTGAGCAGATATGGGTATATCTACTTGATGAAGCACAAGTTTGAAACATTTGACAAGTTCAAAGAATTTCAGAGTGAAGTAGAGAATCATCGTAACAAGAAAATAAAGTTTCTACGATCTGATCATGGAGGTGAATATTTGAGTTACGAGTTTGGTCTTCATTTGAAACAATGTGGAATAGTTTCACAACTCACGCAACCCGGAACACCATAGTGTAATGGTGTGTCTAAACGTCGTAACCGTACTTTATTAGATATGGTGTGTTCTATGATGTATCTTACCGATTTACCACTATCGTTTTGGGTTATGCATCAGAGACAGCTGCATTCACGTTAAATAGGGCAACATCTAAATCCGTTGAGACGACGCCTTATGAATTGTGGTTTGGCAAGAAACCAAAGTTGTCGTTTCTTAAAGTTTGGGGCTGCGATGCTTATGTGAAAAAGCTTCAACCTGGTAAGCTCGAACCCAAGTGGGAGAAATGTGTCTTCATAGGATACCCAAAGGAGACTGTTGGGTACACCTTCTATCACAGATCCGAAGGCAAGATATTCGCTGCTAAGAATGGATCCTTTCTAGAGAAGGAGTTTCTCTCAAAAGAAATGAGTGGAAGGAAAGTGGAACTTGATGAGGTAATTGTACCTTCTCCCGAATTGGGTAGTAGTACATCACAGAAACTAGTTCCAGTGATTCCTACACCAATTAGCGAGGAATCTCATGATGATGATCATGAAACTTCGGATCAAGTTACTGCTAAACTTCGTAGATCAACCAGAGTACGTTCCGCGCCAGAGTGGTACGGCAACCCGGTTCTGGAAATCATGTTACTAGACCATGATAAACCTACGAACTATGAGGAAGCGATGATGAGCCCAGATTCCGCAAAATGGCTTGAGGCCATAAAATATGAGATGGAATCCATGTATGAGAACAAAGTGTGGACTTTGGTTGACTTGCCCGATGATCGGCAAGCCATTAAAAATAAATGGATCTTCAAGAGGAAGACCGACGCCAACGGTAATGTTACTGTCTACAAAGCTCAACTTGTTGCGAAAGGTTTTCGACAAGTTCAAGGAGTTGACTATGATGAGACTTTCTCACCCGTAGCGATGCTTAAGTCTGTCCGAATCATATTAGCAATTACCGCATTTTATGAAATCTGGCAAATGGATAACAAAACTGCATTCTTTAATGGATTTATTAAAGAAGAGTTGTATATGATGCAGCCAGAAGGTTTTGTCAATCCTAAAGGTGCTATCAAAATATGCAAGCTCCAGCAATCCATCTATGGATTGGTGCAAGCATCTCAGAGTTGGAATATACGCTTTGATAAGTTGATCAAAGCATATAGTTTTATACAGACTTGCGGTGAAGCCTGTATTTATAAGAAAGTGAGTGGGAGCACTACAGCCTTTCTGATAAGTATATGTGAATGACATATTGTCGATCAGAAATGATGTAGAATTTTCTGGAAAGCATAAAGGAGTGTTTGAAAAGAGTTTTTTCAAAGAAAAACATCGGTAAAGCTGCTTACATATTGAGCATCAAGATCTATAGAGATAGATCAAGACGCTTGATAAGTTTTTCAATGAGTACATACCTTGACAAGATTTTGAAGTAGTTCAAAATGGAACAGTCAAAGAAAGAGTTCTTGGTGTGAAGCTGAGTAAGACTCAATGCTCGACCACTACAGAAGATAGAATGAAAGTCATTCCCTATGCCTCAGCCATAGGTTCTATAAAGTATGCCATGCTGTATACCAGACCTATTGTATACCCTGCCCTGATTTTGGCAAGGGGGCACAATTTTTTTATCTAGGATTAGATCACTGGACAGTGGTCAAAATTATCCTTAGAGTACTAAGCAAATATTTCTCGGTTATGGAGGTGATAAAAAGTTCGTCGTAAAGAGTTACCTCGATGCAAGCTTTAACACCGATCTGGATGACTCTGAGTCTCGATCTGGATACATATTGAAAGTGGGAGCAATTAGCTAAACTAGCTCTGTGCAGAGCATTGTAGACATAGAAATTTGCAAAAATACATACGGATCTGAATGTAACAGACCCGCTGACTAAACTTCTCTCACGAAGCAAAACATGATCACACCTTAATACTCTTTGGGTGTTAATCACATGACGATGTGAACTAGATTGTTGACTCTAGTAAACCCTTTGGGTAGTGGTCACATGGCGATGCGAACTATGGGTGTTAATTCACATAACAATGTGAACTATCAGTATTAAATCACATGGCGATGTGAACTAGATTATTGACTCTAGTGCAAGTGGGAGACTGAAGGAAATATGCCCTAGAGGCAATAATAAAGTTGTTATTTATATTTCCTTGTATCATGATAAATTTTTATTATTCATGTTAGAATTGTATTAATCGGAAACTTAGTACATGTGTCAATACATAGACAAAACAGATTGTCCCTAGTATGCCTCTACTAGACTAGCTCATTGATCAAAGATGGTTATGTTTCCTAGCCATAGACATGAGTTGTCATTTGATCAACGGGATCACTAATGTCTACACACGCTTCTACTCTTGTAGACTATGTTGGGCCTCCAAGCGCAGAGGTTTGTAGGACAGCAGTAATTTCCCTCAAGTGGATGACCTAAGGTTTATCGAACTCAGGGAAGTAGAGGTTGAAGATGGTCTCTCTCAAGCAACCCTGCAACTAAAATACAAGAAGTCTCTTGTGTCCCCAACACACCTAATACACTTGATGTATAGGTGCACTAGTTCGGCGAAGAGATGTTAAATGGCAAGTGATATGGATGGCAAAACAAAGTAATATAAATCTGTAATAAAAAGTGCAGCAAGCAAACAAGTGGTAAACGTGAGCACAAATGGTATTGCAATGGTGGAAACAAGGCCTAGGGTTCATACTTTCACTAGTGGCAACTCCCAACAACATTAACATAATCGAATCACATGATATTTCCCATAAAACATGCAATGGAGACGCACCCGGAGGTCATTCCTTCGTGGTCAAGAGAGGACGAGAATTATGTAGGGCTACAAAAGCACACCTCAAAGTTCGTAGTTCTCAATCTAAGGATTTCCCAATATCACCGCGGCCATCCAAAGATAGTCCCACAATCACCACAACATATCTAAAGGATAGTCAAAGACAAGCACCAAGAGACTCTCAATCTTCAATCAACACACAAGAGAGGAAATCACTCATGAAAATATTTTTCTAATCCATGTCCAATAGACCGCTGTCGCCTTGGTCTCGGGGATTATACTAGATAAAGACAAGTGAGTACATCAATTCAATACATAGAGGAAGGGGAAATATCATGGGATCACCCTAGATTAACATAGCCTATGATCACAACGAAGATCACATCATGGGAGAGAGAGATAACCTCATAGCTACACGTATGAGCCCTCAGCCCCAGAGAAGACTACTCACACATGGACATGGTGAGGAGGATCTTGATGGTGGTGTTGATGGAGAGGTGCAGCCCCGCGAGGAGGCGGCGGCCGGCGGCGGCCACGGAGGCGGCGGCGGCTGGGAGGAGACGGCGGCAGCCCTAGGAGGCGGCGGCGGCCCTAGGGGGCAGCGGCTCCTTGGCCCCCCTTCTTCCTTGTGGATGGTGCTGCAATGGTGATGGTCCTCCCCTCCAAGATGGCGGCTCGGGAGGAGGAAAATTCGTGGCCCTTGGTGACCTAGGTTTTCTCTCTTTATATAGACTCTCGGATTCCCGTCATCAGATTTTGGGCCTCAGTAAAACGGGCTTTACTCGGCCGTCCGGACTCCGATTTGGAAGAATTTTATATCCAGAAGCATCGCCTCGAAATTCCCCACAACTTTCGCAACTAGACTTTTTCCGTTTGACGTCGTCTTCGAGCCGGAACGTGACCATCTTAGGAAAACGTTCTCAGACAGATTTCAGGAAAGTCAGAGTCCTACTCCAATACGAATCCTTTTGCGCTTTTGTCAATTTCCAAGTAATTCCTACACAATAAAGTGTAAAACAAGAACATTGTGCACTTTTACAACCATTAGTAGGTTAGTCCAAATATGATCAAAAGTGTATGGAAGTGCATAAATATCATAGCAATATCACACAAAAAAAGGCATGGAGCAAGCAGAAATTATAAATACGTTTTGGACGTATCAACATCTCCAAGCTTAATTCCTGCTCGTCCTCGAGTAGGTAAATGATAACAAGCATAATTTCTGTGGTGACATGCTATTAACCATATAAGGACTTTTCACAGTCACATGACAAAAGCTTACTGAGACAATGAATCTGTAGTAATTAAGTTGCCTCATGAGAAAATCACAAAGAACTGAAAGTTTTACAATATGATATTGAAACATCAAATAGATTTGTAGTGAGCATGGTGTGCAAATATTATAAAGTGGTACCTCGCTTGCCCCCTTTAGTGAAGCAAAACATAAATGCAGGGGCACCTCCAAGGTTTAAGTGACGACTAGATACAATGATTTCAGAATAAACGATATCATAATCATGCAAAAGACAATGGTACTTTGGGACAATGCACATTACACTCAGAATGACAATCATGCTCTCAATAGTTGGTGCTTTAAAGAAGGTGGAGACTCTCGAACCGTGGCTTTTGATGGCAAGGTTGAAAACCCGTGGTTGGAAACAAAAACTAAACATGTACCAGAGCTCTTGGTTTTAAAAACAGAGGTAATAATTATTTTTTGGATATGCATGTTTTGTCAACGAATGCTAGCAGATGACTCAATTACTTCTTGAGCTGGACAAGTTTCGAGGAACGGCTCCCGAATGAGGACGATCACATCCTCTTAATCTCCTTTGTTTATCACTGCCAAAGTTTTCTGATTTCTCATGAACAAAGCGTGAAGGAGGGTTTGTTTGTTGTATATTTTTTTAATGAGCCGGGCGCACTCTATGCCAGTTCCTTCTCGTATTATGGGTTTGCACATTAGACATGCAATCCCGGGGTGAAGCTTGTCCAACTTAAAAAGATCATGAATTAACTACTACTTCCTCATGAGCTAAAACAGAGGGACAAAAGAGAAATGCTTTTTTTGAATAATTTCGAGATGGTACATGAAAGTCTTCGTTAGGAAGGGCAGGTAAATACCATGTATAGGAAGGTATGGTGGACTCATATGGCATAACGGGTTTAAAGGATTTTGGATGCACAAGCAGTCAGTCCGCTTAGTACAGGCGAAGGTTAGCAAAAGACTGGGAGCGACCAACTAAAAGAGCAATGACGGTCATAATCATGCAGAGCGACAAAGCAACATTGAATCAGGCATGGAAGTTATATCACTACTCAGAAATTAAAGATCATCAAGGCTTGATTGACTTTCTTTACAGTCTTAAATATGCGTGAGCATACGCCAAGTCAATCAAAATAAATTCCTGGAGGAAGATATCACTAAACCATACCACATCATAGGCAAACAAATCATGTTGGTACTCCAATAACACATTGAGAACCCCCCAGCTATTTGAGACTAACCATAAGAAAACATGAACTACTAAGCACCATTATGCACATAGCATTTTTATCATAGACATATCAACCAGTGCAACAGAAGCCAACTCTCTTAATAAGATAAGCATGATAACTAAAGAGAGTTCCAGCGACCAACTAAACAAAAGCTCTTTAAAAAGATAAGCATGAAAGCTAAGAGCTAAGCATGACAGTAGCTATTGAAAGACAAAGAACACACACAGCAAAGATAGACATGAAAATTCTATGTTATGTTCTAGGTTGAAGTGGAGCGTGTTTCTCCCCCACATAAAGAAAGCTGAGTTCCAACTCGTTATGAAAAGCAAGCAAAGCTAAAGAAAACTAAAAAGGAAACTAAAAAGCAAGACGCTCCAAGCATAGCACATAACACATGAAGTGATAAAAATATAGTGGAACGAAAGACGAACTAATAATGTTGATGGAGAAGGAGATGCACGGGGGCATCCCCAAGCTTAGACGCTTGAGTCTTCTTGAATATTTCTTGGGGGTGCATGGGGGCATCCCCAAGCTTGAGCATTTGACACTCCTGAATCTTTTTATCATCTTCCCTCGCACACTTGAAAACTCCCTTCATACATAACTCATCATAATCTGATTAGCGAGGTTAGCACCCATAATAAAATAATTGTTCCTTGCTTGAAATAAGGATATTCTTGAAGGTCTACTGTTTCTAAAGATTGCCAAAAGGTTTTTGCAAAGAAAAAGCAAGCTCAAGGTTTGCAAAATGAAGGAAAGGCAAAGCAGGACAGAATCTGTGAAAAACAGACCAGCAGGTAGTAAATGATTTTTTCGGGGCACTTCTGCAACTCAAATCAAAAAACTCAGAACAGACGCCCGAAAGAAAATTGTATAGAGCACGCTGTCGGAAAAATTCAGACCAAAAAGATGATCTGGTGATTTTATACGAATTTTTCTGTCCAAGGACAGAATCTGTTTCCTGGACAGCACGTCACAACTTTTGAACTTTCTTGCAATCAGAGGCTACACTTGGCACAAAGCTGAAAAGTAAAGATACAATGATGATGCTACTGTAGTAACAACATCAAGACACAACAAAAGCAAAATGAAATTTTATTCATTGTGGGCTGCCTCCCAAAAGCGCTTTCTTTTATGCCTTTAAGCTAGGCATAAGACTTTAATGATGCTCTCGTAGGAATAGGAGTTGAAGAACAAAAGAGAGCATCAAGAAGCAAATACCAAACACATTTAAGCCTAACATGCTTCCTATGCATAGGAATATTGCAATAGAATAATTCATTGAAGCACAAAGCAACTAGCATAGGAAGGCAAAACAAGCATAACTTCAAAATATTCACCATAAAGAGAGGAAACTTCTTATTATTAAGATATTTAGAACCAAGTCTCCCTCTCTCATTATAATTTTCAGTGGGATCACGAATAAACTCAACAATATAAGCATCAGATAAAGCATTGTTACCATGATCCACATGCAAAAAGGTACTCTTACTCTCCACATAAGCATCTTTGGGGAGCCCATGGTTAGGACTTTTTAGCATTAACGTTTTCAGTCTCCCCCAAGCTTGAGCTACGCTCTCTCCGTCACGAGACCTAAAGTTATAGATATAGTTCCTGTCTCGGTGAATTTTATGAAGAGGATAAAACTTAGTATAAAAGAGAGACATAAGCTCTTGCCAATCAAGCAAGTGCAAGTTATCGAGAAGCTTATACCAATCTGAAGCTTTATCTATAAGTGATACGGCGAACAATTTACTCATGACAAACTCCCTTGATACACCTGCAAGCTTAAATAATGAACATAGTTGTGACAGATATAGCAAGTGTTCACCGGGATGTCTGTCTCCTGCATAACGATTAGTCAAAACATAATCGATAATACCAGCCGGTATTTTATAGGGCACAATTTCAGTAGGAGGAGGAGCAACCACCACAGGTGTGGGGCGTCTTCCCACAAGCAACGAACTAAGAATGCGGTTTTCCATAAACATAACTAGTGAAATAAAAACAAGAAACAAAAAGATTTAATTGCAAGATCTAAAGATATACCTTCAAGCACTCACTTCCCCGGCAACGGCGCCAGAAATAGCTTGATGTCTACACACGCTTTTACTCTTGTAGACTATGTTGGGCCTCCAAGCGCAGAGATTTCTAGGACAGTGGATGACCTAAGGTTTATCGAACTCAGGGAAGTAGAGGTTGAAGATGGTCTCTCTCAAGCAACCCTGCAACTAAAATACAAGAAGTCTCTTGTGTCCCCAACACACCTAATACACTTGATGTATAGGTGCACTAGTTCGGCGAAGAGATGTTAAATGGCAAGTGATATGGATGGCAAAACAAAGTAATATAAATCTGTAATAAAAAGTGCAGCAAGCAAACAAGTGGTAAACGTGAGCACAAATGGTATTGCAATGGTGGAAACAAGGCCTAGGGTTCATACTTTCACTAGTGGCAACTCCCAACAACATTAACATAATCGAATCACATGATATTTCCCATAAAACATGCAATGGAGACGCACCCGGAGGTCATTCCTTCGTGGTCAAGAGAGGACGAGAATTATGTAGGGCTACAAAAGCACACCTCAAAGTTCGTAGTTCTCAATCTAAGGATTTCCCAATGTCACCGCGGCCATCCAAAGATAGTCCCACAATCACCACAACATATCTAAAGGATAGTCAAAGACAAGCACCAAGAGACTCTCAATCTTCAATCAACACACAAGAGAGGAAATCACTCATGAAAATATTTTTCTAATCCATGTCCAATAGACCGCTGTCGTCGTGGTCTCGGGGATTATACTAGATAAAGACAAGTGAGTACATCAATTCAATACATAGAGGAAGGGGAAATATCATGGGATCACCCTAGATTAACGTAGCCTATGATCACAACGAAGATCACATCATGGGAGAGAGAGATAACCTCATAGCTACACGTACGAGCCCTCGGCCCCGGAGAAGACTACTCACACATGGACATGGTGAGGAGGATCTTGATGGTGGTGTTGATGGAGAGGTGCAGCCCCGAGGAGGCGGCGGCCGGCGGCGGCCACGGCTGGGAGGAGACGGCGGCGGCCCTAGGAGGCAGCGGCGGCCCTAGGGGGCAGCGGATCCTTGGCCCCCCTTCTTCCTTGTGGATGGTGCTGCAATGGTGCTGGTCCTCCCCTCCAAGACGGCGGCTCGGGAGGAGGAAAATTCGTGGCCCTTGGTGACATAGGTTTTCTCTCTTTATATAAACGGGCTTTACTCGTCCGTCCGGACTCCGATTTGGACGAATTTTATATCCAGAAGCATCGCCTCGAAATTCCCCACAACTATCGCAACTAGACTTTTTCCGTTTGACGTCGTCTTAGGGCCGGAACGTGACCATCTTTAAAAAACGTTCTCAGACAGATTTCAAGAAAGTCAGAGTCCTACTCCAATACGAATCCTTTTGCGCTTTTGTCAATTTCCAAGTAATTCCTACACAATAAAGTGTAAAACAAGAACAATGTGCACTTTTGCAACCATTAGTAGGTTAGTCCAAATATGATCAAAAGTGTATGGAAGTGCATAAATATCATAGCAATATCACACAAAAAAAGACATGGAGCAAGCAGAAATTATAGATACGTTTTGGACGTATCGATCACATCATTAGGAGAATGATGTGATGGAGAAGACCCATCCGTTAGCTTAGCACTATGATCGTTTAGTTTTACTACTATTGCTTTCTTCATGACTTATACATGTTCCTATGACTATGAGATTATGCAACTCCCGAATACCGGAGGAATACCTTATGTGCTATCAAGCGTCACAACGTAACTGGGTGATTATAAAGATGCTCTACAGGTGTCTCCGAAGATGTTCGTGGTGTTGGCATAGATCAAGAATAGGATTTGTCACTCCGACTGTCGGAGAGGTATCTCTGGGCCCTCTCGGTAATACACATCATAATAAGCCTTGCAAGCAAATGACTAATGAGTTAGTCACGAGATGATGTATTACGGAACAAGTAAAGAGACTTGTCGGTAACGAGATTAACTGGGTATGGTGATACCGACGATCGAATCTCGGGCAAGTAACATACCGATGACAAAGGGAACAACGTATGTTGTTATGCGGTTTGACCGATAAAGATCTTCGTAGAATATGTAGGAACCAATATGAGCATCTAGGTTCCGCTATTGGTCATTGACCGGAGATGTGTCTCGGTCATGTCTACATAGTTCTCGAACCCGTAGGGTCCGCACGCTTAACGTTTGATGACAATCGGTATTATGAGTTTATGAGTTTTGATGTACCGAAGGTAGTTTGGAGTCCCGGATGAGATCACGGACATGACGAGGAGTCTTGGAATGTCCGAGATGTATAGATCGATATATTGGACGACTATATTCAGACATCAGAAAGGTTCCGAGTGTTTCGGGTATTTTTGGAGTACCGGAGAGTTACGGGAATTCGCCGGGGTGCATATGGGTCTTATTGGGCTTTAGGAGAAAGAGAGAGAGGAGGATGCGCCCGCCCCCCCAAGGCTTAGTCCGAATTGGACTAGGGGGAGGGGCAGCGCCCCCTCCTTTCTTCTCTTCTCTTTTCCCTTTCCTTCTCTCCTACTCCTACTACTTGGAAGGGCTCCTAGTTCTACTAGGAAAGGGGGAATCCTACTCCCGGTGGGAGTAGGACTCCCCAAGGCGCGGCATAGTAGAGGACCGGCCCTCCCCCTCCTCCACTTCTTTATATACGGGGGTGGGGGCACCCCATAGACACACAAGTTGATCATTGATCTTTTAGCCGTGTGTGGTGCCCCCTCCACAGAAACACACCTCGGTCATACCGTTGCAGTGCTTAGGTGAAGCCCTACGCCGGTAGCTTCATCAACTCCGTCACCACGCCATCGTGCTGACGAAACTCTCCCTTGAAGCTCAACTGGATCAAGAGCTCGTGGGACGTCATCGAGTTGAACTTGTGCTGAACGCGGAGGTGATGTACATTCGGGGCTTGATCGGTTGGATCGCGAAGACGTTCGACTACATCAACCGCGTCATTAGACGCTTCCGCTTTCGGTCTACGAGGGTACGTAGACACACTCTGATAGAGGCGAGGGGCCCGATCTTTCGATGAGATGATAACTATCGATTTGGTGGAGTCGACTTTGACGATCCGACTACAAACGTGCACGACGTTGCGCCTTAGCAATCGCTAAACCAATCTCCAGGGGTTACTGACAATGCCAGAAGCACGATCAGCCTGACCACGAAGGTCTATTCCTGCATGCAATCGAAGAACAAGCA
Source organism: Secale cereale (assembly GCA_902687465.1). Lineage (NCBI taxonomy): Eukaryota > Viridiplantae > Streptophyta > Magnoliopsida > Poales > Poaceae > Secale > Secale cereale. The sequence goes on along the minus strand of LR738710.1, from coordinate 437,519,372 downwards.
AGAATATGATAAAGCAATCTGAATATTGCAAATGTAGATGAAGTATTGATAAAGGTCGGGATCTGTAAGCGGTCTTGGTCTGGTCGTTGGACACAAACGAAGTACACGAAGTTGCAATGGCTAACTTTTGACTAAACAAATCCCAAAGAAAAAGCTACTAGATGGATCTACTTATATAGGAGCAAGGGGTGGCGGCCAAGGAGGTGGGAGGACGTCCCAAGGCAGCCTAAAACTAACCCTAGGTCGTACAAGGCTCATGGGCCCAAGTGGAGGTGATGCAACACCTTTGGACTTGTAGTTTACTCGGATTCTGCTGCAGTGTCAGATTGTTTCGTTGATATCTCAACACTCTGGACGAATTTGAAGGTGAATCCAATTGGGTTGGAAAGTGTACGAAATCTAGTTTCCAACAAAAAAAGAAACACCCAATTCGGAGTCCGTATGAATGAGTTCTTGCCGTTTTGAGTCAGGTATGTCTGTGCAGTCCGAATCTGGATGCAGAACGTGAAAGACTTGGACTCTATCTTCTCTTGGCCCAAAAGTGACGTGAGAGAACTTTTTGAACAGCACCTAAACTTCTCTTTTTCCCTTATCTTCATATGTGGATTGTACAAATGTCCCATACACCTGGAATTAGACATGGCACAAAAGTATGTGAAGTATTTTTGTCCTGGATGACATAAATAAATTGTTGCATAGTTTGCATTAGAAATCACCTCACAAATATACATGTATGCAATATTTTTAGTCGTATCCAAGGTAGTCATGTCCTCATCATCCTCCCTTTCTTGAAAATAAAGCCGTCCTCGGCGTTGCTTAATCTAAAATGTGGGTAAGAAAATAGACAAGGTGTACATGTTGTATATGTATATGTCATCCATTTTTACTTCCCTTAATTTTCGCACATATGACACATGTATAGATGAGTAACTTTCGTAGTTCATAAAATATAAAGCCAAAATATTATCAAAAGAAGTAGAAGGCATGAAAATATTGCAACTCAATTTGCACATATAAGTGAAGCTCTTAATCATTACAAAAGGTTGGCAACGCTCATCATTAAACCATCCCAACCTTGATGAACCATCACAAAGATTAGAGGTCATATCAAATTGATTAAACATTGGGAGAACTATTTTCACACGTATTTGATCCAAATCTGATTTATTCCCTGATTCAAATGGTTCTTTCGCATCAATAGTTAATTCAATTGGTTCACTCACAATTGTTTGATCATATGGCAAAGTCAAATCACGAACATATTCCTCTAAAATAGTTGGTGTGATCAAAGTAGTGGATAGCTCATCGCATGCTTCATTTAAATTGACAAGGCATTCATCATACTCATGTGGAGGTGGAAGATCGGTACCTTTGTCATTACCTCTTATGATCAACTCAGATGATGTAGGCACTGTCGGAGGTGATGTGTCACATGGTGGAGGTGATGTAGTCCTCACAACAACGGATGTGTCTGTCATAGTACGCCTAGTAGTGGAAAGAACAACCGTATCATCTCTTGGAATGTGCACCTGGCGCTTATTCTCCTTATGGACAATACGTTGTTTTATTTCATGTTCAGCACTACAAGCAAGACGAAGCAAATGATTCATAGGATAACACTCTTCATGAATTAGCATCTCCTGAATATCACGGTTTAATCATCCCCAAAATCTGTCCATAAAATCATCTTCACTTTCCTCTAAAAAGGAGTGCAACAGGGTAGTTCGTAAATCATCATAATATTTTGTTACGGTGTCACTACCTTGTTTCAAATGTTGTAGTTTTTTAATCATGCCACGAGTATAATAAACATTGACAAATCTATCTCTCATCACAAGTTTTAAATCATCCCAAGTAGTAGGTACATGATTAGGGTATAACCGACAATATTCACTCCACCAAACTAAAGCATAACCAGTGAAAGAACCAACCGCAACCTTAACTTTTTTACGTTCATCAAAACTATGGGAAGCAAATTTATTATTGATGTTGAACTCCCATTCGATATATAAATCAGGTTTAAAACGACCATGAAAAGGTGGCATGGAAATAAGAACCTGTTTGTGCGCATTCTGATGTCTTTGTACCTCTTGTGATGGTGGTTGAATTTTCTGAGGTGTTGACACGTCTCCCACGATCGATGTAGCCCAACTGACGCTTGAACCTGCCATGATTAGTAGAAACAAGAAACAAAATCCAAAAATAATGTTCTTATGAACTACTAGGATGTGGTGGTAAAGCGCTCACAGTAAAGCAAATATCAATATCATACAAGTTCTTACCATGCAGCAGGTGGTGATAGGCAACCAGCGGTGTCAAATAACTCCAAAGATTGAGTAAAGCGATTGCCAGGTGAACATACGTAAACACGGTGTAGAAATATGTGGAGCTGGGTTGGCTTTATATATGGTAGCAAAAGATTAGCAATAATCAATTCAGAGATGCAATATTGAATAAACGCTCAACGACGGTACTGTGCTGGTCCTATGCTAGAGCGGACTAGAGACACGAGCCTATAACACTAATGAGGTCACGGTGTAGCACAACTAGCATCAATAAAGGATATAAAGTAGCTCTGGACAGCAAGATATAAGTGAAGATCACAACGGCAGTAAAGATAATGATGAAAACAACTGCCAAACAGAATATACAACAACTCTCTCTCCAAATTTATTTTTCTTCTTTTTCTTTTTCTTTTTTCTCACACTTTTTTCTTTTTCTTTCTCTCCTCTTTTTTTTACTTTTTTTTTCTCTGTCTTTTTTTTCTTTCTCCCTCTTTCCAAGACAAACTAGATAAGATGCAGATTGGATCAAGCAAGTATGCGAACGACTTCAAGTATGATTGTGGCAATGAACGATGGGTAGCACGAGGTGGAAATTGACGGATGAGGTGGTGGACAACGGAAGGGATAATGATGCAGCGGCGACGTGACTAATGTGAACAGAACTCGAAACTCTAACGAACTAGACACTAAGACCAGCAACTCGACACGACGTTGCAACCGATAATTCAATAATGCAAACAATGAAAAGAAAATTGCAAAGGCTCAGACTGGCTAGGACAAAGGATGAATAGATCTAACTTTTTTTTGTGGCTTTACCTTGGACAATAGGTAAGAAAATAAATCTAATCTAGGAATAACTGGAAATTCTCACCGAGCAACCTAGAAATCTGATACCACTTGATAGAGGCGAGGGGCCCGATCTTTCGATGAGATGGTAACTATCGATTTGGTGGAGACGACTTTGACGATCCGACTACAAACATGCACGACGTTGCGCCTTAGCAATCGCTAAACCAATCTTCAGGGGTTACTGACGATGCCAGAAGCACGATCAGCCTAACCACGAAGGTCTATTCCTGCATGCAATCGAAGAACAAGCAAGAATATGATAAAGCAATCTGAATATTGCAAATATAAATGATGTATTGATAAAGGTGGGGATCTGTAAGCGATCTTGGTCTGGCCGTTGGACACAAACGAAGTACACGAAGTTGCAATGGCTAACTTTTGACTAAACAAATCCCAAAGAAAAAGTTACTAGATGGATCTACTTATATAGGAGCAAGGGGTGGCGGCCAAGGAGGTGGGAGGACGTCCCAAGGCAGCCTAAAACTAACCCTAGGTCGTACAAAGCTCATGGGCCCAAGTGGAGGTGATGCAACACCTTTGGACTTGTAGTTTGACTCGGATTCTGCTGCAGCGTCAGATTGTTTCGTTGATATTCTCAACGCTCTGGACGAATTTGAAAGTGAATCCAATTGGGTTGGAAAGTGTACGAAATCTAGTTTCCAACAAAAAAAGAAACACCCAATTCAAAGTCCGTATGAAGGAGTTCTTGCCGTTTTGAGTCAGGTATGTCTGTGCAGTCCGAATCTGGATGCAGAACGTGAAAGACTTGGACTCTATCTTCTCTTGGCCCAAAAGTGACGTGAAAGAACTTTTTGAACAGCACATAAACTTCTCTTTTTCCCTTATCTTCATATGTGGATTGTACAAATGTCCCATACACCTGGAATTAGACATGACACAAAAGTATGTGAAGTATTTTTGTTCTGGATGACATAAATAAATTGTTGCATAGTTTGCATTAGAAATCACCTCACAAATATACATGTATGCAATATTTTTGGTCGTATCCAAGGTAGTCATGTCCTCGTCACACTCTCCGCTCTCGTTGCTATGCATCTAGTAGATAGATCTTGCGTGATCGTAGGGATTTTTTTTTTGAAATACTACGTTCCCCAACAGAGGCGTGGGAGGTGGAGCAGCGAGCTGCCTCGCTCGTATCTGGCCGGCTCGGCGGGTCACCTAGCCGGCTTGTATGCCGGAGAACTGCTCTACGGAAGCCATCAGAAAAGTGGTGGAGGAGGAGATTGGGGGAGCGGCGAAGGGGTGTGGTTCTTGCCCCGCGTCTGTGCTCGTTTCAATAGAGGGCAGACGGTGAGAGCTTGGATGGAGTTGCGTTTAACGCCGGTCCGCTCATGAATAGACGTGTGGTCGGAGTAGGTTTCTCGGCTTCCATGCGAGGTTAATGGGGGCGTATGAATGCGGCGAGGAGGCTTGTTCAGCCGGACATGCAGCGTGCGGCGCCCTCGGCCAGCATGTCGCTTCAGTGGTGGAGGCAGTGAGAGGTCGTGTCCATCTTAAGTTGTCTTCAATGTGGAGCGGCGCGCTCTACAACAGCATGTATGCGGGCAGCAGGCGCCGCGCGCGGGAGCGCACGGGGGAGGGGTGAGAGGTTTTTTGGTGGGTCAATGCGGTGAGAAGCGGGACTTGTGAGCGGTCCAGACTCACGCAAACCTCCCCCACTTTTGTCTCCGGTTACGGCGGAAATCACGTCCGGGCCGCTCCACGGACTAGATCGATACAGATCAACGCTGGATGACTTTCACGGTCAGGACAACACGGTGCGGATGCTGGAGGTTTATCAATCCGCCTTAAAAATGCGTTTAGGTTGATGTAAAAGGGAGAGCATGAAGTTGTTGATCGTGGAATGGAATCCACATCTTCAATCACCAACAAACACTCCGACATAATAAGTGGCCATACATATGTCTATCTTTTTAAGTGTGATCTCCTTGCTTATACCATGATGTGAATAAAACACCTACTACACGAATGTTTTTTTCTTTTGTCTTACTAGTGTATCTAATTTTTATAAGTGCGTGTGTTTAAAACTTTTGTATGTTAATTATTTCGGTGAACGCGCACTTGGCACATGGCCGTACTCCCATTTCACGTGTCACCTAGCATATGCTGCAGTTTATACCTTGCTTTTGGTTAGTTATTACTATGTGAAGTTGGAAGAAAAAAAAAATATCGCACCAGCGCCAGTCCTATCCTAGTAGTACATCAACAAAGTTGTTAACGACATGAAATACAGTTATACACCAACAAACTAACTAATTAACCGTCTTGGTTTGAAAGCCACGCGTCAGCAGGCAAGGCATCGTCAACTCAGGCCGTGCTTGTCTGGGTATATTCTGCCATTGTGCCTACTAGGCCAGGTGTGTACTGTAGTCGGAGCATATGATAAAAATACAGTCAGAGTAGTTTTCACAGAATCAAGGACCAGCGAATCATCATCAGTTAAAATGAAGTGCTAGTAATTGATGTTGAATGGGCAGGCTGCCTTATCCTAGTACTCCTAGATTGGGGTACTTTTCCTCCTGTAAGCAAAAACGATTTGTTTAGCAGTTGCGACTTGTTTAGAGAGCAGTTGAACAATCATGCATCCTATTATACTAGTGAGAAGGATTCCAGCTTCATTTTAAAGTGCATTATTACAGTCAGTACCGGCCTCCCCCAGATACTATTGCTGGTGCAACCTGCAATGCAAGCAGGCCTTGACACTTGGAGGCGTCAAGGCCATAAAATAACATGGAATAATTGAGGGGTTTTACCATAACATAACATATGCAGCTGCTGTTGTCGAAATACCATGCATCTTCTCTGATGTTGCAGCGCAGCGGAAAGACAATTGGTCCGGCCGACAACTGTAGGTGACGATCTCATCTTGCACATATATACATGCGGGCAATGCCAATACATGTGCTCCGTCCGCGTCCGCACTACATCTTTGACAGATTGTCACTGCACCTACACTACGCTACACTACACCACGGGCGTACCCAGCGTGTGTGCAAGGTGTGCCGTGGCACACCCAGAAAAATTCGATTTTTTTTACCATATGATAATTAGGCCCAAATCAACATCAGGTCAGCCCACAGCCCAGCACGGCAGCGCCCTAGCCCATCTACTCCCGATCGATCGAGCGATACAGACTACAGAGTGCAGTCGCTCGTGCAGTCTGATAGAGGCGAGGGGCCCGATCTTTCGATGAGATGATAACTATCGATTTGGTGGAGACGACTTTGACGATCCGACTACAAACGTGCACGACGTTGCGCCTTAGCAATCGCTAAACCAATCTCCAGGGGTTACTCACAATGCCAGAAGCACGATCAGCCTGACCACGAAGGTCTATTCCTGCATGCAATCGAAGAACAAGCAAGAATATGATAAAGCAATCTGAATATTGCAAATATAAATGAAGTATTGATAAAGGTGGAGATCCGTAAGCGGTCTTGGTCTGGTCGTTGGACACAAACGAAGTACACGAAGTTGCAATGGCTAACTTTTGACTAAACAAATCTCCAAGAAAAAGCTACTAGATGGATCTACTTATATAGGAGCAAGGGGTGGCGGCCAAGGAGGTGGAAGGACGTCCCAAGGCAGCCTAAAACTAACCCTAGGTCGTACAAGGCTCATGGGCCCAAGTGGAGGTGATGTAACACCTTTGGACTTGTAGTTTGACTCGGATTCTGCTGCAGCGTCAGATTGTTTCGTCGGTATCTCAACGCTCCGGACGAATTTGAAGGTGAATCCAATTGGGTTGGAAAGTGTATGAAATCTAGTTTCCAACAAAAAAAGAATCACCCAATTCGGAGTCCGTATGAAGGAGTTCTTGCCGTTTTAAGTCAGGTATGTCTGTGCAGTCCGAATCTGGATGCAGAACGTGAGAGACTTGGACTCTATCTTCTCTTGGCCCAAAAGTGACGTGAGAGAACTTTTTAAACAGCACCTAAACTTCTCTTTTTCCCTTATCTCCATATGTGGATTGTACAAATGTCCCATACACCTGGAATTAGACATGGCACAAAAGTGTGTGAAGTATTTTTGTTCTGGATGACATAAATAAATTGTTGCATAGTTTGCATTAGAAATCACCTCACAAATATACATGTATGCAATATTTTTGGTCGTATCCAAGGTAGTCATGTCCTCATCACAGTCGCAGACCTAATCCAGCGCCCCTCCATCCCCATCCAGCCATCCCGACAGAGCCTCCCGCCGCCGGGGCCGTCAGCCGCTGGGGTCGTCCGCCGCTCCTCCCGCCGCCGCTCCTCCCGCCGCTCCTCCTCCCGTCGCTGGGGCCGTCCGCCGCTCCTCCGGCCGCCGGGCGCCGGGGCCGTCCGCCGCTCCTCCCGCCGCCGGGGCCGTCCGCCGCTCCTCGCCTCCTTGGCTCCTTCCACCGAGAAGAGCCACCGCCCTTGCCTGCTGGCTGCTGCCTGCTGGTGCCTGGTGCTGGTTCTCCTTCCACCACGAGCAGGACTGACCACGAGCCGCCGCCCGGAGGAGCTGAGGAGCTGCTGCCCAAGCTCCTAAATTGCTGAACCCCCCTGAATCCCAGTTCCTGACGCCCTTTGGCCTTTGGGTGAGCTTCTGTCAGCTAATTTGGAGAGGCACATGTGCAGGCGAGGAATGAACTAATTTGTTGTTTGATGTAATTGTAGAACTAAAGATGAAGAGGAATTTCTTGCAAGGCTAACCTTATTTTGCAGCAAACATGACATTCAAGTTCCTGTGTGGGAGGATACTTATGAGCCTAATCGAAGATCACGTCGGTATTATGAAGTACAAACAAATGATGATCGTTATAGAAGAGAAGTATATCTTGGTGTCATTGATCAAATCATTCAAGAGCTTGACAATCGGTTTGATGAGGTTAATACAGAGTTGCTTATTTGCATGTCGGCTTTGAATCCCCTCAATTCATTTGCTTCTTATGATGCACTCAAGGTAAGGAGGCTTGCTGAATTCTATCCCATGGACATATCAATCATAGATTTGATAAGGCTAGAATTTCAACTTGCTAATTTTATTGATGATATGAGACAAGATGATAGGTTTAGAAATGCAAGTAATATTGGTGAGCTCTCTATTATGCTTGTTGCAACAAAGAAGCATGTTGTTTATGATTTGGTCTACTTACTCATCAAATTGATATTGATTTTACCGGTGGCAACGGCGAGTGTTGAAAGAGTATTTTCAACAATGAATCTAGTGAAAAGTAAGTTGAGGACTAGTATGAATGATGATCGCTTGAATGATTGCTTGGTGACATTTATTGAACGAGATGTGTTCATGAAAGTAAGTGAAGATGACATAGTTGATGCTTTCATGGCAATGCAAAAACGTAGGGTTACCTAGTGATGTAATTTTCTATTTGTGCTTCTTTCATGTAAGACTATTCGTATTGTAATTGAGCACATTTAAGATATATTCTGTGCACTAAATTGTTGTGAGATTTGAATTGAGCTATTCATGTTGTTATTTTGCCATATTTTGTCTGACACTTGGATTAGGTGATTTTTTTTGAGTGTGCACACCCTTTATTTTATTGCTGGGTACGCCACTGCACTACACTTGATATGATCATCCCCTTCCACTTCCCCACGATGGCGCAATGCAACGACGGGGCTCTTTGAGTTGTCCGGCCCTTGAGTCCATGTAAAGCCATTGTACAAATTTCGCAAAAAAGAAAAAAAGAGCCATTGTAGTTGTAGCAACAACAATATCCACAACCCCGCAAATAAAAAAAACAATATCCACAAGGTCTTTAATTTGGCTGCTAAACTTCATCCACAACTCATCCAAATAGTCAAATTAATCGACCGAGACACCTAGCTAGTACGTCACGTGGACTGATATATGCTTGTTGACACGTAGACACGCTTAGCCTTTAACCACGCTGGGGTGACAGGTGTATATTGTACATGCCGACGTGTGTGACCCTACTTTTTTTTTTTGCGAGTGTGTGTGGCCCTACTGATTAGCTCCAAGTGGCCAGGCCGGGTAGGCGCGCACCCATGGGCTGTTCTGCCATCTTCGTTTTGTCCTTTGAGAGAAGGAAATTTTTTGTTTTTGCCACTCTATATTTTGCCAATTTTTCTTATGTCATTTTAGATTTTGACATTTCATTTTTGCCACTCTTAGTTTTTGACAATTATCACAATTGCCATTTCAGTGGTAAAAATAAAATTTTTCAGAGTGGCAATTGTGATATTTTTTAAAAGCTAAAAGTGGCAAAAAAAAATTTATTTTGCTTTTGCCATGGAATGGCAATTGTGATAATTGTCAGAAGCTAAGAGTGGCAAAAATGAAATGTCAAAATCTAGAATGGCATAAGGAAAATTGACAAAATCTAGAGTGGCAAAAACAAAAAATTCCCTTAAGGGGAATGAGTCGTCTCGCATCTTTGTGGCTCCAAACAAACAGATTGATCTCCTGCCGGACGGATCATGTCTTGTTTGGTCGAGTTTTGGGCAAATCGCATTTGAGGTGCCCAAGACTTGGATCTTCCAAACCGCATTGGCATGGTAAAACACATGTCTCCGCAAAAGTCGCCAGACCATATATGGGGCTGATGCCTGATGGGCGCGTCTATGTGCCGCATGCGAGCTGTAAGTCTAGCTCACATACAACATTTTAGTAAATGGACCGGCCCAAGAAACATAGCTTCTTCGTTTGTCCAAATGTTCTTTCTTTCTTTCTTCACAAAAAATGATATATATTTTGAAATATCCTGAAATGTAAACATTTGTATTTCAATTGCCATACAATGTGATAAAATGTTTATGCAGTGCTAACAAATATTCGCGTAACTTTTAAGAAATGTTGATGGCATTCTCAAAATGTATACATCAGAAAACTATTCATATGTTTTAAAAAAACAGTTTGTGACATTTAAAAAACATGTCTATACAATGTGAAAATATTTTGGCATAATACAAAAAAAATTCATACCATTCAAAAAATTGAATGTTCCATTTATAAAATCACATGATTAATAAAACATGTTCGTGGTATTTTTGAAAAATATTTATGCAATTTTTAAAAATGTGCACGTAGTTAAACAATATATTTATGCAATGTTTGTGGAATTTCTAAAAAACATTATACAATGTAAAAATGTTCTCGTAGTTCAAAACTGATTATTGCCATAACAAAAATGTGCACCATCTATTTGGAAACTGTTATGATTAATACACTTAGTATTGCCACTAAAATAATATTTTGTTTACATAATTCAAAAGAAAGTGCACCATTCAAAAAATTGTATGTGACAGTTAAAAAATAACCTTATTAGAAAACATGTTCGTGATAATTTTGGCAAACATTTATGCAATGTAAAAATACGTTCACATAGTAAAAACAAATTATACAATGCTCGTGAATTTTGAAACATGTTTATACGATATAAAATGTTATCATAGTGAAAAAGTGATTATTTCCATTAAAAGATTTTACACCATCTATTTGGAAAGTATTACCATTAGAAAACGATTATTTATACTAAAATATATTTTGTTTGTATAATTAAAAATGCTTCATACAATTAAAAAAATTGGTATTTTTTAAAACAATTCACATTAAAAAAAACATGTTCGTGGTATTTTTGGGAAAAATTATGCGATGTGAAAAATATTCGGGTAGTTAAAAAAATGTTCACATAGGAAAAACAAATTATAGAATGCTCGCAGAATTTTGAAACATTTTTATATGATATAAAAATGTTATCGTACTGAAAAAGTGATAATTTCCATTAAAAGATTTTACACCGTCTATTTGGAAAGTATTACCATTAGAAAACGATTATTTCTACTAAAAATATGTTTTTGCATAATAAAAAATGTGTCATACAATTCCAAAAAATGTGGTATTTTTAGAACAATTCGCATTAATAAAAAACATGTTTGTGGTATTTTTGGAGAAAAAATATGCGATGTGAAAAATATTCGGGTAGTTAAAAAATCTTTGTACAATGTTCGTGGAATTTTAAAAAATATTTATACAATATTAAGAAAATGTTCTTGTAGGAAGTGTTGGGTCCTCTATCTTGCTTGCAAATACAAAATTCAACAAGATCGTCCTCCAAAAGCGTCCACCCTACCTTACCATTTGACCGCAAACCAACATATCAAACATTTGTCAGTTGTTGTCATATTTCTGGGGAGCTCCTAAGCCGTGCCTCTAGGGCAGTATTGGGCGCCGGCGCGCCGGCCGAAAGTTTCGGCCGGTCGGCCCCCAGCCGCCCGATATAGGTGCGTATAGCCGTCAGATTGGATCCCAGGTTCATCTTCTTCCTTCCCCCTTTGTCTTTAATCTCCGCCTCCTCCTCTCCCCTGCCCTCCTACTTGCAGCACCGTCGCGACCGCTCCTATGCTGCCTGCTTCCCGCCTCTCGCCTCGCGGCCGTCCCGCCTTTCCTCTGCATGTCTCGTCGCGACCCGGTGAAGTGCCGCCAACCTCGCCGTGCCATGCGGCTGTCGGCGTTGTAGCAAAAAGGCTGCCGATGGTTTACAACCCCCTCGGTTGCAACTCCGATCATCAACGGTGGCAGCTCCCCCCTTACCCCCCCTCCCGTCGCCAACGTTTTCCGTCGTGGGCCGCCGTTGCAAAACCAGAAGATGGTTGTAGCAAAAAAATAGATGCTTCCAGCAAAACTAAAATACGATGGTAGCAAAAAATGTTCTGGTCCAGCAAATCAAAAATGGGTGGTAGCAAAAAATGTGTATGGTTCCAGCAAATAGAGACACTGGTTCCAGCAAAAAAAAAAGGAGAAAAAACGCACTACATGCGCCTCGGTGACCATGGTCACCATGGTCACCATTGAGTGAGGAAAAAAGCCAGCTCCAGCAAACCATGACAATGGTTCGAGCAAATTACCACGTTGGTTGCAGCATTTCATCGATCTTGCGCCGAGGGCTTTCAGCAAATACGGTCTCCGGTTCCAGCAAAACAAGACGTTGATTCCAGCAAAAAAATACGCCGGTTGCAACATTGTCGTGGCGTCCCCACCGCGCTCCGTGGCCGCACCATCGCTACTCGTTGTAGCTCTCCGGAATGCTGGTTCCAACAATTCGCCCGAGCGGTTGCAACATTAATCGGCTCGCCGTCCGTCGTTCAGCTTCACCGACTCGTCGCTCGTCGCACCATGGCCGTGTGCCATTGCAGCTCCACCCCACCCCTTAAATCTCTAGGTAGTTGCAGCTTCGTCAGCTGGGTTTGCATGCCGGTTGGATGGGTGTGGGGGAGGATCTCGCCGGCGCGCACTCCGCCTCGTATCTCCGGCCACCTCTGGTAGCAGCTCACCGGCGCACAATCGACGGGGGCCGCGGGGCGCGCTCAGACGACGAGGGAGCAGCTGGGGAGCAAGAGAGCGCAAGAGGAAGGAAACACATAGCGAAGGGATAAGGTGGGGTCGCGGTCTGTTCTGGCCACATGATGGCTCCCGATCGAACGCCCTGCGCGTGTCCGACCCAATGTTCGGCCGGCGCGCCGGGTGTAAACATTTACCATGCCTTTAGCGTCGCTACAGGTACTCACGCCCACACGCTGCCCCACCTAGGCCTGGCCCAACAAGGCCAATGCGCCCGGTTGCTATGACCGCTCGGGGCGCTGCACAGCGTACCTATATATAAGAGCACACCCTCAAAAAAAAATATAAGAGCCAAAAAGCAGCAAAAAAGAGTTGGCCTTTCCGGGATCGAACTCGGGACATTGCTTTCATGTACGAGTTTCTATAACCAATAGAACACCTGGACTGTAGGTACTGATAAAAGCGCCAACATTATAAGAGCATGCCGCTGTGCTATTTACTATAGTGACTGATAAAAGTGCCAACAATATAAGAACATGCCGCTGCGCTATTTATTGCATTGTATTATATCACTTAGTTTACGGAATTATTTAAGAAAGCTATGAATTTGATTAAGTTCATCATCTTTTAAGAGAAGTTTACAAATTTAAATATGTTCATCAAATTTAAAAATATATCATCAATTTTGAAGGAAAAATCATTGAATTTGATAAAAAAATCATCAATTTTGGAGAGAATAATCATCGATTTGAAAAAATGTTCATCATCTTGAAAAAAGATCATTCACTCCTAAAAAAGTTCATTTAGATTTAAACAAAAGTTCATCAAGTTGTAAAAAATCATTCAAATTAGTGAAATGAAAAAGGAAAGGAATAAAGAAACGAATAAAATCGTTCTGAATAAAAAAGAAAAAGCAGAAAAAAAGAGTAGAAATAAGTAAAAATTGTAAGGAGACAAGAATGAAGAATATGGAAGTCTGCGCAAAATGTTAGAATGGCGGGAAGGAAGTCCGTAGACAGAAGTCGTAAGTTGTCGTAGTGGTTAGTGTTTTGCTCTCTTAACTGAGAGATCACAAGTAAGACACCCCCCGCGCCGCGCGCATACCAGTTTTTGCTTCAGATTGAACAAAAGAAAAAAAAGGAAGACTGGCCTGTCCAACGCGGCGTTGGGGGTGTGCGCCCATTTGTGAGCAGTAAAGAAATGGGCGCAACAGGCGCCGTTTAAGATTTGTCGTATTTCTGTGCATGCGAACATCACCAGTTTAGAGAGCTGTCACCTTCTAGTTTCCTAAACCGAAATCTTGTGCAGGTTGCTACGTCTAAATGGCACGGCCCATTATGGCATGGGCAGCTTGATGCCCGTGCGTTCAGCGACAATTGGCCGTAGTGAGCGTCCAATAGGACATACAGTATGTATGGGCATCGACCAATAAATTCTAGGAAAACGCATGTGGCCGGCAGGCCGGCCGAACTTTAAGCCGGTCCGTGCGAGGCGTTCAATCTGACCGCCACATCAAACACGCACCGCTCTATCCCCATCTTATCTCTTCTCTCAAGCAAGCACATCCACTCATTATTTTCCCCAAGCGTTGACCCAGGCTCACCCCATCCCCGCATGCGCTCGGCCATAACCACCTCAAACTCATGTCCCCCTCCAGCCGCCCCTGTTCTCCGATGTATTGTGCTCCAGTGCATTTTCTGTTGCCTCCAACATCTCCACCATGGGATCTTCAATAAGCTGCTACAAGGCCGGCTGGGCACACGAGACGGAGGAAGGACCGCCGTCCCGCATGCTCCAAAGGCGGCTGCCGGACGCTGCGGTCATGGTGGCTGGGAGCTACGACATCCGGCGACCAAGATGCTTCAACCGGGGCGGGGCTATGAAGTGGTTCCTGTGCCGGAACCGGCGCCGCAGGATGCTGCAACCAGCCACTGCGAGTGCTGGAACCGGCTGCCGGGGACGCTGGCACCAACGACGCTTGAAGAAAAAAGCTGCAACCAACACCCACCGATGATGGAACCGGCCACTGTGGGAGCTGGAACTGGCTTCAAATTTTGCTACGACGGCGAGTTTTTTGCTACCACCATGTTCTTCATCGTACGTGAGAAATTGTCGGGTCTGTTTTTGCTGCAACCTTCATCAATTTTTGCTACAATCGGCGATTTTTTTGCTACCACCATCTTTTCCTTCATCGTTGGTGAGAACTAAGAAATTGGCGAGGTCTTTTTTGCTGCATTTGTCATCAATTTTTGCTACGACCGGCGAGTTTTTTTGCTACCACCATATATTTTCTTCATTGTTCGTGAGAAAATGATAAGGTCTTTTTGCTGCAAACGTTCATCAATTTTTGCTATGACAGACGCAGTTTTTGCTATCATCATCCTTTTTCTTCATCCTCAGTAAGAAATTGGGGGAAAAGCTGCAACTGTCCATGGGGCGGGGGCTTCCGACGTCGCCGGCAAGGATGTGTGCGGAGACTACTTGAGCAGGCTTGGCGGGGTGCTGCGAGGGCCTGGGGCGGACGGGGGAGGTGCTGCGAGGGCCTGAGGTGTACGGGGAAACTGCGCTGCGCGTCGTTGTAATTTTTGGGAACAGAAGAAAGATACAGCCGTGGGGTGGAGAGGTAGGGGACGAAGAGGGGAAGAGATCCAATGGCTGGACGGGAAGAGATCCAACGCGCGGGGTGTGACCGGCCTAAATTTGGCCGGCGCACCGGCGCCTAGCGTTGCCCTAAATTCTATCAGTCCATCACGTCCTCGGAATACTAGGTATTGGCAGATGTTCCCTTGTCAAAATCATGGTTTATTCGAAAACGAAAAGGGACTTTTGACACTAGGTCCTACGGTTCCTATACGGGCGCGAACCGCACGCCCTAGTGTGGTAGCGCACAACCCCTCGCAAGCTGTACATTCTCATTTTTTCTTTTGATTTTATTTATTTCTTTTCGTTTTTTACTCTACTATTCTTATATGTTTTCCTTTTTCTTTCCTCTTTTCTCATATTTACTCATTAATAATTTTTTTGAAATTTCTTTTCAAACTCGCGAACATTTTTTTGTTCATCAATTTCAACAAATGGTCATCGATGTACAAAAATTGTTCAATAATTCAAAAAATGTTCATCCAATTCAATATTTTGTTCGTCGGATATGAAAATGTTCCTCAAAATTACAAATTTGTTCACCAACCTATTTTTTTTACTAAATTCAAGTATGTTCATCATTTTCAAATATGTTCACAAATTAAAAAAGTGTTCATGCATTTTAGGAAAAATATTCTTGAATACAAATTTTGTACATCAAGTTTAAAAAAATCATCGAATTGAATGTTAATGACATGTAAAAAATGTGCATAATTGTTTTCCATCAACATAAAAAGATGTTCATTAAAATTCGAAAAATATTCATTCTTTTGAATCGAAAAGGTTTTTTAATAGATTTTTTTAAAATTCACAATTCACGATTTTTTGAAATTTTAGAACAAATCCCAAATTATTTTAACTTAGAATAAAACAAAAACATAAAACTAAAAAAGGAAAAGAAAAAACGAAAATTAAATCAAAAATAAATGGGGGTGCCCTACCCGCGCATGGGCGGGCCCATGTATTAGTTCCCTGGGTCTTATTCACGGCCTATACTATTTCCCACGCGGTGGCTGGTTAGGGTGGATCCTATTTGGCGCTTATGCGCCCGTTCGCAAAGGGGTGCCTGAAGCGCATCCTCCGAAGCCATGCCAGCCCATTTATGTTGTATTTATTTAGTAAAAACGTTCAGAAAAGTTGCGCGCAATTGGAGTCAAAATCGCGATCTCTTCCTGAATCTCCAACGACAGCAACAACTGCTCCACCGAGGAACAACTGATTCATAACTTGTTTTCATTTCTTTGTTCTCTACAATCGTGGGAATCCTCCGATTTTGGAAGCTTCCCAACCCGTTTTTTTGCCGTTTTGTTGTCATTTTCAGGGCGGTTTTTATTTGGGTTTACTTTTCTTTTTGTTCTTTCTTAAATGCACATTTGATTAAATTTGTTTATTCTAAATCAATGATTTTCCATTTCTGCCTTTTTTTATAAATAAATAGCTGAACTCTTTTTTGAATATATGAACTTCTTTCTTAATCGAGGAACTTTTTATTAAATTGCTGTTTTTTTTTTAAATTCGATGATTTTTTTATTAGGATGAACTTTTTTGCAAATCAAATGATTTTTTTTCAAATTTGACGAACCTTTTTCAAGATTGATGTTTTTTTTTCAGAATCGATGAACTTTTTTCGAAAATCCAATGAATTGTTTCCATTTCGAATGTGTTGAACTTTTTTAAAATCCAATAAATTTTTTTTCAAATCCGTTGTATTTTTCCTAATGTGTGAACTTTTCTCAAATCCAACGAACTTTGTTTATCAAATTGATGAACTTTGTTTAAACTTCATTGAAAAATGGAAAATTAAAATACATTGATTTGATAAGAGTTCATGAATTTGAAAATAATTCATTATATAAGGAAGAAAAAAACCAAAAATAAAAAATGGAAAAAGGGAAAAGGGAAAAGGAAAGAAGAAACAAGAAAAGAGGGAAAAGATGTAAGCTATCATATGTGCCTAATTGACCGACTGGTTAGCGCATTGAACTCTGGAACATGAGGTTGCTGATTTGATCCTTTTCCCACGCTCCATTTCCCCTCTTTGTTTACTTTTGGTCGTGCCTCCGTTTTGGGCGCCGGAACTCCTAGTTGGTGCCTTTAGGAGCTTCCGCTGGTTAGCGACCACGCTCTCCGCAGGTACATTTTTGGACCAGCCCAACTTGGTTTTTCTTTGTTTTGGAAAGGTTTAGAAACTTCCATAAAAGTTTTTCCTTCTCTTTTATCTCATTCATTTTCCGTTGAGTTTTTTCTGTTTTCTCATTTTTATATTTCCTTCTTTCTTTCCTTCTTTTCTTTTTGTGATGTTAGTTTTTATTTTACTTCTATTCCCCTTTTTTTCCATTTTATGTACATATTTCAAAATTCGTCATCGTTTTTTAAATTCAGAACATTTGTTGATTTTCAGTATCATTGTATACGAAATTGTCAACATTTCTCAATTCGTGAACATTTTTTTACAAATTCACTGATTTCTTTAATGGTGAATATTTTTCGAATACACGAACATGTTTTAAATTCGTGGACACATTGTTATGGCATTATGTACTTTTTTTGAAACACATGAGCATTTTTATGAATCAGCGAACATTGTTCAATTCGATGACCATCTTTGAATCGACGAATTTTTTTTTTATCAAATCAAGCACTTTCTGAAATCTTGATTTTTTTTTTGAATTCAGAACAATCTAAAAACTGTGAACCTTTTTAAAATTGGACAATTTCTTCTTACAAATTTAAGAGCTTTTGTTAAAATAGGTAAACATATTTTTATACCCGTGAACATATTTTTTTGAGTCAGCAAACTTTTTTTTTTGCACATTGGTGAACAATTTTTGAATTTGTGAACATTTTTTTATTCGGACAAAACATTTATGAAATGCATGAACATTTTTTGAATTAATGAACATTTTTGCAATTCATGAATCTTTTTGAATTTTGTGAACACTTATTAAAAAATCAAGAACATTGGCTGAATCAGTGTTCGTTTGTTCGTTTTCTCTAAAAAAAATATGAACATTTCTTGATTGACCGAACATTTCATTTCCAAAATCGTGAACAATTTTATAAATCATAAACATATTTTGAATCCGAAAACATTTTATGACTTCTGGCAAAAATATATCAAAAAATAGAAGTCTTTTAATTTCAAAACTTTTTTAAAGTCCTGAATTATTTAAAATAAAAAAAAGTAATAAGAAAAACAAACAGAAAAAAATGAAATGGAAAACACTCGGGCGCTCTACATATGGGCGGGCGAAAAAGGGCGTGCTGGGGGAGCTGTTGTGCGCGCGCGCCTCCTGCCAGCGCGCAGCACGCCTCCTATTCACCCCCTCTTCCTACAAGCTACAAATAGAAATTATGGGTGTGTTGACAAACATGGGCATGCATGTGCTAGCGTGACCTGAAAAGTCTTGTCATGTGTTTAGCCTGACTCATAACTCCAGGCATTTGCTTAGCGTGCCCCAAGCCTAGGAAGTTGGACGCCTAGTGGCCATAACATCCGTGTGGGGAGTAATCTTTATCTTTATCTTTACCTAATAATAAAAAAAATAGGGTTTCAGCCCGTCCGTCGTGATGTTTTACAAAAAGCCCCTATACTTTCCTGAAATCAACCCGCAGTCCAAACATAAGTCAACCGAACCGTTATTTTACCGTTTTACATAAACGCCCCTGTATTTTTCTGAAATCAACCCGCACTCCGGACTTAAGTCATCGGAACCATTATTTTACATTTTTTCGAAAACACCCCTGACCTTTTAGGTAATTCATCCGCGGGTCATATTTAACTCAAACAAACGATTTTCTAAATCATCCATATCTTTTAGACCGTAACCCCGATTTAAACATGTTATATATGAAATTTGATTAGAAAAATACGTAAAATATGAATATGAGATTATTTTAACCTGTTATGTATTTCTAAATATTATTTTAGCAGATATTAAAATCAAACAAATGGTTTTCTAAATTATCGATATCTTTTAAACCGTGATTCCGATTTTAACATGTTATATATGAATTTTTATTAGAAAAATATGTAGAATATGAATATGAGATTATTTTAACTTGTTAAATTTTTCTAAATATTAGTATAGAATATATTATAGTCAAACAAATTGTTTTCTAAATCAATCGTATCTTTTAAACCGTAACTCCGATTTTAACTTGTTATATACGCAATTTGATTAGAAAAACGTGTGAAATTTGAATATGATGTTAATTTTACCTGTTGCTATTTTTTTAATGCTTTTTGAAAAAGAAAAAACACGTTTTTTCAAAAGGTGAACTTGCATTTCAAAAGTTTGTATTGTTCAAAAAAGAGTTTATGTATTGAAATATTGTGCATATTTTTTAAATGCCCAGCCATGCGGGAAGGGAGGTAAGGCATCAGGGCGGCGACACTGGTGTTGCTCCTCCGGCGAGATGAGCTGGCGGAGGGGTTGGAGCGCGCAGGCGCGTGAGCTCGGGCTCCTAGGTATACGCACCTCACAACGCCGAGGCTAGCAGGTACGCAACACATCTCTCAGCACTGCCTCACATCGTGATGAGTGGATAAACTTTGAAGTGGCAGCCGCTTTACAGTGTGATAGACAAATAGAATGCGGCTGCTCGCTTGAACTACACATGAATGTACATGGCGTCAACTGGATTCCAACGAGTTAGCATATATTTTTAAATTCTTTTCTTTATCGTGGTTAGCTCTATAACATCTACCTGATTGTTTAATTTCGATCTCAAACTTATAATCTATAGTGCACGATCCGTTTTTCTTTCGTACCCGCGTCGATTCGGATTGCAAATAAACGTCCACTATAACCATATAGGGGAAAAAACATCGATAACTACACATGCATACCTCTGAAACGTCGCAGGGGAAAACAACAAATTTATCATGGCGAGTGTGAGAAAAAGCGAGAGAGAGAGAGAGGGAGAGGGGGGAGAGAGGGAGAGAGCGACGCCTAAAGATTAACCATATTCAAACATGTTTTGATTTTGTGTGAACACTGAGTCCACCACCGGCGAGGGCGTGAGGAGGATAAGCGGCATCACAAATATGATGCCTCACTAAAATAAAGGAGATGTACCTATTTGTGGTCTTGAGTGATGGTTGTTGGGTTAAGAGTGTGTGTTGTGCTTTTTCTCCCGTTGCAACGCACGGGTTCTTTTGCTAGGGCGCTTTAAATAAAAAAAAGTAATAAGAAAAACAAACAGAAAAAAATGAAATGGAAAACACTCGGGCGCTCTACATATGGGCGGGCAAAAAAGGGCGTGCTGGGGGAGCTGTTGTGCGCGCGCGCCTCCTGCCAGCGCGCAGCACGCCTCCTATTCACCCCCTCTTCCTACAAGCTACAAATAGAAATTATGGGTGTGTTGACAAACATGGGCATGCATGTGCTAGCGTGACCTGAAAAGTCTTGTCATGTGTTTAGCCTGACTCATAACTCCAGGCATTTGCTTAGCGTGCCCCAAGCCTAGGAAGTTGGACGCCTAGTGGCCATAACATCCGTGTGGGGAGTAATTCTTATAATATACTAAACCTAGCCAGGTTTGATTTACCCTATTTTTTGATTTTTTTTTTCTTATAAGTAAGAATCGGACAAATCGGGATACGCCACGTGCTTTTGTGGGGGAGCTGGGCGTGTAGGCGTCAGTGTGCAGCTAGCGATTACGAGTGTGATTTCTGCTTCAGTTCGCTACTGCCTACATGTGCGCGCACGATCGCCGGTTGTCATTGGTTTGCATGCATAATTAGTATCCAGAGGCCGATTTCGCTATGTCGTCTTTGGCGTTTTCTGGCTGGCTGTGCATGCTCCTCCCGTTTTGTTTAGTCAATTTCCGATGTGAGGTCGGCTGCCGCTTCGGTCGTGGTTTCCAGGCCTGCTGTATAGTCGGCTGCCGCTTTTCTACATTATTCTAGCTGTTACTTTCTTACATGCAATGGCTATCTACAAATTGTCTTCCGGTTCGTGGTTGACTGCTATAAATACAGAGCCCTTCCGTCCATCTTCCTCCCATTCGCCCTTTCATCCATCTTTCTCCCATTCTGATTTCAGCTTTGTCCGCTCCGCCGAGGTGGTGCTGCACTAGACCTGGCCATGGGCAGCCCGGCCCGGTCGGCCCGACCCGGCCCGGCCCGAAAAAGCTCGACCCGGCCCGGCCCGACCTTGTCCACGGGCCGGGCTCGGGCCTAGATTTCAGGCCCGGTGACCGGGCCGGGCCGGGCCCGGGCCCGTCATTTTTGCGCATTTGCGAAGGAGCCCGGCCCGAGGCCCGAGGCCCGTCGGGCTTTTGCATGTTCGGGCCGGGCTCGGGCCCGATTTTTAGGCCCGACGGCCGGGCCGGGCCGGGCTCGGGCCTGGGTTTTTTGCACCGGGCTTGGGTCGGCCCGGCCCGAAGCCCGGCCCGGCCCGAGGTTTGGCCAGGTCTATGCTGCACCCATGAGAAGGCCTATGGGAGTACAAAATAATTGATGTATAATCGGTATGGTTGGATTCACACATATATGTCTATTTGAACAGAACCCAGAGTTAGACACAATGCATACACGGATAGACACCAACATGCACGGTGTCGTGAAATTAGCACGGTAGATGTCCGGTTTAGAGGATTTAGGTGTGAGGCCATCGCGCGGGTTAGCTTGAAGAGGTTAAAAGCACACAAAGGACACAGAGAGTTTATACTAGTTCGGCCCCTTCGATGAATGTAAAAGCATACGTCTAGTTTGGTGTGGTATTGCTTGTGCGTCGATGAACAGGGAGCGAATCGCTTGCATGTCTCTCGAGCTGTTGTCTCTTGTCCTGAACCGTTGTCGGGTCGTCCCTTTATATAGGAGGCGACGCCCGGTCCGGTTTACAGAGTCCCGAGGCCGGCTTATAAACGTGTCCTCCTCGGTCTCTGCTCTTTCTATCTTACATCCTAAGTTACATGATATGACGGTTTACAAACCGTGGGCCTTATACATGGGTCCTAAACCTCTATGGGCTGTAACCTCTTGTACATATTCTACGGGGCTTGTAATAACACAATTATGTCAATGTAATCCGGATCTTCCTGGCCGGTTTATACCTGCTAGTAATATCCCTGACATTAGGCCCCAGATTGATTTGAACTTGTTCATGTCAGTCTTCTGAGTCTTGCATAAATCTCTTCTGTGCAATTTATCTGTTTCATAAACCGGTCATGACGTCATCTCCCGGAATCGCTTTAATCCGTCGTGACATCATTTCCGCATTTAATGCTCGCCTTTGTCTATTACCTTTATTAAATGCCGTACCGAAAATCGAGGCGACAACGCAATCTTTATCCAATCTCTGGCCTCCTCGATTCCTGCGCTTACCGTTTTCACCTCTTCGGCTTATAAATACCGGTGGGGCATGCCTCTTTTCCCCTTCTGCCTTCGTCTTCCTCCATCTCCATCGCTCGAAGCTCCGCCGCCGCTCTTCGAGCTCACCGTCGCCCTCGACCAGACTGCTGCATCAACCTGAACGTCGCCAGAGAACTTCACCGCCGTCCTCTACTTTGTCAGGTACTCCTTCTTCTTACCTATAGATCTCACTCTAGGGTTTCGTCCATAGCTCCGCCATGAACCCTTGAAGCTTTACAGTTCGTCCCCGTAGGTCAACCTTGCTGTAGACTTAGATTTATTTAGTTCTAACCTGAATCCATGCGTTTCTGCTCCGCCATCATAACCCTAGTTCCTCTAGCTTTATCAGCTTAAATTCGATATGTAGAGAAACCTCAGCAGCCCTTCCTGTACATTACTTGCATTTTATTCCATCTTTTCCTTGTGCCTTAGATCCATATTTACCTCAGCTCTTTACGGAAACTGTTTCTGCATACTTTAGATCTGTAGCTCGTCTCCCCGGTTCAGCCAAGCTCGCACGTCATATGTTTTACTGACGGTTTAGATGTAAGCCCGTATTCGTAATTGACGGTTTAACTCCTTCTTCCCTGTCACCATGAACCAGTTGCTGTCTTACTTGTATTTGCTTCCGGATTATTAATACCATTAGTCCCTTGTTTAAACCGACAATTAGGCCCACAATTTTATAGAATGCTCTGGCTTACGCTTTAGCAATTGGTAAACCGGATTTTGCACTGTAATTTTCAGCACTTCCTCAGTCAAGATGACAGCCAAGCAGTTCGTCTCTTGCAACTGGGTTCCTTCCCGGATCACGGAAGATGACTTAGTTAAAGCGGCCTCAATTGGTGTCCTGGGCTCTAAGGAAACTTTACACTCGCGAGCTCCTCAAGGAGAATGCCCTCCTGCGCCTAAGGAGGGAGAGGTTGTAGTTTTCTTTGATCACCTGGCCCGGGGGTTCAGTCCTCCCGGTTCAAAAAATTTCCGGGATGTACTAGCTGCCTTTCAACTCCACCCTCAGGATGTAGGCCCAAACTCTATGTCAAACATCTGCAATTTCCAAGTCTTCTCAGAAGCATATCTTTAAGAAGAACCATCAGTGGACCTTTTCCATGACTTTTTCCATCTGAATCGGCAGACAGAGTTCGCTGACGGGCCGCATCAGGAGTTGGGCGGTGTCAGTATTCAAAAGAGAAAGGATGTGAGTTTCCCTCATGCTGCCCTTCATAGCCATCCCAAAGAATGGAACCAAACATGGTTCTATTGCAGGGACACTTCACCTGAAGGAGAGAACCCGCTGCCGGGTTACCGCGCCCATCGCCTGCCGACGGATCACCCCTTGCCGCAACGCCTTAGCGCCCCGGATCGTGCCCGGTTTGCTCCTCAGCTTTCTAAGCTCAGGGCCTTCGTAGCCAATGGCTTAACCGGAGTCGACTTTGTTCGCTGTTGGCTTTCTTGGAGCATCCTTCCATTAAGCCGGCGTTCAGGCCTGATGTGCGAATACACTGGTAAACCGGATGATCCTCAGTGCCACATTGATATAATACTTCCTGAAGACGAAGTTACCGAGTCTACGAAGAAAATGTTAAACGTCCCTCTGGAGGAATGCAGCCGGACAGGTTTAGCTCCGTTCTGCGAAACCAATAAACCGTCAGCGGTAAGTCTTTCCCGATCTTTTTTGTTTGTTCTGATCCGGCCATATCAATTGTCTTCCATTTATTTCCTATCTTCTGCACAGGCTACCGATCCCTTTTGGAAAAGGAAATCTCAAGATAAAACGGCCAAGCAACCATGCCGGAAAAATTATGCTGCCAAGAAGAAGAAGGCTGCTGCTGCCTCCGGTTCACACCCCGAGGAAGATGATCCGGATTCGGAGGTACGAGTTAAACCTTATATACTTTAACCTCCCTTTGTCTAAATTTATTTTAACAGTGCCTTTTCACAGGATCTGGTGGAAGGAAGTAAAGCGGCGGGAGTTGAGGTAATTTCTCTCTCTTCTGACTCAGAACCGCTGCCCCCCAAAATCCGCCGGGTGTCCCGGAAATATCCCTTTTCTCATCCTTACGCTCAATTGGATCCCAACTTTCTTTTGAAGAAGCAGCAACATGAAGCACGCCGGACCACGCGCCATAGTGGCCATGTGGTGGAGTCATCCAGAATACCTCTTACGCCAGATCGCAGGCATCGCTCCGAGGTTTTACTTTCTCCAACTCTCCTTCATCCAAAAGCCGGCTTTATACGTAAACCGCTTAAACCGTGTGATCCTAACTATCAGGAGGCTCCTTTGTCCTCTTCCGGCGAGTCAACTGCTACGCAGGTCCCCGTGCTGAAGACCGTGCCTGGGTAAGTCCCTTTCTCAAACATCTGGTTTACCTTTGTGTTTGTAACTTCATGATTCTTATTGTTCCTTTTGTTTTTACCAGAAAGCCGAAGCCTAGCAAGAAGGCAAAAGCAACCAAAGCGGCTGCTGAAAACACTACTGCTAAACCGGCCAGTGACCCTGAAGCGGTTATCCTTCCAGAAAATAATCCTGAAGCTCAATTTGATGACTCTATTCCTATGGATCGTGACGACGTTGCTGCTCCGGGAGATGATAATACGGAGAATGTGGTTGAACCGACGAGCCCTGTCCGGGTTAGCCCTCCTCAGGCTAGCCAGCCTCCTGCCAGCCTAGCACCTACTGCTGCCCCTCTCCAGCCAACTGCCGCTTCATCCGCGGATGTGGAGATAACCGGGTTAGGCTTCACTGCTCCCAGCGAGCCTGTCATCTTGGCCAGGCATACTGCCAAGGAAGAAAAACTTCAACAAGAAAAAGGCAAGTGGAGCACAGACTTATCTAGCTATGCCCAGTTGAGTGCACAGGAACTTCATTCCGGGTATCTGAACCGGCTTTTTACCAGCCGCGAGTATGAAGCCGGAGTGGTTAATATGATGAAGGATAAGTATGAGGTAACTTTGTTTCCTTTTACTTGTCTCTACTTTGTAGTCTTGCAATCCTGTCTTTAGGCCATAGTAGCCCCCAAGTGTCGGTTTAGCTTTATTGTAGGTGAACCGGGACTTCCATTGTATCTGAAACTGAACTTACATTAGCCCCCAAGTGCCAGGGGTATAACTTGTTTATGCGCTTGGGACTTGTCTGAATTTCTCGTTTGTTACTTTAATTGCACATTAGCCCCCAAGTGTCAAGTGTATAACTTGTTATATGCTTGAGACTTAATTGATCTGTCTTTCCAATCCATTTTATTTCCTTGTAGGCTGACCTGACCCGGAGGGCTTCAGAGGTAACTGAACTCCGGAATAGCTTGGATGTCAATGAAACTGCCTCTGCCAAAGCCAAGGAAGAACTTGTGCTTACCTTGACCAACATGGAAAAACTAAAAAAGGACTTCGAAGCGGAGCGGTCCACATGGGAAGTGCAGAGGAATGCTCTTGAAAAAAGAGCAAAGAACGCTGAAGCTGCCCTTAATACGGTTACGCAGGAGTTGACTGGTTTAAGACACCAAATAGAACTCATGACTTCTGCTATCTTTGGCGAGTACCCATCTGCATTTGTTTTTTTTTCATTTTTGCAATCTTTGTTCCGCTCCGGTTTAACTTGACAAACATATATACGGCGGCGCATAACTCATCTTGGAGATGATGTCCGGAAGAAGCTCAAGGCCTCTTATACCCTGGTGGAGCAGCTTTATTCCGGCGCTCAGAGGGTTATTAGTGCGATGTCTCGTAACAAACTGGCACCAACTACCATCCAAGGCACGTTGGAGAAGCTATCTGTCCTGCCTGTGCGTCTGGTGGAGGTGAAGAAATCTGCTGCACGGGCTGGTTCTCTTATGACGCTGACCCGGGCCAAGGCTTGGGTTCCTGATTTTGATCTGGCCGAAGCTATGAACGGCTATCCCAGCAACAAAGAGGACGGGTCAGCCTTTTCTGCCGAAGATCTCCGTGCTCTGACCAAGGACATGCGCCCACTTGCCAGTAAGCTTGCCGATGAAGCGGATTTGACAAGGTATTATCCGGCCTATGATTTAGAAAATGAGCGGGTAGACCGGCCGGTTTACGACACCGAGAATCTGATCCCACCAGTGTGTGGCCATACTTTCGCTCAAGATATTGATCCGTCAGATCTTATTAATGAGGAAATGTACTTCCGTGCACTCTCCAAGATTGATTGACGTGTTCCTGATTTCCAGCCACTACCTGAAGATGAAGAAGATCCGGAACAAGCCGACCCTCAGCCTTCGCAGCGTGAAGAGGAGTCATAAACCGTCCGGTTCAGTTTGTAGTTGCTGAACACTTTGCCAAAAACTTTAATCTATTCGGGCCTGCATTTTAATCTATTCGGGCCTGCAGGTGCCTTGTAATAGGATAGTTAAAACATTGTCTTTGTCCCAATATGGATGTCACAGCTTGACTTGGCGTCTGCCAATTTAATCTTTGTTTTGCCATGGTTGATCCGTTTATATTATATGTGCCTGCATAAACGATGCTAAAAAGATGTCCTGGCGGTTTACCACCGGACCTATTACACTCCAATATATATATATATATATATATATATATATATATATATATATATATATATATATATATATATATATATATATATATAAGGAATGTCTGTTTTATACCAAAGATACCTCATACCTTTGATTAAGTGTGCCTGACGTCTTTAATCCGGTAGGCAGAATTGAAAGCGTAGATGCTAATGAGGCTCTTGGCTCTCTTGGCGTTTGTCTGATGACTGATCCGGGTTATAATGAACGTCGGTTTAACTCATGCTGGTGTTCATGACCCAGACATTTAACTCATGCTGGTGTTCATGACCCAGACTTTTAACTCATGCTGGTGTTCATGACCCAGACTTTTAACTTTGCAGATATATGGTCAACTTTGCAGTTGCCCAATCCCGGATCAATAAACTTAGTTAAAAACAAAACTTGTAAAATCTCATAAACAAAGCATTTTTGGCAAATAAGACCATGTAGTCGAGGCTTTTTACGAGCTGCCAGGCTCCAAATCGAGGCTTTTTACGAGCTGCCAGGCTCCGGGCTTTTTGTGAGCGGGCTTTAAGCTCTAGGCATTTTTTTATGAGCGGCCTTTAAGCTCTTGGCTTTTTGTGAGCTTCCAGGCTCCAGGCTTTTTGTGAGCGTCCTTTAAGCTCTAGGCATTTTTTTATGAGCGGTCTTTAAGCTCTTGGCATTTTGCGAGCTGCCAGGCTTCAGGCTTTTTGTGAGCGGCCTTTAAGCTCTAGGCATTTTTTTATGAGCGGCCTTTAAGCTCTAGGCATTTTTTTATGAGCGGCCTTTAAGCTCTATAATTGACGTTGTCATCAATACTACCCAATATTTCAAGTCCTCTGAGGGATCTTGTCTTTAGGTGATCGACTCGATGATTGTCAATGGCTTTTTACGAGCTGCTAGGCTCCATCTTTGACGCATCACAGACGCTGGTTTAGGGGGCCGGGTACCTATGTTTGAGTTGTGCTGTGCGACAAACCCTCTTTGGTCCCTTAATAAATAATTGTCCTGCATATCAAAATATAAAGATCAAAGCAATTTGTTTTCTTGATGAAAATGATATATATCAAGAGAAATAAACTTTAGATGGATATCACCTGAGCGAATTCCCATATGACACTTCTATTCCAAGAAGATGGCTGATCCCCCGGTTTACCGGGGGCGCCGGTTTATTTATTAATCATAATATGTATAGGATACATAAAGCAGAGCCAATGGCTCAAGTGTAGTAAGGTCACCGAAGAGCGATGTTCCACGGCCGCTTCGTCTCTTTCTCTGCTGTACGTGAGTCTTTATGCTCTCGAACTTCAACCAGGTAGTATGAACCGTTGTGTAGGTTCTTGCTGACCACAAAGGGTCCTTCCCATGGTGGGGATAACTTGTGCATATCTGTCTGGTCTTGGATGAGCCGAAGCACCAGGTCCCCCTCCTGGAACGTCCTGGTCTTAACCCGACGGCTGTGATATCGGCGCAGGTCTTGTTGATAAATTGCTGATCGTGCCGCTGCTGTGTCCCGTTCCTCGTCCAGCCGCTCTAGGCTGTCTTGTCTTGCTTGCTCATTAGCCGCTTCAACATAGGCTGCCACCCGTGGTGAGTCGTGCCGGATGTCACTAGGGAGAACCGCTTCAGCACCATATACCATGAAGAAAGGCGTATAACCTGTAGACCTGTTAGGTGTAGTGTTGATGCTCCAGAGGACAGAAGGTAACTCCTCAACCCAGCAACATGGTGTTCTTTGCAAAGGAACCATAAGCCGGGGCTTGATGCCTCTCAAGATCTCTTGATTGGCCCTCTCAGCTTGACCATTGGATTGAGGGTGAGCTACTGAATATACGTCCAGGCGAATATGTTTCCTTTGGCAAAACTCTTCCATCTCTCATTTAGACAGGTTGGTGCCATTATCAGTAATGATGCTGTGTGGAAAGCCAAACCGGAAAATTACCTTTTTGATGAACTTGACCGTTGTTGCCGCATCACACTTACTGATAGGCTCTGCCTCAATCCACTTTGTAAACTTGTCCACTGCTACCAACAGGTGGGTTTTCTGATCTTGGGATTGTTTAAAGGGTCCAACCATATCTAGTCCCCAAGTTGCAAATGGCCAAATAATTGGGATCATCCGTAGCTCCTGCGCCAGAACATGAGCACGCCGTGAAAATTTCTGACAAGCATCGCATCTCCGGACTAGATCCTCCGCATCAGCATGAGCCGTTAACCAGTAGAACCCATGACGAAAAGCCTTGGCTACCAATGACTTTGAACCGGTATTGTAACATCCCAAATTTCCAATTTGGAATGTTATACATAGATCATATTGCATTTCATGATTTTTGCATTTTTGTTTGTGGCGTTCCTCGAAATTCTAAGAAACTCAAGGACCTACAGAGAGAGTTGGGAATTTTACCGTTTTCGTATTTGAGTTCGCTCGAATACCGGTACGAGGACAGTGTGATTCTAATTATTTTTCTCTCCTAAAAATATTTCTAAATACAAAATATGAGCGGAGATAATATGACTTCTACAAAATAACAGAAATATTGGAGGAAAAATGTTAAAATCACTTTTGGTATTTTTCTGGATTTATTTGTGAATTTATTTGCGTAGGAAAAATGTGCGTTTTTCAAAATTGCATTTAGGTCCAGGAAAAATGTTCACTCTGTCCTAAATATTATTCGAGGACGGTGAAAAT
Source organism: Secale cereale (assembly GCA_902687465.1). Classification (NCBI taxonomy): domain Eukaryota; kingdom Viridiplantae; phylum Streptophyta; class Magnoliopsida; order Poales; family Poaceae; genus Secale; species Secale cereale. The sequence continues at coordinate 437,489,720 of LR738710.1, read as the reverse complement.
TTATGTCGGGATTTTTGGAGTCCGTTTAGTATTTCTTTCGTTAGTTTTTATGCGACAGGACTCTATTTAAAAAAAAAAGTGAACCGACTTAGACTCGTATAGGATTGGGACTCTGGGCTTTATAAGCGCCAGAGCCGGCCCGTCAACTCAGCCCGCCAGCCGCCGCCCTCTGCCCTAGCGCCCGAAGCCGCCGCCGCCTCGCCCGCACCGCCGCCGCCGCCGCGTGCCGCCGCCGCCGCCCGCCGCTGCTGCTGCCGCCGCACCCCGCCGCCGCTAGCCACCGCCCCGCCGACCCCGCCGCCGCTAGCCGCCGCCCCGCCGCACCCCGCGCCGCCGCCTCCCCGCTAGCCGCCGCCACCGCCGACCCCCACCGCCGCCGGACCATCGCCCCGCCGGAATCCCGCCGGAGTCGCGAGGTAGATGCCGTTTTATTTTTTTAATAAGAACCGCTCGATTTTTTTAGTAAAACCGTAGATTTGTTTTTTATTAGATTAGATCGGTTCGGTTTTCGTCGGTTTAGTTATTTAGCGGACGTTCGTCCGTACGTTCGTTTTAATGAACAGTTTTCGTTAGTTAGCCGCAGACAGCGAACGACCGTTCGTTAGCCTGTTCGTCCATTTTTCTTTTTCGGGGTATTTATCCGCGATTATTCCGATCGCGATTTCTGCCCTGATCTTGTTTTTCGTTTTTCTTTTCGCTCGAGAGTCAGAATCAGGTGATTCAAAATCCCAGATCTTTGTCTCGATGCCCTCTTTACGTTTAACCAACTTGAACAAGGTTTTGGCTACTGTAAAATTTGACTTTAGGCCAACTAGTAAACCGGAGCTCGTTTCTTTTCAAGTTTGAGTTTCGTTGCTTCTTTCGAGTTGATTCTTTTTGCAAATCGGAGTTCTTAAGTTGAACTTTCTGGTTAGATCTCTTATTTGAGTTTTACCCGTGCATTAGTTAAGTACTTATTGTATGATTGTTTGTTTACGATAGAGTACCCGGAGTGCGCCGCTTGCTACTTTGAGTCTCTAGGTTTTGCGGATCATCAGCAAGGCAAGTAACACTTTGATCATACTTTCCAATTACCCAGTTTTCATTACATTAGTCCAACCCTCACACATTGCATGAGTAGGATCAATTAACTTGTGGGATTGGGAAGTAGATTGAGGTAGTACCTATTACCTGCATTTCATTCAAACCTTTGGGAGTTACTCTACGTTTGCTGTTAGGACATGCTATGCTCGTAGACGTGGATTGGCTGAGTGTATCCATGACAGATGTGAGTTTATTAATTAATGGTTCAACTTAAGGTGGCAATTTTAACACACATCTGGGTGGACTGAGGCATCTAGGTATTCCAGTGATTGCCTGTTTTTCTTTTGGACCGCCACCCAGGCTCAAAGGGATCATGAGATTTTTCATACTAGAAACTTCCGTGTGCAGCCACATGCCAATATGGGCTCTGGCATAGTTGAGTAAGTTGTGGGAAACCTTTCCATGATGGGCTAGCAGATGTAGTGGCTTTTGTAGGTGTACCGGCCTATCTATCTGGTTAAGGAGACCTCTTCGGAAAGACTGTGTCTCGGTCATCCGTTTCTCAAACACCATGCAGTGCGAGAAACCAAACGGAGGCGATCGAGTCTTGTGGGGAAAAGTGCACAAACCTCTGCAGAGTGTACAAACTGATCATGATTAGCCGTGTCCCCGGTTATAGACGTCTTGAATATCTAGTACTTGGATTATCATGTGAATCTCATCATGTTACTTTAATTAATTTTGTTGGGTTTAATGATTATTTTAATTGGGGTTGAGAGGATGTCTATCTTCTCAATGATGTTTCAACTACCATGATAGTTAATTAAAATATATTCCTTTGAAGTAGGGAAAAATTGGCTTTACGCAAAAACTTAACCATAGAGCTTTCCACCAGCCATATTGCATGTAGTATAGCCTTACTTTCATTGCATTCTCTTGTGTTACCTTGCTAGCATATTCCATGTGCTGACCCGTTTTCGGGCTGCAACGCTTCATGTTGCAGACTTTTCACACGACGAGTAAGGTGCCTTTTAGGTCGTGGTTCTATACTCAGTGATGCCGCTGGAGTTGATGGACTCACTTATCTTCCAAGCCTTCCACTGTTATTATGTTACATGGCCTTCAGCCATATTATTTGTAATAAATTCATCGTTGGACTATCGATGTAATAAGTGTGTGATTGCTACTCTGTTATAAATCCTTCGAGTATTGTGCGTGTCAGCATTACTGATCCAGGGATGACACTGATGCACAGAGATCAGACTATTTGAGGTCTGGTCGCTACAAGATGGTATCAGAGCACACGCTGACTGTAGGACACGACCACTAAGCTAAAGCCCTAGAGCACTATTCACTCTTCTCTTTTCCGACTCCTCATCTTTTCTACTCTTTAAGATGGTGGAAGCAAAGCACAAGTTCATGCAACCAGATGATGATACACCATTTGGACGACACCTAAAGGAAGTCACAAGATATCTAAACATTGGACTACCAAGTTTCACCGGAACCTACAATGCCACTCTACCTGAGGAGGAGCGTTGGTTGATTCAAGCCCAAGTTCCAGGAAGGACATTCGCACCCGTCACCTCACTCATAGCATTTTCCTTTAATGCACCTACATGGAGCCTAGGCAGGAGTATGGCAGCCCACATTGCTATGGGAAGGATTGGGGAAGTCTACAAGCATTAGCTAAAGGACAGTATCTACCAGATTTGTGGACGCCGCGATGAGAATTGGGATATGATCAGCACCCGGAAGGATAGGTCCATTGCAGCATTCATCCAGGAGTTGAATCATCACATTCGTCGCCAGGAGCACCAGATGTGTGCAGGGATGATAGATTTGAAGAAAGCCCTAAATAGGAATTTGGAGCTAGAGGAAGAACTCAAGTCTACACGCGACGGTTATGAGGAGGAGATGAAAATACTTGTGGAGAAGAATGATGACTTGACACAGAAGTTAGGGATACTCATGGGAGAAGAAGACGAGGAAGAAGAACCCAAGGAGATTCCACCGGAAGACTATATAATCATATATGACACAAATTCGGAAGCTGAGGATAGCAAGGACGAAGACTATGAAGATGAAGCTGGAGCAGATATTATGGAATCCTCTGTCGATCAATATTTTTAGATGACCACCGTGTGACTAGTAGTTTACTTCCATATATTAGTTTTAGAGCACTTTTATAACGATCGTTAGATTTATAAGATCTTGTTTGAAATTGATTGGTGTGTTATGATTGTGTGTTTGCCTCATGTGCATATGGGTAGTGATTTTCCCTTAGACCTCCTTTCTATTCTAATCTCTTTCCTCTACACCCATCAGATGCCTCCAAGATGTGAATTTGAGTTTCCCCCTAAGCTCACCCAGTTGATCCAGCAGCAGAACACCCTGATGCAACTTCTTGTCCAGAACACTCAGAACAACCAGGACAACAACAACAACAACCCTCCACCACCACCACCCGTGGACAACCTGACACGTTTCTTAAGGTTGCAACCACCCGTGTTTGCTAGCAGCATCGAACCAATAGTGGCTGATGACTGGCTACGCAAGATTGGAAAGGATTTGACCACCGCCAATTGCTCGGATGCTGAGAAGGTGCGATTTGCCACACACCAGTTGTCTGGACCAGCCGCAACATGGTGGGAGAATTACACAGCCACTTATCCCGTAGCCAATGTGACTTGAGATCAGTTTTAGCAAGCTTTTCATACCGCCCATGTCTCAACTGGAGCAATGAGTATGAAGAAGCAGGAGTTTCGCAATCTGCGCCAAGGAAATCGTATTGTGGCTCAGTACGTGGATGAGTTTAGTACCCTATCTTGTTATGCCCCAGATGATGTGTCCACAGATTCCAAAAAGCAGGAGAGATTCATGGAAGGGCTGAATGATGAGATGAGTGTACAGTTGATGGTGGCAACTTTCAATAATTACCAGGAGTTGGTTGACCGTGCCCTAATGATTGAAAGGAAGCATCAACAAATTGAAAGTCGCAAGAGGAAGTATGGGCAAGGAAAGTATAACTCTGGAGCTCAGCAGAAGCCCCGTTTTACCCCTAAAGCGGTAGGACAGTTTCAGCATACCCATGGAGGAGGTAGCTCGCACAATCACAATGGCACCAAGAATGGCAATGGAAATGGGAATGGAGCCAATGGAAACCAGAACCGCCCTACACCGTCCACACCCACCAAGAGGGATTTCAGCCATGTCACTTGTTACAAGTGCGGGAAGAATGGACATTATGCCAATGAATGCCCAGACGTTAAGAATGGGAACGGCAATGGAAGCGCCGGGAGGAAGCCCAACCCGTTCAACAAAGGACAAGTGAACCACGTGACTGTGGAGGAGGTAGAGGAGCAACCAAATGCGGTTATAGGTAAGTTCTTAGTTAAGTCCTTTACTGCACTCGTTCTTTTCGATACTGGTGCATCACATTCATACATTTCAAGGGGATTCGTGGATAAGTATAAGCTGCCGACCCAAGCCCTTAGATCGCCCATGTTAGTAACCTCGCCAGGAGCGGAGTATATGGCTAAGTCATGGTGTGATCAGTTGCCCCTAAGGATTGGTAATTACATTTTTTCTTCGGACCTAATAGTATTGGAATCGCAAGGACTGGATGTGATATTAGGCATGGATTGGTTATCTAAGTATGAAGGGAATATTGAATGTGCCAGTAAGACCATTTTGCTTACTACACCGGAAGGAAGAAGGCTCAAGTATGTATCCCGGCATGAGACAAAGAGGAACAGGTTAAATTCCTTATCAGGAGTTGTTCAAGAGGAAGTGCCAGTAGTGAAGGATTATCCGGATGTGTTTCCAGAAGAACTGCCAGGAATGCCACCGGATAGAGATATAGAGTTTTTGATTGAACTTTTGCCAGGCACCGGGCCAATTTCTAAGAGACCATATAGGATGCCCGCAAAGGATTTGGAGGAAATTAAGAAACAGATTAAGGAGTTACTGGATAAAGGATTCATACGCCCAAGTTCTTCGCCTTGGGGTTCGCCAGTACTTCTAGTGGAGAAGAAGGATGGATTGTTAAGAATGGTTGTTGATTACCGAGGATTAAATGAAGTAACGATCAAGAACAAGTACCCATTGCCGATGATCAATGATCTGTTCGATAGATTGCAAGGAGCTAAGGTATTTTCCAAGATCGATCTGCGATCAGGGTATCACCAATTGAAGATCCGAGAGCAGGATATACCTAAGACGGCCTTTACCACTAGGTACGGGTTGTACGAGTATACCGTTATGTCATTTGGTCTGACAAACGCACCGGCATACTTTATGAACCTGATGAACAAAGTGTTTATGGAATATTTGGATAAGTTCGTCGTAGTGTTCATAGATGATATATTGATCTTCTCGAAGGATGGAGAGGAGCATGCAGAGCATTTGCGTTTGATGTTGGAGAAGCTCAGAGAACATCAGTTATATGCCAAGTTTAGCAAATGCGAGTTTTGGTTGAAGGAAGTCGAATTTCTCGGACACGTTATATCCGGAGAAGGAATAGCAGTAGATACCGCTAAGGTGGACACTGTGACCCATTGGGAAGCACCAACAACAGTTGGAGAGATCCGGAGTTTTCTTGGACTTGCAGGATACTACCGGACATTCATCGAGAATTTCTCGAGGATTGCAAAGCCAATGACGGAGTTGTTAAAGAAGGACACCAAGTTCAGTTGGACAGAAGAATGTGAGGCAAGTTTCCAGGAATTAAAGAAAAGATTGGTCTCATCCCCTGTGTTGATTCTGCCAGATCAACATAAGGATTATGAGGTGTACTGCGACGCTTCACGTCGAGGACTTGGAGCAGTTCTTATGCAGGAAGGAAGAGTTGTTTCGTATGCTTCACGACAGCTAAAACCTCATGAGCTGAACTATGCCACCCACGATTTGGAGTTAGCAGCCGTAGTGCATGCATTGAAGACGTGGAGACATTTTCTTATTGGAAACCATTGTGAAGTATATATGGATCACAAGAGTTTGAAGTATATATTCACTCAGAAGGAGCTTAATCTTAGGCAAAGGAGATGGCTGGAACTCATTAAGGATTACGACATGAGATTGCATTATCATCCCGGAAAGGCTAACGTAGTAGCCGATGCGCTAAGCCGTAAGAGCCATGTCAATACCCTAATGATGGAGGAATTTCCAAAGGAGTTAGCCGAGGACCTACGAGAACTACGTATGGAGATAGTTCCGAGAGGCTATGTAGCAACATTAGAAATCAAGTCTACCCTGATGGATAAAAGCAGAGAAGCTCAGAAAACTGACAAGGAGGTTGTCTCCATAAAGGAGAGGATGAGCGAAGGAAAAGCTAAAGGTTTTCGTGAGGATGAACACGACACCTTATGGTTTGAGGACCGCGTTTATGTGCCTAATGACCCGGAGATCAGAAAGTTGATTTTACAGGAGGCCCATGATTCACCATACTCGATTCATCCAGGAAATACTAAGATGTATTTGGATTTGAAGGATATTTTCTGGTGGACCGGTATGAAGAAGGATATTGCGGAATATGTAGCAGTTTGTGATGTATGTCAGAGAGTGAAGGCAGAACATCAGAAGCCAGCAGGATTGTTACAACCTATGCCAATACCCGAATGGAAGTGGGAGAAGCTTGGCATGGATTTTATCACCGGATTTCCGAGGACCAAAGCAGGATATGATTCAATCTGGGTAGTAGTGGACCGATTAACGAAGGTAGCCCACTTTATCCCTATGAAAACCACATATACCAGTGCAAAGTTGGCAAAGATATACATGATCAGAATTGTATGTCTGCATGGAGTTCCGAGGAGCATCGTATCAGATAGAGGAACCCAGTTTACCTCAAAGTTCTGGAATCGGTTACATGAAACTTTGGGTACCAGGCTAGAGTTTAGCACAACGTTTCACCCGCAGACAAATGGACAGACTGAAAGGGTCAATCAGATTTTGGAGGATATGCTGAGAGCCTGTGCATTAGATTACGGATCTAGTTGGGATGACAACTTGCCCTACGCGGAGTTCTCATACAACAACAGTTACCAAGCCAGTTTGAAGATGGCACCGTTCGAGGCATTGTATGGAAGGAGATGCCGAACACCGTTGATGTGGGATGAAGTTGGAGACCGACAGTTATTTGGACCAGACTTAATCAAAGAGTCTGAAGAAAAGATGAAGTTGATTCGAGATAGACTGAAAGTAGCTCAGTCCAGGCAGAAGAGTTATGCAGACTCGAAGCGCAAGGAGATAGCCTATGAGATCGGAGATAGAGCGTACCTGAGAGTGTCGCCTCTGCGAGGAGTTAAACATTTCGGAGTTAAAGGGAAGTTAGCCCCGAGATTTGTGGGACCTTACCGTGTTTTGGAACGCATGGGAGAGGTTGCCTATAAGTTGGAATTGCCCGAAAGATTGACAGGAGTGCACGACGTGTTTCACATATCACAACTTAAGAAGTGCCATGCGGAGATGGCCGATATACCGCTTAGAGACACAGTACCCCTGGAAGCAATTCAGTTGGACAGTGATCTGACTTACGAGGAGAAGCCTGTTAAGATTCTCGAATTTTCGAGCAGAGTCACTCGCATTAAGGTTATCAAGTTTTGCAAAGTTCAGTGGAGTCACCACACCGAGGAAGAAGCCACCTGGGAACGAGAAGATGATCTACGCAAGGACCACCCACACTTGTTCTCTAGCCAAGGCGAATCTCGAGGGCGAGATTCATTCTAAGGGGGTAGGTTTGTAACATCCCAAATTTCCAATTTGGAATGTTATACATAGATCATATTGCATTTCATGCTTTTTGCATTTTTGTTTGTGGCGTTCCTCGAAATTCTAAGCAACTCAAGGACCTACGGAGAGAGTTGGGAATTTTACCGTTTTCGTATTTGAGTTCGCTCGAATACCGGTATGAGGACAGTGTGATTCTAATTATTTTTCTCTCCTAAAAATATTTCTAAATACAAAATATGAGCGGAGATAATATGACTTCTCCAAAATAACAGAAATATTGGAGGAAAAATGTTAATATCACTTTTGGTATTTTTCTGGATTTATTTGCGAATTTATTTGCGTAGGAAAAATGCGCGTTTTTCAAAATTGCATTTAGGTCCGGGAAAAATGTTCACTTTGTCCTATATATTATTAGAGGACGGTGAAAATTTATTTCGGGATTTTTGGATTCCGTTTAGTATTTCTTTCGTTAGTTTTTTCTGCGCGAGGACTCTATTTAAAAAAAAAAGTGAACCTATTTAGACTCGTATAGGATTGGGACTCTAGGCTTTATAAGCGCCAGAGCCGGCCCGTCAACTCAGCCCGCCAGCCGCCGCCCTCTGCCCTAGCGCCCGAAGCCGTCGCCGCCCTCGCGCTGCCGCCGCCGCCCGCCGCTGCTGCTGCCGCCGCACCCCGCCGCCGCTAGCCACCGCCTAGCCGACCCCGCCGCCGCTAGCCGCCGCCCCGCCGCACCCCGCGCCGCCGCCGCCCCGCTAGCCGCCGCCGCCGCCGACCCCCACCGCCGCCGGACCACCGCCCCGCCGGAATCCCGCCGGAGTCGCGAGGTAGATGCCGTTTTTTTAGTAAGAACCGCTCGGTTTTTTTAGTAAAACCGTAGCTTTGTTTTTTTATTAGATTAGATCGGTTCGGTTTTCGTCGGTTTATTTATTTAGCGGACGTTCGTCCGTACGTTCGTTTTAACGAACGGTTTTCGTTAGTTAGCCGCAGACAGCGAACGATCATTCGTTAGCCCGTTCGTCCGTTTTTCTTTTTCGAGGTATTTATCCGCGATTATTCCGATCGCGATTTCTGCCCTGATCTTGTTTTTCGTTTTTCTTTTCGCTCGAGAGTCGGAATCAGGTGATTCAAAATCCCAGATCTTCGTATCGATGCCCTCTTTACGTTTAACCAACTTGAACAAGGTTTTGGCTACTTTAAACTTGACTTTAGGCCAACTAGTAAACCGGAGCTCGTTTCTTTTCCAGTTTGAGTTTCGTTGCTTCTTTCGAGTTGATTCTTTTTGCAAACCGGAGTTCTTAAGTTGAACTTTCTGGTTAGATCTATTATTTGAGTTTTACCCGTGCATTAGTTAAGTACTTATTGTATGCTTGTTTGTTTGCGATAGAGTACCCGGAGTGCGCCGCTTGCTACTTTGAGTCTCTAGGTTTTGCGGATCATCAGCAAGGCAAGTAACACTTTGATCATACTTTCCAATTACCCAGTTTTCATTGCATTAGTCCAACCCTCACACATTGCATGAGTAGGATCAATTAACTTGTGGGATTGGGAAGTAGATTGAGGTAGTACCTATTACCTGCATTTCATTCAAACCTTTGGGAGTTACTCTACGTGTGCTGTTAGGACATGCTATGCTCGTAGACGTGGATTGGGTGAGTGTATCCATGACAGATGTGAGTTTATTAATTAATGGTTCAACTTAAGGTGGCAATTTTAACACACATCTGGGTGGACTGAGGCATCTGGGTATTCCAGTGATTGCCTGTTTTTCTTTTGGACCGCCACCCAGGCTCAAAGGGATCATGAGATTTTTCATACTAGAAACTTCCGTGTGCAGCCACATGCCAATATGGGCTCTGGCATAGTTGAGTAAGTTGTGGGAAACCTTTCCATGATGGGCTAGCAGATGTAGTGGCTTTTGTAGGTGTACCGGCCTATCTATCTGGTTAAGGAGACCTCTTCGGAAAGACTGTGTCTCGGTCATCCGTTTCTCAAACACCATGCAGTGCGAGAAACCAAACGGAGGCGATCGAGTCTTGTGGGGAAAAGTGCACAAACCTCTGCAGAGTGTACAAACTGATCATGATTAGCCGTGTCCCCGGTTATAGACGTCTTGAATATCTAGTACTTGGATTATCATGTGAATCTCATCATGTTACTTTAATTAATTTTGTTGGGTTTAATGATTATTTTAATTGGGGTTGAGAGGATGTCTATCTTCTCAACGATGTTTCAACTACCATGATAGTTAATTAAAATATATTCCTTTGCAGTAGGGAAAAATTGGCTTTACGCAAAAACTTAAACATAGAGCTTTCCACCAGCCATATTGCATGTAGTATAGCCTTACTTTCATTGCATTCTCTTGTGTTACCTTGCTAGCATATTCCATGTGCTGACCCGTTTTCGGGCTGCAACGCTTCATGTTGCAGACTTTTCACACGACGAGTAAGGTGCCTTTTAGGTCGTGGTTCTATACTCAGTGATGCCGCTGGAGTTGATGGACTCACTTATCTTCCAAGCCTTCCGCTGTTATTGTGTTAGATGGCCTTCAGCCATATTATTTGTAATAAATTCATCGCTGGACTATCGATGTAATAAGTGTGTGATTGCTACTCTGTTATAAATCCTTCGAGTAATGTGCGTGTCAGCATTACTGATCCAGGGATGACACTGATGCACAGAGATCAGACTGTTTGAGGTCTGGTCGCTACAAGATGGTATCAGAGCACACGCTGACTGTAGGACACGACCACTAAGCTAAAGCCCTAGAGCACTATTCACTCTTCTCTTTTCTGACTCCTCATCTTTTCTACTCTTTAGGATGGTGAAAGCAAAGCACAAGTTCATGCAGCCGGATGATGATACACCATTTGGACGACACCTGGAGGAAGTCTCAAGATATCTAAACATTGGACTACCAAGTTTCACCGGAACCTACAATGCCACTCTACATGAGGAGGAGCGTTGGTTGATTCAAGCTCAAGTTCCAGGAAGGACGTTCGCACCCGTCACCTCACTCATAGCATTTTCCTTTAATGCACCTACATGGAGCCTAGGCAGGAGTATGGCAGCCCACATTGCTATGGAAAGGATTGGGGAAGTCTACAAGCAGGAGCTAAAGGACACTATCTACCAGATTTGTGGACGCCACGATGAGAATTGGGATATGATCAGCACCCGGAAGGATAGGTCCATTGCAGCATTCATCCAAGAGTTGAATCATCACATTCGTCGCCAGGAGCACCAGATGTGTGCAGGGATGATAGATTTGAAGAAAGCCCTAAATAGGAATTTGGAGCTAGAGGAAGAACTCAAGTCTACACGCGACGGATATGAGGAGGAGATGAAAATACTTGTGCAGAAGAATGATGACTTGACGCAGAAGTTAGGGATACTCATGGGAGAAGAAGACGAGGAAGAAGAACCCAAGGAGATTCCACCGGAAGACTATATCATCATAGATGACGCAGATTCGGAAGTTGAGGATAGCAAGGACGAAGACTATGAAGATGAAGCTGGAGCAGATATTATGGAATCCTCTGCCGATCAATATTTTTAGATGACCACCCTGTGACTAATAGTTTACTTCCATATATTAGTTTTAGAGCACTTTTGTAACGATCGTTAGATTTATAAGATCTTGTTTGAAATTGATTGGTGTGTTATGATTGTGTGTTTGCCTCATATGCATATGGGTAGTGATTTTCCCTTAGACCTCCTTTCTCCGTTAACAATGGTCATAGATTTGGATCGCCGGATTATCTGTCTAGCCTCAACCTCATCATCCGACAACTCTCCTCGGCTCAGGTATGCCAAGTAAGGGAGTGTCCAATCCGGAATAACATGAAGTGCTGCAACTAGCTGTGCTTCCGGATTAGGCACAACCAGATCCTCCTCCGATGGTATCTATACCAATGGACTGTGCAATTCATCCAAGAAGGTATTTGGTGGAACCGGTTTACGCTGAGAGCCTAGTCGGCTTAATGCATCGGCCGCTTCATTCTTCCGCCGGTCTATGTGGTCTACCTGATATCCTTTGAAGTATCCTGCAACCGTTTCAACTTCTCGCCTGTAAGCTGCCATGAGCGGATCTTTAGAGTCCCATTTGCCAGATACCTGTTGTGCCACTAGATCTGAATCACCAAAGCACTTGACCCGGCTCAAGTTCATCTCCTTAGCCATCCGCAGGCCGTGAAGGAGGGCTTCATACTCAGCGGCATTGTTAGTGCAAGGGAACATTAATCGGAGGACGTAGCAAAACTTGTCACCTTATGGGGAAGTTAATACGACTCCAGCCCCGAGCCTTCTAATTGCCTTGAACCGTCAAAGTGGATAGTCCAATATGTATGATCCGGCTTCTCCTCTGGTGCTTGCAATTTTGTCCAATCATTGACGAAATCTACCAGTGCTTGGGATTTAATAGCAATAAGGGGTACATATTTCAATCCGTGTGGGCTAAGCTCAATGGCCCACTTCGCCACTCTGCCAGTGGCTTCTCTGTTCTGGATTATATCCCCCAACGGAGCTGAGCTGACAACAGTGATTGGGTGGCCCTGGAAATAGTGCTTCAGCTTCCGGTTTGCCATGAACACGCTGTATACCAGCTTCTGCCAGTGCGGATACCTTTGCTTTGACTCAATGAGAACCTCACTGATGTAGTAAACCGGACGTTGAACCGGATATTCTTTGCCTGCTTCTCTGCGTTCCACCACAATTGCTACGCTAACTGCATGGACATTGGCGGCCAGATATAACAGCAGCGGCTCGTTGTCAATAGGGGCAGTAAGAACTTGCGGCTCTGCTAACTGCCGCTTCAAATCCTCAAATACAGCGTTTGCAACATCGCTCCATATAAACCGATCCATCTTTTTCAGCATCTGATAAAACGGAATTGCCTTCTCTCCCAAACGGCTGATGGATCGGCTTAATGCTGTAATCCGGCTTGCTATGCGCTGGACATCATTGATACAAGCAGCTTTGGTCAAGGATGTGATCGCCTTGATCTTCTCTGGATTAGCCTCTATTCCTCTGTTTGATACTAAGAATCCAAAGAGCTTGCCTGCTGGAACACCGAAGACGCACTTCTCCGGATTAAGCATCATCTTATAAATCCGGAGGTTGTCAAAGGTTTATTTTAAATCCTCTATTAGCGTCTCCTCCTTCCTTGATTTCACCACAATGTCATCAACATAAGCATGGACATTCTTTCCGATCTGTCCTTTGAGACAGTTCGGCACCCAACGTTGATAAGTTGCTTGGGCACTCTTGAGTCCAAAAGGCATGGATACATAGCAGAAGGCTCCAAAGGGAGTTATGAAAGCTGTCTTTTCCTGGTCCTTGACTGCCATCTTGATTTGATGATACCCTGAATATGCATCCAAAAAACTTAGCCGCTCACATCCTGCCGTAGCATCAATAATCTGATCAATACGGGGGAGAGCAAAAGGATCAGTTGGGCAAGCCTTGTTTAGGTCTGTGTAATCCACACACATCCTCCACGTTCCATTTTTCTTTAACACCAGAACCGGATTAGCCAACCACTCCGGATGAAACACTTTGACTATGAATCCTGCGGCCAAAAGCCTGGCCACTTCTGCACCTATAGCCTTGCGCCTTTCTTCATTGAAGCGGCGCAAATACTGCTTGACCGGTTTAAACTTTGGATCAATATTAAGACTGTGCTCAGCGAGTTCCCTCGGTATACCTGGCATGTCGGAAGGCTTCCATGCAAAGATATCCCGGTTCTCACGGATGAACTCGATGAGCGTGCTTTCCTATTTGGGGTCTAGGTTAGCACTGATAATGAACTGCTTGGATGAGTCTCCTGGCACAAAGTCAATTTGCTTAGTTTCATCTGCCAATTTAAACTTCAACGCCGGATCATGCTCTGTGGTTGGCTTCTTTAACGGGGGCATATCCGCCGGATCAACATTGTCTTTGTAGAATTTTAACTCCTCCGTAGCACATACTGCCTCTGCATACGCTGCATCTCCTTCCTCGCATTCCAATGCTATCTTGCGACTTCCGTGAACCGTGATGGTTACCTTGTGACCCGGCATTTTAAGCTGCAGATAAACATAACACGGTCTAGCCATGAACTTGGTGTAAACCGGCCTTCCAAACAGAGCATGATATGGGCTTTTGATTTTCACGACCTCAAAGGTCACTGTCTCTGATCTAGAATCCTGCTCATCCCCAAAGGTGACTTCCAGATCAATTTTCCCAACTGGGTAAGCCGATTTACCTGGCACCACTCCATGGAATACTGTGTTGGACTATCTCAACTACTTATCTGTCAACCCCATACGCCGGAAAGTCTCATAGTATAGGATGTTGATACTGCTGCCGCCGTCCATAAGTACCTTTGTGAACTTGTAGCCACCCACCTGTGGTGCCACCACTAAGGCCAACTGGCCCGGATTATCAACCCGTGGCGGGTGATCCTCTCTGCTCCACACAATGGGTTGTTCCGACCAACGTAAAAAACGTGGCGTCGCTGGTTCAACTGCGTGTACTGCTCGCTTCAGAACCTTTTGATCTCGTTTGCACAAACTTGTGGTGAAAACATGATATTGTCCACTGCTTAGCTCCTTCGGATTACTCTGGTATCCGGATTGCTGCTGCTGCTGGCGCTGCTGATTGCCTTGGTTATTGTAACCACCCTGACCATGTTGCTGGTTATGTTGATGCTGACCGTTGCTGTTGTAGTTATTGTTACCGCCGTGATACCCTGATCCGGAACCATTACCCTGGTAACCCGGACCCTGAAAACCGGAACTCGAGCCGCCGCCGGGGTGTCTGTGGTTATATCTGGCTTGTTTCATGGCCTCTATCATGATCCGGCAGTCCTTCCATAAATGCTTAGACGGGTTCCCCTCCATACTGTGTTTAGGGCAAGGCGCATTTAACTGTTGATCTAGATTGAAGAATTGCCCTTCGCTACGCGGAGGTGGTTTACCCTTGCGGCGCTGCCCGTTTCCCTGAACGTTGGTATTGGCCACAAAATCGGAACCGCCCTCCGCTTTTCGCTTACCATTGTACCCCATTCCTACCGAATTAGCTTGCGCCGGTTTACCAGCCTTGTTTGATTTTCTGGACTTGTCCCCGTCTGCATCTGGGTACTTGGTGTTATCAGAATCCCCATATTTCACCAGAGCGCTCATGAGCGTGCCCATGTCATTGCAATCGCGTTTAAGCCATCCTAATTTCAGTTTCAGAGACTCAAACCGGCAATTGTTTTCCAATGTCACTATCGCCGTACTAGGGTTGATGCTATTAGAAGAGTGCAGGATTTCTGACACTCGTCGCACCCAACTGCTCGTGGGTTCCTGCTCTCCTTGAACACATGCTGCTAAGTCTACCACCGACATTGGCTGCTTGCATGTGTCTTTGAAATTTTTGATAAACTGGCGACATAACTCACCCCATAATCCGATGGAGTTAGGCGGTAGGCCCTTTAACCATGTCCGGGCTGTGCCCTCAAGCATCATGGTAAAGTACTTGGCGCATGCCGCTTCATCCACATCAAGCATCTCCATAGCCATCTCATAACTTTCCACCCACGCCTCTGGAGCCAGATCCGCTGTGTAGTTGGGTACTTTGCGCGGGCCTTTGAAGTCTTTGGGTAATTTCACGCTTCGTATAGCGGGGATGAGACACTCTACTCCAAAAGAACTTGCCGTGACTCCCGTTTCTGCTGTGGTTGGGTAAACCGGCGTCGCTTGACGGGTGTCCTCGCGGGCAGTATGTATGGCCCGGTTTATCGCCTCTTGGGCGTGTGTTTCTGCTCCTGCCGGATTATCCTGCCTGTGGCGGTGACATCTCCGCTCGCTGCTAGACACGGCCGGTTCATCCCAGTGTCTAGTGTAACTCCGGCTTGGGCGGGGGGTTGAATGAATCCTCTCCCAGCTATAAGAGTACGCCTGCTGCTGTGTCAGCGCTGTGTCCAGTAATTCCTTAGCCCGGCGTGCTTCCATCGCCATGGGGGATGTCCCCTCAGCGGGTAAAGCGGCCAGTCGTGAAGCGGCGGCGACAATGTTATCCAACGGGTTAGAATAATGGCCGGGAGGGGTGGGGACGTGTGGGATTGGTATAACTTGGCGGTTTCGCTCTGCAGCTGGCGGCTGAACCGACGGGCCAGTCCCCGGAGCTCCTCCCCGGTTTCCCTCTGGTCGGTTGCTGCCTCCCGCTCCTGGTGTGCCAAAGAGATTCCTCGCCTGGTAAACCGGCGGTAAACGAGTTTGCTACCTTCTGTACATTACCTCTTGTGCAGAATTCTGATCCACCCCGAGCCGGAAAGCTTGGGAGTCTAGTTCTGCTTGCCTTGTAGCCATCATGGCTTTCTCTGCATCCAGATCCCGTTTAGCCTGTTCAATCCGGCCCTTCAGCTGAAGGATCTCCGCATCATGTTGCGCCTTGTCGGCAGGGGCCACTTCTGCTGTTGCAAGCGTCGTCAACTCTCCGATCAAGGTGGATAGGACGTCAGAGGGTGATGGGGTTCGGTTGCCTGCCCCAACACCCGCTACCTCTGAGGTGAACGCCCCGGTCATCGAGGGCTGCTGCGTAGACTGTGATCCGGCCATGAAAACAGCCACCCGGTTTGGCGGATCGAAGGGGTCCGGAATACTATCACCATCGGATATCCCCTCAGATCGGCCGTCCTACAACAAATACAAAGGTTCGGTCTCTCCGGATGAAGATTCATCGTCAGAGTAGACACTGTCTCGCCACCAGAATCCGATCTGTCCTCGGCTTGGACTCCATGTACTACTCCAACGAAAACACGCTTCACGACGGGCTGAATCCGGGTCGATCTCGCACGCTGAGCCGGCTCGACGATGTTGGGGAAGATGTCCGGCTCAGGTCCCGGTTCGCCAATCTTGCCAATGAAGACGTGGATGCTGCCGATGGGGACCCGGTACCCGTATTCGATCGAATCGGCCTCGGGGCCCCAGCCTGCGTCGTCGATGTAGATCCGGACACGGCGACTCTTGGTCATCCGACAACCGCGTAACCCTTGAGTCCTTCAAAGCTGCCCTTCAAGAACTCGAAACCATCGTGCGATAGCCCCATGGTGGGGGCCAACTGTCGTGGAATTAGCACGGCAGATGTCCGGTTTAGAGGACTTAGGTGTGAGGCCATCGCGCGAGTTAGCTTGAAGAGGTTAAAAGCACAGAAAGGACACAGAGGGTTTATACTAGTTCGGCCCCTTCGATGAAGGTAAAAGCCTACGTCTAGTTTGGTGTGGTATTGCTTGTGCGTCGATGAACAGGGAGCGAATCGCTTGCCTGTCTCTCGAGCTGTTGTCTCTTGTCCTAAACCGTCGCCGGGTCGTCCCTTTATATAGGAGGTGACGCCCGGTCCGGTTTGCAGAGTCCCGAGGCCGGCTCATAAACGTGTCCGCTTCGGTCTCTACTCTTTTTATCTTACATCCCAAGTTACATGATATGACGGTTTACAAACCGTGGGCCTTATACATGGGCCCTAAACCTCTATGGGCTGTAACCTCTTGTACATATTCTACGGGGCTTGTAATAACACAATTATGTCAATGTAATCCGGATCTTCCTGGCCGGTTTATACCTGCTAGTAATATCCTTGACACACGATCCTTGAACTTAATTAATTTCCTTCTTCATGTATTAGTAATTAATTACTTCTCTATACCTTACCTTATTTCTGAGATTTTCTTGGATTTAACATCAAATTTTTTGAGCTTGCTATTTGAATTCTAGGGTAATTGAGTGGTATACTCCTTTGGTGGACATAGCGGTTTATCCTGGGATTTGTTTTGTTTTATCTAACTGCATTCTGCTGCGTGGTATGGGATCAGTTCGATTCTGGTTTGGCCATCGATAGGTGCATGCACTGACTGGGCATGAACTTCAGAGTGATATGTTTGGCTATGTTTTCTGGCTGGGTTAAGAATGTTGGTAATGGCTCTATTGCAATGCGTTATAACGGAGTTGAATCTTCTCCATCACGGGTTTCTCTTCCTCAAGATATGCTATTGTTTTCCTACAACAGATCTCACGGAGGTTGTTGTTGACAATGTGTATGGTGCGTTCTTTTTCAAATATAATGATGGAGATTATTTGTCACGCTGTGCTATTATTTGCCCAACAAATTCAGTTGTGGACAAATTGAATGATGTTGTTTTCAAACGTGTGCCTGGTGTGTCCACCGGCTGCTGAAGTTACTATCCTATATCGAAGTCTACAGAGCCTGTTGATGACGTTGAGTTGTTTTATCCTCCTGAATTATTGAACTCCATTACCATAAATAATTTTCCACAACATAGGATACCGCTCAAGGTTGGCGTCCCATTATGCTTCTAAGGAATATCAATCAGTCAACGGGTTTATGTAATGGGACACGGTTGATTATTACTCGACTGGGTGACAGAGTTCTGGAAAGGGAAATTATTACTGGTTCCAAGTTCCAACAAAGGAGGACGTGTGTGTGTTCCACGCATAGTTTTGAACTCAACGGGTTCTAAATGGCCTTTTACGCTTCGACGGTGTCAGTTCCTGATGGCTTCTCGCCCCTCGTTGGTTACCCCAAGTGGAAGGTTGAGATGTAGCGTAGCGGCAAATTTTCCTTGGCAAAGGTACCAAGGATCGAATCTCGTGAGACTCCTAGGGTCGACAAGTAGGTGTCAACGGCGCCATAAACTTAGCGGATATATATGCGAAGGGGGGCAGCCAAAGGCGGAGCAGGGGCCCCAGGCGCCCCCCTGGCGCGGCCAGGGGTGGGGCCGCGCCAGGTGGCCGCCTGGGCCTCCCCTGGCTCCCCTCTGGCCCATCTTTGGTTCTTCGCGAAGCTTCCTGTACGCTGATTTTTCCTATATTTTTTCCTGAATTTTTTGGAGCACTTTTAATATAGGGGAAACCTGAAATAGAAAAACAGCAGAAAACAGGAACTAGCACTGTGGTGCACTGAGTTAATAGGTTAGTCCAAATATGATCAAAAGTGTATGGAAGTGCATCAATATCATAGCAATATCACACAAAAGAAGCATGGAGCAAGCAGAAATTATAGATACGTTTTGGACGTATCAACATCCCCAAGCTTAATTCCTGCTCGTCCTCGAGTAGGTAAATGATAACAAGCATAATTTCTGTGGTGACATGCTACCAACCATATAAGAACTTTTTAAGTAAAGCAATCAAGGCATGTAATTCAATTCAAGTCATAACAAGAAAGAGTCTATATTAGCATTGTAACAAGCAACATAAGAACATAAAGGTGCAAGAGCTCTCGCTGTCCGTGACTCGAATGTCTCCAAATGGTGTTTGCGTGCAAGAAAGGGGATAGGGATATACGAGAGAGTAAAACATAGTTTTTGTATTGTTGAGAACTTAATCTACTAAATTTTCACACTTGGTCTTCTTTGGAATCTTATCTTGACTCATCCCCAGACCACTAGCCAGGTACAAGTCAAAATGATCCACTCCCTTTCGATATTTTGAGCACTCATGCAATGGATGAGCGTAAGCAAGAAAGTTGACACTTAGGATGGTAAAGAGAGAAAAATGATGGAGGGGGAAGACAAAAAAGGTGTGAAAGGCTCACATCAATGAGGACAATCATAGGCGAGAGAAAGCCAAATGATAGATATGATGTGAGGAGTAGGGATTGCCATGCAACGGATGCACATATGAGCTAAGATAAGCTCTCCAATGGAACTAGTGGGGGTGCATCCAACTTGCTCGCTCAAGAAGACCTAGAGCTCTTTTGAGGAGGCTCATCATTGGAATATACAAGCCAAGTTCTATAGTGTGAAGGTCCCCACATAGCTATATGCATGAATGATAATCTCTATGGAGTACAAGGTATAATATGGAGTACGAGTGTGGATCAATCAAAAGGAATAGTAGTGTGCCCCCTTCTCTCTTTTTATTTCTTTTTCTCTTTTTTCTCTTTTTTTTATTTTTTTGTGGCCTCAATGGCTCTTTCTATTTAACTCACATTTGTCCTCTTTGGGATCTTTTGATTTTGTCCTCTTTGGGATCTTTTCCTCACTTTAGGGGCAACACTCTATATATTACAAGAAGTATAGAAGATCTTTCACACTTTACAAAAGTACTCAACATAAAGAAAATGAAACTATCATGATGTATGCAAATGTATGCCTCTGCCAGTGTAGCAGGATATGCAATGATACTAGCGCGTCATGTAGCAATGATTAGGGCAAGGCCCAACTAGCATGCGGCTCATCGATCAAGCAAAAGCATGTATGACATGAAGATCAAGTCATGAGAAGATGGATGTTGCATGGCAATGTATCTCGGAAAGGCTATGGAAATGCCTTGATAGGTAGGTATGGTGGCTGTTTTGAGGAAGGATATAATGAGGCTTATGATGACAGAGCGTATCGTGCCAAGGATTTGGATGCACCGGCGAAGTATGCGCCAACTCTCGAGGTGAGAAAGGGCAATGCACGGTACCGAAGAGGCTAGAAAAATATGGCTAGGTGGAAGTGTCAACTTTCGAATACTCACATTAGTACGAAGAACTCATGCACTTATTATCGATAACTCTCAATCTAATTAGGAGGTTCACAAAGAGACAAGTACCCCGAGGAGGAGTGTATGGGGGTTTGGTTATCCTTGTGCATCCTCGACTCATGGTACGTGAGTGTACTCTAATATTCGATCCCTCCAAAGATTAGTGATCCATCTAGTAGCTAAAGTTCTCAACTATTTTGTAGCTTTTCGAAAATAAACACGGATTGCCCAAAATACGACATCTATCACTAATAGGCTAAAGCTCTTGACACCAAAAGTTCAGACATTACTCATGGCAATACCTCAAAACTATTGCAAGTTACTACTAAAATTAAATAGCAACCTCAATTACCTACTTTAAGTTAAGACACACAACTCAGTGCACAGGCAAACTCTCTTAACAAGATAAACATGAAAACTCAAGAGAGTTCAGCAACCAACTAAACAAAAGCTCTTTAAAAAGAAAAGCATGAAAACTAAGAGCTAAACATGACAGCAGCTATGGAAAGACAAAGAACACACACAGCAAAGATAAGCATGAAAATCCTATGTTGTGTTCTAGGTTGAAGTGGAGCGTGTTTCTCTCCCACACAAAGAAAGCTGGGTTCTAACTTGTTATGAACAGCAAGCAAAGCTAAAGAAAACTAAAAAAAGAAACTAAGAGCAAGACGCTTCAAGCATAGCACATAACGCATGAAGTGATAAAATTATAGTGGAACGAAAGACGAACTGATAATTGTTGATGGAGAAGGGGATGCATGGGGGCATCCCCAAGCTTAGACGCTTGAGTCTTCTTGAATATTTCTTGGGGGTGCACGGGGGCATCCCCAAGCTTGAGCGTTTGACCCTCCTGAATCTTCTTTTATCATCTTCCCTCGCACACTTGAAAACTCCCTTCATACATAACTCATCATAATCTGATTAGCGAGGTTAGTACCCACAATAAAATAATTTTTCCCTACTGGAAATAAAGATAATCTTGAAGAGCTACTGTTTCTCAAGATTGCCAAAAGGTTTTTGCAAAGAAAAAGCAGCTCAAGGTTTGCAAAACGAAGAAAAGGCAAAACAGGACAGAATCTGTGAAAAACAGACCAGCAGGTAGTAAATAATTTTTTCGGGGCACTTCTGCAACTCAAATCAAAAAACTCAGAACAGACGCTCCAAAGACAATTGTATAGAGCATGCTGTCAAAACAATTCAGATCAAAAAGATGATCTGGTGATTTTATTCGAATTTTTCTGTCCAAGGACAGAATCTGTTTTCTGGACAACACGTCACAACTTTTGAACTTTCTTGCAATCGGAGGCTAAACTTGGCACAAAGCTGAAAAGAAAAGATACAATGATGATGCTACCGTAGTAACAAACATCAAGACACAAAAAAGCAAAATAAAACCTAATTCGTTGTGGGCTGCCTCCCAAAAGCGCTTTCTTTTATGCCTTTAAGCTAGGCATGATGCAAAAAGAGAAGATCAAGTTTTATCAAGAGTAAGAGAATAGCTAGCCCGTGTAACGGACTCAAAAGGAAACTTAATCTTCTTCTTGAGAGGGAATTGGAATTTTATATTCCCCTCTTTCATGTCAATGATAGCACCAACGGTGCGAAGAAAAGGACGTCCCAAAATAATTGGACATGAAGGTTCACATTCAATATCCATAATAGTAAAATCAACGGGAACATAATTGCCATTGACAATGATAAGAACATCGACGATCTTCCCCAAAGGTTTCTTTACGGAAGAATCAACAAGACGAACACCAAAAGAACAAGGATCAAAAGGTTTCAATTCAAACATATCGTACATTCTTTTGGGCATAACGGAGGTACTAGCTCCAACATCACATAAAGCATAGCAAGAGAAGTTATTCAACTTAATTTTAATCATAGGATCCCAACTATCTTCTAGCTTTCTAGGTATGGAGGCTTCTACCCTAAGCTTCTCCTCCCTAGCTTTGATAAGAGCATTAGTGATATGCTCCGTGAAGGCAAGATTAAGTGTGCTAGTGTGGGGATCTCTAGACATCTTGTGAAGAAAACCAATAACTTCAAAAAGGGTGCAATTATCAACATCAAGGTCACTACTATCAAGTAAAGTGGTAGTGGTGTCCTTTAGGCTCACTTGTTTGGTAGCTTCTATGGTCATAGGAGTTTCTTCTTCTACGGTTGAGGTCATAGCATCACCATTAATAGGTCCAATGGGACTAGGAGTGCATTGGGTGCTAAAAGTTTGGATATCCTCAACAACTTGGATAGTAGCAATAGTGTGGTGGGTAGGAAGGCTCTTAATTCTATCCTCTTCCTCCTTTTCTCTAGGCCATCTCTCTTTAAGTTTAGCCATCATCCTAATGTTTTCATTAATTTGCACTTGAATAGCATTCATAGGAGTGGTCTTCCTCTCCTCAAGAGGAGAAGTTCTAATTTTAAGCAACTCTACCTCATGGGCTAAATTGTCTACCTTCGAAGAGAGATTATCTAGTTTGTCTAGTTTTTCTTCTACACTCTTATTGAAGGCCTTTTGGGTAGTGATGAAGTCTTTAAGCATAATCTCTAGTTCAGAAGTGGAGTTCTTGGTGCTAGGATAAGCATTGTTGTTCCCATAGGAATTAGAGGGGAACGGTCTAGGGTTGCTACCAAAATTACTCCTATAAGCATTGTTATCGAAATTGTTTCTCGAGATAAAGTCCACATCTACTTGATCTTGAGCAATCAAAGAATTTAAAGGAACATCATGAGGATCAATAGAAGATTGCTTGGAAAGTAGAGACATGATCAAGTGAACTTTTTCATTTAGGGAGGAAATCTCCTTGACAGAGTTTACCTTCCTACCTGTTGGAGCGCGTTCGGTGTGCCATTGGGAATAATTGGTCATCATCTCGTCGAGAAGCTTCGTGGCAGCACCAAGTGTAGTTGACATAAAGGTTCCTCCCGCGGCTGAATCTAACAAGTTCCGCGAGGTAAAGTTCAAGCCTGCATAAAAAGTTTGGATAACCATCCAAGTAGTCAAACCATGAGTAGGGCAGTTCTTGACAAGAGATTTCATGCGTTCCCAAGCTTGGGCAACGTGTTCATTATCCAATTGTTTAAAATTCATTATGTTACTCCTTAATTGGATAATTTTAGCAGGGGTAGTACTTCCCAATAAAGGCATCCTTGCACTTGTCCCAAGAATCTATACTATTCCTAGGCAAGGATTGAAACCAGATTTTAGCTCCTCCTCTCAAGGAGAAAGGAAAAAAGCTTAAGCTTAACAATATCATCATCTACTTCTTTGTACTTTTGCATATCACAGAGCTCAACAAAATTATTCAAGTGCAAAGCAGCATCATCTCCAGCACCGGAGAATTGATCTTTCATAACTAGGTTCAGCAAAGCAGGTTTAATCTCATAAGAAGGTGCTGAAGTGGCAGGTGTAGCAATAGGCGTGCAGATAAAGTCATTGTTGTTATGACTAGTGAAGTCACACAACTTGGTGTTCTCGGTGGAACCCATAGCAGCAGCAAGCAAGATAACTATTTTTGTGATTTTTGGTAAGGGACACTAAAGCAAAAACTGAAAGGTAAACTAATAAGACTAAAAAGCAAAGATAAAAGATAGCATGCAACTCCCCTATCTTGAAGAGTGGAGTCCCCGACAACGGCGCCAGAAACTTGCTTGATGGCTTCTCGCCCCTCGTTGGTTACCCCAAGTGGAAGGTTGAGATGTAGCGTAGCGGCAAATTTCCCTTGGCAAAGGTACCAAGGATCGAATCTCGTGAGACTCCGAGGGTCGACAAGTAGGTGTCAACGGCGCCAGAAACTTAGCGGTTGACGGGATCTGCACACAGATACAGATAACTTTGCTCCCAACGAGTACAGAGAGGTTGTCAATCCCTCCGGCCTTGTTGTTTACAAAGGATCAAACACAAGAGATAATAATGATAGCTACGACTGCAACTAGGAAATAAAAACAGGAAGTAAATAGAAGGTGTGATCAGCGGTGGTAATATGGACCGGGGTCCCATGATGTTCACTAGTGATGTCTCTCTCCCAAAAGACGAGAAAACAGCAAAGCGAGGTAAACAAATTACAGCTGGGCAATTGACAGGATTATGTGCGCAAACCAATGCTAACTATGCTGCAAAGAAAGGTAGAGACTCAAAAGCATGGGCGGTACGCCAAGGCAAGTAGACCGAAATCCATCTGCATCTACTACTAATCATCCACCTTGAGATATCTATCCAGAACATCTCGCTGGTATTAAGTTGCGAATCCCACCCAAAGTGTAAACTCAAAGCAACAGACAACTGCATTAAAAGAACTTTGCGTAAAGTAAACAATACTTGCACCCGCAAGTACAAGCACCGTTGTTTTCTCCCTTGTGGCAACAGCACATCCCCTAGACTCATGTTTCTGTCACTCAAGCTAGTCATCAGGGGGCATGAACCCACAATCAAGCATAACGCTCCCTCTTGGAGTTACTACCTACTACTTGGCCAAAGCAATAAACAGCAACGGAGAACATGCAAGAATTACTCAAGAACAAAGATATAAAAGAGGTGAATCAAATATATTACTCAAACACAATCTGAACATAGTCTCATAATCCATCAGATCCCAGCAAACTCAGCAAAGCAACAGCAGAAAGATTACATATGTGCCTCGATCATGTAGGGCAGCTCACGAGGTCTAAACCATGAAGAGCAAAGAGGGAAGGAGAACATCACATAGCTACTGATCATGGACCCATGGTCCAAGATGGACTACTCATGACTCATCCGGGAAGCGTCCATGGTGGTGGAGAAGCTCCCGGTGATGGTTCTCCCCTCCGGCAGGGTGCCGGGAAGAGTTCTCCTGATGCTCCCGATCTTGAAAGCGCTGCGGCGGCGGAACAGAGGCGAGATTGCGAAAAAGGGTTCTGTCCTCGAGGGTTTCGGGACGAGAGGGATATATATGCGAAGGGGGGCAGCCAGAGGCGGAGCAGGGGCCACAGGCGCCCCCCTGGCGCGGCCAGGGGTGGGGCCGCGCCAGGTGGCCGCCTGGGCATCCCCTGGCTCCCCTCTGGCCCATCTTTGGTTCTTCGTGAAGCTTCGTGTACGCTGATTTTTCCTATATTTTTCCTGGAATTTTTGGAGCACTTTTAATATAGGGGAAACCTGAAATAGAAAAACAGCAGAAAACAGGAACTGACACTGTGGTGCACTGAGTTAATAGGTTAGTCCAAATATGATTAAAAGTGTATGGAAGTGCATCAATATCATAGCAATATCACACAAAAGAAGCATGGAGCAAGCAGAAATTATAGATACGTTTTGGACGTATCAGTTCCCGATTAGGCTGTGCTATGCCATGACGATAAATAAGAACCTAGGACAGACTTTGTCTAAGACATGTGTGTATTTGAGAGAGCCGGTGTTTTCTCATTGGCAGTTATATGTTGCCGTGTCTCGTGTTACATCCCGCAGTGGTCTTAAATTTCTAATTGAAGATGAGCATTGATGCCCATCTTCTCAGACTAGTATAAGTGTTGTCTACAGAGAAGTTATCTTAAGATTGTAAGAGACGATTAGTAAGTACTCCCTCCGTTCGGAATTACTTGTCTCGGGAATAGATGTATCTAGAACTAAAATACATCTAGATACATCCATTTCTGCGACAAGTAATTCCGAACGGAGGGAGTAGTGTTGTACGTACTGTAGCAATTTTGGTGGACTAGCTTGCAGATTATATGTATGCATGTATTAGCTGGATCAGAGTGTGAGATTGTACTTTATATAATATGTGGTCGTGTTACCAGTTTTACTTATGGTTACGGCTACAATAACGTACAGGTTTTGCAACTACTCCCTCCGTCCCAAAATACTTGTCATCAAAATGAACGAAAAGGGGTGCATCTAGAACTAAAATACATCTAGATACATCCCTTTTATTCATTTTTATGACGAGTATTTGTGGACGGAGGGAGTACATGGGTACATCTTAGTTTGGTTGAACATTCATGAACTTCTGTGCACTTTGGACATGCATACACGTAGGCACACACTTAGACATGGTTGGTACATTAATCTTATTCTCACTACAGGGAAAGCAAGGCTATGGAGGGCATGACTACAAGAAAATAGTGCTACAAGAAAGCAAACACGCAGGAACAGTGCACTTCAGTTCAGCAGATCTGTTAATAAGCCACGTAGTTCTTCTTCTGCACTGATAATATCTGGAAGTACATCCATTTGTGCACTCTTCTCACCAGGAGATGTATAGGCTTTGAAAGTAGTGGATCTTGCAGCATCCATAAACTTATGGAGGTGTTTGTTTTATCAAGTTACAGGGTGTAACAGCTCTGTATTGAGAAAATCAAAGCTTGTTTGGTTCGTCTGTGTAATGGAAATAGGTACCTTGCAGGGAACTGACCGCCGACGAGGACAAGTTGGGGCGACAACGATGTGTACCAGGCGATGGGGCCACGACCAAGGAGGAGGAGAAGGCGCACGTCCGGGCGGTTACTCGACGACCATCGGAGGTGGGCACAGGTGGCTCGACCATGGTGGCATCGGTTCCCTTTTGGGAACGATGGGAGAGCAGAGGACCCCTAGATGAGATGCAGGTCGTGCCCGGTGGCTGGCATGGCGCGGATGCGGTGGCACTGCACGTGGAAGAGAGGATCGAGGGGAGACAGAGGAGGGCTCGAAGGAGATCGGGGAGGCGCCGGAGTCGGACTCGAGGAGGATTAGGGAAGCGGCAGCACTGGTCCAGGGGGAGGGGGTCGTGGGAGGAGGAGATCGTGCGGTAACACAACAGTTTACGGGGGGTCGTGGGTGGTATCGATCGACAGCAAGCCTAGACCTGTTTACGGAGGCATCGGATGACAGCGTACATGTACCAAACGTGCGTAACGTTTTCAGTTTCCGCTGTAAACAGGTAACGTTTTTTTTTGCCGGAAACAAACACCTCCTATGTGTTTTCTATAACCTTTCGTTTATCAGATGGTTTATTTGTTTAAAAAGTTTATTATGCCTTTCTAGCTCTTCATGCTATCGTAGAAGACTCTCTTCTTCTGTACGTTCTTCTATTTATTCATTCAGACCTTCCACTATTATGTTATATTTTTTCGTGAGGAAACTGACCATTTCTTCTGCAGTTACTTCTTCTTTTTCATGGATTGTGCTCAACTTGATATATACAACTGTGATGTATGGACAGGCGCGGCGTGCCGCCGCGCGGGAAAAAGCTAGTAATCAACTACTAGCACTTGTATACGGGCGGTTTCTTATACTCCAATAAAAAAAGACAGAGCCGGTTTAGTAGCCGCTAGGCAGGCCGCGAACCGAACGCATACAACACATGCTAGCGTGACCAGGCAATAAAGGACATCATCTCAGGCTCAGTCCATACACCTATTTGTCCCACGTATAATGTTGTGGGCACCATCCAAACTAACCCTATGACGGCCAATGTAAGTTAAGTTAGGTCGAAAGTTGGATTTTTTTCCCTTGCTAGTTTATGTTCGTTGCTTTGCAGTAGTTTTTTCTGGTTGTTTTTATAATGGCTTTAATGTTTCCTCACAATTTTGTTTTTCTTTTACTAGCATAGATGCCCGTGCGTTGCAACGGGAGGAAAAAATCTCACTCGCCCATATGTAGCCCCCAAGTCTTAGGCAGGACTGCCAATTGTGTGTAAACAACCCCACCATGGCTGCGATGTGAGACACGCCTGCGATGTCCCAGCAGTAATGCAAGACACATCTGCCCTTCTCCCGCTAGAGCAATTCCAC
Source organism: Secale cereale (assembly GCA_902687465.1). Classification (NCBI taxonomy): domain Eukaryota; kingdom Viridiplantae; phylum Streptophyta; class Magnoliopsida; order Poales; family Poaceae; genus Secale; species Secale cereale. The sequence goes on along the minus strand of LR738710.1, from coordinate 437,461,710 downwards.
CCTCCACCACAGGAACTCTGGATCATCCTCCCTTGCGATCCATGCTGCAGCACCAACAGGACGCACACCTAGCATAGAGAACCCAAGAATTACATAGCGAGGTTAGGGTATAACAACCGAGAATTCCTTGCAGTCCTCAGATGAGAGAGAGGAGGATTTATGGGCGTCTGAAGAGCTTGAAGAGTTCTGTCCAAATTAGCAAGAAAAATAAGGGGTTCAAGCCGACTAATAAGCCTTGTATGGAACCAAGGTAGCAATATCTCTCACTTTCCATCTTTAGTAGAAGCACACAAAGCAGATTTAACAGTTGATTTCACATTCCACTTACTTTTTACTGTGTAAGTGAAAATGGCTACTCCAATAAGTAACAAACTATTAACTCCATCCAAAAGTTGCACATCGAGACCGAGTTATGGTGATTGCAAGTTTTATTCAGCTACCTTGAGCAATTATTATCCAAATACGCATCTTATATTTTCAAAATTGACATGGATAATTACTATTTTCTTGAACCCGGGACATTATTCTCACGTACTTGGAACAATATTCTTGAAAAGAATGCTTGATTTACTAACAATCGCATGGTGATGGCTGAGTAGACTTGATAAACAATTGTTGTTGTCCAAGTCGACGAGCTAGCATAGGATGATGTGAGAGCCGCCTGGACAGATAATCATCAATTGTATCTACTAGTCTAGTAGCACCTGGCACCGTCCCAAAGATCTCAGTTTCGGGTATGATGCAATGAAGCCGCTATGGTTACCCTGGTAAACGTGTAAACATGACAAATCCAAAAATGCCTAACCATTAATACATTGGCAGCCTGCAAGTATTTCTTAGCTCTAACCCTCCATGTTCAACAGCATGCTCTGGGCAACACCTCAGAAGGTGCTAAATTTGTGCAAGACAAACAAAATACAAACAAAATATAGAGTTAGTAATGCCATTCAACATTATTAATTGGTTTTTAGTTCTAGAGATATAGGATTATCTTATAAAACCTTTCAGTGTTGTTTCACTAACATGTCGTTCAATATTCCAGAAGCCATAAAGACGTCGTAGTAGCCGTTAGCAGCATTGTAGCCATAACTTGTATTGCCATTTGAATACACCTTCGAACAACAGTATAATTAAATGCATGTTAGCCATAATTTATCCTCGAGTAGATAATAGTTCACCAGAAAAAAAATGTGTAAGATGTAACCTATTGCACGAACACCTTACTTGATAGGTTATACTTGCGTCCAGCGAACACCTTGTTTGATGACTAAGTAGAAACATAATCTCCGGCAGAAATCATCAACATTCCCTAAAAACTCAATGTTTCTACATATAAATAATTATCATATTACAACCTGATCAGAGAACATGAAGCTGACCATAATTGTGAAACACTGAAGATTATGTGGCCTTGTTGATTCCAGCATGAAGGGCAAGGAGCAGAGGGCATACCTGGTGGTTGTCGTCGGGCCATCGTCTACAACATGGCCTACCCGTAGCTCGATTGGGAGGGTGTCGTAGATGTTGCTGCAAGTTCCGGCTCCTCTGCTGCGGCTGCGGGAGCTCGGCGCGTCGCATCTATGACCAGCATTCCACTTGGAACAACTTCAAAAGTCCAAGCAAGATTTTTTCAGGCATGTTCTTGGAATTGGTTAACATAGAGGCCTAGGCACATATTTGATAAGACAAAAACACAGAGACAACCATTACCACTAATAATGAGTGGAAGGTGATTTGGTTTGTAAGCATAAAACTGAATCAACTTAACTGATCATTCTTATGCCTCTCATTTAGCAAAAACTCCCTCTGTACTGCTAGAACGACATCTATTATGAATTTATGATACAGAGGGAGTATAATTCTTGTGTATTTGGTGCCTGAAACTTGCACCAACTAAAACTACTCTCGAAAGACAGTTTTGAACATCAATTTTTAGACATAATGGATAACGATAAAGATTACAATAATTTAGATACATATATTTGGTGCCCTTAATTCATCTCAGAGAAACACACAATTCGCTGGAAAAATAATGCCAAGCCCAATAGTATTGAGCCATACCATTCAATTCATGTTCTTGATCTCATCCTGTAGGCATCTTTGCTCTGGCCGAGCTCGCTGTTGTAGTCCCTCACCAACGATCTCAAACAGTACTGCCCAGGTTACCTCACCAACCAGAGAGACACTTGATCATTGTGTTCACAGATGAGTTGGATGAATGTGAAACTGAACCCGTTGAAAAATAATGAAAATCTGAACTAAACTGACCCAAAATCAAATCTAAGCCTTTCTATGCATGGCAATGGAGATGAGTTGGATGAATCTGCAACTGAATTCAATTGAAAACAATGAAAACCTGACCAAAACTGAACCCAAATCAAAATTGGAATAATGAAAATCTGAACTAAACTGAAGAAAAATAAAAATCAAAGCCTTTCTGTGTGTGGCAATGAGGATGAGTTGAATGAATCTGCAACTGAATTCAACTGAAAAAATCTTGGAAACCTGAACAAAAGGGAGTATCCTACACAGCTACATAATTTTAACCCTGAGTGGTGCTGGCCATGCCGCATGCAGAACGTGGCGTTGTGCTGCTGTGTGCAAACCATGGAGTTTCGAGTTGCTGCCTCTATGCCCATAGCTCTGCGGGTGCCTGCAGCAGCACGGCCATCTCCTCATCGGTGATGGCGCCCAGCCGCATGAGCTCCACGTCAAACACCTCAGCCGTCCACTCCTCGCGCACCACCGACTGCACCAACGACGTACGGCAGGTTGAGCGCGCCGCCGATGACGTCCTGACCAAAACCGAACCAAAATCAAAATTGGAATAATGAAAATCTGAACTAAACTGAAGAAAAATAAAAATCAAAGCCTTCTGTGTGTGGCAATGAGGATGAGTTGAATGAATCTGCAACTGAATTCAACTGAAAAAATCATGGAAACCTGAACAAAAGGGAGTATCCTATACAACTACATAATTTTAATCCTGAGTGGAGCTGGCCATGCCGCATGCAGAACGTGGCATTGTGCTGCTGCGTGCAAACCATGGAGTTTCGAGTTGCTGCCTCTATGCCCATAGCTCTGCGGGTGCCTGCAACAGCACGGCCATCTCCTCATCGGTGATGGCGCCCAGCCGCACGAGCTCCACATCAAACACCTCAGCCGTCCACTCCTCGCGCACCACTGACTACACCAACGACGTACAGCAGGTTGAGCGCGCCGCCGATGACGTCCTACATGGATGCGTGTGTCGGGGACATGCCGGTGAGGAGCTAGCATAGTCAGAGGCAGGGGACAGAAACAACATCTAAAATAGTGAATTGCTTCCAATGAATATCAAGGGGATATATACCTCTTGTGTAGCCGCCGACAACGATATTGGACGGTTGGATGGACGTTCTTGTTCCTCCGGCGAACTCGGTGCTTCTTCCTTCGGCGAACTCGGCGGCGACATTGGACGTTTCGACGAAAATTGCAATTTTGACGGGATTTGATGGAGCTTCTGGTCCAAGGACGCAACCTGATGGAGATTCCGACCGAGGACCCTTCCTTCTTATACCAGGCAAATCAAATCAGGGTCGGGAAATCCATTGATTGCAGTTGGAGAAGGACACGGTCTCTAATCACGACACGAGAGCAGCAACTCGGACATTGAGAAGGATACGGCGAGGCGGACAGGTCACAGCGGCGTGTGCTCATGCTCGAGCCCCTGCATCCGCACGCGCGCCTGGGGAGCACGTTTCCGACCAGCTTGCTCTTCTCGTCCTGGTGCACCTGCTTGAATCCTGATGAGGAATGAAACGGACGGTGAGCGGCAAGCAGACCACGAGAGAGGGGGCGACGAGGAAGAAAGGTGCACCGAAGCTGGTGGCGTGGGAGTGAAGGTCGCGTGGCTGGCAGTGGCGGCTGCCGACAGGAGGTGGCCGTGATGACGGCGGAGGCTAGAGGACGCGAGCCTCGTCGTGGCCGCTCGCGGGGCCATGCCCTTCCTTTCTTGGAAGAGCGAGACGGGGGAGAATGGGAGCACGGGAGCGTCCCCCTCCCCGGCACTCCTTCTTCTCTTCCGTGGCTCACCGCCGCTGTGGGGCCTCCTGCCGGCGCCGTGGACCACGGGAGCGACTCTGCCGTGCAGAGCGCTCACCTCCTTATCTTGTGCGCCGAGGCTGGAAGAGGCTGTGCTCGTGTGTTTCTTTTTTTTTTTTACTAAACTGCTTGCCCGTGCCTCGAAGGTTTGCTTGCTCGTCTATTTTCCTTTTTACACATGCCCAATATAGAAAGTAACGGCCCAAGCGTTAACGGAAGACGTAGACCAAGCCCGTGAGCGAAAGAATGTTCTAATAAGGAATTTTGACGAAAATCTTTAGTGCTTACTCTAAATTAGTACCACCTTGTTTATATTATGATTTTGTCCACAAATTGTAAAAGCGTATTATGACATGAGAAGAAAGGTATTGTGACGATGAACCCGACAAACTCGTTCCGTGCTTTATTATTAGGTAAAGATTGTTCTTGTTTTTCTTTTGGTTCTCTTAATGCACGGTGAAAAATTCTTTAACATGCGATGAATATTTATCAAATACATTTTTTGTAATATACATTAATTTTTTAATATACAATAGTTTTTTATATAGATTTTTCAATTATATGATGAACATTTTTTAATACACACTACACTGGATATTTTAAAATATACAATGATTTGTTTTCAATACACGCTGACCATTTTTAATACACACTGAATATTTTTAAGATACATATGAATATCTAAAGTACATACTGATTTTTAATAGCACTAAAAAATAAAAGAGAAAAACTAAAAAGCAGCTTGCGCCAGAGTGGGTAGGACTATTTGCTCCAGATTTAAGGCGAGCCTCGCCATCATTCCAACGAGCTTCGAGTAGAGGTCCCCTTATAGAAAAAAAGGAAGGAAAGGAAGTCTCTTTCCCAACCACTGTGTTGCTATACGGATCAGGTTACTTTTTTTTTTTTTGATAACTCGGATCAGGTTACTTGGATCTATTGTTTCTTTTCTTTTTTTTGAGAGAAAGCCGTCACGGCGGTTTATATTTCATGCGCAAAAAATGATACATCGTTTGTTAATACATCTACTAGAAACCCTGGAGGCTTCGATTTCCAAACAATTGTATGAGAGAACTCCGAGTTTCTAGCCAATAAATCTGCCGCCGTATTGGCCTCCCTAAATTTCTAGCAAGAAAAGAACATTCTTCATAAATTTCTAGCAAGAAAAGAACATTCTTCATAAATTGCGGCTGCCGGGCCTAGCGAATTACCACCCCCTTGCATGACTTCGACGACCTCCATGCAGTCGGATTCGACGCAAATTTTATTACACCCAACTTCATTTGCGAGTAAGAGCCCATCTCGCATACCTCTTGCTTCTGCCGTAGCCGCGTCTTCCACAAAAGGGATATCACTGCATGAAGCCGCGACGAAGAAACCAACTTCATCTCGTAAGATTGCACCCGTACCTCCTGTTCCCCTATCAGGATCAAAAGTGTCATCGACATTAAGTTTGAGAACTCCCTCCGATGGCTTAATCCATCCACATCTTCTCAGTTTTGCTTGCTTCGACTTTGCCTTGGAAAAATTCTTAGCAATAGCTAGTATTGCTTGCGCTGACCTGCTTGGTTCATACACATATTCACCATGAGTGTAGCAGTGTCTTTCCCACCAAACGTACCACACTGTAGTGGCCACAAGGTCATTGCGTTGAACATCAGTCATATGAGCCATGGTATTGTTCGTTGATAGAAGAAGATCAGCCAGCACTGATCCGCCATCCCTCTCCAACGCACACACCTCCTGAACCACGTCTTGCAGTCCCAAAATCCTCCAGATTTCTTGAACTCTAGGGCACAAGAACATGGCATGTCTAATACTCTCACAATCTGAAGTGCAAAGAGGACATTGAGAGCTTGTGATTATATGTCTGTTAGCAAGGACTCCATTACAGGGGATGGCGCCAAGCAAAGTTTTCCATACATGAATTTTGATTTTTGCCGGCACATGCAATTTCCAAATGGTACACCAAACTGGACTAGTACTTGATGCTTGTATAGAGTTAGTCATCCTCAACTTTCGTCCGTGTTGATGCTCCCACTCTTCATGGTATGCCGATCTAACCGAAATATTCCACTTCTATTATGGTGCCAAGACACAAAATCATCCATCATCCCCAAAGCCAGTGGGATGTTTAATATGTGTTGCACATCAATAGGCCAAAACAACTCTGATATCAACTGCTCATCCCACACTCTATTTTCTGTATCAATGAGTTCATAAACTTTTGTGATCACAATGTTACCTCTTGGTGTCATTACCTTTCGAGTAGGACTACTAGGTATCCAAGGGTCTTCCCAGATGTTAATCTGTGACCCATCTCCAACTCTCCAAATATGCCCTCGTTTAAAAGACCGAATGCCACTCCATAGACTCTGCCATGTATAAGAACTACCCTTCTTAAGGCCGCAGTTAAGAAGGTCTCCATCAGGGAAATATTTGGCTCTCAAAACTCTAGCACATAAAGAATTTGGTTCACATAACAACCTCCAGCACTGCTTTGCGAGAAGAGCCAAATTAAAACAATGTAAATCTCTAAAACCCATTCCACCCTTTTCCTTTGGAACACACATTTTCCACCAAGCAAACCAGTGCATGTGTTTTTGCAGATCATCATCTCCTCACCAATATTTAGACATAGCTGTGGTGATACTATTGCAAACCTGTTTGGGTAGTTTAAAAACTGACATAGCGTAAGAACTAAGAAGGAATAGCTTGTAAGACAGCCTTAAGTAGCACTTCCCTAGCTCCATAGGATAACAATTTCTCCTTCCAACCTCTTATTCTACTCAAAACTCTGTCAATGAGGTGTTGAAAACAATCTGTTCTGTCCACACCTACAATTGGAGGCAATCCCAAATATTTATCCGTGATGGCTTCCACCATGATATTTAGTGCAGTGCAAACCTCCACTCTAGTATCAACAGGGGTGCAAGGACTAAAGAAAATACTAGACTTGGCCTCGCTCACCATTTGTCCAGAAGCTGCACAATAATCATCAAGTGCCCGCCGGAGGCTAATAGCATTAGTGGCGTATGCTCGCATAAGGATAAGAGAGTCATCCGCAAATAAAAGATGAGATACCGAAGGAGCATCACGACACACCTTCACTCCCATAATATTACCAGCCTCCTCCTCATATGTGATCAAGCTTGACAGGCCCTCGGCACAGAGCAAAAACAAGTATGGTAATAAAGAGTCTCCCTGTCGGAGTCTCCTGGTTGGAACAAAAAAAATCAGTTAACACATTGTTTACTCGTACCTGATATTTCACTGTACGTACACATTCCATGATCATTGCCACCCAGTTTGGTGTGAACCCTATTGTTTCTTGATTCCTCTTAGCGCTTCTATTCCGCGCGTTACCCAGGAATAGTTTTTTTCTAAGAAATGCAAGAATAGCGGGGAACCAATGGGTACCCCGGCGTTCCGGTTTTTTAGGCTGGTTTTCCCTAGATGTTGGGCAAAAAGAATATTTGCACAAAAAACTTCCTTTTTATGTGAAAGGCACATATTTTATTCTCGTGGAGGCAAAACATTGTTTTCATGAGAGCAACACACAACTGTGTCTCTTGAAAAGGGAAAAACATTTTTTCCCTTCCACGAGAGTCACTAATTTATTTCTCGTCGAGGCACAGATTTGATTTCACGAGAGGCACAACCGTACCTCTCAGAAAAGTAAGAAAATGTTTATTTTATTTTATTTTGAACGAGGGGCACATATTTGCTTCTCGTGGAGGCACAAGATTACCTCTCGGAAAGGAAAAACACATTTTATCTTTATTCAACGAGTTGCATAGATTTGCTTCTTGTGGAGGCACAAATTTACTTCCGCGAGAGACACAACTGTGCCTTTCCGGAGAGGGAAAAACACGGTTTATTTCTTTGACGAGAGTCACAAATTTGCATCTCATAGAGGCACAAATTTGCTTCATGAGAGGCATGATTCTGCCTCTTTGAAAAGGCAAAAAAGTGTGGCAAAACCGTGCTTCTGGCTTGATATTTTTTCGTCTGGCTTCTTTCGAGTTTTTTTTGGACGAACAAAATCTTCGAAACCTATTAACATCAGATCTAGTTTCAAAATTCTTGACACGAGAAATCTGATGATGAAAACGGTTCATGATTTGAAAGCATGATTTAAAAGATAATGAAAAAAAGAGAAAAACTCACATGTTGCGACTAGTGACACATATCAGTTAGTTTTTTTCTTCTGTTGAGCGGTACCCCTCGGTTAGTAATTTCGAAAATAACTTCTATTCCACACATATGCCTTGGTGCTGGTAGGCCGACTGGGCGTCAGTCGAGACAACACCTCAAGCGAGGTGCACTTGGCTGACCACTTTGGTGAGCTCACTTGAGCCATTTTTTTGGTATTTTTCTTTTCTGTTTTTCTTCGAAAAGACCAGCTGTTGGATTTTTATGAAGCTAACTATTCAAAAAGTTCTTACTAAGTAAATTAAACAAAAACTGAACACATATTTAAAATCATAAATGGAAATAATTTCAGCATCTATAATAAAAAAATAAAAGGTATATTCATATAAAAGAGAAAAGGAACAAAAAATGAATAAAAACTGAAAAAGTAAAAAGAAGGCAAGGGG
>LR738710.1:437426611-437452839 GCA_902687465.1 Secale cereale | reverse complement strand
GGGGGAGGTGGGCGACTAACGTGCAAATCGGACTCAACGCGCGCCAGCCATCAAATCTTGTCCAAAACCATTGCAACGTTTGTTGTGTTCCCACTGCAACTGATAATTAGAGTGAAGCATTCATGTTGGTGCATGTTGCAACGTGAGTCGGGCTGCCAACGCAACTTGGGCCTTGTTGCAATTCCTCGGCTGTCATGCGTGAGTCGAGCTGGTGCAGGTTGCAACGTGAGCCGTGTTGCCACCCTGACTTGGATTGTGTTTTTTAATACAGTACAAGCGCTCATATAAACGTGCATACACTCATCCTTATGAACGCAGACGCGCACACCCTATCCAAATGAGCATCTCCGAAAAACTGAGCCGTCATATCATTTTGAGATTTTTATGAAGTCAGCGTAGGCGCCTCGTAGTCGACGAGAATGTCTCCTCCTAGTAAGCGCACATCGCCGGAAATTCTGAAATAAATTCAAGATAAATGCGGGCATCAGGACTTGAACCCTAACGAGCTGACCGGCTGAAGATACCACCGTCCTTCTAACCATCCAAACACAGGTTGATTCGCAACTTGGGTCATGTTGCAAGTCCCTATGCATATCATGCGTGTATGGGTATGTTGCATGTCGTTCGATAAAATCAGATCTGAGCGAGTCAACAATTCGTTGGCTGTTTTAAAGTGCTTTCGAGTCTAGGAAAAAAACACCAAAACCCCAAGGAACAAAATAAAATTAAAAGGAGAATGAGAAAACCATTGAAAATCTGAAAAACTAAACTAAAAGGTAAAATTGGAGCGCACAGTCCACCGGAGAGCCAGCGCCTGCATGCGTTGATAGGAAGTACCGTAGCGGGGGAGCTCATAGGCAGCGGGCGCTCGCGTGCGCATTCCAGCAGGCCGTGACCCAGTACTGTGCCACCTCGCCCGACCGCTTCTCCCGCTCGTAACTTCGCCTGGGAATCAGATCGCTCGTTTTCCTTTTATTATTTTTGTCCGTGCCACGTCCGTTCGTTCGCCTGTTGACTCATTGACAATTGACTATTCAAATAAATAAATAAATTCGATAATTCAAAAAAAGTTCAAGAATTTTAAAAAGAAGTTCATGAATTTGGGAAAACTTCACGAAAACAAAGTTCACGGAATTGCAAAATGTTCATCGACTTTGGAACAAAGTTGATAAATTTTGAAAAAAGTTCATCATATTTGAAAGAAGTTCATAAAACTTGGAAAACATTCAACGAATTTGAAAAAAAAATCATCGGTCGAACATCTGAAAAAGTTTATCAATTTGAAAAAAGTTCGTCGATTTTGGAAAAAGTTCATTGAATTAAAAAATAAGTTCACCCAATTCATGGAAAAAAATTTGAATTTGAAAAACATAGAAATTCCAAAACGTTCATCAATTTGAAGATAACAATAAAACTTTCACATATTTGAGAACAAATCGTTGAACCAGAAAGAAAAGAAAGAAAAAAAAAAGAGAAAACGGAAGAAAGAAAAAAGAAAACGGAAAAAAGAAAGAATAAAGGAGGGGAAAAGTTGAACTCTAACAAATCCAGTTGGGTGGCGTGGTGGTTGCATCCTCATCCATCTATAAGGAAGGTCGCTAGTTCTATTTACATACGAAGCACAGTTTTTGCGAATTAAGACACAAAAATGAAAATAGATGGGCCGGCTCAGAGGGGAGTGCTGCAGGCGCCCGTTTGCAAAACACTACCAACGGGGCCATGCTCTATTTTATACTGGTCTTTTATTATTTTATTTTATTTTTATCGTTAAATATAATTGATTTTTTAATTTTTAATATTTTAATATTTAATACCGTACATAATTTTTTAAATGTACATGCATTTTTACAAATTCCTTGAATTTTAAATATAATCATAGTTTGTTTCAAAAATTTCATGTATATGAGAAGTTCAAAATATTATTGCACTTACAAAACTAGCTAATGTTCAGACAAGTTCAATTTTTTTAAATGTTCACGTATATGAAAAAAAAATCACAAATGTTAAAATGTTTGTCATTTTAGGAAAAAAAACATGAAGGATGTTCACGAAATATAAAAATTTCTACCAAAATTTGCTAAATATTGATTTAAAAAAGGTTATTCTTAAATGATTATGAATTTCTGAATATAATATAAAGATTCGAAAAAATGTAACCAAATCTTTCTTTAGGAATCAACCGAGCAGATATTTCAATGTTTTCCTATGTTACAACCAAACAAGTATTCTAAATTTTATTCTGAGTGTTGTAATCCTTTGTTTTGTACCGTCAACCATGGGAGATTCCTAAAGTTTTATTTTTTTATTCCCGTGTTTCACAATCTATCTATCTATAAATACAATATGCTCTTTAATTTTTAAGGCCTCACAATCAATTGAGATCTTCAGTTTAAAATTGGATAATCCAATTTTGACCTGGTCAAAAAATTCTCAAGAAGCTCTCTTATTCAATTCTTTGATTCGCTATGCTCCTTGATTTGGAGCTTTTCCATTCGACCAAGGCAATCAATTTAAATTTAGTTCATGATTTTGACCGGTTCAACGATTTTCGAATCAATTGGCAGCAACCAGCCTATAGAAACATATCAATTTTGCGCACCCTCTCACCACCTAAAAAAAAGAATCGTGAACTTGTGATATAATAGCACCAATATAGTACATACAGTCATCAACGTAGAAATTATTCCCACATGAGTATGGGTTGATTAGCAGATAACACATAATCACACCGCAAAAAGACCCCCTAAAATATCACATTATAAATAAAAAGAAAACACACTCCATCATCTTCTCACTCTCCAAACAAAATACTTCGTTCGTTCCAAAATATAAGGTGTATTTGTGTTTTGAAAAACCAAATTCCTTTAATTTTGACCAAGTTCATAGCTAAAAATCAACATCCGTGGTACTAAATAAATAAAATAAGAAAATCCATTTCATCAAGAATCTAATGATATCGTTTTGAAAAATAAATTTTCTTTAACTTTAACCAAGCTCAGAGCTAAAAATATCGACATCCGCATTACTAAATAAACAAAATATGAAAATCCATTTAATCATGAATCTCATGATAATGATTTGATATTATGAATATCTATATATTTCGCTATAATTTTGGTCAAACTTAAAGAGGTTTGACTTCTCAAAAAAATACTCCTTATATTTTAAAACAGAGGGTATATTTTTTTTATGAAAACCCGACAACATAAAAGGATCAGGAAAGCGCTCACAACTCTTCGAGTAAATAGACTATGCTACCTAATTTTTAAGGCCTATGAATTGATGTCTCTAATTTGGAACTGGGACATTTGATTTTGGCCGGGTAAATAGTTTCTCGAGAAGCTCTCTCATTCAATTCATTTAGTTCAAAATTGGGAGTTCTTTCATTGATTGAGGTATTCAATTTGCAATTGATTCATGGTTTTGACCGTGTCAATGATTTTTAAAATCAACTGGGAGCAACCGGCCTATAAAAGCATACCAACCCCGCACACTGTCTGGTCATCTAAAAAATTCAACATGTCATATTGTAGGACCAAAATTGCAGACACCGACGTGAAACATTTCTCCACATATTGATTAGCAGATAACACATAACTAGACCGTGAAAGACCCACTAGAACATCATATTACAAATCAAATGAAAAACACACGTCATCATCTCGCCCACTCGCCAAACCATATACTCCCACCATTCCATAATATAAGGTGTATTTGTTTTTTGAAAAGTCACACTCGAACAACAAGTATGCCTAGGTGTATCATATTTTTATAAAAAGAAGAAGTTGATTTATAAGACACTACAACTTGCTGCCAACAACAAGTATAGCAAGATTTTACACCCGAGCTAATCAACAGATTAGCCACCACAACAATGACAGACACAACAAGTATATCATCTCGCCCACTCGCCAAACCAAATTCTTCCGCCACGGACGAGAACGATGAAGCATGAGGATGGTGGATGTCTCCGCTGTGGTGCATACAAGCTGATGCGCATACAAGCCGATCATGCGTTCTTGCAACTTTGTTCTGTCAGTTGAGGTGCTCCTTTGGACCACCCTCGGATCATTCACGCCCCTTATTTGATCCCCAAACACACACACACACACTACATGTACGTACACACATAGCCGCTTAACTCTCCTTGGCCATGACCAGAATCTAACCTACGCGGTGGCGACCCGACGGCGGTGAGCGGAGTAGCGGTGACATGAGTGCCCTTGCCGGCGACATGGCGGAGTCGCAGAACAGCAGCGCACGCGACGTCGACTGGTCGTTGTAGAGCTGAAGGCAGCAGCTGCCCAGACCCAGATACAGAGCGAGCAGCAGTTGCTGCCTCCTCCTCCTATACTCCACCACTGCTCTGTACACCAGCGGTATTAGCCCCTCCATTGCTGCCCACAGCGTAACGAGTTACCGTGCCCCATCCACCATGAAAGAACATGCGGTGCCCCCATGTTTGGTTTTGGTAATTGATGACAATCTCTATGGACTAATGACTGCCTTGAGTTATATTTGAAGGATTTGTCCATAGGCTTTTCTTGAAGTCCATGTGTTGGTTTCAAGGAGTTTATGAGTTGACCAAGGTGCTATTAAGGAATTATCCAAAGATTGGTCATGTGAGTGTTTAGCTTATTGCAAGCATGTCTTGAAGAAGACGAGTGTGCGATCATTCATGTTACCTTCAAGACATCATCCAAATGAAGAGAGTTGGAAAGGTTCAAGGTTGATCAAGACTAAGTACATAGAGTGATTCAAGTTGATCAACAAACAAAGCGTAGAAGATGTACCGAGAGGGATCAAGTGATCCCATGGTATGGTAAGCATTGTCCATTACACTTTCTGTACTAACCCATGGTCTACGTGGGAGTTCTATGTGGGGTTAGGTATGTTTCCATGGGCTTGCATCAAGAGGAAGATATTAGACAACCCATGGAGGATGACATCAAGTGGTGATCGTCATCAAGATTGCGATGTGCAAGTTCAAGTGGAGCATCATGAATAGATCAACTGCTTGAAGCTTGTCGTCCATTGTGATGTCAATGGACTTGTGAAGATGTACCGAAGAGTGGCTCAACCATAGTGGAGTATGGGGGAGTAATCAACTAGTCTTCACCGAGCCAACGCAATCAAGAAAGATGGTCCAACTTGAGGAAGTCAAGATCGTCATCATCCATCTCAAGTGTACTATGTGCAAGGTAAATGTTTTCCCTTGATAGGTTTTCTATTTTACCAGTCTCATGGTAGTGGCAGGAGACCCGGTTATATGATCGATTGCCGTACTATCAAGGGGGGCTCTCGATGAGTAGCTTGATCGTATCGTTCATAGAGAGCTCAAACCATTGCATGCTTGCATCATCTTTCTTGCTTCTTGTTTGGTTTTCTCCTTGTGAGATTTTGAGCTTCCGGTCATCTTCATGACAAGCTCGAGTTCATCGAAAATGGAGTTCACATACATCTTCTATAATGTTTTCGATGTTGGAGGTTATGCTGGTTCTTTTCTCATGGAGGGTTCACTCCTCTATATCTTAGGCATACATCCCCTGTTTTGATGCTACTCATCTTCATCTTTCCAACAAGCTTGAGTTTGCTCATTTCGGAGCTCATGTGCAGAATTTGTGGCATTTTTGGTTTTCCTGGAGCATCTGTTTTGCTTGGAAGTGACATTGGAAGGTGTCAGCGGTCGTACCGCGGCCCCAGAGCGGCAGTACTGCTGAAAGCCGCAAGCGGCAGTACCGCTGTTTCACAGTGATAGTACCGCCTACGGCCACAGGCGGTAGTACAACTCCGGTTCCATGCTAATACCGCCTCGACTCGAGGCATGCATGTCTCGTGTTGGGTTTAGTGGCAGTAGCAGCGGTAGTAGGAGCGGTGGTACCGCTTGTAAACGGTAGTACCGCCCCTACTACCACTACTAGTGCCGCTCAATGACCCGCCTCCTTGTTCCTTCTCCTTTAGGCGTGGCGCGAGGTCCCAGTGGTAGTACCGCTGGGCCGAGCGGTAGTACCGCTGTTGCCAGTGGTAGTACCGCTCGTTGTGGGTTGTGGATGGGGATAGTGGTTGGATTTTTTCCCTCTTATAAAAGGGGATCTTCTTCCCCATTGAGCCTCATACTTCTATCTCGTGTTCTTCCCCCATTGTTGAGCTTCTTCGAGTCCCTCCATGGATTCTTGCTAGGTTTTTGGAGAAAAGAGAGAGGAGATCTAGATCCACATTTCCACCAATCACTTTCTCCTCTGTGCGGGGGGAAACCTTTGGATCTAGATCTTGGAGTTCTTTGTGTTCTTCTCTTCATTCTTCCTCTCATCTTCTTACCTACCATTTGTTGATTTGGTGAGATTTGGGAGAGAAGGACTTGGGCACTCCGTGTGCCCTTGCCATTCCGTTTGGTGCATCGGTTTGAGTTCTCCATGGTCATATGTGGAAGTTACAAGTTGAGAAGCTTTTTACTCTTGGGTGCTTGCTACCCTTGAGCTTGTTCATCTTGTGCCTTGGTGCCCTAGACAGTTGGTGGTGTTCGGAGCTCAATCATTGTGGTGTAAAGCTTCGGGCAAGCTCGGGGGTCTCCAATTAGGGTGTGGAGATCTCCCCGAGCAAGTTGACGGGTTCCGATGACCGCCTCCAAGGGTTACCAAAGTGTACGGGTTCGGTGACCTCCCGAAGGGTTGCCATTTGTACGGGTTCGGTGACCTCCCTCAAGGGTCCCTTAGTGCAATCATGGCATCTTGCATTGTGCGAGGGCGTGAGGAGATTACGGTGGCCCTAGTAGCTTCTTGGGGAGCAGTGTGCCTCCACACCGCTCTAAACAGTGATTAGCATCCGCAAGGGTGTAAACTTTGGGATAAATCGTCTTCTCCGCGTGCCTCGATTATCTCTTACCCGAGCACTTTACTTATGAACTTAACTTTGTGATAGCCATATTGTTTCTTGCTATATATCTTGCTATCACTTAGTTGTTTATCTTGCGTAGTATAAGTTGTTGGTGCACATAGGTGAGCCTAGTTTTTGTAGGTTTTGTGCTTGACAAATTAACCGCTAGGTTTATTCCGCTTTTGCTCAAGCCTAAACCGTGTGCCTATTCACCCCCCTCTAGGCGACATCCATGATCTTTTAATTGGTATCAGAGTCTCGTCTCTCTTTATAGGGCTTAACCGCCTAGAGAGTAAGGATGTCGACTAGGGGTTTAGGATTCTCTGGCACTCTTAGTTTCGATGGCATACATTTTTGAAGGAAATATGCCCTAGAGGCAATAATAATTTTTTTTATTTATATTTCCTTATATCATGATAATTTCTATTATTCATGCTAGAATTGTATTAACCGGAAACTTAGTACATGTGTGAATACATAGACAAAACAGAGTGTCCCTAGTATGCCTCTGCTTGACTAGCTCATTAATCAAAGATGGTTATGTTTCCTAACCATAGACATGTGTTGTCATTTGATGAACGAGATCACATCATTAGGAGAATGATGTGATGGACAAGACCCATCCGTTAGCTTAGCACTATGATCGTTTAGTTTTACTGCTATTGCTTTCTTCATGACTTATAAATGTTCCTATGACTATGAGATTATGCAACTCCCGAATACCGGAGGAACACCTTGTGTGTTATCAAACGTCACAACATAAATGGGTGATTATAAAGATGCTCTACAAGTGTCTCCGAAGGTGTTTGTGGTGTTGGCATAGATCGAGAATAGAATTTATCACTCCGAGTGTCGGAAAGGTATCTCTGGGCCCTCTCGGTAATACACATCATAATAAGCCTTGCAAGCAAATGACTAATGAGTTAGTCACGAGATGATGTATTACGGAACGAGTAAAGAGACTTGCCGGTGACGAAAATGAACTAGGTATGATGATACCGACGATCGAATCTCGTGCAAGTAACATACCGATGACAAAGGGACCAACGTATGTTGTTATGTGTTTTGATGTACTGAAGGTAGTTCGGAGTCCTGGATGTGCTCTCAGACATGACGAGGAATCTCGAAATGGTCGAGATATAAAGATTGATATATTGGAAGGTTATATTCGGACACCGGAAGGGTTCCCGGGGTCACCAGATAAATACCGGAGTACGGGGAGGTTACCGGAATCCCACGGGGGATAAATGGGCCTACATGGGCCTTAGTGGAAATAGAGGGCAGCAAGGGGAGTGTGGGGCGCGCCCCCAAGGCCCAAACCGAATTGGTTTAGGGCAAGGGGGGCTGGCCCCCTCTTTCCTTCTCCTCCTCTCCCTCCCTTCCCCTATCCTACTCTTAGTAGGAAAAGGAGGAGTCCTACTCCTAGTGGGAGTAGGACTCCCCCTCTTGGCGCGCCCTCTCCCTGGCCGCACCCTCCTCCCTTCCTCCTTTATATACGTGGGGAGGGGGCACCCCATAGACACAGAAGTTGATTTGCAAGCCGTGTGCGGTGCCCCCCTCCACAGTTACACACCTCGGTCATATCGTTGCAGTGCTTAGGCAAAGCCCTGCGCCGGTAACTTCATCATCACCATCAGCATGCTATTGTGTTGACGAAACTCTCCCGCGACGCTCAACTGGATCAAAAGTTCGTGGGACGTCATCGAGCTGAACGTGTGCTGAACACGGAGGTGCCATACGTTCGGTGCTTGGATCGGTTGGATCGCGAAGACGTTCGACTACATCAACCGCGTCACTAGGAGCTTCCGCTTTCGGCCTACGAGGGTACGTGGACACACTCTCCCCGCTTGTTGCTATGCTTCTCCTAGATAGATCTTGTGTGATCGTAGGAATTTTTTTGAAATACTACGTTCCCCAATAGTGGCATCATGAGCCAGGTCTATGCGTAGATGATATGCACGAGTAGAACACAATGAGTTGTGAGCGATAATAGTCATACTGCTTACCAGCATGTCATACTTTGATTCGGCGGTATTGTGAGATGAAGCGGCCCGGACCGACATTACGCGTACGCTTATGCGAGACTGGTTTCACCATTGTGAGCACTTGTTGCTTAAAGGTGACCGGCGGGTGTCTGTCTCTCTCACTTTAGTTGAATCGAGTGTGGCTACGCCCGGTCCTTGTGAAGGTTAAAACAACACACTTGATGAAAAATCGTTGTGGTTTTTGTATGCGTAGGTAAGAACGGTTCTTTCTAAGCCCGTAGCAGCCACGTAAAACTTGCAACAACAAAGTAGAGGACGTCTAACTTGTTTTTGCAGGGCATGTTGTGATGTGATATGGTCAAGACGTGATGAGTTATACGTTATTGTATGAGATTATCATGTTTTGTAAATTATCGGCAACCGGCAGGAGCCTTATAGTTGTCTCATTATTGTATGAATTGCGAAGGCCATGTAATTGCTTTACTTTATCACTATGAGTTAGCGATAGTAGTAGTAGCAATAGTTAGCGAGACGACCACGACGCTACGATGAAGATCATGGTGTCAAGCCGGTATGAGAGATATTTCAAGCAAATGCCCGAATTGAGAGATATGAAGTCTCCAATAAGTTCTGTAGCTGCAAGATGGAGGAGAATAGTTCTATCAGTGAACACTTGCTCAGAATGTCTGGGTACTACAATCATATGACTCAACTTGGTTGCAAAGTTGACGAGGATAGTGTTATTGATAGAGTTCTTCAATCACTGCCACCAAGCTATAAATGCTTCGTGATGAACTATAATATGCAAGGGATGCAGAAGACAATTCCCGAGCTCTTCGCTATGCTCAAAGTTGCGGAGGTAGAAATCAAACAGGAGCATCAAGTGTTGATGGTTAACAAGACCACTAGTTTCAAGACAAAGGGCAAGGGAAAGAAGGGAAACTTCAAGAAGAATAGCAAGATAGTTGCTACTCCCGCGAAGAAACCCAAGTCTGGAGCCAAGCCTGAAACTGAGTGCTTTTACTACAAAGGGACTGGACACTAGAAGCGGAACTACCCCAAGTATTTGGCGGATAAGAAGGATGGCAAAGTGAACAAAGGTATATTTGATATACATGTTATTGATGCGTACCTTACTAATGCTCGTAGTAGCACCTCGGTATTTGATACTGGTTCGGTTGCTAATATTTGTAACTCGAAACAGGGGCTACGGATTAAACGAAGATTAGCTAAGGACGAGGGGACGATGCACGTGGGAAATGGTTCCAAAGTCGATGTGATCGCCGTCGGCACGCTACCTCTACATCTACCTTTGGGATTAGTTTTAGACCTAAATAATTGTTATTTGGTGCCAGTGTTGAGCATGGACATTATATCTGGATCTTGTTTGTTTCGAGACGGTTATTCATTTAAATCAGAGAATAATGGTTCTTCTATTTTTATGAGTAATATCTTTTATGTTCATGCACTCTTGAAGAGTGGTCCATTCTTGTTGGATCTCGATCATAGTGATACACATATTCATAATATTGAATCCAAAAGATGCAAGGTTGATAATGATAGTGCAACTTACTTGTGGCACTGCCGTTTAGGTCATATTGGTGTAAAACGCATGAAGAAACTCCATGTTGATGGACTTTTGGAATCACTTGATTATGAATCACTTGGTGCTTGCCAACCATGCCTCATGGGCAAGATGACTAAAACTCCGTTCTCCGGAACAATGAGCGAGCAACAGATTTGTTGGAAATCATACATACTAATGTATGTGGACCGATGAGTGTTGAGGCTCGCAGCGGGTACCGTTATTTTCTGACCTTCACTGATGATTTGAGCAGATATGGGTATATCTACTTGATGAAGCACAAGTCTGAAACATTTGAAAAGTTCAAAGAATTTCAGAGTGAAGTAGAGAATCATCGTAACAAGAAAATAAATTTTCTATGATCTGATCGTGGAGGCGAATATTAGAGTTACGAGTTTGGTCATCATTTGAAACAATGTGGAATAGTTTCACAACTCACGCCACCCGGAACACCAGAGCGTAATGGTGTGTCCGAACGTCGTAACCGCACTTTATTAGATATGGTGCGATCTATGATGTTTCTTACCGATTTACCACTACCATTTTGGGGTTATGCTTTAGAGACAATTGCATTCACGTTAAATAGGGCACCATCTAAATCCGTTGAGATGACCCCTTATGAACTGTGGTTTTGCAAGAAACCCAAGTTGTCGTTTCTTAAAGTTTGGAGTTGTGATGCTTATGTGGAAAAGCTTCAACTTGATAAGCTCGAACCCAAGTCAGAGAAATGTGTCTTCATAGGATATACAAAGGAAACTATTGGGTACACCTTCTATCAAATATTCGAAGGCAAGATATTCATTGCTAAGAATGGATCCTTTCTAGAGAAGGAGTTTCTCTCGAAAGAAGTGAGTGGGAGGAAAGTGGAACTTGATGAGGTAATTGTACCTTCTCCTGAATTGGAAAGTAGTACATCGCAGAAACTAGTTCCAGTGATTCCTACACCAATCAGCGAGGAAGCTAATGATGATGATCATGAAACTTCATATCAAGTTACTACTGAACCTCGTAGGTCAATCGGAGTGCGTTTCGCGCCAGAGTGGTACGGTAACCCGGTTCTGGAAGTCATGTTACTAGACCATTATGAACCTACGAACTATGAGGAAGCGATGATGAGCCCAGATTCCGCAAAATGGCTTGAGGCCATGAAATCTGAGATGAGATCCATGTATGAGAACAAATTGTGGACTTTGGTTGACTTGCCCGATGATCGGCAAGCCATTAAAAACAAATGGTTCTTTAAGAGGAAGACTGACGTCGATGGTAATGTTACTGTCTACAAAGCTCGACTTGTTGCGAAAGGTTTTTAACAAGTTCAAGGAGTTGACTACGATGAGACTTTCTCACCCGTAGCGATGCTTAAGTCTGTCTGAATGATGTTAGCAATGGCCGCATTTTATGATTATGAAATCTGGCAAATGGGTGTCAAACTGCATTCCTTAATGGATACCTCAAAGAGGAGTTGTATATGATGCAACTAGAAGGTTTTGTCGATCCTAAAAGTGCTAACAAAGTATGCAAACTCCAGCGATCCATCTATGGACTGGTGCAAGCATCTTGGAGTTGGAATATACACTTTGATGAGGTGATCAAAGCATATGGTTTTATACAGACTTTTGGAGAAGCCTGTATTTACAAGAAAGTGAGTGGGAGCTCTGTAGCATTTCTGCTTTTATATGTGGATGACATATTGCTGATTGGAAATGATATAGAATTTCTGGATGGCATAAAGGGATACTTCAATAAGATTTTTTCAATGAAAGACCTCGGTGAAGCTGCTTATATATTGGGCATCAAGATCTATAGAGATAGATCAAGACGCTTAATTGGACTTTCACAAAGCACATACCTTGATAAAGTTTTGAAGAAGTTCAAAATGGATGAGTCAAAGAAAGGGTTCTTGCCTGTGTTACAAGGTGTGAAGTTGAGTAAGACTCAATGCCCGACCACAGCAGAAGATAGAGAGAAAATGAAAGTTATTCCCTATGCCTAAGCCATAGGATCTATCATGTATGCAATGTTGTGTACCAGACCTGATGTGTGCCTTGCTATAAGTTTAGCAGGGAGGTACCAAAGTAATCCAGGAGTGGATCACTTGACAACGGTCAAGAACATCCTGAAGTACCTGAAAAGGACAAAGTATATGTTTCTCGTTTATGGAGGTGACAAAGAGCTCATCATAAATGGTTACGTCGATTCCAGCTTTGACACTGATCCGGATGACAAGTCACAAACCAGATATGTATTTTTATTGAACGGTGGAGCTGTCAGTTGGTGCAGTTCCAAGCAGAGCGTCGTGGCGGGATCTACATGTGAAGTGGAGTACATAGCTGCTTCGGAAGCAGCAAATGAAGGACTCTGGATGAAGGAGTTCATATCCAATCTAGTTGTAATACCTAGTGCATCAGGTCCAATGAAAATCTTTTGTGACAACACTGGAGCAATAGCCTTGGCGAAGGAATCCAGGTTTCACAAGAGAACCAAGCACATCAAGAGATGCTTCAATTCCATCTGCGATCAAGTCAAGGAGGGAGACATGGAAATTTGCAAGATACATATGGATCTGAATGTCGCATACCCGTTGACTAAGCCTCTTCCATCAGCAAAACATGATCAACACCAAGACTTCATGGGTGTCAAAATCATTACAATGTAATCTAGATTATTGACTCTAGTGCAAGTGGGAGACTGAAGGAAATATGCCCTAGAGGCAATAATAAAGTTGATATTTATATTTCCTTATATCATGATAAATGTTTATTATTCATGCTAGAATTGTATTAACCGGAAACTTAGTACATGTGTGAATACATAGACAAAACAGAGTGTCCCTAGTATGCCTCTACTTGACTAGCTCGTTAATCAAAGATGGTTATGCTTCCTAACCATAGACATGTGTTGTCATTTGATGGACGGGATCACATCATTAGGAGAATGATGTGATGGACAAGACCCATCCGTTAGCTTAGCACAATGATCATTTAGTTTTACTGCTATTGCTTTCTTCATGACTTATACTTGTTCCTATGACTATGAGATTATGCAACTCCCGAATACCGAAGGAACACCTTGTGTGCTATCAAATGTCACAACGTAACTGGGTGATTATAAAGATGCTCTACAGGTGTCCCCGAAGGTGTTTGTGGTGTTGGCATAGATTGAGAATATGATTTGTCACTCCGAGTGTCGGAGAGGTATCTCTGGGCCCTCTCGGTAATACACATCATAATAAGCCTTGCAAGCTAACGACTAATGAGTTAGTCACGAGATGATGTATTACAGAACGAGTAAAGAGACTTGCCGATGACGAGATTGAACTAGGTATGATGATACCGACGATCGAATCTCGGGCAAGTAACATACCGATGATAAAGGGAACAACATATGTTGTTATGCGATTTGACCGATAAAGATCTTCATAGAATATGTAGGAGCCAATATGAGCATCCAGGTTCCGCTATTAGTTATTGACCGAAGATAAGTCTCGGTCATGTCTACATAGTTCTCGAACCCGTAGGGTCCGCACGCTTAACATTTGATGATGATCGATATTACACGTTTTGATGTATCAAAAGTAGTTCGGAGTCCAGGATGTGATCACGAACATGACGAGGAGTCTCGAAATGGTCGAGACGTAAAGATTGATATATTTGAAGGTTATATTCGGACACCGGAAGGGTACCGGGGGTCACTGGATAAATACCGGAGTACCGGGAGGTTACCGGAACCCCCCGGGGGATTAATGGGCCTACATGGGCCTTAGTGGAAATAGAGGGCGGCAAGGGGAGTGTGGGGCACGCCCCGCAAGGTCCAAACCGAATTGGTTTAGGTCAAGGAGGGCCGACCCCCTCTTTCCTTCTCCTCCTCTCCCTTCCTCCCCCCTCCCCTACTCCTACTAGGAAAAGGAGGAGTCCTACTCCTAGTGGGAGTAGGACTCCCCCTCTTGGCGCGCCCTCTCCCTGGCTGCACCCTCCTCCCTCGCTCCTTTATATACGTGGGAGGCACCCCATAGACACAGAAGTTGATTTGCAAGCCGTGTGCGGTGCTCCCCTCCTCAAGCTGGCAATGGTTAACCGTTACCTGCGTCCCCATGGGTAATTACTCTATTAGGGGACGGGGATGTGTCTGGTTTTTTGCCCACGGGGAAGTTGGTGGGTCAAATATATTACCCATCGCATAAGATGGGGATGGGGATGGGATAGCATGACCCATACCCGTTACCCACCTTACCCGTTAGTGCCTTACTTTTGGGCTCTAAAATTGGTAGACCTAGGTAATTCCTGATCATACCCACCTAAATTCCCACTAATCCCACCCCTTGGGCCCAAGAAGCCCAAAGAAATCGCTAACCTAGCAACAACATATTGTTTACTGTGTTAAAACATTGTTTTTCAACATAAACGCTATTGGAGGTGATTGTTGATTGCATGTATGGGTTTCCCCATGGGGATGAAAAACCTGACGGGGATGGGGATGGGAAACATTTGTTGCCCACGGGCGGGTATGGGGCCGGGGACGGACATAGAGTGACTCTTGCGGGGACGGGGATGGGAGTCCAATACCCGCGTGGGTAATCCCCATTGCCAGCCTGATCCCCTCCACAGTTACACACCTCGGTCATATCGTTGCAGTGCTTAGGCAAACCCCTGCGCCGGTAACTTCATCATCACCGTCACCACGTCGTTGTGCTGACAAAACTCCCCCACGTGGCTCAACTGGATCAAGAGTTCGTGGGACCTCATCGATTTGAATGTGTGCTGAACGTGGAGGTGCCGTACGTTCGGTGCTTGGATCGGTTGGATCATGAAACGTTCGACTACATCAACCGCGTCACTAGGTGCTTCCGCTTTCGGTCTACGAGGGTACGTGGAGACACTCTCCCCGCTCGTTGCTATGCTTCACCTAGATAGATCTTGTCTGGTCGTAGGAATTTTTTTGAAATACTACATTCCCCAACAATTTTGATGTTTGGGTAATTCGCGTGCTTAATCTCTTTAGGGTCATGGACCAAAATTTAGAGCGAATTGTAGATATGGATTTTTCTCCTCCAAAGGATCCCCAATGATTATCTTTAGGGATGAGAAAAACTCTTATCTCAATGCTCAAGCTTCTAATGTGCTTTTCGATGCTTTGAGCAATGTAGTTATATTTCAAATCATGTCGTTCCGGGATGCTCATGAGTCGTGGACAAAGCTTCAAGATAAATATGGTGTGTCCAATAATTGTGGGAATGAGTGTTCTCCCTCCACCTCCGACCGTGTTGCTTTCTCAACTTCTTCTCCTTCACCTACATGTGGATTGCCACAAGGTGATGATATGGTGAGTAGTGGTGTTCATTGCAATGATGATAGTGTGCTTATCGTTGATGATCCCTCATCACTATCTTATTGCAATGCTCCATCTTTAGACTTAAACACTTCGAGCTCTCTAAATGTTTCACATTCTTGTGTTGATAGTCCTTGCATATCATGTAGAAATTGCTTGGCTAAATCTCATGATGATATGCTTGCTATGTCTTGCAGACATGATAAAAATGCATCTATTTCCTCGAATTGTTGTGCTAACAATGTAGAGGAAACTCAACACTTCATGGAACAAGATGTGGTTTTGAATGGTACTTCAAGGGATTCAACATCATCATCTATCACATTTTCCCTTATGGATAAGGCTTCAAAGGTATCTCCCACTTTGAATCCCAATATATCTTGTGATGATATTGATGTGTACAAGAATGATGATGATGTTGATAGTGATGAAGAGAATGATAATGTTGCCTCTTTTAAACTTAAGGGGGAAATGATTTTTAAAGCTCTTCTTAAGAATACATTAGCTTGTTCCAACTTCATGGAAATCATGTCTATTTCCATTTAGGGGAAGAAATATATTGATGAGTTGGAATCTCTTCTAGAGGAGCATGAGGTCACCAATGAGAAAATGGAAGGTCATGAGCGTGATTACGCTAATGAGATCGCGGACCTCTCTCAAGCTCTTGAACCTGAATAAACCACCAAGGAATCTCTTGAGGAGACTTTTGCTCTAGAATTATCTAGAGTGAGGCAATCTCATGATCGAGCTCTTGAGGTAGCCAATGTTTTTGAAACTAAAAATGAGGAGCTTGAAGTTGCGCATGCTAAAATCCTTGAGGACTTTGGGCACCTCAAAAATGGCACAAGGGTCATTAAGAGTGAGCTCACCGAGTCTCATGCTCAACTTAAAGCTTCATATTCTAAAGAGCTTGCCAAATTGCCTTATCCTCTTGCTATTATTGATGATGCTTATGCTACTAACTCTATTTCTAGTGAATCATCCATTTTGAAGGAGAATGTTGAGCTAAGGGCTGAACTTGAGTTGCTATCTAGAAATTATGGGAAATTGGAAGAAAGTCATGTAAATCTCACAAGCTCTCATGATGATCTTCTATTATCCCATAATGTGCTAAAGATAGCTCATGAGGCTATGATTATCAAGGTAACATCTAGTGAGTCTCATGTGGATACTAGCACTACTTCAAGTCGAACTGCTATATTGCCATGTGCTAGTCCTTGTAATTCATTTACTCACAATGTTGGTACATCTTGTGATGAATTACTTTCCTTTCCTTGGTGCTCTAAAAATGAAGCTTATACTTCCTCTAATACTTGTGTTGAAACTAACCATGTAGAGGAAATCAAAGAGCTCAAGGCCCAAGTCATTACCTTGAAGATTGACTTGCAAAAGTGTCATGAAGGGACGTCCACACTCAATAAAATCTTGAGTGTGCAAGAATTCCCCAATGAAAAAAGGTGGACTTCGATTCAAATCCAATAAGAAGAAGAAGTCCAAGAGAAACAAGAAGAAGGGCCAAGAACAACTCAAGAATTTGACCAAGATTATTTGCTTCAAGTGCAAAATTTAAGGGCATCATGTTAGATCTTACCCATTGAAGAAGAAGCCCATTAATGACAGGCAACAAGGGAAGCAGCCACAAGTTCACTCTCATGCTCAACCATAAGTTGAAGAAAGGCCTCTTCCCAAGAAGACTCAAGTTAATGCTTCTCGTGTTGAGAAATCAAGTGAAGAGTAGATGTTGCTACTTATGTTGAGAGAAAGGTCACATTGCTTCTTCATGCACTAGTGGTAACTTATCCAACCCAATTATTATTGATGATATCCATTCTCTTGGAAAGGATGAGGTTGGCAGTGTGTTTGCCAAGTTTGTTGGGACTCAAAGTGGTGTCAAGAAAAGAACCATTTGGGTTGCCAAGCCTATTGTGACTAACCTCTTAGGACCCAACTTGGCTGGGGACCAACAAGCTCAAACTTGATCAATAGATGTTGTTGGAGGGCATTGGAGACTTGGCTACATTATGAAGAATTAAGGGGTCTTCATTATTCATATTGTCTGAAGTCAAGTCATTCGGATTATCAAATTTGTATCTTATATCCAATGTTCCTCCTTGCGGTAACCCGTGTGTCGGTGTCAAAACCGGCAGATCTCGGGTAGGGGGTCCTGAACTATGCGTCTAAGGATCGAAGGTAACATGAGGCTGGGGACACTTTGTTTACCCAGGTTCAGGCCCTCTTGATGGAGGTAATACCCTACTTCCTGCTTGATTGACTTTGATGAGTATATGGGTTACAAGAGTTGATCTACCTCAAGATCATAATGGCTAAACCCTAGATGTCTAGCCTGTGTGATTATGAATGCCTCTACAGACTAAACCCTTCAGTTTATATAGACACCGGAGGAGGATAGGGTTGTACAGAGTCGGTTTACAAAGAAAGGGATTTTCATTTCCGCACGCCAAGCTTGCCTTCCACGCCAAGGAGAGTCCCATCCAGACATAGGGGAGAGTCTTCCGTCTTGTACCTTCATAGCCCATTAGTCCGGCCCGTGTTACATAGCCCGGACGCGTGAGGACCCCGTAGTCCAGGACTCCCTCAGTAGCCCCTGAACCATGCTTCAATGATGATGTGTCCGGCGCGCAGATTGTCTTCGGCATTGCAAGGCGGGTTCCTCCTCCGAATACTCCAAAGTAGTCCTCCGGAAAAGAGATCTATATCTGGCTCTGTATATAATAGGTTAACCTCCTGTCCACAACAGCATAAAATATATCCAGCGACAGTTTTATCCAACGAAATGTCACATTATCATCTCGAACCGTTTTTCGGTCCTCCTGTCTTGCACTTTACTATGCAACTCCCATTCACACGTCTTGTCGAACCAAAGATCGTGTCCCCTTATTGCGGGGTTCTCATAAATAAGAGCTTTGATAATCTAACCGTGCCGTACGCACGACTCCTTGGGAACATGCGAGTTTTAAGGCTTGAGGGAGTGGGACACTTGATATTCGCAGTCCATATAAGCAGATGGAATCTAAATCCTCCGTCCCACACCTCATTCTCTCTTTGCCTCTCCATCCTCGAGCTCTAGCGCCCAAGTTTCAAGCCCTTCTTCCCTTTGCAACTCCCCCGACCATGGCCGGCTCTCAAGGTAAATGGATGGCTTCCTCCATTACGGAGGAGAACATCAAGGAGCTGCAGGAAGCGCGGTATCTGACCGCGGAGATTAAGCACATGCTTCCCAATCCGAGGCAAGTCATCCCTACTCCGGAGCCCAGCGAGAGGGTGGTGTTCATCCCCCACTTCCTCCGTGACTTGGATTCGCCCTTCACCCCTTTGTAAGGGGTCTCATGTTCTACTACGGGCTAGATTTTCACGATCTGGCCCCAAATTCATTCCTTCACATCTCGACGTTCATCGTCGTGTGTGAAGCCTTTCTCCGCGTCCCTCCCCACTTCGGCTTATGGCTCAAGATTTTCAATGTGAAGTCGAAGGAGTTGACAAGCAACACACGGACTGCGGTGGCGCCATGGTGAGCAAGCTCCCCAAAGTCAATTGGCCAAAGGGGTTTTTTGTGGACACCGTCAAGATATGGCAACATGAATGGTTCTATATCACAGAACCCCGCGGCTGCAAATGGGCAGCGGCTCCAGCCTTTAGATCCGGACCCCCGCTGAGGCTCACATCCTGGACCAACAAGGGTCCGGACTGGGGGTCAATCGCAGAGGTACTGTTGTTGCAAAAATGCATCAGGAGTATGATAGCAAAGGACATTACCCTTGCTGATGTAATCCAAGTGATGTTGATCCACCGTGCACTCCCCTGCCAACGGCGGCCCCTCAAGATGTGGGAGTTCAATCCGGAAGGACCACAAACCCTAGATTGGTTCTATGGCACAACGCATAAGGGGATTTGGAAGCTGCTTTTCAAGAAGCGGAAAAAGTGGCCAAAGTCATCGGACGACACCGGCCTCGATTGCAACCATCCGGTCATCGAGGTAAATGATGATGTTACAGACCTACGGTAGGGTCACGGTCCTGACCCAGGTACCCCACCCAAGGTCACTACCCCAGAAGTTCAAGAGGCAACTCGAAGACAGCAAGAACGGCCGACTGTTACGGCCCAAGAGGACATATCACTCGACCGTATACCCTCTCTCAGACGAGTCAACTCCACTCGACCATTCAAGGACACTCGACCCCTGAAGGTCAAAGGTCCCTTAGGACAGCAACAGCCCGGCATTCATTATGTGACAATTAATGCCTTTATCACTCTTTATCACAAGCGTTATCAGTAACACCCTGCCTTTATGTACATTGAACCCTTTGTAACGTGGGGATGCCTGGGGTCCTGGCGCACTCTATATAAGCCACCCCCTCCTCCAATACAAGGGTTCGCACCCCATGTAACTCAAACGCACATATACATTCCAGTCGACCGCCTCCGGGCACTGAGACGTAGGGATTTTACTTCCTCCGAGAAGGGCCTGAACTCGTAAAACACCTCGCGTACAACCTTGCCTCCTCCTACGTACCCCCTACACGTACTGTCAGACTTAGAACCACGACAGTTGGCGCACACCGTGGGGCAGGTGTCTTAGCGACTTCCGGTGAGGTTGCAAACTTTTTCTCCGACCTCTATCATCATGGTTTCTGGCGGTGGTTTGGCGCTGGGCCGCGAGATCCGACTCGGCACGCTCGTCTTCGTCGCCGATGACTCCGCTTGGCTCCAGGAGGCCCCCCTCGACGTCAAGGTGTTACCCGTCCGCGAGGTCGCGCACTTCCATGCCAGTGCCTGCGCGTCCTTCTCCAGCAGCCGTCGACTCAGTATCAACCGGCTCCTTCATCGTCCGTCGTCCCCGCTGGACGCCGCCGCAAGCGACCTGGTCGTTCGCGGCTCCAGCGTTGGGTGAAACATGCGGTGGCCTTCCAAACGGCCACCCCTCAAGTTGCGGCCATCGAGCCCGACGAATACCTCTACGGGCCGGTCGATCCGTCGACTGAGCGTGCTGATTCGCTTTCCGAGTGCGGAAGCAGCGATCCCACAGCTGAAGTTCTCATGGTACCCTCGCGGCGAGACGGCGGCAGCGGCAATGGTCACTCATACGACCATGACGGGTACATTCCCCAACCCCTCACTGCCTAGCAGAGGGACGAGCTCTACCGCCGCAATGAAGATGCACTTTACACCCCTATCGTGGGAGATTCCCTAGAGGCTCGGGCACTGGAAGCCACGCGCGTGGCCACCGTGGCTGAGCACGCGCGACTGGAAAATATCCAACGCTCACTCGACGAACGAGCCCGCCAACTGATTCCCGAATCCAGTCGACGACCGTGGCAGTCGTTCCCACGTGAAACTCAGGTGTTCCGAACGCCTATCCAAAACCTTGAAGCCGCGGCCCGCATCGCAGATTCTATCCAGCCATCTCAGTCGAAGGCTGGGAGAGGCCTGCAGCAGATCCGAGCGCTGCTCCGGACGGCAGGAGAGCAGAACGCGACTGTCTCTCAGTCGCATAACAGGATTCACAACAGATAAGTGGCGGCGGACACTGTGTGGTCAGCTCATAGCCCAAGATCGCCCCCGAGGCGTGAAGACCGTGGACCCCGTCAAGACCGGCATTTGGGTTGGAATGATGAACAGTACGATCATCGACCCGGTCACAACGATTGCCGCCGAGTGCCTATGCCTCCTCCGAGAAGCGGATCATACTCGCCCAGGCGATACGAAGGCAGGCGCTTGCGGGATGACGGGCGGAGGATTCCCCCAGATCCCAGAAGGCCCGGCTTTGACGCAAGATCTATCCTTGTGCAGGGCCTGGTCGACAGGAATCGAGCGTACAGAGAAGAGCAAGGCAGAGATAGTCCGAGTGGAAGCCGAGCGTCTGTCTCTGGACCCAAATGCTTTAGCAGTGCTATCAGGGCTGCTGAGATCCCCCCAACTTCAGATTGGCGGCGGGAGTGAGTAAGTTCACCGGCGAGTCAAAGCCGGACACATGGATCGAGGATTACCGAGTGGCCGTGCAGATCGGTGGTGGCAATGACGACGTGGCCATGAAGCACCTCCCCTTGATGTTAGGTGGCTTGGCCCGGGCGTGGTTAAATTAGTTGGCCCCTGGGAGCATTTACAGTTGGGAAGATCTAGCCCGAGTGTTTATCAGGACCTTCGAAGGCACCTGCAAGCGACCCGCAGGGCTGGCGGAGTTGCAACATTGCATACAGAAGCCGAATGAAACCATGAGAGACTACATCGAAAGGCGGACCACCTTGCATCACACAGTGGAAAACGTATCCGAGCACCAAGCAGTCTGCTCCTTCAAGGAGGGAGTACAGTCCAGAGAGCTGAACCTGAAGTTTGGTCGAACGGGAGATATGTCCCTGTCCCGGATGATGGAAATAGCCAGTCGGTATGCCAACGGAGAAGAAGCCGATCGATTCCGCAGCGGCAAGAAGCCAGTCGGCCAGGATGACCAGAATTCCAATCGGAAGCCGAAGCGCAAAGCAGAACCGGCAGTCCAAGGCGAAGCTGCAGTCGTTAACCAAGGGAAGGGCAAAGGGAAGCCTAAAGGCCCCTGGATCCCTAAGAAAGTGAAAGATCAAGCAGGGAATGACGTGCTCGACCTGCCGTGTCCTATCCACATGAAGAAAGATGAAGAGGGGAACTTGGTTTACCCCAAGCACACCACTCCACAGTGCTGGCTCCTGATCCAGAATTTCCAGAAAGATCAGCCGACTGAGAAAGAGAAGGAATCGTAGGAGACCGAAGACAAATAAGGGGATGGAGGTTACCCCCAGATCAACTCCACCCTGATGATTTTTGCTGATGTTGAAAGCAAAAGTCGACTGGAAGTTATCAACAGAGAAGTCAACATGGTTGCCCCGGCGACAACGAGTATCTGAAATGGTCCAAGACCCCCATCACATTCGACCAGTCCGACCATCCCGCACACATTGCAACCCCTGGGCGGCAAGCGTTGGTGGTCGACCCAGTTGTCGAGGGCACTCGTTTGACCAAGGTCCTAATGGATGGCGGCAGCGGCCTGAACATTCTGTATGCTGAAACCCTCCGTGGGATGGGCATTCCGATGTCCAAGCTAAGCGATAGTAATATAAGATTTCACGGGGTCATCCCCGGAAAGAAAGCCGACTCACTTGGCCAAATCTCACTCGACGCGGTTTTCCGCGGTTCAAAGAATTTTCGCAAAGAGAAGCTGACATTTGAGGTGGTGGACTTCCACAGGGCCTATCATGCCATTTTGGGTAGGCCCACCTCTGCCAAATTTATGGCTCGACCGTGCTATGTGTACCTCAAACTAAAGATGCCGGGGCCCAACAGCGTTATAACGTCACGGGGAACCAGCAGAAGGCAGAAGAGTGCTTCCAGAAAGGCTCAAAAATTGTTGATGAGCAGATGGCAGCCGTAGAAATGGAGGAGTACCAAAAGAATGTGGATCCGAGTGACTTGTTGCGGGCTAAGAAGCCAGCTTCCGAGTCAGCTTTCCAGTCGGCAGGGGAGACGAAGCCTGTGCACATTCACCCCACCGACCCCAATGCAGCCCCGACCCACATCTCAACTACACTCGACATCAAATAGGAAGAAGCACTCATCCAGTTCCTCCGTGAGAACTGGGACATATTCGCATGGAAACCATCCGACATGCCAGGTGTACCCAGGGAACTGGATGAGCACCATTTGCGAGTCGACCCAAAAGTGAAGCCCGTAAAGGAACATCTCCGTTGGTCCGCTGCGGAGAAGAGGAAAGCGATTGGCGAAGAAGTGGCTCGACTCCTGGCAGATGAGTTAATCCACAAGATCTACCACTCTGAGTGGCTCGCCAATGTGGTCATGGTTCCCAAGAAGGACAAATCTCTCTGCATGTGCATCGATTTCAAGCATATCAATCGGGCCTGCCCGAAAGATCATTTTCCTCTCCCCCGCATCGATCAGATAGCCGGCTCGACTGCGGGATGCGAGCATTTGTCTTTTCTGGACGCATATTCCGGGTGCCATCAGATCCGACTGTTCGGACCCGATGAAATCAAGACAGCCTTCATCACCCCATTCGGGTGTTTTTGTTATGTCACCATGCCTTTCGATCTCAAGAATGTCGGTGCTACCTTCATGCGCATGATTCAAAAGTGTCTGCTGAAGCAAATCAGTCGGAGCGTGGAAGCATACATGGATGACATCGTGGTCAAATCACGCAAAGGTTCCGGCCTGCTGACTAACCTCGCTGAGACATTCGCAAATTTGAGAAGCTATGATATCAAGCTTAATCCGTCGAAGTGTACATTTGGAGTTCCAGGCGGTAAGTTGCTCGGTATCCTTGTTTCAGAATGAGGAATCGACGCCAACCCAGAGAAAGTCAGTGCCATCCTCCGAATGAAGCGTCCCATACGTATACACGACGTCCAGAAGCTAACTGGTTGTTTGGCCGCATTGAGTCGATTCATTTCTCGTCTCGGTGAGAAGGCATTACCTCTCTACTAACTGATGAAGAAATCCGAAAAGTTCGAGTGGAATACTGAAGCTGAAGCAGCATTTGAAGAGCTCAAAGCCCTGCTTTCCACCCAGCCGGTGCTTGCTGCCCCAGTCAGCAAGGAGCCTCTTTTACTGTACAACGCAGCCACCGGACAAGTTGTCAGCACTGTACTCACGGTCGAGCGGGAAGAAGAAGGCAAAGCTCACAAAGTCCAACACCCAGTCTACTGCATTTCCGAAGTATTGACTCCCTCCAAGCAAAGATATCCGCATTACCAGAAGCTTGTGTATGGGATTTACTTAACCGCAAAGAAAGTTGCTCATTACTTCTCGGATCATTCAATCTCAGTCGTCAGCGACGCCCCACTATCAGAAATCCTGAACAACCGAGATGCAGCTGGTCGAGTGGCCAAATGGGCGATTGAACTCCTTCCGCTAGATATCAAGTTTGAAGCGAAGAAAGCTATTAAGTCTCAGGCAATAGCAGACTTTGTGGCCGAATGGATCGAACATGAGCAGCCGACTCAGATCCAGTCGGATAACTGGACCATGTTCTTTGACGGATCTAAGATGTTGAATGGATCTGGTGCAGGTGTGGTTTCGGTGTCCCCCAGAGGCGACAAGCTCAGTTACGTCCTTCAAATCCACTTCGACTCTTCAAGCAATGAAGCTGAATACGAGGCGCTTTTGCACGAGTTGCGTATGGCCATCTCACTCGGCGTCCGTCACCTGATGGTTTACGACGACTTGGACTTAGTGGTCAATTAGGTGACGAAGGAGTGGGACATCAGAAGCCCAGCAATGACCAGTTATTGCAGTGTAGTGCGGAAGCTGGAAAAGAAGTTTGAAGGTT
The DNA here is from genome assembly GCA_902687465.1 of Secale cereale. Taxonomy (NCBI): domain Eukaryota; kingdom Viridiplantae; phylum Streptophyta; class Magnoliopsida; order Poales; family Poaceae; genus Secale; species Secale cereale. The sequence goes on along the minus strand of LR738710.1, from coordinate 437,427,743 downwards.
TAGAGCTCCACTACATGCCCAGAATCAAGAACCAGCTTGTTGATGATCTCGGGAAAATAGGGTCCACTCGGAAGCCTATACCCAAGCATGTGTTTTTGTAGCACCTACACACCCCCTCAGTCAAAGAAGACCCCTTCACGGAGGAGCCCCCGCAGCCAATCAGCGCATCTGATCCGATTGAAGTCGAAGTTCCTACGGTTGTCGACTTAATCATGGAGGTTTTGCTGATCACGCCCGACTGGACTGTGCCATACATAGCATACTTGCTCAGGCAAGAGCTCCCTGAGGATGAAGAGGAAGCACGCCAGATCGTCCATCGATCCAAAGCTTTCACTGTCATTCAGGGTCAGCTCTTCAGGGAGAGTGTCACGGGAGTCGCTCAGCGCTGCATTACCCCGAAAGAAGGTCGACTGATACTGAACGAGATTCACTCGGGAACTTGTGGCCACCATGCTTCCTCTCGGACTATTGTGGCCAAGGCATACCGAGCTGGATTTTAGTGGCCCTGAGCAAATGAGATGGCGAAGGATATCATAGACAAGTGCGAAGGCTGGCAATTCTACTCCAACATGTCCCATAAACCTGCGTCTGCCTTGAAGACCATCCCGTTGGTTTGGCCATTTGCAGTTTGGGGGTTGGACATGGTCGGTCCCTTCAAAACCGGCAGGAGCGGATTCAATCACTTGCTCGTGGCAGTCGACAAGTTTACCAAATGGATCGAAGCCAAGCCCATCAAGAACCTCGGCCCGAGCACCGCCATTAGCTTCATCAGGGAATTGATATTCAGATACAGAGTCCCCCACAGCATCATCACAGATAATGGCTCCAACTTTGAATCAGACGAATTCAGAGCTTTCTGTTCCTCCCAAGGTACGCGGGTCGACTACGCATCCGTAGCGCATCCACAGTCGAATGGACAAGAAGAAAGAGCAAATGGTTTGATCCTCCAGGTCCTGAAGCCGCGGCTTATGCATGACCTCAAGCATTCCGCCGGAACTTGGGTTACTGGACTGCCATCTGTCTTATGGGGACTAAGGACAACTCCGAACCGGTCGACCGACCGTACCCCCTTTTTCATGGTCTATGGAGCTGAGGCCGTGCTGCCGAGTGATTTGTTGCACAACGCCCCCCC
>LR738710.1:437317872-437425456 GCA_902687465.1 Secale cereale | reverse complement strand
TCCTCCGAGCAACGCCATAAGTACAATGTGGCTCTGTCCTCCGAGCTCCGCCACAAGTACAACGTAGATCGTAATCACCTAAGTTACAGAAACCACTCCGAGTGAAGAGCAACCCTCTCACTCGGGGACTTAGTTACGGTCCTCCGAGCTACGCCATAAGTACAACATGACTCTATCCTCCGAGCTCCGCCACAAGTACAACATAGCTCGTAATCGCCTAAGTTACAAAAATCACTCCGAGTGAAGAGCAACCCTCTCACTCAGGGGCTTAGCTGCAACCCCGTAATCGCCTAAGTTACAAAAATCACTCCGAGTGAAGAGCAACCCTCTCACTCGGGGGCTTAGCTGTGATCCTCCGAGCTGCGCCTGTGACGCCCGAAGACCGACGTCCCAGAAGATTCCAGAAGATTCCAGATGTTCCGGGTTGCCCGTGTGTTCTTTTGTGCTTGTGTTATTTTATTTTTGCATTGCATCATATCATCATGCCATCATGTCATTTATTTTGCATCTCAACCTAAATAAATCGTGTGGACCTTCGGTCCATTTAAATCGAGGGAAGGATGTCTTCTCTTTAAAACATATAAAAGCCTCTCAATATTTAGGGAGCTATATTTATTAAATATTCCATTGTTTGGAATTACCCGCAACACACTTGCAATATTTCCCCATGTCTTTTCACTTCAAGTTTGACTTCAAAACCTTGCCAATAATTCTTTTCCGTTGTTTCGAGGTTCCTCCAAAAAATTGAACATTTTTGGACACTTCAATAATCACGTCTTAGTTCAAACCTATTTGAATTAAATTCAAATATGTTTGAATTATTTTTCCGATCTGGCCTTTTGTATTTTTCTCCGGTCGTGCTCATTTTTACGAGCCCGAGAAAAATTATCATTGTGCTAGTTTTGCCCAAACCCCCTCCTTCTCTTTCTTTTCTTCTTGTTTGACTCTCTCTATTTCTTTTTCTGTAAAAGAAAAGGGATAAATCAGCAGCAGAAGAGAGTCCAGCAGCCCAGCTTGGATCTCCAGGCCGCACTCCCTTCTTGGCCCAGCCGGCCCATCTCCTCCTCCCTGCGGCCCAAGACTTCCCAGGCCCATCCCCCTATCCTAACCCTAGCTAGCGCCCAGGTTTCCCTCTCTCCCTCATCTCGCACCCCCTCCGCCGCCAGGAGGCCCGAAACCCCTCGACCCCGTGCCCGATCCCCTCTGCCTCCCCTTCGCTCTTCCCTCCCCTCGCACGCTCGCACGCCCGATTCCCTCGGCCAGACGGTGGCCCGCTCTCTCCCTCGTAGCCCGACCACCCAGCCGGGTCGGATCCAGCGCCGAGCCTTCCTCTAGTCGTGGCCCTTCGCCCGATCCCTGCAGCGCCGGCCGCCTCGCGAGATGGCGCGCCCCAAGGCCGGACACGAGCGCGCCCTCCAGCTCGCAGGCCGCGGCCACAAGCGCCGCTCGGGCCTCCTCCTCGACGCCGCGACGCCTCCAAGGCCGCAGCGGCCGGATCCCGCAGCGCCCGAGGGCCCCCTTCGCTCCTCCGTCCTGCCGGTCGTCCAGCGCCGGCCAAGGGTGCCGCGCGCCCCGCCGCCGTCGGGCCAAGGCCCCGAGCACGCCCGGCCTCGTCCTCCCTGCCTCATCACAGCGCCTCGTCACCTCCCCCTCTCCATCTGCGTCAAGACCGAGCTCCCTGCCCTTCCTCCTCCTCCAAGAGCCCCAAGGCCAGAGCACTACCGGCGCCCGTCTCCAGGAGCTGCAGCAACAACCGCAGCCGGCCTCGTCCGCGTCCCTCCGCGCGAGAAGCCCCAAGGCCACAGCCTCGTCGGTCCTCTCCAGCCGCCATGGACGGGGCTGGTGCCGCATCTTCTTTGCACCGGCGTCCCTTCCAGCACCTCCTCGCCTTGGCGCACAGCCGCGGCCATGAGCAGCGCCGAGCCGCGACCCGCACCTCTCCGTCGCCGAGACCACAACTTTTCCCTTGGTTTTTGTTGTATTGTTGCTGTTAATGTTAATCTCAGATAATCATGGAGCAGCAAGTATAACTACTTTTGGGCCCGAACAACTACCGTCGCCAAGACCCGACGCAACAAGTTCCACGACACGTGACATGACCGCTACGAGCCTCGAGTACGACTACACGGTGGCGTGTCAAGTACCCCTACGATCGCGAAGTAACAAGTACCACGATGACCGAACGGCTACGGAAACGTGAACAACTACCGTCTCGGAGACGCACCAAGTACCCCTACCATCGCCCGAACGTCTACCGTCGACAAGTACATCTACGAGAACGTCTACTTCCACTACTGCTATGTGAACGACTTCTTCCTCTTCGGACACGTGAACGACTCCTTCCACTACGATCTCGAACCGCCCCGAAACGCACGCTTCAAAGGTATAACGAGACGACCCCGTGGATGACCCGTGTGATGCTTGCTTGTGTTGTATGAAATGTTCCCCTTGTGTGCATCGTGCCCGTTCCGACCTTTTGTCGAGCTCCTCGGTTGCCTCGTCGCCGACTCGTGGGAACCCGGTGACGGGATCGCCCACCTTTCATCTCGTTTGACTCACCCACGCCATCTTTGCTTTTGCCCGGACTCTCAACGAGTTACCGGAACCGAGTTGTTGCCTTTGCATCATTTCGGATCGTTGTCGTGGCACCCTTTCTTTCCACCACGATGACTATTTCTCCTTATCATCTATAACTCTTTTAAGTCAACCTTTTAATAATTGCATAAACTTGGTCATGTCATCCGCATCATTTAACAACATTATATATGTTAATTGTTGTTGCTTATAATTATTAAACATGCTCATGGGGATTTTCCGGAGATGTTGTTGTTATTCTTCCGGCCTCATTTAAAATGCCTAAATAGTGTAGTTTCTTTATGCTTCACCTCTTGCCATGTTAAAAACATTTAATCTTGTCTTGTAAATAACGAGAGTCAACTAAATAATTAAAATGTGGTGTTTCGTCAATATGTAACTCGTTGCATATTGATCTCCACTTAATTTGTAGTTTTGTTTGTGCACTTTGCCATGGCATGCATAATTAAACCGGACATGCATCATACTTGGATGTGCATCGTATGCCATGTTTATGATTGTGTGTTTACCGTGTTGTTTCTTTCTTTCCGGTTGCTTCTCTTGTTAGCTTCGGTTTCGTTCCGGAGTTGTGAGGATTCTCTCGTCTGTGTTGCTCCGTCTACTTCATGGATCCGTTCTTCTCCCTTGTGGAATCCCAGGCAAGATGACCGAACCCGGATACCATTACTATCTTTGCCTATTGCTAGAGTATCGCTCTATAGTTTTGCCTCGGTGCCCATGTCTTTCCTGTCAGCCTCCTACTTGTAACCATGAACCTGTTTAACCACCCTACCTATGCAAACCGTTGCTTGGCTAAGTATGCTTCGCTCAGCCCCTCTTATAGCATTGTTAGTTGCAGGTGAAGATTGAAGATGCTTGCTTCATGTTGAAGTTTGGTTGGGTTATATCACACTATATAAATGCTTAAAATGAAATCATCTATATATTGGCAAGGGTGGAAGGCTAAGCCTTTTGCTTGGTGATTTGTTCCACTCATGCCGTTAGGAACCGTATAAACCGGTGTTATGTTCCTTGATTATGCGTTCCTAACACGGTTGGGGTGTATGGGACCCCCTTGATAAACCGCTAAGTGCTAAGTCTTTTCCAGCAAATCCCAACATTGGTACTATTTGCCTAATAACAAACTAATAAAAACTTGCATGTGGACTAGCTATCCCTTTTATTTTAATTCAACAACCCCGGGCCAGTGCTCCACATGAGTGTTGGTCCGAAACGGGGGTTACGCGGGGCCACCTCAAGGAAACTCGAGGTTTGGTAAAAACCTGTGGGCAGCTTCGTTCGACATCTTCGTGCTGAAAGCTCATGGAACGTGTTACAAAAGGGTTTTGCAATCCCCGGATCAGTATAGCCAAGGACCCTTTAAGATGCAACTCCCGATCAGAACAAGTCCATAAAACCACTTCACTCAATGTAGAACCCCGAACTTCATATCGTGCATCCGTTGGAAGAATGCCTAGAACTACTAGATGAACCCACCTATAGATTTCCGAAAGTTTCCAGTTATGCCATCAGGTGTTGGGGATACACGGGAAGCACCGCGCAATCAACTTTAAACCTACATCCAGGTGTATCCATCCTTCAACACATAACCAGTCGTTCTCGGAAACTGTTTACCTCGGACCTTCGAAAACGCATCCACTATAACAAGCTATGGCAATACTCTCGAACTACCTCCCCAGTACTGGGTGATGTCGGGGTTATCTTGCCACTGGCCGTATAGGAGAGATTTTCGATGTCGGCCGTCTTAAGTATTTAGTACTGCCGCGATATACTTGTGACAACAATACCCCGAAGCTCAACTCCTCGGTAACAGGAGGCATCGAGAACAATATCCTTGTCACAAGAACATCGAACTCGCGGGATCCTAAAAAAAATTGGTGCATTTTTTGAAAGTAGAAGAGGCAAGAGTAATCGTCAGGAGTCCTCACCAGAGAGAAAAAGGGGATGAGAAGCAAAGAATTCCTACTCTCCGATATAATATAGGACTCAAAACATTTTTAGTGTGTGCCTAGACTCAACCGTCAACGATTCGATCAAACAGTGGGGGCTTCTAGGTCGGAGAAGGCTCTGAATACCAACTTGTAATGCCCAGGATGGGACTATACCTCCTACGTGTCGAGGCACGACTTAAAGGTATAAGCCCATCCTAGAATGATCTCAAGTTTGGTATCTTTGCACGACTCATGTAAAAGAGGGATTAAATTGCAAAAGGAGATAGTTGGCTTACACTCGCCACTTCACACAATACAATACATAAGCAAATCATCATTCAAAACATCACAACCCGACTACGGGTGAAGATCCAAAGAAAGATACCAAAACAACATAAAGCCACAGGTCAGGAACGAATCCTAGTAGAAACCACTACTGAACATCGAAACGTCACAAGCAAACAACCAAACTCTTCATCGAACTCCTGGTGAAGTACTTGAACCAGCTCCTGCATCAAACTCGGCTGAACCTGCATCTGGTGTGGTGAAGTAACTGTGAGCCACAGAGGACTCAGCAATCCCGTTCCCGGGTAACAAGACTATTTAAGCCTTGGGTGAGGATAGGGCTGAAGAAAGAAATATGAGGTGAAGGAACAACAAGAGTCTGTAGCAGCAACTAGCACTAACTTACGTAAAAGAGAGCGAGAAGAGAAGTGCATCGGTCGAAAGATGATCACGAAGTGATCCTAACTAAAGCCGGTCAAACATAACCCCACCGTGTTCAACTCCCGAATCCCTATTCGGAAATTGACAGTCACGGTACACACGCTAGTAGTGTATTGAATCATTGTGTCAAGTTATCTATAACCGGATATTAACAAGCTCCCATCTGCCACATAACCGCGGGCACGGCTTTCGAAAGTTCAAACCCTGCAGGGGTGTTCCAACTTGACCCATTACAAGCCCACGATCCACGGAGTCGCAACTCCATAGGTGGGAAGACCCGAGTATTCTCGGAATCCTGTGCTCAAGTTAAACCGAACTAAGGTAAGGCTAATCCAGCAAATCCACCCGGCGTGTCGACACCCTGATAGTAGCCGCGCGTATCTAAGTCTCAGGACACGACCGGATGGGCGATCCCACAGGTTTTTACCAAACCTCGAGTTTCCTTGAGGTGGCCCCGCGTAACCCCCGTTTCGGACCAACACTCATGTGGAGCACTGGCCCGGGGTTGTTGAATTAAAATAAAAGGGATAGCTAGTCCACATGCAAGTTTTTATTAGTTTGTTATTAGGCAAATAGTACCAATGTTGGGATTTGCTGGAAAAGACTTAGCACTTAGCGGTTTATCAAGGGGGTCCCATACACCCCAACCGTGTTAGGAACGCATAATCAAGGAACATAACACCGGTTTATACGGTTCCTAACGGCATGAGTGGAACAAATCACCAAGCAAAAGGCTTAGCCTTCCACCCTTGCCAATATATAGATGATTTCATTTTAAGCATTTATATAGTGTGATATAACCCAACCAAACTTCAACATGAAGCAAGCATCTTCAATCTTCACCTGCAACTAACAATGCTATAAGAGGGGCTGAGCGAAGCATACTTAGCCAAGCAACGGTTTGCATAGGTAGGGTGGTTAAACAGGTTCATGGTTACAAGTAGGAGGCTGACAGGAAAGACATGGGCATCGAGGCAAAACTATAGAGCGATACTCTAGCAATAGGCAAAGATAGTAATGGTATCCGGGTTCGGTCATCTTGCCTGGGATTCCACAAGGGAGAAGAACGGATCCATGAAGTAGACGGAGCAACACAGACGAGAGAATCCTCACAACTCCGGAACGAGACCGAAGCTAACAAGAGAAGCAACCGGAAAGAAAGAAACAACACGGTAAACACACAATCATAAACATGGCATACGATGCACATCCAAGTATGATGCATGTCCGGTTTAATTATGCATGGCATGGCAAAGTGCACAAACAAAACTACAAATTAAGTGGAGATCAATATGCAACGAGTTACATATTGATGAAACCCCACATTTTAATTATTTAGTTGACTCTCATTATTTACAAGACAAGATTAAATGTTTTTAACATGGCAAGAGGTGAAGCATAAAGAAACTACACTATTTAGGCATTTTAAATGAGGCCGGAAGAATAACAACAACATCTCCGGAAAATCCCCATGAGCATGTTTAATAATTATAAGCAACAACAATTAACATATATAATGTTGTTAAATGATGCGGATGACATGACCAAGTTTATGCAATTATTAAAAGGTTGACTTAAAAGAGTTATAGATGATAAGGAGAAATAGTCATCGTGGTGGAAAGAAAGGGTGCCACGACAACGATCCGGAATGATGCAAAGGCAACAACTCGGTTCCGGTAACTCGTTGAGAGTCCGGGCAAAAGCAAAGATGGCGTGGGTGAGTCAAACGAGATGAAAGGTGGGCGATCCCGTCACCGGGTTCCCACGAGTCGGCGACGAGGCAACCGAGGAGCTCGACAAAAGGTCGGAACGGGCACGATGCACACAAGGGGAACATTTCATACAACACAAGCAAGCATCACACGGGTCATCCACGGGGTCGTCTCGTTATACCTTTGAAGCGTGCGTTTCGGGGCGGTTCGAGATCGTAGTGGAAGGAGTCGTTCACGTGTCCGAAGAGGAAGAAGTCATTCACATAGCGGTAGTGGAAGTAGACGTTCTCGTAGATGTACTTGTCGACGGTAGACGTTCGGGCGACGGTAGGGGTACTTGGTGCGTCTCCGAGACGGTAGTTGTTCACGTTTCCGTAGCCGTTCGGTCGTCGTGGTACTTGTTACTTCGCGATCGTAGGGGTACTTGACACGCCACCGTGTAGTCGTACTCGAGGCTCGTAGCGGTCATGTCACGTGTCGTGGAACTTGTTGCGTCGGGTCTTGGCGACGGTAGTTGTTCGGGCCCAAAAGTAGTTATACTTGCTGCTCCATGATTATCTGAGATTAACATTAACAGCAACAATACAACAAAAACCAAGGGAAAAGCTGCGGTCTCGGCGACGAAGAGGTGCGGGTCGCGGCTCGGCGCTGCTCATGGCCGCGGCTGTGCGCCAAGGCGAGGAGGTGCTGGACGGGACGCCGGTGCGAAGAAGATGCAGCACCAGCCCCGTCCATGGCGGCTGGAGAGGACCGACGAGGCTGCGGCCTTGGGGCTTCTCGCGCGGAGGGACGCGGACGAGGCCGGCTGCGGTTGTTGCTGCAGCTCGTGGAGACGGGCGCCGGTAGTGCTCTGGCCTTGGGGCTCTTGGAGGAGGAGGAAGGGCAGGGAGCTCGGTCTTGACGCAGATGGAGAGGGGGAGGTGACGAGGTGCTGTGATGAGGCAGGGAGGACGAGGCCGGGCGTGCTCGGGGCCTTGGCCCGACGGCGGCGAGGCGCGCGGCACCCTTGGCCGGCGCTGGACGACCGGCAGGACGGAGGAGCGAAGGGGGCCCTCGGGCGCTGCGGGATCCGGCCGCTGCGGCCTTGGAGGCGTCGCGGCGTCGAGGAGGAGGCCCGAGCGGCGCTTGTGGCCGCGGCCTGCGAGCTGGAGGGCGCGCTCGCGTTCGGCCTTGGGGCGCGCCATCTCGCGAGGCGGCCGGCGCTGCAGGGATCGGGCGAAGGGCCACGACCAGAGGAAGGCTCGGCGCTGGATCCGACCCGGCTGGGTGGTCGGGCTACGAGGGAGAGAGTGGGCCACTGTCTGGCCGAGGGAATCGGGCGTGCGAGCGTGCGAGGGGAGGGAAGAGCGAAGGGGAGGCAGAGGGGATCGGGCACGGGGTCGAGGGGTTTCGGGCCTCCTGGCGGCGGAGGGGGTGCGAGATGAGGGAGAGAGGGAAACCTGGGCGCTAGCTAGGGTTAGGATAGGGGGATGGGCCTGGGAAGTCTTGGGCCGCAGGGAGGAGGAGATGGGCCGGCTGGGCCAAGAAGGGAGTGCGGCCTGGAGATCCAAGCTGGGCTGCTGGACTCTCTTCTGCTGCTGATTTATCCCTTTTCTTTTACAGAAAAAGAAATAGAGAGAGTCAAACAAGAAGAAAAGAAAGAGAAGGAGGGGGTTTGGGCAAAACTAGCACAATGATAATTTTTCTCGGGCTCGTAAAAATGAGCACGACCGGAGAAAAATACAAAAGGCCAGATCGGAAAAATAATTCAAACATATTTGAATTTAATTCAAATAGGTTTGAACTAAGACGTGATTATTGAAGTGTCCAAAAATGTTCAAATTTTTGGAGGAACCTCGAAACAACGGAAAAGAATTATTGGCAAGGTTTTGAAGTCAAACTTGAAGTGAAAAGACATGGGGAAATATTGCAAGTGTGTTGCGGGTAATTCCAAACAATGGAATATTTAATAAATATATCTCCCTAAATATTGAGAGGCTTTTATATGTTTTAAAGAGAAGACATCCTTCCCTCGATTTAAATGGACCGAAGGTCCACACGATTTATTTAGGTTGAGATGCAAAATAAATGACATGATGGCATGATGATATGATGCAATGCAAAAATAAAATAACACAAGCACAAAAGAACACACGGGCAACCCGGAACATCAGGAATCTTCTGGAATCTTCTGGGACGTCGGTCTTCGGGCGTCACAGCGCCATAAGTACAACGTGGCTCTGTCCTCCGAGCTCCACCACAAGTACAACGTAGCTCGTAATCGCCTAAGTTATTAAAATCACTCCGAGTGAAGAGTAACCCTCTCACTCGGGGGCTTAGCTGGGCTCCTCCGAGCTACGCCATAAGTACAACGTGGCTGTGTCCTCCGTGCTCGGCCACAAGTACAACATAGCTCGTAATCGCCTAAGTTACAAAAACCACTCCGAGTGAAGAGCAACCCTCTCACTCAAGGGCTTAGCTGCGGTCCTCCAAGATACGCCATAAGTACAACGTGGCTCTATACTCCGGGCTCCGCCACAAGTACAACGTGGCTATCAAGTGGCTCGACCTTCGGAGCTGTGTCACAAACACGACGTTGACTCGAAATCCAAAATATCAAAGAGAGTCGGAAGCAAGGCAAACAAGCGAACGCAAAAGGAATCAAGTGCAGATAAAGCCCCGCAAGATTCGGGCAGAAGTACTCGGGCATCAAGCCCGCGACAGTTTAACGATTACAAAAGCACTCGGCATACCGAGGCAAATTGAATTAGAGTATCAAAGTTTGTTCACTCCTCAGGGGGGGAGGGCTTGCAGGCGCAACGAACTCGTCCAAGTCAATCCCGTCGGCAATACGGGTAGCGGCCTCCAGGAAAGTCTCCACGAACGACTGGAACTGGAGTTTCTTCGTGTTGGCAACCTTGAGTGCGGCCAACCTCTCCTCCTTCACCTCCTTGCAATGCACCCGAACCAAAGACAGTGCAACGTCAGCCCCACAGTGGGTAGATGATTTCTTCCACTCTTGCACTCGACTAGGGATCTCGTTGAGTCGAGTCATCAGAGACTCGTGGTCATTCTCTTGCACTGTCCCCCTCCAGAGTGCAGCAACGATCCGAGACATCACTGCCTTCAGTCGACCGAGGTAACCTATGGCGCTGGTGAGGCGAGACTCCAGCCTCAAGATGTTCATAGCCGCTTCATCCTTGACAAGAGAGTTGGCAGGGTCCAGACCCGGCTCGAACCTCCCAGTCTCCTCCTCAAAGTTGCGACAGAATTCTGCATAGGCAAAGACGTGATGAATTAACGGACAAAATATGAGTCGACCTCCTTGATTCAGTCGAACAAAAGGAGCATACCTTCAAGCACAAGGTACCACTTCTTGGTGAGGTCGCCCAGATAAGCCTCCAACTCATTCTTCTTCTGGAAAAGGCCCCCAAACTTTTCACCCAGAGCGATGTTGGTCCTCTTCAGTCGAGTCACCTCCTTGTTGGCCGCACCAAGGGAATCCTTCAACCTGGCGATCTCCTCCTCAAGCTTGCCGACCGAAGCCAACTTCTGTTCTGCGAGCTCAGTTTTTTTCTGTGCCTTCTGCTGCGCTGCCACCAGGTCAAGGTCCTTCTGCTCCAGGGCTGCCTTCATTTGAACTACGAGTGACATTACTAGACAGATGAACATAAGGATACACATGACACATTTTCTGAAGACCAGTCGACAAGCTATACACTTTAATTACCGGACGCTTCCTCCTAAGATTTCTTCAAATGATCCAGGGGCAGCTGCAAGTCAAGATTGAGTTGGACCTGCTTCTTCTCAAGATCCGCGAATTTGGCACCAAACTCGCAAGATTGCTGCACCAACACAACAAGACAGAGTTCTAAGACTACAGCCGAGTCAAAATACTCAACAGTAGTCTCGGGGACTACACCCAGTGGGTGCACTGAGTGTGCCCCCACTGGTTCTCACTCGGCCGGATCAGTCCTGTCCGAGCTCAAAAAAAGAGAGAGACATATACATTTTGTTCTCAGACCATGGCCGACTACAAGCAGTCGACCACGGTCTCGGGGACTACACCCAGTGGGTGCACTGAGCGTGCCCCCACTGGTTCTGACTCGACCGGATCAGTCCTGCGCGGGTGAGAAGAGTTCGAAACAAATGAACAAAACAAATTCTAAAGACCACAACCGACTAACTTCAGTCGACCATGGCCTCGGGGACTACACCCAGTGGGTGCACTCAGCGTGCCCCCAACAGTCCAAACGATTCAAGACTGATTGGGTTATAAGAGCTAACGCTGCAAGAAAAAACACCTAGTGGGTGTAACATCATCTTACGAACAAAGCGGCAATTTTTTAGAGCGAAGATTCCAACAACACAACAAGCCAGTCGGAAAAGACAAACCTGAACGCTGGTTCGAAGAGCCGAGCTGGCATTATAGGTAGCCATGCTAGCCTCATACGCCGCCATTGTCCGCTCCATCATCAATCCCGCCCGACGAACGGCCTCCTTGGCCGCACTCACGGGGTCCTCCGGGACGTGATGGGTGATGAAAAGCACTGACGGCGCATCAGTCGGAGCAATCACAGGGTCAGCAGCTGGATCAGTCGACGAAGAGAGACGGACAGTCGACACAGGAATGGCAAAGGAGACCGTGGTCTGAGCCACGTCCCCCTATTGCTGGGCCTCAGAGCCAGAGGGTGTCTTTCGACCCCTCCTTCCTGTGCCTCATCGAGTCACCTCCGCGCGCTCCTCCTCGTCGTCATCGTCGTCAGGAAGCTCAATGACATTGTGTGGCTCTTCAGAAGACAATCAAGAAATTCAGTCGACTGACAATCCAAAATGGTAAAAGACAAAGTGTGGTCGAGAATCCGCACCTGGACGGGACGTGGCGGCGTCAGCAGTCTCCTCGTCGTCGCGACCCTTGTCAACGTCCATCGAAGTCGCAGAAGCAGCATCGCTGAAGATTTCGCAGAAAGTGAGTCGACAAAGGCAAATCTGGTCTCCAAAAGGGAAGAAAAATGAAGCAGAGTTACACTTACGTGGAGGCAATCAGGACGTCCACTTTGATCTTTGGCAAGGCCTTCCTGGGTTTGGCAGCAGCGACCTTGGGCTGCTTTGGCGCTTTCTCAGTCGGATCTGGAGTGGACCTGCGAGTTCGCTTCTGCACTTGGGAGTTGGAAGGGCCTGCCCTGGTACGCGCGACCTCTGGGTCGTGCTTCTCCTTGGAGAACTTCTCGACGCGGGGAGGTGACACGACCTCCTCGCCGCTGCTGGAGTCCTCGCTCTCCTCCTCCGTCTCCTCGCCAGACTTCTAGTCGGAAGCCTCGCCAACGCCCTCTGCCCCCTCCTGGACCTGCTCGCCATTGGGCACCGAATACATCTCCTGCGGAAAGGAAGAATAATCATACGCCAGTCAAGTTCATCAAACGCCTGCAAACAAGAAACATAAAATCCACTCGGAGTCTAATGCCGAACCTTGTCTGGTTGGTGGTCTGCGTCGAACGGGCGAACCCTTCCGGTCCCCCGAGGATTGTACTTGTTCCCCGTTATGCACTTCAGGCACTGCGCCACCGTCAGCGCGACAGCTTCCTGATGCGGAGCATCCTTCGTTCATCCCCATGTACACCACTTGGACGCAAGGTGATCCCGTTCCTCGATGCTTCCCCTTTCTTTTCCCGCGAGACATGGATGCTACTATAAGCGCAGACCTTGTGCTTGATCAGGAACACCCAAGGAGACCATGGAGAACCCAAGGACCAAGGCCAAGTGCGCGCGGGAGAGAAGGAAGAAGGGTCAGCACCTACAGGCCCCGGACATCCGGCCCCCAGGCCCGGACATCCGGCGCCCCGGACATCCGGGCCCTGGCCGGAAATCCGGCGCCACTGTCCAGAAGACACCCGTGGTTCAACCCCTCCAGCACGGACATCCGGCCCCTGTCTGCGCACAGTGTATCGGGCCTGAGGCCCATGTATCCCTCTCCCACTTACCCCTTCGTGGACCTAGACTATATAAACTCGTCCCCCTCCTCCATTTGAGGGTTAGCTTAGGTTTAGCTCATTTGAGATAGAGCTTTGCTCATCCACTAGTGGTTCATCTCCTTGTGAGTGACTGCGGCCCCTCCACGGAGAAGATCCACACGGATTCAAGACCTCTGCGGAGAAGATCCTACGGGATACCAAGACCTCCTCACGGAGAAGACTATCGCTACTTGTATCGTCCCTTGTTGATCATGGATCTTGTATCTCTTTGTGTTTCAAGGATCTAGCATATGTGTGACTTGTTCTTGTTGGTTTGAGTGATTCTCTCGTGTTTCCCCTCGTGTTCCCTCTTGTGTTCTTCGTGTTCTTCATGGGATCCACTCCATTTCGTGAAAGATCGGCCACCTAGGGTTCCACCCTACATCATATGGTATCATGAGCCACGGTTTCTCACGAATTTGGAGCCTCCCCATCGTTTTCTAGCCTTGTTTTGTTGTGTTCTTCCCCAAATTCGAAAATTCCCCACCAAAAATAGCCCCAATTTTTTTTTGTGATATGTTGGTTTGATGAAGTTTTGTTGATTTTGATCCGTGAATTTGCTTGGTTTCAAGTGGATCTAGCTTTCCCCCACTTCGCCCATCATTCCATCCATAAAATCTCTCAAATTTTGAGCCCCAAATCATCAATTTCCGCCCCCAATTCGAAAAGTTCGTCCCGATTCAGATCTGGAATCTTCGGGCCGGACATCCGGGCCACTGGCCGGACATCCGGGCCATCGGGCCGGACATCCGGCTCCTGGAGGGCAAAATCCCGCGCGGTTCTGGACATCAGGTCCCGGAAATCCGGACCCGGCCCCGGATGTCCGACCCCTGGGAATTCAACCACCCGTGTTTCACCGTTTTGTCCATAACTAATTCATCCGAACTCCGATTACGACGTTCTTGAGCTCGTTTTGAAGCTCTTGACATCCCCCATAACACAAAAATACCACCATCATCATTTGACTCCATCATATTTTGTGGATTTTGGCATCTTTGCCTAGGGCTTCCACCATATCATCCGCTACACCACCATCGACTTCCGCAACCTAACCAATTTTGTTCCCATACCATTTGTGGTTGCTTGAGTAGTGATTTGAGTCTCCTAAGTTGTTTAGGCTACTTAGGGACCATTGCTTCTTCATCAACCACCACCACCACTTCCGCATACCCATTGCCCATTATACATAGCCAACCAAACTTAACCCAATTTTGTTCGAGCTTGTTTGAGTTGTGGCTTGTGTCTCCTAAGGTGTTTCGGCTACTTAGGGACCGTGACTTCAACTCCGACACCGTGTATAGCCCATCTTACACTTCCACAACCATAACCCATTTTGACCGGGTTTCCACCAACAATTCCGCAACCACCACCGCTTGTCCGCTACCACCATTTGACAATTGTCCTTGAGATTTTGAGTTGTGGTTTTTCCGTTTCATAAGGTGTTTCGGCTAATTAGGAACGGGTCTACATCAAGAGCACCACCTCTCATCATCGACACAGACGGTAACCTCGACAACATCTTTGTATATTCCCCTTGCAATTGCATTGTTAACCCCTAGCCCATTCTGCGTCACTTGCCTATCGAGACTAGCCTTTGAGTCTTGCCGGCAACGTTACTTGTGCACATTAGTGATCATCGATCCACCTTCCATTGCATACATACCATATCATCTTGGTATCATCATATCATCCCTTGTGTCACAAGATTGTTCCCGCATATACACAATTGCTATCTTGGTTTGTGCATCGTGGCCATATACAAAAAAAAGAGAGAATAAGCTTTTAACCAAAGGAGAAAAGCAAAGAAGCTTGTAAGCAAGAGCCATAGCATCATACCACATTGCATATAAGATTGCCATATCCGATCATCTTGGATCATCTTGTGCTAAAAGCACCGGAACATCATACACATACCATACTTGTGATAGGAAGTCGCTACATTTTGTCTCATATAGGTAGTGCACAAGTTCGTATCCGCCTTTTGAGCAATCGGCTAGCGTCTCTCTAGTGTTGTGCGACAAGAGCATTTTCCGTGCATTCCACATTTTCTGCTCAACCCTTGGTTGCACAACCACATTTATCTATCCGTGCGTGTGTTTCCGTGTGCCACCCATATTGCTATTGGTCTACTTGTTTCACTTGCGAATTTGTGAATCTCTTTCAACTTTATTGACTCTTGCCAACATTTTGCATCAAATTTTTGTGCCACTATCCCCACCGAGCTCCACCATAAGCTTTACTTGTGTAGGTGTGAGAAACCGACAAGAATTGGTACCAATTGTGCTATTTCCTTGTTCCACATTTGAGTGATCATTGATCCATCTTCAACATCGGTCAAGGTACATTTGGTATAGTTCTTCTCTTTCTCCCACTCATACTTGCTAGCGTCTTGTGATGGATAGGCAAGGCATTTCATCTCCGGTCTTCGACATCGACGATGCGAACAAGGACATCCACGCGAAAACCATCGGACTACAACAAGAAATGCAAGAGTGCTTGGGCAACATCGCCATCGAACAACGACACTTCGAGACAAGGACAATGGCTTCCTTCGACGACATGTGCGACTCCTTCAACAAACAAATGGCGGAGCTCCGACACTTGGTGGTCGATTACAAGTCTTCTTCCCCTTCGTCATCCTCTCGGCGGCGACGTTCAAGTCACAAGTCTTCGGAGCGCAAACATGATGCAAGTGCAAGTCTTCCACGGCCACACCGCCATGGCGACCATCGACATCGTCATGAAGGGCAAGTCACCTCCAAGCATCATGTGCACGACGACGACGAACGACATCTACCAAGAGCTCAAGAACGACAACGACATCATCATCATGAAGATGCTCGACAAGCGCATACCTACAAGTCCAAAGAAGCTCTACATCACGCCAAGGCCAAGCTTCAAGAGCAAAAGAGAAGACCGCGAGACAAGCACACCGAAGACGGAGCTATGGCTACAACCACCACTTCGGCATCTTCGCCAAGTGCTATCAAGGCATCTTCGCCTTCGGACGTACGGCATCTTCGCCTACTTCCCATGAGTTCGCCTACATCGACGTCTTCATCATCAAGGCGGTCATCTACGAGCGACGGCGACAAGACGGTCGAGCATGGGCCATCCCCTTCGACCAAGGCGACGAGCATGAACCTCTTCGACACCATGAAGACGGCGCCCATATTGGACTACTACTCCGGGTCAAGCTACGCGAGCAAGCATGAGACCTTCTCTTTGACCTCGGAGGAGAGTGATGATTTGCCACCTCCTACGGCATTCATCTTTGGAGGCATTATGGATGAGGAGACGATTGGAGTTGAGCATGGAGACGTTTGCACCTACATCTCTCCGACACCCATATATCATGAGATGCCCCAATTTCCATGTGAGGAGAGACACCACCATATGAGTGACATGAGTGACTACACCATATGTGAGATTGAGAGCATTTCTTTTGAGAGGACGAGAGTGATCACCACTATCCCCACACATGAGAGCATGCCACACATCATATGTGAGGTTGAGAGCCATTTGAGTGACTCCACCAACCATACAAGTGAGAGCATCCAAGAGGAAGTGAGTGAGCCACACCACTTAGTGAGTGAGGTAGTTGAGAGGGCATGTGAGGCCACTATGATTTCTAACGACTTAACCTCAACTCCAAGTGTGTTTTCTTTGGTGCTAGGTCTCCTACATGACGACGCGCCAATCCTCGACGAGTCCATCCCGCCAATGGAAAACTCGATGGCCATGGTGGAAGAAGATGCACCCCCCACATGGTACCATCAAGTTGCAACCTCACCTACAATGCATGAGCGATGCTCCAAAGGTAACATAGGTGATGGTGCTTCTTTCGTCCCACTTGTGGACTATATCACCAATGATTGCTTGCATGATGTTGATTCACCTATGACCATGCTTCATGCTAGTGCAACTTCCTCATGTCTTGACTTACCTATTTATGATGAATATGATGATGAGCATGTTGAGTTGCCTAGTTGTGATGCTATGCTCCATAGGATATCATGTGAAAATTCTTTTGGTCACATCATGTTTGAGAATCCATTAAACTTGTCATATGCTATGAGTGAGATCTCCCATATTGCATCATTTCAATCTCAACATAGTAACTATGCATGCCAAATTAAAGTAAATACCATTTGCACTTGTGGCATAGATGACAAGATGATGGTCATTGGCTTGTGTTTCTCTTGCGATGATATTGCAATGCTTCCTTTACATGATTTGCGCAATTCATCTATTATGCCATGCCATGAACACATTGTTCCAAATATGCATTGTTTTGGATGTTGTCAATATTCTCCATGTGATGTTTCCATTGATGCTCATGAGGAGACCCCTATAGTTTCCTCATACATACTAGGAGATTTTGATGCATTCCATACCTTGCATGATTACCATGATTGTGTGCACCATATGCATTCCATGAATAACAATGCTTATATTTCTTGTGATGCATTACACAATTCGAGTCTCCATTATGCTATACATAACAACAAACCTCTCATGATGGATGACATGTTTCTATATCACGCATCTCATTTATTTGAGCATTGGCTATTTTGTTCTAACCAACACATGCACGTGCGCATCATGATGGATGATGTGTACATATACCACGCACACACAATTTTCCCTTTGTCGTTGCTTTGTGTAGGTACTCATGAACATTTGTCAACCTCACAATCCCATGAGTTGACAAAACGAGCTCTTGAGAGCAACGATGACTTGGGATCCCGTGGATTGTCCTTACCACCGTTCTCTTCGCGCAACCACTACGCGCATCAGTTTTACTTGGCTCTCACACGACTATGGGCTATTTGCCACTTGTCACATTATGCCCGTACTGTCGTGTTCACTTTGCATGTTATGCCTCTTGCTATGATTTTGCCATGCAATTGTGACCCTTGCTTGCAATTACCCATGATTCACCATTATGATACTTTTATGTGTATTTGCATGCTTGGTGGAGATACTTGTAGCTACTACCATGATTTCTTTGTGCCCCATGCTATTGTTGATTCTTGTGTTGGGAGAGTCATGATGCCCTATTGCTATCTACATATGGCCTCTCGCCAATACATTGATCCTATTTTGCTCATATCTTGCTTACATGCTTGTGCTATGCCATGTGCATTATTCATGCCTACAATTTGCACACATGCCATGATTGCCATGATTACTACTAGTATGTTGCATCTTTGCACTACTAGCTTGTTTGACTTGATTGCTATGATTGCTTGCTATGTTGCATCACCCATGTTCCACTCTTACTTGCTTTCTTGGGTTGATGACATATATGTTCTTGCCAGTCACATGATATATCTTGATCATTGTCATTTGTCTCCACTAGTTGCATCTCTCATCACTTGTATTGAGTGCAACAATGCTATGTTTGTTGATCTTGGAGACTTGGACACCATACTTGTGATGCATACTTGCTTGATTGAGCCTATTGCACTTGGTTGTTCTCGCATCTTATGCCTACATACCATGCACCACACACTTGTACTTTCTTATGATAAGAATGATGCAAGCACTTGTTGGGTATTTTCCCGCACGAATGCTAGGTTTCGCATTACGGCTAACCTCATTTGTTTTTCCAGTGTTTGTCATGTCCTTTCATTTTGAAGGATTCACAAGGCGGTGCCATCACGTGGCATCTTGGGCATGTTAAGGCATACACATTGCGCGACAACAACATCTTCGAGAACATACATAAGGTGCATTCCTTCTTTGTGAGCCATCCTCACATATGCATATTGGATAGGCCATACTTTCATTGTTGTTTCCTTCTTGTTGTCTACATGATACATCTACGGGATGGAGGACCGACATTGAAGATGGACCCTTTGGATGCACCTTCGGACCTTCACTAATGCCACGACATCGAGCATTGACACCTTGGAGTGCTTGGATTGCGACATGCCTTCAACTTCGTCCAACTACAAGTCCGTTCACGACTACCGTTTCCATGGTGATGAGGTTTTTGATCCGAGGTCGGATCTTTCCCAAGGGAGGGGAGATGATGCGGAGCATCCTTCGTTCATCCCCATGTACACCACTTGGACGCAAGGTGATCCCGTTCCTCGATGCTTCCCCTTTCTTTTCTCGCGAGACATGGATGCTACTATAAGCGCGGACCTTGTGCTTGATCAGGAACACCCAAGGAGACCATGGAGAACCCAAGGACCAAGGCCAAGTGCGCGCGGGAGAGAAGGAAGAAGGGTCAGCACCTACAGGCCCCGGACATCCGGCCCCCAGGCCCGGACATCCGGCGCCCCGGACATCCGGGCCCTGGCCGGAAATCCGGCGCCACTGTCCAGAAGACACCCGTGGTTCAACCCCTCCAGCCCGGACATCCGGCCCCTCGGCCCGGACATCCGGCGTCTCGGGAAGGCCCGGACATCCGGCCCCCGCCCGGACATCCGGCCCCTGTCTGCGCACAGTGTATCGGGCCTGTGGCCCATGTATCCCTCTCCCACTTACCCCTTCGTGGACCTAGACTATATAAACTCCTCCCCCTCCTCCATTTGAGGGTTAGCTTAGGTTTAGATCATTTGAGATAGAGCTTTGCTCATCCACTAGTGGTTCATCTCCTTGTGAGTGACTGCGGCCCCTCCACGGAGAAGATCCACATGGATTCAAGACCTCTGCGGAGAAGATCCTACGGGATACCAAGACCTCCTCACGGAGAAGACTATCGCTACTTGTATCGTCCCTTGTTGATCATGGATCTTGTATCTCTTTGTGTTTCGAGGATCTAGCATATGTGTGACTTGTTCTTGTTGGTTTGAGTGATTCTCTCATGTTTCCCCTCGTGTTCCCTCTTGTGTTCTTCGTGTTCTTCATGGGATCCACTCCATTTCGTGAAAGATCGGCCACCTAGGGTTCCACCCTACATCACTTCCTCCGGGTGGACCCGAGATGTGTCATCGACGCCCGAGTACATTCACATCGGATGGTCCCGATCTTGGAGAGGCTGGATCCTCCTCTTGAGGTACCCTCGAGAAGGTCCATCCCAGTGACCCCGTCACAGACCAGCTGAACCACCCGCTCCACCAACATGTCCACTTCTACCTTCTCATCCCGACTCACAAGCAACGTCGGTGGCTGGACGACTCGATCTAAAGAAAACGGAGGGAGTCCGGTCGACTGACCGGGAGTCGTGACGTCTTTGCAATAAAACCAAGTCGACTGCCACCCCCGGACCGACTCAGGAAGGACCATGGCAGGGAAAGTGCTCCTACTCCTAGTCTGGATGCCCAATCCACCGCACATCTGGATGACATGCGTGCTCTCGTCACTCGGATTCGCTTTCTTGACGGTTTGGGAACGTCAAGTGAAGATGTGCTTTAACAGGCCCAGTGCGGTCGACACCCGAGGAAGTTCTCGCACATCGAAACGAATGCAGCCAAGTATGTGATGGTGTTGGGAGTGAAGTGGTGCAACTGGGCGCCGTAGAAAGCCAAAAAACCGCGGAAGAAAGGGTGCGGGGGCAAAGAAAACCTCGGTCGACGTGGGTCGCGAGGAGAACACACTCGCCCTCCTGCGGTTGGGGCTCGAGCTCGTCCTCCGGCAGCTGCCAGGAGTCGCGGACAATCAGGCCTTCCTCCACCAGCTCCTCCATGTCCTCTGGCGTCATCGTGGACCTGATCCAGTCCCCTGGATCCAGCCAGGAGGAAGCCCAGAGCTCGACGACGACCCTCCTCAGTTGGATCTCTTCCCCTTCCCCGTCGCCGCCGCCTTCTTCAAGTGCTCCAGAGCCGCCGTCCTGTCCTTGCCCATGGAGGGCGAGCCGGTGCTGACCGAGCGGTAGGAAGCGGAGAGCACAGGCGCGGCGGAGGAGCAAAGGACGAAGAGGCAAAGATTTGGCGCACAGTGCCTCCGCCTCGGCCGGGGCGCGCACTTATAGCGCAGCGGTCGAGTGACTGACTGGTGGCCCCAAGCTATCCCGTCAAATCCCGCAATAGGCGCGCACCCGGTACGTAGCAAAAAAGGCGGTGCGGAGATCGAGGCATCCCGAGCATATCTGATCCGATTGCCACGGCATGACCCGTCCCGCGCGCTTCCCCAAATTTCGAATCCCGCAAAATCCGGGAGCCAGAGAACGGCCAATCGCGCCGAAAACTACGCGCCCCGCCGATGCTCGGGGCCACGCACAAAGTTCAGTCGACGGTCAACCCAAACAAGCACACTCGGTAATTCTTGAATCGATTAAGGCGATCAAGTCAAGATTGAAGAGTCAGCCTAGTCCACGGATTTAGAAAAGGTCCCCCAGGGGCATCAAACCCGTGCCAAGGCCAGCTTCAACACTTTCGTCCACTCGAACCTCAATCCATTCGGGGGCTACTGATGATGTTACAGACCTACGCTAGGGTCACGGGCCTGACCCAGGTACCCCACCCAAGGTCACTACCCCAGAAGTTCAAGAGGCAACTCGAAGACAGCAAGAACGGTCGACTGTTACAGCCCAAGAGGACATATCACTCGACCGTATACCCTCTCTCAGGCGAGTCAACTCCACTTGACCATTCAAGGACACTCGACCCCCAAAGGTCAAAGGTCCCTTAGGACAGCAACGGTCCGGCATTCATTCGGTGACAATTAATGCCTTTATCACTCTTTATTGCAGGCGTTATCAGTAACACCCTGCCTTTATGTACATTGAACCCTTTGTAACATGGGGATGGCTGGGGTCCTGGCGCACTCTATATAAGCCACCCCCTCCTCCAGTACAAGGGTTCGCACCCCCTGTAACTCAAACACACATATACATTCCAGTCGACCGCCTCTGGGCACCGAGATGTAGGGCTTTTACTTCCTCCGAGAAGGGCATGAACTCGTAAAACACCTCACATACAACCTTGCCGTAGCTAGGACCTCGCCTCCTCCTACGTACCCCCTACTTGTACTGTCAGACTTTGAACCATGACAGTAAACTCTTAAACCTCCGCACACCAATAAGCTCTTCGCTCCGAAGGAGAAATATTGAGTAGTCCCTCTCCAAACAGGTTTGGATCAAGAAGGCGGAGCAAATGCGGTGTCCGGCTCCGCTCCCCAAAGACCCAGCCAATCCTCAACTAATGAGGATGCTGGTCTCGACGCCATACCAGGTGCCGGTTAAGAAGGACAAGAAGAAGAAGAAAGAGGAGGGTACTTTGGACGCAATGTCCGGAGAGGCTGATGCCCCGTCCTCCCACGAGGGCGACGATGACGACAAGGAGGAGGAGGAAGAAGAAGTTCCTCCTCGCAAAGCTAAAAAGAGGGCGGCCTCCGAAGACCTAGAAGCCAAGGCCTCCAAGAGGGACAAGATTATCATCCCTGATGACTCGGAGTTAGATGCCGAGGCCATCCCGAAGCATTGTCGCCGGACCAAGCCTCAAGCCGGCTCGTAAGTAGCCCGGGATCCTTCACTTTATCCGATCTCTATGACCCATGCTGATAACTATAAGTTCTGTCTTTTAGTCCGACCCGCGATCTTCCCCAACTATCCTCATCCTCAGGAGATCTGGCGCCGAAGATGATGGAGAGTGAGTCGCCTCCATTGGCTTCCTCGCCACCTAGAGAGGATGATGATGAGGTAGTATCTCACAGGCCCTCCCCAAACCTTGAAGAGGCAGGGGGTGTTTTAACAGCGCCAGAGGGTAATGCCTCGGCTACCGGAGGACTACAGGGTGCAGCCCCCATGGAGACCGGAGACGGGAGCACAGGTCAATCCGACCCCCAACCGCATACTACTCCGGAGGTCCGTAAGGCTCCGGAGTCTAATGAGCGCCCCCCTGCAAGAGAAAAGGGAGCGGCGACCTCTGTCAATCCGGAGGCGCGACAGACCACGGCGGACGCACTGCAAAGTTGTAACGCCCGGGTAATCACGCTACAGTAATTCTTTGCTAATGATGCCACGTCATCATGTTACTGTTGATAACATCACGTTAATCGAAAACTCCATTCCCCCGTTCGAAATAAGAACCCGAAAAAGAATTAACAATATAAGTTTTCAAAATGTTAAATAAAAATGTTCAGGCGGTGCTAAATATTGCAAGATCAATTATGGTGTAGCTATTACAATTTCTAAAAATGCCTAAGTATTTTAAATAAAATAAAACAGAAAAGGAATAATTAAATAAAAGAAAAGAAAGACAAACAAAACAAAAATAAAAGAAACAAAATAAAGAAACCCCCAGGCCTACTGGGCCTCGGCCCAGTCAGTGGCCTACCAGGCAGGCCCATTTCCCCCAGGCCTATAAACCCCCCTGGGTGTTGGAAATATGCCCTAGAGGCAATAATAAAAGAGTTATTATTATATTTCCTTGTTCATGATAATCGTTTATTATCCATGCTATAACTGTATTGATTGGAAACTCAAATACATGTGTGGATGAATAGACAGACTTTGTGTCCCTAGTGAGCCTCTACAGGACTAGCTCGTTGATCAAAGATGACCGCGGTTTCCAGGTCATAGACATGAGTTGTCATTTGATAACGGGATCACATCATTAGGAGAATGATGTGATGGACGAGACCCAAACGTTAAACATAGCTTTTGATCGTGTCAGTTATCGCTATAGTTTTCTGCATGTCAAGTATAAGTTCCTATGACCATGAGGTCATGTAACTCACTGACACCGTAGGAGTGCTTTGTGTGTGACAAACGTCACAACGTAACTGGGTGACTATAAAGGTACTCTACAGGTATCTCCGAGGGTGTCTGTTGAGTTGACATGGATCGAGACTGGGATTTGTCACTCCGTGTGACGGAGAGGTATCTCCGGGCCCACTCGGTAATACGTCATCTCAATGAGCTCAAAGTGACTAAGTAGTTGGTCACGGGATTATGTATTACGGTAACGAGTAAAGAGACTTGCCGGTAACGAGATTGAACTAGGTATAGAGATACCGACGATCGAATCTCGGGCAAGTAACATACCGACGAGACAAAGGGAACTGTATACAGGATTGCCTGAATCCTTGACATCGTGGTTCATCCGATGAGATCATCGAGAAACATGTGGGAACCAATATGGGTATCCAGATCCCGCTATTGGTTATTGACCTGGGAGTGTCTCGGTCATGTCTACATGGTTTCCGAACCCGCAGGGTCTACACACTTAAGGTTCGGTGACGCTAGGGTTGTTAGTGAGAACAGTGCATGGTTACCGAAGGTTGTTCGGAGTCCCGGATGAGATCCCGGACGTGACGGGGGTCTCCGGAATGGTCCGGGGACAAAGATTGATATATAGGATGAAAGGTTTCGGAGTCCGGAAGTGTTCCGGGGAGCATCGGGAAATCGGCGGATTACCGAAAAGGGTTTCGGGGGTCCCGGAAGTGGTTCTGGGCCTAATGGGCCACAAAGGGGGGACACCACAGCCCTCATAGGGCTGTGCGCCCCCCTGGGCCCTCTCCTATGGCGCATGGGGGGCTGGCCCCTCCTAGGGCAGCCGCACCCCCTGGCTTGGGGGGCAAGGCACCTAGGGGGGGGGAAACCCTAGGGCCTGCGCAGCCCTTGGCCGCCGCCCCCCCACTGCCCTGGCCGCCGGCCCCCCTAGGGGAAACCCTAGGGCGCCCCCCTCCCATCTATTCCCCCTATATATAGAGGGGCAGAGGGAGGGCAGCCAACACACGTTTGTGCCTCGGTGCTGCCCTCCCTCTCCCACAACATATTCGTCTTCCCGCGGTGCTTAGGCGAAGCCCTGCTGGAATCCTCCTCCACCATCACCACCACGCCGTCGTGCTGCCGGTCTCTCCATCAACCTCTCCTCCACCCCTTGCTGGATCAAGAAGGAGGAGACGTCCCCGAGCCGTACGTGTGAAGAACGCGGAGGCACCGTTGCTTCGGTGCTAGGATCTTCGGCGATCTGAATCGCGGCGAGTACGACTCCATCAACCGCGTTCTTAACGCTTCCACTTAGCGATCTACAAGGGTACGTGGATCCAACTCTCCTCTCGTAGTAGCATCTCCTAGATTGATCTTGGTGAACGTAGGAAATTTTTTTGTTTCCCATGCAACGTTCCCCAACAGTGGTATCAGAGCTAGGATCTTGCGTAGATGCTTTCTCGAGTAGAACACAAAAGGGTTTGTGGGCGTTGATGTTTAAATTGCTGCCCTCCTTAGTCTTTCTTGATTCAGCGGTATTATGGGATGAAGCGGCCCGGACCAACTTTACATGTCCACGTACATGAGACCGGTTCCATCGACAGACATGTGACTTTTGTTGCATAAGATGGCTGGCGGGTGTCTGTCTCTCCTATCTTAGTTGAATCGGAATAGAACAAGGCGGTCCTTGTAGAAGGTTAAATAGCAACTTGAATATCACCGTTGTGGCTTTGCGTAGGTAAGAAGCGTTCTTGCTAGATACCCATAGCAGCCACGTAAAACATGCAACAACAAATTAGAGGACGTCTAACTTGTTTTTGCAGGGTATGTATGTGATATGATATGGCCAATGACATGATGAGATATATTTGATGTATGAGATGATCATGTTGTAATAGTTAATATCGACTTGCATGTCAATGCATACAGCAACCGGCAGGAGCCATAGGGTTGTCTTTAATTTTTGTATGACCTGCGTGTCAATCATTAAGCGCTTTGTAATGCTTTACTTTATCGCTAAACGGTAGCAATAGTAGTAAGAGCATGGTGGGCGCCGACAACCCCGATGGCGACACGATGATGGAGATCATGATGATGGGGATCATGGTGTGGCGCCGGTGACGATGGAGATCATGCCAGTGCTTTGGAGATGGAGATCAAAAGCACGAGTTGATGGCCATATCATGTCACTAATGATTTGCATGTGATGTTAATCCTTTTATGCATCTTATTTTGCTTAGGACGACGGTAGCATTATAAGATGATCCTTCACTAAAATTTCAAGATAAAATTGTGTTCCCCCCGAGTGTGCGCCGTTGCGAAGGTTCGTCGTTTCGAAGCACCACGTGATGATCGGGTGTGATAGACTCTACGTTCGCATACAACGGGTGCAAGCCAGTTTTGCACATGCAGAACACTCGGGTTAGACTTGACGAGCCTAGCATGTACAGACATGGCCTCGGAACACGGAGGACCGAAAGGTCGAGCATGAGTCATATAGTAGATATGATCAACATGTTGATGTTCACCATTGACACCACCTCATCTCACGTGATGATCGGACTTGGGTTGGTGAATTTGGATCATGTCACGCTCGAATGACCAGAGGGATGTCAATTTGAGTGGGAGTTATAATTAATTTGATTAGGTAGTAACTCACTTATCATGAACAATAGTCTAAAAATGTCTTTGCAAATCTTTTGTTGTAGATGGCTCGCGCAGTAGCTCCCCTGAATTTTAATGCGTTCCTAGAGAAAGCTAAACTGAAAGATGACGGGAGCAACTTTGTGGACAGGCTCCGCAATCTGAGGATCATCCTCACAGCTGCCCAAAAGGTTTATGTCCTAAATGCACCGCTAGGTGACCCCCCCGCTCCTACAGCCCCTGCAGACGTTTTGAACGTCTGGCAGACGCGTTCGGATGACTATTCGATAGTGCAGTGTGCCATGTTGTACGGCTTGGAAGGAGGACTTCAAAGGCATTTTGAACGTCATGGTGCATATGAGATGTACCAGGAGTTGAAGTTCATCTTTGAAAAGAATGCTAAGATCGAGAGGTATGAGACCACCAATAAATTCTTTGCTTGCAAGATGGAGGAGAATTCGTCTGTCAGTGAACACTTACTGAAGATGTCTGGGTACTATACCCGCATAGCTGATCTGGGACTTGTGTTCCCGGATGAGGCTATCATTGACAGAATTCTCCAGTCACTCCCGCCAAGCTACAAGAGCTTCGTGCAGCAGTACAACATGCAAGGGATGAATAAAACCATCGCCGAGCTGTTTTCAATGCTGAAAGTCGCTGAGGCAGACATCCAGAAGGAGTATCAAGTGTTGATGGTCAATAAAACCACCAGTTTCAAGAAGAATGGCAAGGGCAAGAAGGGTAACTCTAAGAAGGGTGGCAAAGCAGTTGCTAATCCAGTGAAGAAACCCAAGGCTGGGCCCAAGCCAGAGACTGAGTGTTTCTATTGCAAGGGGAACGGCCACTGGAAGCGGAACTGCCCCAAGTATCTGTCGGACAAGAAGGGGGCCAACAACAACAAAGGTATATGTGATATACATGTTATTGATGTGTACCTTACCAACTCTCGTTGTAGTGCCTGGGTATTTGATACCGGTTCGGTTGCTCACATTTGCAACTCTAAACAGGAACTGCGGAATAAACGGAGGCTGGCGAAGGACGAAGTGACAATGCGCGTGGGAAATGGTTCCAAGGTTGATGTGATCGCCGTCGGCACGCTCGCTCTTCGATTACCATCGGGATTAGTTATGAACCTGAATAATTGTTATTTAGGGCCTGCGTTAAGCATGAACATTATATCTGGATCTTGTTTATTGCGAGACGGTTACTCATTTAAATCAGAGAATAATGGTTGTTCTATTTATATGAGTAATATCTTTTATGGTCATGCACCCGAAGTTAGGGGTTTATTCTTATTGAATCTCGATAGTGATGATACACATGTTCATAACATTGATGCCAAAAGATGTAGAGTTGATAATGATAATACCACTTTCTTGTGGCACTGCCGTCTGGGTCATATCGGCGTGAAACGCATGAGGAAGCTCCATGCTGATGGACTTTTGGAGTCTCTTGATTTTGAATCACTTGACACGTGCGAGCCGTGCCTCATGGGCAAGATGACAAGGACCCCGTTTTCAGGGACAATGGAACAGGCAAGTGACTTATTGGAAATCATACATACTGATGTGTGCGGTCCGATGAGTGTAACGGCGCGCGGTGGATATCGTTATTTTCTCACCTTCACTGACGACTTAAGTAGATATGGGTATATTTACTTGATGAAGCATAAGTCTGAAACTTTTGAAAAGTTCAAGCAATTTCAGAGTGAAGTTGAAAATCATCGTAACAAGAAGATCAAGTTCCTATGATCTGATCGAGGGGGAGAATATCTAAGTTATGAGTTTGGTGATCACTTAAGAAAATGTGGAATTGTTTCACAGTTGACGCCACCTGGAACACCACAGCGTAATGGTGTGTCCGAACGTCGTAATCGAACCCTATTAGATATGGTACGTTCTATGATGTCTCTTGCCGATTTGCCACTATCGTTTTGGGGATATGCGTTAGAGACAGCTGCATTCACTTTAAATAGGGCTCCATCTAAGTCCGTTGAGACAACACCGTATGAACTGTGGTTTGGTAAGAAACCTAAGTTGTCTTTTCTCAAGGTTTGGGGTTGCGATGCTTATGTCAAAAGGCTTCAGCCAGAAAAGCTCGAACCCAAAGCGGACAAATGTGTCTTCATAGGATACCCAAAAGAAATAGTTGGGTACACCTTCTATCTCAGATCCGAGGGCAAAGTGTTTGTCGCTAAGAATGGGTCCTTTCTCGAGAAAGAGTTTCTCTCGAAAGAATTGAGTGGGAGGAAGGTAGAACTTGATGAGGTTATTGAACCTCTGCTTCAACCAGAAAGTAGCGCAGCACAGAAAGATGTTTTTGTGGAGCCTGCAGAGGTTGAAGAGGAAGCCAATGATGATGATCAAGGAGCTTCTGATCAAGTTACTACCGAACCTCGTAGGTCGACAAGGGTACGCACTGCACCTGAGTGGTATGGTAACCCTGTCTTGAAGGTCATATTGTTAGACAACGGTGAACCTACGAGCTATGGAGAAGCGATGGTGGGCCCGGATTCCGACAAATGGTTAGAGGCCATGAAATCCGAGATGGGATCCATGTATGAAAACAAAGTATGGACTTTGGAAGTATTACCTGAAGGGCGGAAGGCCATTCAGAATAAATGGATTTTTAAGAGGAAGACGGACGCTGACGGTAATGTCACCGTGTATAAAGCTCGACTTGTGGCAAAGGGTTTTTCACAAGTTCAAGGGATTGACTACGATGAGACTTTCTCACCCGTAGCGATGCTTAAATCCGTCCGAATCATGTTAGCAATAGCTGCATATTTCGATTATGAAATTTGGCAGATGGATGTCAAAACAGCGTTCCTTAACGGTTTTCTTAAGGAAGAGTTGTATATGATGCAACCAGAAGGTTTTGTCGATCCAGAGAATGCTGACAAAGTATGCAGGCTCCAGCGTTCCATTTATGGGCTAGTGCAAGCATCTCGGAGTTGGAATCTTCGCTTTGATGAGGTGATCAAAGCGTTTGGGTTTATACAAGTTTACAATGAAGCTTGTATTTACAAGAAAGTGAGTGGGAGCTCTATAGCGTTTCTAATATTATATGTGGATGACATATTGCTGATTGGAAACAATATAGAATTTTTGGATAGCGTGAAGGGGTATTTGAACAAGAGTTTTTCGATGAAGGATCTCGGTGAAGCTGCTTTCATATTGGGCATCAAGATCTATAGAGATAGATCAAGACGCTTGATAGGACTTTCACAAAGTACATACCTTGATAAAGTTTTGAAGAAGTTCAAAATGGATCAATCCAAGAAGGGGTTCTTGCCGGTATTGCAAGGTACAAAGTTGAGTAAGACTCAATGCCCAGTGACTGCGGAAGATAGAGAAAAGATGAGTGTCGTCCCCTATGCTTCAGCCATAGGCTCTATCATGTATGCAATGCTGTGCATAAGACCAGATGTCAGCCTTGCCATAAGTATGGCCGGAAGGTTTCAAAGTAATCCTGGTATGGATCACTGGACAGCGGTCAAGAATATCCTAAAGTACCTGAAAAGGACTAAGGAGATGTTTCTCGTTTATGGAGGTGATCAAGAGCTCGTCGTAAAGGGTTACGTCGATGCAAGCTTTGACACTGATCCGGATGACTCTAAGTCTCAAACCGGATACGTATATATTCTCAACGGGGGAGCGGTAAGCTGGTGCAGTTCCAAGCAGAGCGTGGTAGCTGATTCTACATGTGAAGCGGAGTATATAGCTGCCTCGGAGGCGGCAAAGGAAGGTGTCTGGATGAAGGGGTTCATGACAGATCTTGGAGTTGTGCCTAGTGCACTGAACCCAATGACTCTGTTCTGTGACAACACTGGTGCCATTGCTCTAGCCAAGGAACCAAGGTTTCACAAGAGGACCAGACACATAAAGCGACGCTTCAATTCCATCCGCGATTCGGTCAAGGAGGAGGACATAAATATTTGCAAAGTACACACGGATTTGAATGTTGCAGATCCGTTGACTAAGCCTCTTCCACGGGCTAAGCATGATCAACACCAAGACTCTATGGGTGTTAGATTCATTACCTTGTAATGCTAGATTATTGACTCTAGTGCAAGTGGGAGACTGTTGGAAATATGCCCTAGAGACAATAATAAAAGAGTTATTATTATATTTCCTTGTTCATGATAATCGTTTATTATCCATGCTATAACTGTATTGATTGGAAACTCAAATACATGCGTGGATGAATAGACAGACTTTGTGTCCTTAGTGAGCCTCTACAGGACTAGCTCGTTGATCAAAGATGACCGCGGTTTCCAGGTCATAGACATGAGTTGTCATTTGATAACGGGATCACATCATTAGGAGAATGATGTGATGGACGAGACCCAAACGTTAAACATAGCTTTTGATCGTGTCAGTTATCGCTATAGTTTTCTGCATGTCAAGTATAAGTTCCTATGACCATGAGGTCATGTAACTCACTGACACCGTAGGAGTGCTTTGTGTGTGCCAAACGTCACAACGTAACTGGGTGACTATAAAGGTACTCTACAGGTATCTCCGAGGGTGTCTGTTGAGTTGACATGGATCGAGACTGGGATTTGTCACTCCGTGTGACGGAGAGGTATCTCCGGGCCCACTCGGTAATACGTCATCTCAATGAGCTCAAAGTGACTAAGTAGTTGGTCACGGGATTATGTATTACGGTAACGAGTAAAGAGACTTGCCGGTAACGAGATTGAACTAGGTATAGAGATACCGACGATCGAATCTCGGGCAAGTAACATACCGACGAGACAAAGGGAACTGTATACAGGATTGCGTGAATCCTTGACATCGTGGTTCATCCGATGAGATCATCGAGAAACATGTGGGAACCAATATGGGTATCCAGATCCCGCTATTGGTTATTGACCTGGGAGTGTCTCGGTCATGTCTACATGGTTTCCGAACCCGCAGGGTCTACACACTTAAGGTTCGGTGACGCTAGGGTTGTTAGTGAGAACAGTGCATGGTTACCGAAGGTTGTTCGGAGTCCCGGATGAGATCCCGGACGTGACGAGGGTCTCCGGAATGGTCCGGGGACGAAGATTGATATATAGGATGAAAGGTTTCGGAGTCCGGAAGTGTTCCGGGGAGCATCGGGAAATCGGCGGATTACCGAAAAGGGTTTCGGGGGTCCCGGAAGTGGTTCTGGGCCTAATGGGCCACAAAGGGGGGACACCACAGCCCTCATAGGGCTGTGCGCCCCCCTGGGCCCTCTCCTATGGCGCATGGGGGGCTGGCCCCTCCTAGGGCAGCCACACCCCCTGGCTTGGGGGGCAAGGCACCTAGGGGGGGGGGGAAACCCTAGGGCCTGCGCAGCCCTTAGCCGCCGCCCCCCCACTGCCCTGGCCGCCGGCCCCCCTAGGGGAAACCCTAGGGCGCCCCCCTCCCATCTATTCCCCCTATATATAGAGGGGCAGAGGGAGGGCAGCCAACACACGTTTGTGCCTCGGTGCTGCCCTCCCTCTCCCACAACATATTCGTCTTCCCGCGGTGCTTAGGCGAAGCCCTGCTGGAATCCTCCTCCACCATCACCACCACGCCATCGTGCTGCCGGTCTCTCCATCAACCTCTCCTCCACCCCTTGCTGGATCAAGAAGGAGGAGACGTCCCCGAGCCGTACGTGTGAAGAACGCGGAGGCACCGTTGCTTCGGTGCTAGGATCTTCGGCGATCTGAATCGCGGCGAGTACGACTCCATCAACCGCGTTCTTAACGCTTCCGCTTAGCGATCTACAAGGGTACCTGGATCCAACTCTCCTCTCGTAGTAGCATCTCCTAGATTGATCTTGGTGAACGTAGGAATTTTTTTTGTTTCCCATGCAACGTTCCCCAACACTGGGGGCCCCAACTCCACCGACACCCCCACTCTCCCCACGAAAATATCTCCTCCCCCCTCTCCCCCGATTGGATCGGGATCGAAAGGAGGAGGCCGCCGCTCGCCACCTCGGAGCAGGCCGCCGTCGATGCCCGGACTTCATCCCCTTCTTCCCCTGCTGGCACACGTCGTCCCCGTCCTCCTCACTACCGGCTCCATCGAGCCTCGCCGACCCCCTCCTCACGTCGAACGTGAGCAGCTCCCCATGCTCCCTCTCTACTTCCCCGTGGTCCCCGCACACTCGCGCGCGTACTCTGCCACCCGCACCGGCCACGCCCCCTCGCTTGCCCGCGAGCCAATCGCTCCGTCACACCGACGCCCACCCACCGGCTCCCGCCGTGCTGCGCTGCTACTTCTGCTCCGGCCTGCCCCGACCCACGCCCCACCTCGCCTCCACCGCGGCCTCCTCCCTGTGCTGGCCTCAACCCCGCTTTGTCTAGGCACACTCCCGCCGTGGTCACGGTCGCCGCCGCCTTGGGCCACCGCCCCCCACCTCTACCACTGGCCTCGTAGGCCACTACCGCTGCAGCCCGTCCCTCCTCCGGCGCCTGGGCTCGCCGGCTCCGCCCACCGCGACCGCGACCTTCCCCCCCGCCTCTCCTGGCCACCGTGCTCTCCACCGCCGCCTCTGCCGCGGCGCCGCCCGCGCCGGCTGCGTCGAACGCTTCCCACAGCTGCAGTCCCCTATGTCGCCGATGCCGCAACGCCCGTGGCCCCCTCCGGCGCTCCGGCGCCCGCGCCCTGCTACGTCCCTTCCTTGCCACGCCTGTCGCGGCCGTCGCCGCCGGCCGGCCGACGCGCCTGCTCGCCGGGGCCTCGGCACCCCTCGCCCCGCGCTGGGTTCGCCCAGTCGGGCGCCAGCGCCCGAACCCATTAGCCCGATCCGCCAGCCCCCCCTCTGGCCCAATGACAAGGGGGGCCCGCCCCCAGAACGTTACAAAAAAAGGATTTTAAAAAACAATAATAAAAATAAATGAATAAATAAATATTATTAATTAATTAAGTTAATTAATCATGTTTAATTAATCTAATTAACTAGTTAGTTTAACTAAATAGTAATTAGATTAGATAAACCCAAATTAAGCTAAACATGTATGACAGGTGGGACCCACTGGTCAGGTTGACCAGTCAACCATGCCGACGTCAGCATGATGTCATGCTGATGTCATAAATCCTTTTCGAATTAATTTAATCAATATTAAATTCCAGAAATTAATAAAAACTTTAGAAAATCATATCTTTTAAACCGTAACTCGGATGAAAATACTTTGTACATGAAAGTTGCTTAGAATTTCGAGACGCATCCGAATACGCAGACCGTTCGTCAACCACACGTCCCTAGCATACCGAACCCGCAACTTTCCCCCTCCGTTTCATCCGCCCGAAAAAGCGAAACACCGGGAATACTTTCCCGGATGTTTCCCCCCTTCGTCAGTATCACCCGATACTACGTTAGGGCACACTTAGCACCGTTACATGTCATGTCATGCATCGTCATGCATCTGTTTGCATTATATTCACTGTTTCTTCCCCCTCTTCTCTCCGATAGACTACGAGACCGACGCTGCTGCTGCCCCGATCGACTACGGTGTTGACGACCCCACTTTAGCTGCCGAGCTTCCAGGCAAGCCCCCCCCCTTGATCAACCTGATATCGCCTACTCTTCACTCTACTGCTTGCATTAGAGTAGTGTAGCATGTTACTGCTTTTGATAATCCTATTCTACTGCATAGCCTGTCATTGTTGCTACCACTGTTGATACTTTACCTACAATCCTAAATGCTTAGTATAGGTTGCTAGTATTCCA
This sequence comes from Secale cereale, assembly GCA_902687465.1. Taxonomy (NCBI): domain Eukaryota; kingdom Viridiplantae; phylum Streptophyta; class Magnoliopsida; order Poales; family Poaceae; genus Secale; species Secale cereale. Next base: position 437,391,558 of record LR738710.1, on the reverse strand, counting down.
TCAGTGGCCCTACACCCTTGTCCGTCTGCCCTGCTATTCTATCGGGCCGTGGTCACTTGGGGGTGATCACGGGTATATACTACATACACTTATACATGATACTTTATGTGACTAAAGTCGGGTCGGCTCGTTGAGTACCCGTGGTTGATTCACGGATTGGGGGCTGAAAGGACATACTTTCCCGACGGCCCTCTGTGTGGATCTTTGTGGCGGAGCGACAGGGCAGGTTGAGACACCCAGTGGAGAGGTGGCCTGGCCCTGGTCGTTGTCTGCGGTTATTTCCTAATAACACGCTTACCGAGTTTGGATATTTGATATGAGTCTGGCCGTTGGCCTATACGCACTAACCAGCTATGTGGGAATAGTTATGGGTACTCGACGTCGTGGTATCAGCCGAAGCCTTCTTGATGTCAGCGGCTTAGCGGCGCGCGCCGGGTTGGACCGCGTAACGTAACTTCCTTAGTAATGGAGGTTGCTAGGTCTGCTCACCGGCCGCCCTCGCAACGTGCAGGTGTGCATTGGGCGATGGGCCCAGACCCCTGTGTGCTTAGGACATAGACCGACGTGCTGACCTCTCTGCTGTGCTTAGGTAGGGCTGCGACGTGTTTATCTTCCGAGGCCGGGCATTACCCTGGAAAGTGTGTCCGGCCAAATGGGATCAAGCGTGCTGGGTTATGTGGTGCACCCCTGCAGGGAAGTTAATCTATTCGAATAGCCGTGTCCCTCGGTAAAAGGACGACCCGGAGTTGTATTCCGACCTCATGATAACTAGAACCGGACACTTGATAAAACACACCCAGATGAGTTCCAGATATAACTCGGTGGTTGCTCTCTCACAGGGTGATGTACGGGAGAATCGCCGAGTAGGATTATGCTATTCGATGTTACTTGGTGAACTTACCATCTATTCTCTTCTACTGCTGCAAGATGGAGGCTGCCAGAAACGTAGTCTTCGTTTGGATTAGCTATCCCCCTCTTATTCCCGCTTGCTGTAGTTCAGTCCATCGATATTACCCATATCATTGTTACCATTGCATATGTAGTATAGATCCTTGCTTGCGAGTACTTTGGATGAGTACTCACGGTTGCTTTGCTCCCCCTTTTCCCCCTTCTGTTCCTTCTTCTCGGATGATGCAACCAGATGATGGAGCCCAGGAGCCAGACGCCACCTACGATGACTCCTACGACACCGGAGGCGCCTACTACTACGTGCAGTCTGCCGACGACGACCAGGAGTAGTTAGGAGGATCCCAGGCAGGAGGCCTGCTCCTCTTTCGATCTGTATCCCAGTTTGTGCTAGCCATCTTATGGCACCTTGTTTAACTTTATGTCTGTACTCAGATAGTTGTGCTTCCGCTGACTTGTCTATGATCGAGCACTTGTATTCGAGCCCTCGAGGCCCCTGGCTTGTAATATGAAGCTTGTATGACTTATTTTACTTTTAGAGTTGTGTTGTGATATCTACCAGTGAGTCCCTGATCTTGGCCGTACACATTTGCGTGCATGTTTAGTGTACGGACAAATCGGGGGCATCACAAGTTGGTATCAGAGCCGACTGCCTGTAGGAATCCCCCTTCCACACTCCTTGGCCGAAGTCGAGTCTAGACATTGCAAAACTTTTTACTAACATGGTTGTGTGGATTACGGGCCCACGTCGCCATTTGGGTGGTACTAGATTCTTTTACTCCTCGATCTATACTCCGGGATTCTAAACACTCTCCTATTTCGGGTAAAACGATTTTACTAACTCTAACATTAGGATCCCCGAGACCCCTCACCCCAAAGTTGGATTAGCCATAGTTATTGCTTAGACTAGAATTTTGTATAGTCCCCACATTGTCATTTGACTCCTTTGAAACATCTTTGTTTTCAGATGGAACCCACGAGGCAGGTCGTGCGCCACACGCAGGCCCTTGGTGCCTCCGGATCACCTGCCATGCTAGTTGAGATGATGACCTATCTGGGTTATCGCTGGCACCCTGAGTATACCGTGTACGAGCAGTACCAGGACTTTAACCAGGAGCAGTATCGTGCCATCGTCCGCCTCTACTCGCGTGCAGATAACTCCTCTACTGTGCTGCACACCGCTCATGGTGTTGGAGTGACCATCGATATGGCAGTTCACGATGCTGCTTACGCTGCTCTGACACGCCTTCGTGGAGAGTATCGGGCGTTGGACACTTCCCCTTTCAGGCACATTACTATCGCCTCCGACGATGGAGCGGAGGGATACTACACTGCTGCCTACTCCACCCTCACCCGAGAGCCCTTCCATCATCGGAACCTTGTTCTGCATGCTGATGGGCTGGATCGAGCTAACCGAGCTCTTCGCCACGAGTTGTACACCACCCGTCAGCACCTGTACCGCGCCTTGACGCTGTTGCACCCCTTTGTCCTATCTGGACAGCTGCCACCTACTGTGATCTACCCAGCTAGGACCGTGATGCCTCCTGGTGTGGGTTGGCCAGATGTGGGAGGCGACACTCCCGCACCTGGTCCTCTGTTGCCACCTGGACGTCGGGTCCTGCACCAGAGTATCCACGGCCCTCAGGTTGATGGCGTGGTGGACTTCTCGTTGCAACACTGTCAGCTGTCAGACTACCTCTACCTCCACAGTTCCGCCTGGGACTGATGTAGTCTTGCTTACTAGTACTAGATGCATTCGCCGCGAGCCCGCGTGCCGCCTATGTTGTCCTTAGTTATGTACTGAACTCTGTGTACCGAACTCTATGCTTGCACCCCTTTTGTAATATATGCCGACTACTATGTGGTATTTTACGTGCTCCTTTCATTATGCATGTTTCATTCATAAACGACTCTTGTGTTTGAAAAAATTTCAATGCTGAACTACCCCTGTTATATATTAGCAGGATGGTTAGACTAGCTGGCCGTGGTGGCAATGCCCCACCACCGCCCGAATACATGGTCGGTATGATCCAACAGTTGGAGATGAATCGCCAGTTCATGGAGACTGTCATGGCTCAGTTCCCTCATCCCAACATGGGTCAGCAGCAAGGCGCAGTGACACTGAATGACTTTGCTCGCCTCAACCCATCCGTCTACCGCAGCTCAACTCAGCCTCTTGATGCTGATGACTGGCTCCGTGACATTGCTTTTGAACCGGAGTCTGCTGGATTTGCCGCTGCCAACTATGTCACCTTTGCGGCATACTATCTGAAGGGTCCCGCTGCTCAATGGTGGGACAGCCACAGACGTACACTGCCTGCTGGAACATCTATCACTTGGCCGGAATTCCAAGCGGCCTTCCGTGCCCGCTTCATTCCTTAGGGAATCATGGATAGGAAGAAGCGTGAGTTCCGCAACCTCACCCAGGGCAACAAGACTGTGGATGCTTATCAGCGGGAGTTTCTGGACTTATCCCGCTATGCTGAAGAAGACATTGCCACTGATGCTCGTAGACAGGAAAAGTTCCGTGACGGACTTCAAGCTGAGATCAAGCTCGCACTTCTTGTGCATGACTTTGGAGATTTCGCCACCTTGGTGAACAAAGCCATCCAGGTTGAAACTGGTCTGCAGGAACACCACAGCACTCTCAGGCGCAACCGTGAACCAAGCTCATCCTCGGGCCCTCCCTCACAGAAGCGTAGGGTCTGGATTCCCAACAATGTGTACCGTCCAACTGCACCTGCTCCAAGGCAGCCCTATGATGCACCTCGTCTGCCTCCACCACCTAGGCAGCCAAGACTTCTAGCTGCACCACTCCCAGCTCCTGCTTCTGCCCCCAATGATGGTCTGTGCTACAAGTGTGGTCAGCCAGGACACCTTGCCAGGAACTGCTTCCAGAATCAGAACCAGCTTGCACTGCCTACAGCTGGTCGTGGGAACAATCAGCCCCGCAACAACAATGCCAAGCCTTACGGTTGTGCTCAGGCCAACCACGTTGATCTCAATGAGGCTCAAGACCAACCTGCTACTGTGATGGGTACTCTCCTTGTTAATTCAGTACCTGCATCTGTTTTATTTGATTCAGGAGCATCACATTCATTCATATCAGAAGATTTTGCATACAAGCATGGCATTAGAAGTGAGGACATGAAAACTTCGGTATTAGTACACACCCATGCGGGCCAATGTCAAACCTCCATGGTTTGCCACGACGTCCTCGTTGAAATCGATGGACTGGAATTCTATGCCTCTCCCATCATACTGGGGTCTTGTAACCTCGACCTCATCCTGGGAATGGATTGGCTGAAAGCGCATACCGCTTCTATCGCTTGCGGCACAAAAACCGTCCACCTATTACACCCATCTAATGAGATAGTAAGCTATCAAGCTTGTCTGGTTCAAAATGCTGAAGCACGTCTTTATGCATTGAATGCATTGAACGCTTCACCACTCGAGGGCATCGAAAACATTCCTATCGTATGCGAGTTCCAGGACGTCTTTCCTGAGGAAATTCCAGGGATTCCCCCTGCTAGAGCTGTCGAGTTCATCATCGACTTGAAACCAGGCACCACTCCTATAGCCAAACGACCCTACAAGATGCCGCCTCATGAACTCACTGAGCTCAAGGAGGAAATCGACAAATCTCTTGCTAGTGGTTTCATTCGCCCGAGTTGTTCTCCTTGGGGAGCACCTTCCCTCTTTGTCAGGAAGAAGGATGGGACAAACCGATTGGTCCAAGATTACCGTCCTATCAACCAAGCAACTATTCAGAACAAATATCCGCTTCCTCGGATCAATGATCTGTATGATCAACTGGCTGGTTCATCAGTGTTCTCTAAACTCGACTTGAGGTTGGGTTACCACCAGATCCGTGTTCGTGAAGAGGATATTCCAAAGACCGCCTTTGTAACTCGTTATGGTTCGTACGAGTACACCGTCATGTCATTCGGCTTGACAAATGCTCCAGCTACATTCTCTCGCCTGATGAATTACATATTCATGGAATACCTCGACAAGTTCGTCGTGGTTTATCTGGATGATATCCTTGTATTTTCCAAGAATAAGGAAGAACATGCTGAACATCTTTGCCTTGTACTGGAAAAGCTTCGAGAGCATCAACTTTATGCTAAGTTTTCCAAGTGCGAGTTCTGGCTTCCTAAAGTAACCTACCTTGGGCATGTCATCTCCAAGGATGGTATTGCCGTCAACCCTGAACGAGTTCAGGCCATTCTCGATTGGACTCCTCCGAAGAATGTCAAGCAAGTCAGAAGTTTTCTCGGTCTCGCCAGCTATTGCCGTCGATTCGTCGAGAACTTCTCCAAGATCGCGAAGCCTCTGACAGGTCTACTTCACAAGGGCGTCAAGTTCGAGTGGACAGACAAATGCCAGGAAAGTTTCCAGGCGCTTAAGGACAAGCTGACTTCTGCTCCAGTGCTTGCTCCACCTGATACTAAGTAGGACTTCGTCATTTACTGCGACGCTTCTCGTCAAGGATTAGGCTGTGTCCTAATGCAAGAGCGCAGAGTAATTGCTTATGCCTCTCGTCAATTGCGTCCTCATGAAGAGAACTACCCAGTTCACGACCTTGAGCTTGCTGCTGTCATTTATGCGCTAAAACAGTGGCGACATTACCTTCTCGGTAATCGTTGTGAGATATTCACCGACCACCAAAGTCTGAAGTACTTGTTTACTCAACCAGACCTGAACCTCCGTCAGCAGAGATGGAGGGAGACCGTAGCAGATTTTGACTTGGGTATTTCCTATACCCCGGGTAAGGCTAATGTGATGGCTGATGCCTTGAGCCGCAAGTCATATTGCAACCACCTCGAGGTTCGGAAGGTTCAACCCTCGCTTGTTGAGGAATTCAGAAGGCTGAACCTCCATATTGTTCCTCCTGGTGCACTCGCTCCCCCTCCTGAAGAATTCCCTAAAATGAACCTCCATGTTGTTTCCCAGGGTTCTCTCAATACCCTGGTTGCTAAACCAGATCTCGTGGACGCCATCAAGTGGATTCAGAAGGCGGACGACGAAGTCGAGAAGATTAAACACTATCTCAAAAGGGGAAAGCCCTCATTTTTCACTATTGCCGATGATGGCGCCTTATACTTCAAAGGCCGCTTAGTGGTACCATGTTCGAGAGAAAACCTGGACAAGACGCCGGAGGTTATGAAAGAAGCTCATGATACACCTTTGTCTATTCATCCCGGTAGTACCAAAATGTACCAAGACATTCGTCAGAGATTCTGGTGGTCTAATATGAAGCAAGACATTGCTCGTTATGTTGCTGAGTGTGACATTTGCCGTCGTATCAAAGCAGAACATCAAAGGCCTGCTGGAACTTTGCAACCTATCTCTATTCCCGAATGGAAATGGGACCATGTTGAAATGGACTTCGTCACTGGATTTCCCAAATCGCAGAAAGGTAATGATGCAATTCTTGTCGTCATTGACCGACTTTCTAAACTTGCACATTTTCTAGCAGTCAAAGAAACAATCACTGCTAGTCAGCTGGCAACTCTCTACATGTCTAGAATTGTTTCACTTCACGGTATTCCACTGGTTATCAGTTCAGACCGTGGCAGTTTATTCACTTCAAGATTCTGGGCAAGTTTCCAAGAAGCTATGGGAACACATCTGTCATTCAGTACTGCCTTTCATCCTCAGTCGCAAGGGCAAGTTGAACGCGTCAACCAAGTTCTTGAAGACATGCTCCGAGCTGGTGTTATTTCCTTCAGCAAGAAATGGGAGGAATCTCTCCCGTATGCTGAGTTCTCTTATAATAATAGCTATCAAGCTAGTCTGAAGGTGGCTCCATTCGAAGTGTTATATGGACGCAAGTGCCGAACCCCTCTGAACTGGTCAGAAACTGGGGAACGTTCACTCTTCGGTCCGGATATTATTCAACACGCTGAAGAGCAAGTCCGCGTCATTCACAAGAATCTGAAGACTGCTCAGTCACGTCAGAAAAGTCAGTATGATCGTCATCATCAAGACATGGTCTATCAACCTGGCGAAAAGGCTTATCTTTGAGTTACACCAATGAAGGGTGCTCACCGCTTCGGGATCAAGGGCAAATTAGCTCCTCGCTATATTGGTCCAATCACTATTCGTGAAAGGCGTGGAAAGGTGGAATATCAACTGGAGCTGCCACCGAACCTTTCTCAGGTTCACGATGTGTTCCACGTGTCTCAACTCCGCCGCTACTTAAAGGACCCAGTCCGTGCAGTGGATCACGAAGTGCTCGAGTTGCAACAGGACCTCTCCTATAAAGAGCATCCGGTCCGCATTCTCGACCAAGCTGAACGTCGCACACGTCAGAAGGTGATCAAGTTCCTCAAAGTCCAGTGGTCGCATCGCTCTGAAGATGAAGCCACTTGGGAACGCGAGGATCGTCTTCGTGAAGAATACCCCGCAATGTTTCCTTCTACCTCCTAAATCTCGGGACGAGATTTCTTGTAGTGGAGGAGATTTGTAACGCCCGGGTAATCACGCTACAGTAATTCTCTGCTAATGATGCCACGTCATCGTGTTACTGTTGATAACATCACGTTAATCGAAAACCCCGTTCCCCCGTTCGAAATAAGAACCCGAAAAAGAAATAAACAATATAAGTTTTCAAAATGTTAAATAAAAATGTTCAGGCGGTGCTAAATATTGCAAGATCAATTATGGTGTAGTTATTACAATTTCTAAAAATGCCTAAGTATTTTAAATAAAATAAAACAAAAAAGGAATAATTAAATAAAAGAAAAGAAAGACAAACAAAACAAAAATAAAAGTAACAAAATAAAGAAACCCCCAGGCCTACTGGGCCTCGGCCCAGTCAGTGGCCTGCCAGGCAGGCCCATTTCCCCCTGGCCTATAAACCCCCCTGGGGGCCCCAACTCCACCGACACCCCCACTCTCCCCACGAAAATATCTCCTCCCCCTCTCCCCCGATTGGATCGGGATCGAGAGGAGGAGGCCGCCGCTCGCCACCTCGGAGCAGGCCGCCGTCGACGCCCAGACTGCATCCCCTTCTTCCCCTGCAGGCACACGTCGTCCCCGTCCTCCTCCCCAACGGCTCCATCGAGCCTCGCCGACCCCCTCCTCACGTCGAACGTGAGCAGCTCCCCATGCTCCTTCTCTACTTCCCCGTGGTCCCCACACACTCGCGCGCGTACTCTGCCACCCGCACCGGCCACGCCTCCTCGCTTGCCCGCGAGCCAATCGCTCCGTCACACCGATGCCCACCCACCGGCTCCCGCCGTGCTGCGCTGCTACTTCTGCTCCGGCCTGCCCCGACCAGCGCCCCACCTCGCCTCCACCGCGGCCTCCTCCCTGTGCTGGCCTCAACCCCGCCACGTCTGCGCGCACTCCCGCCGTGGTCACGCTCGCCGCCGCCTTGGGCCACCGCCCCCCCACCTCCGCCACTGGCCTCGTAGGCCAGTACCGCTGCAGCCCGTCCCTCCTCCGGCGCCTGGGCTCGCCGGCTCCGCCCACCGCGACCGCGACCTTCCCCCCGCTTCTCCTGGCCACCGTGCTCTCCACCGCCACCTCTGCCGCGGCGCCGCCCGCGTCGGCTGCGTCGACCGCTTCCCACAGCTGCAGTCCCCTGTATCGCCGATGCCGCAACGCCCGTGGCCCCCTCCGGCGCTCCGGCGCCCGCGCCCTGCTACACCCCTTCCTTGCCCCGCCTGTCGCGGCCGTCGCCGCCGGTCGGCCGACGCGCCTGCTCGTCGGGGCCTCGGCACCCCTCGCCCCGTGCTGGGTTCGCCTAGTCGGGCGCCAACGCCCGAACCCATTGGCCCGATCCGCCAGCCCCCCCTCTGGCCTAATGACAAGGGGGGCCCGCCCCAGAACGTTACAAAAAAGGATTAAAAAAACAATAATAAAAATAAATAAATAAATAAATATTATTAATTAATTAATTAACAAATTAGTTAAGTTAATTAATCCTGTTTAATTAATCTAATTAACTAGTTAGTTTAACTAAATAGTAATTAGATTAGATAAACCCAAATTAAGCTAAACATGTATGACAGGTGGGACCCACTGGTCAGGTTGACTAGTCAACCATGCTGACGTCAGCATGATGTCATGCTGATGTCATAAATCCTTTTCGAATTAATTTAATCAATATTAAATCCAGAAATTAATAAAAACTTTAGAAAATCATATCTTTTAAACCGTAACTCGGATGAAAATACTTTGTACATGAAAGTTGCTCAGAATTTCGAGACGCATCCGAATACGCAGACCGTTCGTCAAGCACACGTCCCTAGCATACCGAACCCGCAACTTTCCCCCTCCGTTTCATCCGCCCGAAAACGGGAAACACCGGGAATACTTTCCCGGATGTTTCCCCCCTTCGTCAGTATCACCCGATACTGCGTTAGGGCACACTTAGCACCGTTACATGTCATGTCATGCATCGTCATGCATCTGTTTGCATTGTGTTCACTGTTTCTTCCCCCTCTTCTCTCCGGTAGACTACGAGACCGACGCTGCTGCTGCCCCGATCGACTACGGTGTTGACGACCCCACTTTGGCTGCCGAGCTTCCAGGCAAGCCCCCCCCCCTTGATCAACCTGATATGGCCTACTCTTCTCTCTACGGCTTGCATTAGAGTAGTGTAGCATGTTACTGCTTTCGATAATCCTATTATGCTGCATAGCCTGTCATTGTTGCTACCACTGTTAATACTTTACCTGCAATCCTAAATGCTTAGTATATGTTGCTAGTATTCCATCAGTGGCCCTACACCCTTGTCCGTCTGCCCTGCTATTCTATCGGGCCGTGGTCACTTGGGGGTGATCACGGGTATATACTACATACACTTATACATGATACTTGATGTGACTAAAGTCGGGTCGGCTCGTTGTGTACCCGCGGTTGATTCACGGATTGGGGGCTGAAAGGACATACTTTCCCGACGGCCCTCTGTGTGGATCTTTGTGGCGGAGCGACAGGGCAGGTTGAGACACCCAGTGGAGAGGTGGCCTGGCCCTGGTCGTTGTCTGCGGTTATTTCCTAATAACACGCTTAACGAGTTTGGATATTTGATCTTAGTCTGGCCGTTGGCCTATACGCACTAACCAGCTATGTGGGAATAGTTATGGGTACTCGAAGTCGTGGTATCAGCCGAAGCCTTCTTGACGTCAGCGGCTTAGCGGCGCGCGCCGGGTTGGACCGTGTAACGTAACTTCCTTAGTAATGGAGGTTGCTAGGTCTGCTCACCGGCCGCCCTTGCAACGTGCAGGTGTGCATTGGGCGATGGGCCCAGACCCCTGTGTGCTTAGAACTTAGACCGACGTGATGACATCTCTGCTGTGCTTAGGTAGGGCTGCGACATGTTGATCTTCCGAGGCCGGGCATGACCCTGGAAAGTGTGTCCAACCAAATGGGATCAAGCGTGCTGGGTTATGTGCTGCACCCCTGCAGGGAAGTTAATCTATTCGAATAGTCGTGTCCCTCGGTAAAAGGACGACCCGGAGTTGTATTCTGACCTCATGATAACTAGAACCGGACACTTGATAAAACACACCCAGATGAGTTCCAGATATAACTAGGTGGTTGCTCTCTCACAGGGTGATGTGCGGGAGAATCGCCGAGTAGGATTATGCTATTCGATGTTACTTGGTGAACTTACCATCTATTCTCTTCTACTGCTGCAAGATGGAGGCTGCCAGAAATGTAGTCTTCGTTTGGATTAGCTATCCCCCTCTTATTCCCGCTTGCTGCAGTTCAGTCCACCGATATTACCCATATCATTGTTACCATTGCATATGTAGTATAGATCCTTGCTTGCGAGTACTTTGGATGAGTACTCACGGTTGCTTTGCTCCCCCTTTTCCCCTTTTGTTCCTTCTTCTCGGATGATGCAACCAGATGATGGAGCCCAGGAGCCAAACGCCACCTACGACGACTCCTACGACACCGGAGGCACCTACTACTACGTGTAGTCTGCCGACGACGACCAGGAGTAGATAGGAGGATCCCAGGCAGGAGGCCTGCTCCTCTTTCAATCTATATCCCGTTTGTGCTAGCCATCTTATGGCACCTTGTTTAACTTTATGTCTGTACTCAGATATTTGTGCTTCCGCTCACTTGTCTATGATCGAGCACTTGTATTCGAGCCCTCGAGGCCCCTGGCTTGTAATATGAAGCTTGTATGACTTATTTTACTTTTAGAGTTGTGTTGTGATATCTACCAGTGAGTCCCTGATCTTGGCCGTACACATTTGCGTGCATGTTTAGTGTACGGACAAATCGGGGGCGTCACAAAAGTGCCTCCGTCCTAGACGAGCACCGCATCCTGATGGTTACGGTGTCCGAGAAGATTCAGTCCGCCAGGAGCGGGCTGAACGAAGCCTTCTCCAGCCTGCTGGCAGGCTTCGAGGTACACAATGTAAAGTTTTTGATTATTTTTATGAAAAATATGCCTATATATAGATATTAGCCCCTGAGACTCTGTTTGGTTTTTGAAAGAAAAGCAAGCAGAGGATCGATAATCAGTTGTGAGGTGGTAGACTTTCTGTTTGCATTAAAACAGGCTTCGCTGTTAGCGAAGACTTCCCAATCGGCGGAAGTTTCTGAACTCAAACGGAAACTAGAGCGAGCCGATGAGGACCTAGTCCTTCTTAACACGCGGCTCGACCAGGCACAAGGTATATGATACATCTTGCTACATGCCTATTTTATGTCTGTGTTTTGTGTGGTTTCAAGAGCTGCAACGTGTGTGTATGTACAGATGGTGCCGCCGTGGTGGAGACCCTAAGGGGTGAGCTTACCCAAGCCAAGGAGCAGGCAAGGGTAAGCCAGGTGGCTGCTGATAAAGCGGCTGCGGATTTGACGGCCGAACAGGCGGCTCGACATCGTTTTGAGGAACGGGTGACCGAGATGGAGCAAAAGCTCAAGGACATCACCGCCAAGTGCGAGTCCTTGGAAAAAGAAAATAAGGAGAAGGCGACTGAACTAGCCAAGGCCCTTCAAGACGCTTCGGAGGCGCGGTCCGAATCCCTCGCGGCGCGCGAAGAAATCCGTCAAGCCACACAGATAGTGGCTAGTAAGCCCTTTCTTTTACAGGCTAAATTTGGGGACCCAAAGTATGCCTTACTTAATCGACTTTGGAGTTCTCCAGACACATATGCGAATCTGCCAAAGAGCGCTATGGACGCTGCCCATATCTTCCAGGCCCAGGAGGGGTATGCGACGGAGAAGCTTTTCTTGTCGCAGTTTTTGGGGCCGAAGTATCCCGGACTGCTAAATGACCAGATGGCACAATGGGCGGAGCTGCATAAGATGTCCAGCACGACCATGAATCGGTTGTGGCCGGACAAAGATATTCCGGACATCTACTTTGGCCTCGTGCGCCGCCTCGTCGATGTGCCGCCCTGAATCGACAATGTCAAGAGGTGGTCTTGCATAGAAGGGGCACGAATGGCCTTTGCCCGTGTCAACATGCACTGGGCGAAGATGAAGGTCAAAAAGGTGGCAATTGAGGGTCCGCCTGAAAGCAAGGACCACCGCACACCAGAGCGCTACTTTGAGGGCATACTAATGGGTGCCCACCTTATAGAAGGCTAATTCTCCAAGGATGTAGTGTTCGAATGAACGAGTCCGAACTGTTCAGGAGTTTGTATTATGAACTAAGTATTTTGTAATATATCCTTTTCCTTATGAAGGGTTTTATCCTCCTGTGCGGCCATTTTTTATACCTAAGAGTTCCCAGTCGTCGGCTTCAACCCCCATGTAGATACTACCAGGGTGTTCGGATTTGCACATGAATACACTTACCCAACGTCTTGGTCCGTGAAGGAGGTATCAGTGCGGCGAACCAGGCAATCAGGCTATTCGGTTTTATTGCTCTCAATTAGCCATAGGAGTTCTAATCGATGGGTCTACAAAGTAGCCCCTAGTATGTACGCGGTTGCCCCCAATGTGGATGCGTTATGTATGTGACTGGGCAACAGTCCTTCGTGTAATACGGAAAAATCGCTAAAGATTGTAATAAGTCATCGAGCGGCCGACCAGCTCTCGCCACATCATGACTGTCATTTTTTGGCTTTCTCTACTGAGGTGCTTAACCGGGTGAACCAGAAACACAATCGCAGTAGTTCTCCCTTTACTACCCTAGCCGATCAGACGGAACGTAAGGTAGCAGATACAGGAGCCGGGCAACCCAACTATTGACCAAAGACATGATTTAGAGCTGATGAATATACTGCTGAGCTCGGGACGCCAAATTGTGCTGTTAAGCTATCCAGACTTTTTGGCAACACATATGTTACCTTATAGAGCCCCTGGCATTTTATGCTGAGGTGTGTTCGTGAGACAAATGAAGGGATGACATTTAAGTAAAGACGATGCCGAATAAGAATTTGGCTCATTGTAATTTGATTAACACGTTAAAGCGTAGTCTTACAGAGGGTACCACAATCACCAAGGTCATTTTACATGCCGGGGGTCTAGGGCTGAGGCGAAAAGCTATATACAGGTTCTTTGAGGGGAGTTTGTGGTCTAAGAAATCCCTTCGCACCTTCCTGCCGCACGTCTGCGCCGCCTTTGCCTAAGTAAGAAAGATTCCTTGAGGGGAATGGTCTCTGTCTATCTATATGGAACCACGCTCAGAAAGAGTCCTTTGTGAGTCCGTAGGATGAGTAGGTTTTGATTGTACCTGTGGTAAAAAGCAAAAAAAATTATTAAATAAAGGGGAGGGCCGTATAAGGTCGAACCGTGCTATAGGCCTGTCCTGTGTATTGCCTCCGCCGATGCCCAAGGTATTTGAGTGCATAGTTATGTATGTGCGGTGTGAATTTCGCTGTTGTACATGGCGATCGACGGAGGCCGAACTGCTAATCCCGCTCTAGGTTTGTCGGGCTGTTGATATGCGGAACTATGCATCCTTTCGCAATAAAGTCCGGCGACCTAGTAGCCGATAAGGTGTGCAGCTTGACAGGATCGCATTGTGCGCCGGCCGTGATGACCGCGGTATTCTCCTCAGTACGGAGGGGGCGCTCCACGCTTCCGTTGATTGTAATGATGCCACGTGGACCGGGCATCTTGAGATTTAGGTAGGCGTAGTGCGGAACCGTGTTGAAGCGGGCGAAAGCGGCGCGTCCGAGCAGTGCGTGATAGCCGTTGTGAAAAGGGACGATATCGAAAATCAAGTCCTCGCTTCGGAAGTCGTTCGACGAACCGAAGACAACTTCCAGTGTGATTGAGCCCGTGCAATGGGTCTCCATGCCAGGTATTATTCCCTTGAAGGTAGCTTTAGTGGGCTTGACTCTTGACGAATCGATGCCCATTTTGCGGCCAGTGTCTTGATAAAGTATATTGAGACTGTTGCCGCCGTCCATAAGGACTCGCGTGAGGTGGAACCCGTTAATGATTGGATCAAGGACCAGTTATGCCGAACCTCCATGACGGATACTGGTTGGGTGGTCCTTTCGATCGAAGGTAATCGGACAAGCCGTCCATGGATTGAATTTTGGGGCGACCGGCTCTATGGCATAGACGTCTCGTAGTACACGCTGGTGTTCCCTTTTAGGGATATGTGTGACATATGTCATATTCACTGTTTTTACTTCGGGGGGAAATTGCTTTTGTCTCCCAGTGTTAGGTTGACGAGGCTCTTGGTCATCGTCGTCGTTGGACGATCTTTTCCCCTTGTATTCGGCGTTGAGTTTGCCGGCCTGCTTAAAAACCCAACAATTTCTGTTGGTATGATGGGCGGGCTTATCAAGGGTGCCGTGAATCTGGCAAGGCCGATCAAGGATTCTATCTTGACTGGACGAGCCATCCTTGTTTGGCTTGAATGGCTTCTTTCGTTGACCGGGTTTGGAGCCGCTGAATCCGGCGTTGACCGCTGTGTCTTGGGTTCCATTGTTGTTGTTCCGACGCTTGTGCTTGTCGCGTCGTGGCTTGCAATTGCCGTCCCTAGTTTCGGAGGTGCCAGGGTCGCTGGTGCAATTGCTTCTACGAGCGAGGCAGTTATCTTCCCCCGCGCAAAAACAGGTCATAAGTGTGGTGAGGGCTGCCATGGACTTCGGCTTCTCTTGGCCGAGGTGCCGGGTGAGCCACTCATCGCAGACGCTATGTTTGAAAGCCGCAAGGGCTTCGGCGTGCGGACAATCCACAATCTACTTCTTTTTAATTAAGAACCTTGTCCATAGTTGCCGGGCCGATCCCCCGGGTTGCTGTATTATATGACTAAGGTCGTCGGCGTCTGGGGGGCGAACATAGGTGCCTTGGAAGTTGTCTCTGAATGCGTCCTCCAAGTCTTCCCAGCTACCAATAGAATTTTCTGGTAGGCTGCTCAGCCAGTGCTATGCTGGTCCCTTAAGTTTGAGGGGGAGGTATTTGATGGCATGTAGATCATCAGTGCGAGCCATGTGAATGTGGAGAAGAAAATCTTCAATCCATACTGCGTGATCTGTTGTGCCATCGTAAGATTCGATGTTCACGGGTTTAAACCCTTCTGGGAACTGGTGCTCCATTACCTCATCGGTGAAGCATAGGGGGTGTGCGGCACCTCTGTATCGGGCTACGTCATGACGCAGTTCGGATGAATTCCGTATGTGGTTTTTTAGCCCGGGCGTGGTTTTGCTTGTCGCGGCAGGGTTGGTAACCGTCCTCTCATGCCGGGGTATGCCCCCGCGATCCATAAATTGATCTAGTTTGACCTGCTCTATTCTCCAGGTCCTGTCGCCGGTCATATGTGTATCCCTGAGCTGTTGTTTCTCAGGTTTTATGGCGGGGTGGTGCGGGCCGGTGTTCGGCTTGAGCTGCCGCTCTATCTCGGCCGCGTCGCGATCGATCGGGTCCGTCTGTCGCGTTACGCGAGGGTGGTATGGGCTCCTGCGCTTCATCGTCGAACCGGGGGACCAACTTATGCTTCGGGTAGCTCTTTTCAAGGCCGTATTCTTCGGCTGCCAGGACATTAGTCCATCTATCATTAAGCAGTTCTTGGTCAGCTCGAAGCTACTGCTGCCTCTTTTTAGGCTTCTTGCCGTGGTTATTAGCCGACGCTTAAAGCGTTCTTGTTCAAGAGGTTCCTCTGGCACGATAAAATCTTCATCACCGAGGCTTACATCATCCTCGGAGAGTGGTAGATAGCTGCTATCCTCCGAGTCTTCGTTCCCTGCTTGCTCATCAGGGTTGACTTGCCCCTCCTCCCAATTGTCCTGTTCGGATGTTGGTTGGATGGGGTCTTCTTGTTCTTTAGCGTTCTCCGGAATATCATTTTCCCCGATGCCAGTATCGCTGTCTTTTCTGCGGCATGATTTAGAGCGGCGTCGCTGACGCCGACGCTTAGGCGGTATCTCAGGAGGTTCCTCTTCAACTGGATCCTTCTTATCATAGCCGTCGCCTTCTTTAGGTGTGTCCACCATGTATACGTTGTATGAGGAAGTGGCCGTCTAGCGCTCGGTGAACAATGGGTTTGGGGCCTGCTCCTCTCCGACATCGTCGTCTATACCGTCGATGTCTTTGGAGGCATAGTCAAGCATGTCGTTTAGATCCCCGACAGTGGCTATGAAGTGGGTGGTGGGTGGGAAGTAAAGTTCCCTATTTTTAGCCCCTAGTCCGGGCTGGGCATAATTCGGAAGCGGTTCCTCTGTGATGGCGAGGGATCGCATCAAATCCAGAGCCTCGTTTAAGAGCGAGGTTCAAACGGGGACCGAACTTCCATGGCCGAGATCACCAGACGCGGACTTCGAGAGTTCGGAGCTAGTGTCCAGAGAAGAGTTCGGCTTTGTGATAACTGCCAGCGGTGCTATCCTCCCCGGTTCCCCAGTGCTGAGCCCTATGGCCGAAGATAGTCCGGCGGGCTCGAGACTCCCGTCTCCGGACTAGGTGACGCGTTTCGGATCTAAGGCCGAAGCGTTGGTTAGAGCCGCGAACCCCTGGAAGATCAAGTCTCCTCGAATGTCAGTGACATAGTTCAGATTTCCAAAACTGTTCTAGTGACCAGGGGCGCAACTATTGATGTGCTCCAGGTAACCAAGCGAGTTGGCACGCAGCGCGAAGCCGCCGAACACGAAGATCTGGCCGGGAAAAAAAATCTCCTCCCCAACGTCATTGTCGTAGATGATCGGTGAAGCCATCAAGCCTTTCGTCGACGGCACAGTGGAACTCTCAATGAAAGCACCAATGTCGGTGTCAAAACCGGCAGATCTCGGGTAGGGGGTCCCGAACTGTGCGTCTGAGGATCAAAGATAACAAGTGGCTGGGGACACTTTGTTCACCCAGGTTTGGGCCCTCTTGATGGAGGTAATACCCTACTTCCTGCTTGATTGACTTTGATGAGTATAGGGGTTACAAGAGTTTATCTACCTCGAGATCGTACTGGCTAAACCCTAGATGTCTAGCCTGTATGATTATGAATGCCTCTACGGACTAAACCCTCCGGTTTATATAGACACCGGAGGGGGCTAGGGTTGTACAGAGAAAGGAATCTTCATATCCGCACGCCAAGCTTGCCTTCCACGCCAAGGAGAGTCCCATCCGGACACGGGGGGAGAGTCTTCCATCTTGTACCTTCATGGCCCATTAGTCCAGCCGATGTTACGTAGCCCGGACGCCCGAGGACACCTTAGTCCAGGACTCCATCACCGTGCTTAAATTGTTTACATTGAAAGTTACTTACCCCTTAGCATGTTGTGGTTTTGTACCTTGCATGTGCTTGTATATGTTGTGCTTCCAATTTTATTTTCTTGAGAAATCAAGTATGTGTATGTTGGTTTGCACATCATGTATGTGTTTGTCGTGTGTTGAGCCTTTTTGCAGCTTGTTTGTATCTTAGTTGGCTCTTCTGAGAGATTAATGGAACATCCCATTTTGGGGGAGTGATGTACTTGTGCACCTCACAATCCTATAAATGTGTGTACATGAGGAATACCATCTAGTATTGATATTACAAGATTATCTAGTCTCTATGTGGCATGTCTTCTCATGAGAAATACAAACTCTATTTGGTCCATTAATTATCTCTTGTTGGTTCTCTTTTGCATCTTGTTAAGTTTTTCATTGGTATCACATTATGGGGGGGTAATATTCTATGTGTATATTACAAGCCTAGAAAATGTGTACAATTGAGATATTGTCACCTAGAGTTGATATTGTATATTATCTTGTTCCTAGGTTGCATTGTTAGCTCTACAAGTTGCAATTTTGCTTTTGTGTTTGGTGTGAAGATGATGTTGGATATTTTTGCAATCTATCACTCGGAATTATTTCCATATACCTCTTGTCTTTGACAATTGATAATCATTTATGTGGTGGAAATTATTTATGATCTTTACATTGTCTTTTGGTTTTATTTGTCTTATCTCTTCCCAAGATTGTGTCAACTCCCATTGCCATCCGCGCCACTTGTGGATCTTGTTGTTTTATTGATTTTGTCGAGTGTTTTATAGATATAGTGAAAGTGGTGATACCACCTTGTGAATTTTGTATTCAAATGCTAATTCTTTTTAATGCACAATTCTTGGGGGAGCTATCCTATTTTCGATAGAACACTCATCTTGTGATCCATATAAAGTGTGTGTTGATGGAAGGCATGCGTTTGTTTTTGGTACTTTGTGCCATCATGAAACTTTGTAGATGGGTTGGTTTGTTTGGAACCATCCTCTCTTTTGGGAGTTCAATATCTTTCCTTTTGCGTGTATCAATGGATATCTCATTATTTGATGTATGTTTTAAATAAATATCTTCCAAGTGATGATTTCTCCATTTGGTATCCTATTTTCGCTTGCTATTTCTTTTTCATTTGGTATCGTTTCTTGAAATTATTGAGCATGCATATTTACTTCATGTACTTTCTTTGGCATGCTTTCTTTCTTTGACCCAATATGTAAGGGAAACTCCACCAAGTCTTAATTCGTGTGTACATCCTTTTTGTGGATCGATATCATCAAGATTTTCATCTACGTATAATCTTATACACTTGAGAGAAATTACATATCTAGAAGATATCCTTTTCTTTCATGTGCACCTTGTCTTTCTTTTATTATCTCTTTGGTGGCTCTGTGAAAGCTTTTGTCTTGACTGAGGGTCTTATCTTGTTGCATCTTGATGCACTCTTGTGTGGTGAAGATTTTTTTCTCTCTTGCTTGACTTGATGAGGCTTTTGCCATTTCGATTGGTATCCCTCCTCATGACAAAGCTATCATTTTCTTTCTTCACCATGGGTTGTCACAAGCGTTGCTTATTCATTTTGCATTTTGCGTGTGCTTGTGAACCACTTTGCTTGGTGTGTGTGGGAAGGACATGTCTTGCACCTTGTATCTCATTTATTCAAGACTATGTTGATGCTTAATTCTCATCCTTATATTAGTCATCTCAAGTGCTTTGGCATGACTCACATGCATCATTTTGGTTGAGCCTTTTTCTAAGTTGCCTCTTTTACTTGTTACTCAACCATTTGTTTGTTGCAAGTGCTAGGTTTAGTTTCTTTCATGTCCGCTTGCACTTGTCGTGAGTTTCTATTGATTTTGGGGGAGTGATGATCCTATTTTGTGCACTTTGTATCCTAATACCGAAATTCTTATTTGTGCACAAATCATGGGGAGCTTCTCTAGTTTCCTTAAAACACTCCTTTGCTCTTATCATAATATCTTTTATTCATGCGGCTCGTAGGATCACTGGTCTAGTTGTCTCATTTGGTATCTTTTGGTAGCATGTTTCAACTGATATCTTTTGCTTGCATGATTGCCTGTTTCTCTCTTTGTTGTGTCTTTGTGGCACATAATTCTTTAGCAATCTTTGAGCCTTAATATAGTTTGTCTTCCTCCAAGTATTTACCTTTGGATATGTGTATTACATTCCACACTCTTGTTGAGAAATACACTATTTATGGAGGAACACACTTTATATTGGCTTTCTTAACTTTTCGCCCATTTTCGCAATCGATGCCAATGGGGAGAAGTTTCAGAGAGTTTTTCTTAAGAAGTTTGGAGAGTTACTTCTTCTTATTGCTTTGGTTTTGTTCTTAAGAATTTGCATCTCATGTGCATGCATTAATGGTGCATAATTCCTTGTATAAACTCTTTTGAAAGTGATCATCATCAATTACCAAAATGGGGGAGATTGAAAGAACACGCGGTGCCCCCATGTTTGGTTTTGGTAATTGATGACAATCTCTATGGACTAATGGTTGCCTTGAGTTATATTTGAAGGATTTGTCCAGAGGCTTTTCTTGAAGTCCATGTGTTGGTTTCAAGGAGTTTATGAGTTGACCAAGGTGCTATTAAGGAATTATCCAAAGATTGGTCATGTGAGTGTTGAGCTTATTGCAAGATGTCTTGAAGAAGAAGAGTGTGCGATCATTCATGTTTACCTTCAAGACATCATCCAAATGAAGAGAGTTGGAAAGGTTCATGGTTGATCAAGACTAAGTACAGAGAGTGATTCAAGTTGATCAACAAACATAGCATAGAAGATGTACCGAGAGGGATCAAGTGATCCCATGGTACGGTAAGCATTGTCCATTACGTTTTGTGTACTAACCCATGGTGAAATAACATGCGGTGCCCCCATGTTTGGTTTTGGTAATTGATGACAATCTCTATGGACTAATGGTTACCTTGAGTTATATTTGACGGGTTTGTCCATAGGCTTTTCTTGGAGTCCATTTGTTGGTTTCAAGGAGAGTTTGTGATGACCAAGGTGCTATTAAGAAATTATCCAAAGATTGGTCTTGTGAGTGTTGAGGTTATTGCAAGCATGTCTTGAATAAGAAAAGTGTGTGATCATTCATGTTTACCTTCAAGACATCATCCAAATGAATAGAGTTGTAAAGATTCAAGGTTGATCAATACTAAGTACAAAAAGTGTTTCAAGTTGATCAACACACAAAGCATAGAAGATGTACTGAGAGGGATCAAGTGATCCCATGGTATGGTAAGAATTGCCAATTACTCTTTGTGTACTAACCCATGGTCTTGTGAGAGTTCTTTGTGGGGTTAGGTTATGGTGTGCAAGTTCAAGTGATGCATCACGAAGAGATCAAGTGCTTGAAGTTTGCCATCAATTGTGGTGACAATGGACTTGTGAAGATGTGGTGACGAGTGGATCACCCATAGTGGAGCATGGGGGAGAAATCTCCTAGTCTTCACTGAGCCAACGGAATCAAGAAAGGTGGTCAAACTTGAGGAAGTCAAGATCGTCTACATCTAGCTCAAGTGGACTTTGTGCAAGGCAAAGCTTTGTCCTTGATAGGTTCTCTATTTTACCGGTCTCATGGTGGTAGTTTGGAGACCGGGTTAGAGGATCGATTGCCGTACTATTAAGGGGGGCTCTCAAGTGAGTAGCTCGATCGTATTGTTCATAGAGAGCTCAAACCATTGCATGCTTGCATCATCTTTCTTGGTTCTTGTTTGGTTTTCTCCTTGTGAGATTTGAAGCTTATGGTCTTTTTCATGACAAGCTCGAGTTCATCAAAAACAGATTTCACATGCATCTCCTATGATGTTTTCGATGTTGGGGTTTTTGTCGGTTCTCTATGTGGGTCTTAGAGCTTATGGTCATCTTGATGACAAGCTCGAGTTCATCGAAAACGGAGTTCACTCATGCATTTTCTATGATGTTTTCGATGTTGGATTTTATGCCGGTTCTTCTATGATGGAGGGTTCATTGTGATGCCCCAAGACCGATGCACGAGAAGACTTCCATATGTTCCGGGTTTCAGCGTGTGTTTCATTTTGCTTGCTTCATTTTATTTGTGCTTGCATCATATCATCATGCCATCATGTCATTTAATTTTTATAAACTCAACTAAATAAATTGCATAGATTTTTGATCCATTTAAATCAAGGGAAATGCACATGGTGATTTCTCTTTACAACATATAAAAGTCTCTCAATATTATTAGGGAGCTATATTAAAATATTCCATTGATGTGGAATTAACCATAACACACTTACAAAATATTCCATGCCTTTGTTATCTCAATTCTTGCCCTCCAACTTTGCCCATAATTATTTCATCACTTTCCGGAGCTCCACCAAAAATCTCAACATTTTGGCCACTCCTAAACCTTGTCCTAATTCAAACCATTTGAATTAAATTCAAATGAGTTTGAATTTAACTCTTGCATTCGTGCCAACTTTTATTTTCTTGGACCAAGCGCATTTTTGTGAGTCCAGAAAAATTACTCACAACCTAAAATTATTTCCCTAACCCTCTCTTTCTTTTCTTCTCTCTATTTCTTTTCTGCTGGAAAGAATATAAGAGGGAGAGGGAGCAGTGAGCCCAGCAGGCCAGAGGCCCACTGCGGCCTCCACTCAGGCCAGCTGCCCCTCCACTCCGAACCAGCCAGGCCGGCCCATTAGCAGGCCCGCGCCCCTCTCTAACCCTAGCGGGCAGCGCCCGATCCACATCTCCTCTCGACCCCTTCCCCAGCGTCGCCACTCGCCCGATCCCTCGCTCAAATCTCCCTCCAGCTCTCTCCTCCCGACCCACTCTCCCTCGTCCACCGCCCGACCCAACCAGTACCCCGCCGTCCTTCTCCTCCACGTCAACCAAACCTCGCCGTACCCCTCGTGGTCTCCGCGTGCCCACGACCCCCATACTTCGGTGAGCCCCAGCTCCGCGCGCCGCCGTTGAGCTGCACCTGCCGCCGACCTCGCCCGGCCCGAGCGCCGCCTGCCATGGTGCCTCGTCGACCCGCCCTTGCTCGCACGCCGGTTGTTGGACCATGCCGGCAGGATCCCTGGCCTCCTTTGCCTTCCCCACGCCGGCAGCAAGCTCTGCCGCATGGATCTGCACCAGCGGCTGCCTCGACGCGTCGAGCCCGCTCCATCCCCAAGTTCGCCGGACCCCGCCAGCCTCGGATCCGGTCGACCTCGAGCTCCTCTACTGGCCATGGCGCCTCTACCGCCGTCGTCCTGGGTCGTCCGACGACCTCCGAGCAATGCAGCCTCGCCTCCCTGCTTCATCCCGCCAGCGCCCTGCAGTCACCGCGCCCGCCAGCTCCGTCGCCGGTGCCGAGCCGTCTGCCTCGGCCTCACGACCCTGTGCCTCCCTACTGCACCTTCAGCCACTACCGTCCTCGTCGGGCCCCTTTTGCTCGTCCTCCCAAGGCCCTCATAGTCGCTCGTGTGCTGCCACTTGACGCCAAGACAGAACATGGCGAACACCAAGTACCCCTTCGTTTTGTCAAGACCGACAAGTTTGAAGACTCCAAGTACCACGACGAACGTTTTGAAGCGCCAAGTACCACGACGCCCGGAGCGCTCGGGACCGCCAAGTTCCTCTACGACCCGTGAACGACTACCGTCGACCCTCGAGGACCCCGTGGAACATACGGACATAAAGTACCTCTATCGCCGTCTTCAGAATCGCCAAGACGCCAAGTACCTTGACAACCGATGCCGAACAACTACCGTCGCCATGACCCGAACATCTACGGAAACTTGAACGTCTACGAAACGTGTACCACTACCACCGCGAGTACCACTACTACCGCCGTGAGAACGACTAATTCCACTACTTCCCTCGACGACTCGAACCACCCCAAAACGCATGCTTCGAAGGTATAACCCCGAGATGACGCGCGTGGAACGAATGCATGTGTTGTATGAGATGCACCTTATGTTTGGACCGTGCCCGAATCGTCACTTGCGATGCCCCTCGTTTGAGTTGCCACCGGTCCGTGGGAACCCGGTTACCGGGATCACCCCACCTATCTCTTGCATGACTCGCACATGCCATCATCCTTCTTTTGCACCGGTCTCTCAACGAGTTACCGGGACCGATTTGTTGCCGTGACACCATTTCGATTATCGCCGCCGCGGCACCCTTTCTTTCCACCACGGTGACGAAATACTCCATATCTTGCTCATGTCCACTTTTAATAAAAATTGCATAAAACTTGCATTTGTCATCCGCATCATGATAACAACCTTTAAATGCTTAAAATTGTTCTTTGCTTTAAGAATTGCTAAATATGCACATGGGGAGTTTCCGGAATTGTTGTTGTTATTTCCGGCCTCATTTAAAAATGCCTAGATAGTGTAGTTTTCTCATGCTTCACCTCTTGCCATGTTAATTGACATTTAATATTGATGGGTACCTAAACGAGAGTCAAACTAAATATGTGAATGTGGTGTTGAGCCAATATGCAACTCGGTGCATATTGATCTCCACTTCACTTGTAGTATTGTTTGTGCACTTTGCCATGCCATGAATAATTAAACCAGCATCATACTTGTTTGTGCATCATGCCATGGTTATGATATGTCTGTTTACCATGTTGTTTGCTTCTTTCCGGTTGCTTCTCTCGTTAGCTTTGCTTTCATTCCGGAGTTGTGAGGATTCATTCGACTACCTCCGTTTGTCTTCTTCATGGACTTGTTCTTCTTCCTTGCGGGATCCCAGGCAAGATGACCGTTCCCCGATATCACCTATATCTTTGCTTTGCTAGTTGTCTTGCTCTATAGTTATGCCACGATGCCTATTCTTGTCTTGTCAGCCTCCTATGTTGCCATGAAACACTCTAATCGCCTTCCTAGCAAACCATTGATTGGCTAAGTACGCTTTTGCTCAGCCCCTCTTATAACATTGTTAGTTGCAGGTGAAGTTGAAGATTGCTCCATGTTTGGACTTATTATTGGGATAACACAATATATATATTTCATTTAATTAATGCACATATATATTGGCAATTGGTGGAAGGCCTGGCCTTCTGCTTGGTGTTTTGTTCCACTCATGCCACCTTAGGACCTGATAAACCGGTGTTATGTTCCTTGAATTTGCGTTCCTAACACGGTTGGGGTTTATGCCCCCTCCTTGATAATTCGCACTACTTAAAGCTTTTCCAGCAAGGCCTAACTTCGGTTTTACCATTTGCCTAATAACTAAAACTTGCCGAGGGAGTAATTAACCCGAGGATTTATTAATCAACCCCCGGACCAGTGCTTGTCTTGAGTGTTGGTCCAAACCTGTCAACCGCCGGTGACCGCCAGGGGCAACTCTGGTATTTTGGCCTACCGGAAGTTTGGACAATCCGATCGTGGCCTGAGACGAGATACGCGTGGCTCCTATCAGGGTGTCGGCACGTCGGGAGGTCTTGCTGGATTAGTTTTTCCTTTGTCGAAATATCTTGAGCACGAGATTATGAGAATACTCGGGTCTTCCCAACATGGAGTTGCGACTCCGTAGATCGTGAGCATGTGATGGGCTAAGTTGGGACACCCCTGCAGGGTTTTGAACTTTCGAAAGTCGTGCTCGTGGTTATGTGGCAGATGGAAATTTGTTAATATCCGGTTGTAGATAACTTGACACCATATCCTTAAGAATACACTACCTGTGTGAGTAACCGTGACAGTCTCTTTTTGAAGGGGATTTTGGAAAGTGAACACGGTGGGGTTATACATGAACGTGAGTAGCTAGGATCACTTAGTGATCACTTTTGGCGACCGTTGGCACTTTACTCTTCTCACTCTGACTTCGTAAGCTAGTTGCTTAGTGCTTGCTGCAGCCACTTTATTACCTCTCCACACATAAAATGCTTTGTTAGTTTTGATACCCGGGAATGGGATTGTTGAGTCCTTGTGACTCACAGATTACAACACACACCAGATGCAGGTACAACTAAGTACGACGCATGAGATGGACACGAACTTCACTGGGATTTCGATGAAGAACATGGTCGTATGTATGTGACGTATCCCGACGACCAGTAGTGGTTCCTACTAGGGGCGATCAGGACTTGTGGTTGTGGTATCTTTTCTCGTTTGTATTTCGTCCATAGTCAGACCCTATGTTATTTGGATGAATGTATTCTATTGTATTAATTGTGTGACGTGGCGAGTGTAAGCCAACTATTTTACTCTTTCATCCATGTTCATTACATGAGTTGTGCAAAGATACCACGCTTGCGATCATTCCAGAATGCGCTTATGTCTCTAAATCGTGCCTCGACACGTAGGAGATATAGTCGCATCCTGGGCATTACAAGTTGGTATTCAGAGCCTTCTCCGACATAGGAGCCCCTTGATTGATCGAACCGCTGTCGGTTGAGTCTAGGCACACACATAAAATGTTTTGATTCCTATATATAGATCGGAGAGTAGGATTTCTTTTTACTCCTCATCCCCTTCGTCGCTCTGGTGAGGATCCCTGACGTTGTTTGAACATCACTATCCTCAATTTTCACCAAATTTTTTTAGGATCACGCGGGTATTGATTGGATTGTTTCGATATCTTTGTAACGAGAATTCTGTCTTGGTGCCTCCCGTCTGTTTAGGATGAGTCTCGGGGAGTTGAGCTCTGAGGTATTGTCATCCCATTGTGTATCGTTGCAGTTCTAGAATACCAGAGGCGACCGACATGGAAAACTCTTCTATGCGTGTCTGGTGGTGAGATAACCCCGACGTCACCTAGTACTGGTGGGATAGTTCAGGGGTATTGCCACAGCTAGTATAGCGGATGCGTTTCGAAGGTCTGAGGTAAACGGTTTCCGAAGGTGACTGGTTATGTGTTGACGGATGGATACAACTGGATGTAGGTATTGCTAGTTGGGTGAGATATTGTTCTTCCCCCAAAACCAGATTGCATAACCGGAAAGCTTCGGGAATTAATAGGTGGGATTCAAGTAGCTCTTAGGTAATCTTCCAACGGGTGCATGATATGAGGTTGGGGTTCAACATCTAGTGGAGAGGTTATCATGGACGTTGTTACACTAGGGGGTTGCATCTTAAAGGATCCTTGGCTATGCTGATCCAGGGATTGCAAGGCCCTTTGTAACACGTGCCATGGGGCATCATCACGAACATGTGGGATGAAACCTCTATTATGTATTTGTTCCATCTGTTACCTTGTTGTTTTATTCTATCATTTTGTTCTCCCAAGTGGCTTCTCGACAAGTTGATGTACCATTAAGCTATGGAATTCATTTGTTCAATTTTGTTCGGATGTTCATTGTAAAGACTTTATGTTGCAACATATCTATCCTTTGTTTTTGTTTTGATTGTGGTATCCGAGTTGCTTCGATGTCAAATGTTGATACCATACCTTTCCTAATCGGTGTTCTCATATTTCTATGGGAGTGCTAATCCTTCTTGATCATCAAGATTGTCATGTTAAATTCCTTTACAACCGGGGTGCTTCTCTTAAAGTTAACCCGATCCTTTCAATATGTGCAAGACCAAGTCTTGTTTTTTCTCAACGGTGTCTGTTTCATTCATCCCAAGTTGTCTTTGTTTTTCACCACCCTCCCACCCCTTTTCTTTATGGAGTCAGGATTCTTAATCAAGTGTCCTTATATTCTTGTGAAGTCTCTTCATCAATTTTTTCTTTAATGTCCTTATCCGGCGATTCTCATGAAGATGCTTAGGAAGATTCAAGTTCATCATTCTTCGTTCTCTTTTCTTCTCCGGTGGACTAAATCCAAGCTTCTTGTTTCACATGTTTTCTCATATTGGAATTCTTGTCAAAGTCTCTCATGTTTATTCAACTCTCTATAATTCTTCTCCGGAGTGCTGAAGATATCTCGGAAGATTCATGTTTCCATTCTTAATCAGTTCAATCTATTTCGAGGTTGTTATCTCATTGAAGCCATTTAAGTCAACCGGCGCAATCTCTCTTTCAAGTAATCATTTCAACGGTGTTTCTTTTGAGTAGGCCCTAAACCACATGTCTTTTCCCAGGATCTTACCTGACTCTTCTGATTTTTTCGGAGTTATGCTCAAATTCTTTTTAAATGTGACGTAAGGATGGCTTCCATCAGTCATATGCCTTCTCCAAGATCGTTTTCAAATTCTTGTCATCTTTGGTTCATCATTCCTATTCTCCATTGTTCTGGAGTGTCCCAACAATTTTGGGTGGTACCGCATCGTCATTCTTAATTTGAAGACCGGAGAAGAGTTTCTCTTAAATCTTGACCCGTTGTCCTGAAGATTCGTGGTTCTAGCTTCATGCATCCTCATAATTGTTTCGATCACGAGGAATCTTTTCATATCATCCGAAGCATTTCATGAATTCTTTCTGTTGTGATCCTCCGAAGGCCATCATTTTAGAAGATTTCTTCATTCTCAGTTTTCAACTTCATCCTCCAACTATTCTTAATTGATGCCTCTTCACTCATCTCCATAATTCTTCCGGGTGATTCGTTCTATTCTCTTTGTTCATTTTCAATTCTTACGGTGGTTCATTCAAGATTACACTTTCGTTCTTATCATATCAATTCATTCGTTCTTTCCAAATCTTATCGGTTGTCCGTTGAATTGTGCCATATCTCTCTCCAATCCTTTTCAAGAAAAATAAGTAGTATGCCCAATCCGTTGTTTGTCATCAATTTAAATTGGTGAAGGATAGGCATATCATAATTCTTATTCTTATTTCATCCAAGTGATTAATTCCTTCTCCCAGAGTTTGTTCTTGATGAATAAATTCTTGGTTTCAAGTTGCTCGTCTTGCCTCCCGGTGTTTTAAGCTCTCTCAATTTTTTTCTCGTCACGAAGCTCCATCTAATCATTGCAAGGCTTCAATCTTATTCTTTTCATCCTTTTGTTACCGGAGTTCTTCATGGTGGTTCATCAGGATTTAATTCATCCTCGAAGTATTCTTCAAGATTCTTGTTGTTGGAGCGCAAGCATTCTTCTTCTTGCATTTCGAAGTGCAATTCTTTCTACCTTATTGTTTGAGTTGGTGTTATGTTATTCTTGAGAATTTCCTTCATGTTTCATGATTCACAAGTTATCAAGAATGAGAAATTTAAACCCATCATTTTCTTCGTTCGGGAGATCCTCTCAACCCTTCAATTTCTTCGTTGGAATTATCTTGGGTTGTATCTCACCTAAAAGATTTCCTTAAGGATTGTTGCTATTGTGGTGCTTATAAATGACCCATATTCTTCATTTATCCTCGCGGTGAAAGAAGTTTTCATCTCTTCGTTGATCTCTAGCAACAATTGGTTTCTGTTAGTGGTTGGTTGTCACCTCATAATTTTGAGATGTTTTCCATAAGCCGACATCAAGCTTTTTTTTTGTTGTTCAATTTTCAACAACTCCATTCAATACTTCTTTCTAAGGATGCTTTCAAATTCAATTGTGGTAGAACTTTTCATGTTCTTCTACTTTCTTTTCTTCCTATGGTCTACCTTCTATTCTTTCGTTTTGGAGGCTTCGTGATATTGCTCTCTTCGAACCATCATCTTGTCATATCAAGATCATGTTCTTTTCCTTTCTCGTCCATTCAACAGGATTGTCGTGTCATCCATTCAAGTTCTCTCATCCTATCAAGTTTTGCCTCTTTTTTCAACCGGAGAGCTGTCTAAATCGTTCTTTTAATTGTTTCGAAGGTAGTGTGTTGTTGATTTCATCAAGTATCATCCCATCTTGTCAAGTTCATGTTAATTCCTTCCATTTTCAGTCGGAGTGCTGTCCGAATTATTTCATTCTCATTCCTTCTCTATCTTGTTTTAACCAAAGTGGTTTTTAAATTCTTTCGACATCCGTGAGCTCTTGTTCATGTCTTTGAACCTACAAGGTTCTCGTAATGTTCCTTGTTCCTCTTTGCTAATAGAGTGTTTGCAATATCGTTCATCTCCATTGTATTCTTTATTTCAATTTGTTCAACCTCTCAAGTTCGTGGTTTCACTCGTTTGTCAAAGAAGCAACTTTGTTTTACCTCTTCCTTTATCCTCTTCTATCCGGTGCCATCTTCAGGATCTCGGGCTGAGATCCTCTGTTAGTGTGGGAAAGTTGTGACGCCCCAAGACCGATGCTCGAGAAGACTTCCATATGTTCCAGGTTTCACCGTGTGTTTCATCTTGCTTGCTTCATTTTATTTGTGCTTGCATCATATCATCATGCCATCATGTCATTTAATTTTTATAAACTCAACTAAATAAATTGCATGTATTTTTGATCCATTTAAATCGAGGGAAATGCACATGGTGATTTCTCTTTACAACATATAAATGTCTCTCAATATTATTAGGGAGCTATATTAAAATATTCCATTGATGTGGAATTAACCATAACACACTTGCAAAATATTCCATGCCTTTGTTATCTCAATTCTTGCCCTCCGACTTTGCCCATAAGTATTTCATCACTTTCCTGAGCTCCACCAAAAATCCCAACATTTTGGCCACTCCTAAACCTTGTCCTAATTCAAACCATTTGAATTAAATTCAAATGAGTTTGAATTTAACTCTTACATTCGTGCCAACTTCTATTTTCTCGGACCAAGCGCATTTTTGTGAGTCTAGAAAAATTACTTGCATGCTAAAATTATTTCCCTAACCCTCTCTTTCTTTTCTTCTCTCTATTTCTTTTCTGCTAGAAAGAATATCAGAGGGAGAGGGAGCAGTGAGCCCAGCAGGCTAGAGGCCCACTGCGGCCTCCACTCAGGCCAGCCGCCCCTCCACTCCGAACCAGCTAGGCCGGCCCATTAGCAGGCCCGCGCCCCTCTCTAACCCTAGCGGGCAGCGCCCGATCCACATCTCCCCTCGACCCCATCCCCAGCGCCGCCACTCACCCAATCCCTCGCGCAAATCTCCCTCTCGCTCTCTCCTCCCGACCCTCTCTCCCTCGTCCACCGCCTGACCCAACTAGTACCCCGCCGTCTTTCTCCTCTGTGTCGACCCAAATCTCGTCGTGCCCCTCGTGGTCGCCGCGCGCCCACGACCAACCTTGCTTCGGTGAGCCCCAGCTCCGCGCGCCGCCGTCGAGCTGCGCCTGCCGCCGACCTAGCCCGGCCCGAGCGCCGCCTGCCATGGTGCCTTGTCGACCGGCCCTTGCCCACGCATCGGTCGTCGGACCACGCCGGCAGGATCCCTGGCTCCTTTGCCTCCCCCACACCGGCAGCAAGCTCCGCCGCATGGATCTCTGCCACCGGCTGCCTCGACACGTCGAGCCCGCTCCATCCCCAAGTTTGCAGGACCCCACCAGCCTCGGATTCGGTCGACCTCGAGCTCCTCTACTGGCCATTGCGCCACTGCAGCCGTAGTCTTGGGTCGTCCGACGACCTCCGAGCAACGCCTCCCTGCTTTGTCCCGCTAGCATCGTGCAGTCACCGCGCCCGTCAGCTCCGTCGCTGGTGCCGAGCCGCCTGCCTCAGCCTCACGACCCTGTGCCTCCCTGCTGCACCTTCAGCCACTACCGTCCTCGTCGGGCCCCTTTTGCTCATCCTCCCGAAGCCCTCATAGTCGCTCGTGTGCTGCCACTTGACGCCAAGGCAGAACATGGCGAACACCAAGTACCCCTTCATTTTTTCAAGACCGACAAGTTTGAAGACTCCAAGTACCACGACGAACGTTTTGAAGTGCCAAGTACGACGACGCCCCAAGCCCTCAGAACCGCCAAGTTCCGCTACGACCCGTGAACGACTACCGTCGACCCTCGAGGACCCCGTGGAACATACGGATATCAAGTACCTCTACCGCCGTCTTCGGAATCGCTAAGACGCCAAGTACCTCGACAACCGATGCCGAACGACTACCGTCGCCGTGACCTGAACATCTACGAAAACTTGAACGGCTACGAAACGTGTACCACTACCACCGCGAGTACCACTACTACCGTCGCGAAAACGACTACTTCCGCTACTTCCCTCGATGACTCGAACCACCCTGAAACGCACGCTCCGAAGGTATAACCCCGAGACAACGCCCGTGGAACGAATGCATGTGTTGTATGAGATGCACCTTATGTTTGCACCATGCCCGAATCGTCGCTTGCGATGCCCCTCATTTGCCTTGCCACCGGTCCGTGGGAACCCGGTTACCGGGATCACCCCACCTATCTCTTGCATGACTCGCACACGCTACCATCCTTCTTTTGAACCGGTCTCTCAACGAGTTAGCGGGACCAATTTGTTGCCGTGACACCATTTCGATTATCGCCGCCGTGGCACCCTTTCTTTCCACCAGGTGACGAAATACTCCATATCTTGCTCATGTCCACTTTTAATAAAAATTGCATAAAACTTGCATTTGTTATCCGCATCATGATAACAACCTTTAAATGCTTAAAATTGTTCGTTGCTTTAAGAATTGCTAAATATGCACATGGGGAGTTTCTGGAATTGTTGTTGTTATTTCCGACCTCATTTAAAAATGCCTAGATAGTGTAGTCTGCTCATGCTTCACCTCTTGCCATTTAATTAATATTTAATATTGTTGGGTACCTAAACGAGAGTCAAACTAAATATGTGAATGTGGTGTTGCGCCAATATGCAACTCGGTGCATATTGAGCTCCACTTCACTTGTAGTATTGTTTGTGCACTTTGCCATGCCATGCATAATTAAACCAGACATGCATCATACTTGTTTGTGCATCATGCCATGGTTATGATATGTGTGTTTACCATGTTGTTTGCTTATTTCTGGTTGCTTCTCTCGTTAGCTTCGATTTCATTCCAGAGTTGTGAGGATTCAATCGACTACCTCCGTTTATCTTCTTCATGGACTTGTTCTTCTTCCTTGCGGGATCCCAGGCAAGATGACCGTTCCTCGATATCACCTCTATCTTTGCTTTGCTAGTTGTCTCGCTCTATAGTTATGCCTCGATGCCTATTCTTGTCTTGTCAGCCTCCTATGTTGCCATGAAACACTAACCGCCTTCCTAGCAAACCATTGATTGACTAAGTAAGCTTTTGCTCAGCCCCTCTTATAGCGTTGTTAGTTGCAGGTGAAGTTGAAGATTGCTCCATGTTTGGACTTCTTATTGGGATAACACAATATATATTTTATTTAATTAATGCACATATATATTGGCATTGGGTGGAAGGCTTGGCCTTCTGCGTGGTGTTTTGTTCCACTCATGCCACCTTAGGACCGGTGTTATGTTCCTTGAATTTGCGTTCCTAACACGGTTGGGGTTTATGGGCCCCCCTCGATAATTCACACTGCTTAAAGCTTTTCCAGCAAGGCCCAACTTTGGTTTTACCATTTGCCTAATAACTAAAACTTGCCAAGGGAGTAATTAACCCGAGGATTTATTAATCAACCCCTGGGCCAGTGCTTGTCTTGAGTGTTGGTCCAAACCTGTCAACCGCCAGTGACCGCCAGGGGCAACTCTGGTATTTTGGCCTATCGGAAGTTTGGACAATCAGATCATGGCCTGAGACGAGATACGCGTGGCTCCTATCAGGGCGTCGGCACGTCCGGAGGTCTTGCTGGATTAGTTTTACCTTTGTCGAAATATCTTGAGCACAGGATTCCGGGAATACTCGGGTCTTCCCAACATGCAGTTGCGACTCCGCAGATCGTGAGCTTGTGATGGGCTAACTTGGGACACCCCTGCAGGGTTTTGAACTTTCGAAAGCCATGCCCGTGGTTATGTGGCAGATGGGAATTTTTTAATATCTGGTTGTAGATAACTTGACACCATATCCTTAAGAATACACTAAATGTGTGAGTAACCGTGACGTTCTCTTTTCGAAGGGGATTTTGGAAAGTGAACACGGTGGGGTTATGCATGAACGTGAGTAGCTAGGATCACTTAGTGATCACTTTTGGCGACCGTTGGCACTTTACTCTTCTCGCTCTGGCTTCGTAAGCTAGTTGCTTAGTGCTCGCTGCAGCCACTTTATTACCTCTCCACACCTAAAAGGCTTTGTTAGTTTTGATACCCGGGAATGGGATTGCTGAGTCCTTGTGACTCATAGATTACAACACACACCAGATGCAGGTACAACTGAGTACGACACAGGAGATTGACAAGAACTTCACTCGGAGTTCGATGAAGAACGTGGTCGTATGTATGTGACGTATCCCGACGATCAGTAGTGGTTCCTACTAGGGGCGATCATGACTTGTGGTTGTGGTATCTTTTCTCGTTTGGATTTCGTCCGTAGTCGGACCCTGTGTTATTTGGATGAATGTATGCTATTGTATTAATTGTGTGACGTGGCGAGTGTAATCCAACTACTTTACTCTTTCATCCCTATTCATTACATGAGTTGTGCAAAGATACCACGCTTGCGATCATCCCAGAATGGGCTTATGTCTCTAACTCGTGCCTCGACATGTAAGAGATATAGTCGCATCCTGGGCATTACATTCATCCCTCTATATCTTAGGCATACCTCCCTGCCTCTTCTTACTATAACCAACAAGCTTGAGTTTGCTCAATTGGGAGCTCGTATGCAGAAGTTGTGGTAGTTCTGGTTTTATTGTATCCTTTTGTTGTCTTTAGCCGCAATATGAAGGCAGCCAAGTGCTAAAGCCTCTGTGGCATGCGGTAGTAGCGCTCTAGGGAGCGGTAGTACCGCAGGGGCCAGCGGTAGTACCGCTCCTGGTGAGCGGTAGTACCGCTGCCTCCAGCCCTGACGCTGATGCATGCTGAAGTAGGCACGAATGTAATTTTTTACATTCGCCCTTATGCGGTAGTACCACGCCTTCGGTCCGGTACTACCGTGCCAGACTTTTGCACTGTTCCAACCTCAGCGGAAGTAGGCGCGGATGTAATTTATTACTTCCGTGCATTTCCAGTACTAGTTGATGCCTGCCTTACGGTAGTACCGCTCATTGCCCTGTGCAACATGCCCTCATCTGGTCACTACCGCGCAAGCGGTAGTTCCGCACTCCATAGCGGCAGTACTGCAACCATGTGCGGTAGTACCGCGGCTGTGTGCGGCATTACCACGCCTCGCGGGCTGTGAGAGGGGATAATGGTTGGATTCTTTCCCCTCATATAAAAGAGGGTCTTCTTCCCCAATGGATGTTATCCTTTGAGCTTGTGTTCTTCCCCCATTGTTGACCTTCTTCGAGCTTGCTATCTCTCAATTCCTCCATGGATTCTTGCTAGTTTTGGGGGGGAAAGAGAGAGGAGATCTAGATCCACCTTTCCACCAATCACTTTCTCCTCTATGTGAGGGGAACCCCTTGGATCTAGATCTTGGAGTTCTTTATGTTCTCTTCTCCGTTCTTCCTCTCATTTCCCTCCGTAGCATTAGTTGCTTTGGTGGGATTTGGGAGAGAAGGACTTGGGCACTCCGTGTGCTCTTGCCATTGCATTTAGTGCATCAGTTTGAGTTCTCCACGGTGATACGTGGAAGTTACAAGTTGAGAAGCTTATTACTCTTGGGTGCTTGGTACCCTTGAGTTTGTTCCTCTTGGGTGCTTGGGCGCCCTAGACGGTTGAGGTCACCTCGGAGCCATATTCCATTGGTGTCGTTGGGGAGATAGCCCCAACCTTTGTGGTGTTTAGAGCCAAATCATTGTGGTGCCAATCTCCGGGCAAGTGTCGGGGGTCTCCAATTAGGTTGTGGAGATCGCCCCGAGCAATTTGACGGGTTCCGGTGACCGCCCCCAAGGGTTGCCAAAGTGTACGGGTTCGGTGACCGCCCCCAAGGGTTGCCATTTGTACGGGTTCGGTGACCGCCCTCAAGGGTCCCTTAGTGGATTCACGGCATCTTGCATTGTGCGAGGGCGTGAGGAGATTACGGTGGCCCTAGTGGCTTCTTGGGGAGCATTGTGGCTCCACACCGCTCCAAACAGAGATTAGCGTCCGCAAGGGTGTGAACTTCGAGATACATCGTCGTCTCCTCGTGCCTCAGTTATTTCTTACCCGAGCCCTTTACTTATGCACTATACTTTGTGATAGCCATATTGTTTCTTGTCATATATCTTGCTATCACCTAGTTGTTTATCTTGCTTAGCGTAAGTTGTTGGTGCACATAGGTGAGCCTAGTTGTTGTAGGTTTTGTGCTTGACAAATTAACCGCTAGGTTTATTCCGCATTTGTTCAAGCCTAAACCATAATTATTTTAAAGCGCCTATTCAGCCCCCTCTAGGTGACATCCACGATCTTTCAATTGGTATCAGAGCCTCGTCTCTCTTTATGGGGCTTAACCGCGTGGAGAGTAAGTATGTCGACTAGGGGTTTAGGATTCTCTGACACTCTTAGTTTCGGTGGCACAAATTTTGATGTTTGGGTAATTCACATGCTTAATCTCTTTAGGGTCATGGACCCAAATTTAGAGCGAATTGTAGATATGGGGTTTTCTCCTCCAAAGGATCCCCAAAGATTATATTTAGAGGATGAGAAAAACTCTTATCTCAATGCTCAAGCTTCTAATGTGCTTTTCGATGCTTTGAGCAATATAATTATTTTTCAACTCATGCCGTTTCGGGATGCTCATCAGTTGTGGACAAAGCTTCAAGATAAATATGGCGTGTCCAAGATTTGTGGGGATGATTGTTCTCCCTCCACCTCCGGCCGTGTTGTGTTCTCAACTTCTTCTACTTCACCTACATGTGGTTTGCCACAAGGTAATGATATGGTGAGTGGTGGTGTTCATTGCAATGATTATAGCGAGCTTATTACTGATGATCCTTCATCACTTTATTATCGCAATGCTTCATCTTTGTACATTAACACTTTGGGCACTCCCAATGTTTCACATGCTTGTGTTGATAGTCCTTGCATATCATGTAGAAACTGCTTGACTAAATCTTATGATGATATGCTTGCTATGTCTCGCTGCCATGATAAAAATGCATATATTTCCTTGAATTGTTGTGCTAACAATGTAGAGGAAATACAACATCCCATGGAACAAGATGTGGCATTGAATGGTGCTTCGAGGGATCCAACATCATCATCTATTGCATTTTGCCTTATGGATAAGGCTTCAAAGGTATCTCCCACTTTGAATCCCAATCTATCTTGTCATGATTTTGATGATGACAAGAATGATGATGATATTGATAGTGTTGAAGAGATTGATAATGTAGCCTCCTTAAAAATTAAGGGGGAAATGATTTTTAAAGCTCTTCATTAGAATAAAATTGCTCGTTCCAACTTCATGGAAATCATGTCTATTGCCATTAAGGGCAAGAAATACATTGAGGAGTTGGAATCTCATCTAGAGGAGCATGAGGTCACCAGTGAGAAAATGGAAGGTCATGAGCATGATTACGCTAATGAGATCGCGAACCTCTCTCAAGCTCTTGAACTTGAACAAACCACAAAGGAATCTCTTGAGGAGACTATTGCTCTAGAATTATCTAGAGTGAGGGAATCTCATGATATAGCTCTTGAGGTGGCCAACTATTTTGAAACTAAAAATGAGAAGCTTGAAGTTGCGCATGGTAAACTCCTTGAGGACTTTGAGCACCTAGAAAATGGCTCAAGGGTCATTAAGAGTGAGCTCATCAAACTCACCGAGTCTCATGATCAACTTAAAGCGTCATATTCAAAAGAGCTTTCCAAGTTGTCTTCTCCTCTTGTTGTTAATAATGATGCTTGTGCTACTAACTCTACATCTTGTGAAGCATCCATTTTAAAGGAGAATGTTGAGCTAAGGGCTCAACTTGAGTTACTATCTAGCACTTATGGGAAATTGGAAGAAAGTCATGTAAAGCTCACAAGCTCTCATGATGATCTTCTAGTATCCCGTAACGTGCTAAAGATAGCTCAAGAAGCTATGATTGCTGAGGTAACATCTAGTGAGCCTCATGTGGATACTAGCACTGTTTCAAGTCTAAATGCTATATTGACATGTGCTAGTCCTCGCAATTCATCCACTCATAATGTTGCTACATCTTGTGATGAATTGCTTTCCTTGCCTTGTTTCTCTAATGATGAAGCTTATACTTCCTCTAGTAATTGTGTTGATACTAACCATGTAGAGGAAATCAAAGAGCTCAAGGCCCAAGTCACTTCCTTGAAGAAAGACTTGGAAAAGTGTCATGAAGGGAAGTCCACACTCAACAAGATCTTGAGTGTGCAAAAAATCCCCCAATGACAAAGGTGGACTTGGATTCAACTCCAACAAGAAGAACAAGTCCAAGAACAAGAATAAGAAGGGCCAAGAACAACTTAAGAATTCGGCCAAGATTTTTGCTTCAAGTGCAAAATTGAAGGGCATCATGTTAGATCTTGCCCATTAAAGAAGAAGCCCATTAATGACAAGCAACAAGGGAAGAGGCCACAAGTTCAATCTCATGCTCAACCACAAGTTGAAGAAAAGCCACTTCCCAAGAAGACTCAAGTTCATGCTTATCTTGTTGAGAAATCAAGTGAGAAGAAAATGAAGAGTAGACATTGCTACTTATGTCGTGAGAAAGGTCACATCTCTTCTTCATGCACTAGTGGTAACTTATCCAACCCAATTATTATTGATGATATCTATTATCTTGGGAAGGATAAGGTTGGCAATGTGTTTGCAAAGTTTGTTGGTACTCAAAGTGGTGTCAAGCAAAGAACCATTTGGGTGACCAAACCTATTGTGACTAACCTCTTAGGACCCAACTTGGTTGGGGACCAACAATCTCAAACTTGATCAATAGATGTTGTTGGAGGGCATTGGAGACTTGGCTACATTATGAAGAATTAAGGGGTCTTCATCATTTATATTGTCTCAAGCCAAGTCATTCGGATTATTAAGTTTCTATCTCATATCTAGTGTGCCTCCTTGTGGTAACTTGTACTTAAATTGTTTACATTGAAAGTTACTTGCCCTGTAGCATGTTTTGGTTTTGTACCTTGCATGTGGTTGTATATGTGTGGTTCCAATTTGCTTATCTTGAGTAATCAAGTATGTGTATGTTGGTTTGTGCTTCATGTACGTGTGACTTGTGTGTTGAGGCTTTTGCATCTTGTTTGTATCTTAATTGGCTATGTGAGAGATTAATGGAACATCCCATTTTGGGGGAGTGATGTGCTTAGTGCACCTCACGATCCCACAAATGTGTGTACATGAGGAATACCACCTAGTATTGATATTGAAAGTTTATCTAGTCACTATGTGGCATGTCTTCCCATGAGAAATTCATATTCTAAATAGTCCATCAATTATCTCTGGTTGGTTGTCTTTTGCCTCATGTTAAGTATTTCGTTTGTATCACATTATGGGGGAGTAATATGCTATGTATATATTACACGCCTAGAAAATGTGTACACTTGAGATTTTGTCACCTAGAGTTGATATTGTAAATTATCTTGTTCCTAGGTGACATGTTAGCTCTACAAGTTGCAATTTTTTTTATGTGTTTGGTGTGAAGATGAAGTTGGATATCTTTGAAATCTACCATCGGGAATTATTCCCAAATACTTCTTGTCTATTAACAATTGGTAATCATTTATGTGGTAGAAATTATTGATCATCTTTACATTGTCTTTTGGTTTTATTTGTCTTATCTCTTGACAAGATGTAGTCACCTCCCATTGCCTTCCGTGCCACTTATGGATCTTGTTGTTTTATTGATTTTGTCGAGTGTTTTATAGATATAGTGAAAGTGGTGATCCCATATTGTGCATTTTGTATTCAAATGCAAATTCTCTTTAATGCACAACTCTTGGGGGAGCTATCCTATTTTGGATGGAACACTCATCTTGTGATCCATATCAAGTGTGTGTTGATGGAAGGCAAACCGTTTCTTTTTGGTACTTTGTGGCATCATGAAACTTTGTAGATGACTTGGTTTGTTTGGAACCATCCTCTCTTTTGGGAGCTTGATATTTTTTGTGTCAATGGACATCTCATTCCTTGATGTATCTTTTAGTTGATATCTTCCAAGTGATGATTTATCCATGTGGTATCCCACTTTCACTTGGAATTTCTTTTTAATTTGGCATCGGTCCTTGAAAGTCTTGAGCATGCATAGTTACTTCATATATTTTCCGTGGCATGTTTTCTTTCTTTGACCCAATATATAAGGGAAGCTCCACCTAGTCTCAATGTGGATGAGATGTGCATGGAATTCATATAGGGGAAGCTCCAGCATCCTCCTTCTCCCCAGCTACCCCTAGCAAGGCTCCCACGCCACTATGATGCCTCATTCCATTGGGATTTTGCAGCCGTAGCATGGTCGCGTCCAGTCTGTTCGCCACGGCCACTCACACGCCGTTCAACTTCACATCACTGGGCCGTTTGTTGGTAGCCTATTGCAAAATCTCTCACTAAAATTGATTGTTTGCTAGCTTTGCCTGATGCGTCGGTCCTGATGAGACATGAAGTACTCCCTCGGTGTTCTTCTGCACCTACCCAAGCCCCCATGGATCCCACTATATTGTTCTCTTCCTCTTTTTCGGAATTGAAGTTCAGATAGAACAGAGGAAGAAAACTTCAGATAGTTCTTGCATATAAATTCAGAAGAATGTTGTTCATACAATGATTGGCTTTTCATTATAAATGTATGTACATGTTTATGCCTGCGCATTGCCGCCGCCTGCAACCCGCCTGACGCGGCGGCTCAAACTTCCCCTCGCCGGCGGCCGCGACGACAATTGTTGCTGGATGGTGATGCAAAAATGGTGGTACACACTAAAACAAATCCTCCTGACGGTTCATCAGTAGCAGAGGGTAGTTTAGTTACTTGTTCTTGCAGATGCTAGAGTAATGTCCTTCAGTCCACACCGAGCAGAGGTCACGACATCTATTTCTTTTTTACTGTATGTAAATTTATGAAAATGAAGGAATGGTTTGGCTGGATGAGAAGTTCTAGTTCAGTTCTCCCTACGGATACTTCAAATTATATTTCCAAGTATTAAGTTCCCTTTGATATTTGATTAGTACTCCACCTTGCAAGAAAGGATGCTCTAAAAATCAAACACGTGATGTTTGATACACCACGGCTCAAGTTCTCTGTTATTTTCGGTTGAAGGTCATC
The DNA here is from genome assembly GCA_902687465.1 of Secale cereale. NCBI lineage: Eukaryota > Viridiplantae > Streptophyta > Magnoliopsida > Poales > Poaceae > Secale > Secale cereale. The sequence goes on along the minus strand of LR738710.1, from coordinate 437,351,098 downwards.
GGCAGGGCACAGGGCACATGAGGACGGTTGCCCGGACCTGACCTGCATCCATTCTGCCTCCGTCTGAACTATGCCGGCCATGCGTTCGTCGACTTCGACCGTCCCTGAGCACCTCTTCCACATAATCAACCGCACATACACAGATACACATGTACTCGTATACTTGTACTTCATAGCTTCTGAACTCTCTAAATTTGTGTGCATGTTTTTTGGTGCATGTCATTGCATAGCTCGGCCACTAAATTTGGAAATTCAGTAAATCCTTAAACTTGATAAAAAAAGAGCAAGAAACAGTGATATATGATGTGTGTTTTTCAGGGAAGTGAGCTGAGAATTTAGATGTTCCTTTCAGGGTTGTTTGGATAAGTAGTATTTGGAGTAAGATTTAGTAAAACCAGTTTTATGAGGAATTTTATGAAAACCAGTTTTAAGTTATTTTGGTAAAACTGATTTATAGAATACTTTGTTTGGATTTGTTGTCGTCTCTTGATGGCCCAACATCACAATTCACAACTGATAATTTGATATTGCCGCCGCTTTGGATCATCCTCAACCTTGAGAAAGAGCCCAGTCATTCACGCGTGAGGTGAGGAGGTCAGGGAGGGGAGGCACACAGCGCCCAGCACACAGATGGCGGCGTAGTTCGTGCTGCTCCCGACGGGCCCTAACAAGAACATGGACATGGGGCTACTTGATTGCGCCCATGGCTATCCGTAGTGCCATTGCATGTGCATAGGAAGCGTCATGATGTGTGTAGAAGGAGTCAGCTATATATAAAAAGCAATCTGAAACATGAACATGTAGTTTCCACGCTTAGATGCGCCTTGGTGGGTGTGAGCTCAAGGATATGGAAAACATGACAGAGGTGGACAGCATGCTGCGATGGAAGGTGTCGCGCCCGGTCGCGTTGTTCCTCTCGTCCGACCAGGCCGTGTTCGTCACCGGCCACAACCCCGTCATCGACAACGCCACCACCGCCGTACGCCCCGTTGTGCTATGCTTCGTCAGCCTGTGATGCGTGGCGCACGCCGATGGTTTCATCAAATGAGCTCTCCTCGTTGAGCGTGAGGCCAAAGTGCGTGCCGCTGCCGAACGCGTGCTTACGCGCCTCCGGCGCCTAGCCGCCATGAACACCGGTACCAGCTTCTGCACAAACGATGCACACATTGTTCGCTAGCTCAAGTGAGAGATTGCTTAGGTTGAATTGAAGTGGATGAATTCGAGAGCTGGTGCGACCACTAGTTACTCTGGTTCACGGAAAACGAGTATGTGCAAAAACGACTATTAGTGGTTTTCCCATAAACACGAAATTGTGAGTTTGTGCAAAACCAATTTCACTAACACGCGCATTAGTTACGGTGCCCAAACGTGGTTTACCTTAAAACCAGGGAGAAATCAGTTTTGCGCAAATGAGAACTTAATATTGACGGCATCGATCAAGCTAGTATATGATCGTTACAAACTAGTATGATGTTATGTATTTATGATTTCTACGTCAAAATTGTGTGATGGATGTGTCCTTTTATTTTATTCATATGTAAAAAGAAAAAAAAAGGTCTCATATATGAGATAAGCAAAAAGTTAAAAAAATGTAATAGTGAAAAATGTTTGTCCATGAATAAATTCTCATATTCTTAGAATAAAGACCAAGAAGTTCAAGTAAAAAAAAGAAGAATTTGACGACTATTTAAAAACTGTTAGTTTTCACGTGTCAAAAATATTTTCAACCAAGAAGTTCAAACTATAATAGTCAAGGAGTTCAATGTTTACAAAAAATTTGAACTTCCCCGCTTCTTATAAAACAGGAACTTCAAATTAAAAATAGCAAACCAAGAAGTCGAAATTAACAAGATGGAGCAGTTCAATGACTATAGAAAACTCAGATTTTCCTCGTTATTAAAGAATGGAAACTAGAAGTTCAAAAATTAAATAACAAGAAGTTCAACTTTTAAAAATTGAGCGCTTCAAAATTTCATAAAAAAAGGATTAAGAAATAAAACCAGGAAGTCCATATTAAAAAGATGGACAACTTCGATGATTATAAAAAACTCAGATTTTCCTCGTTATTATAAAATAGAAATAAGAACTTCAAAAATAATATAACAAGAAGTTTAACTTTTAAAAATAGAGCGTTTGAAATTTCATTAAAAAAGATTAACAAATTCATATTAAATTCATAAAAAACTCAGATATTTTCACGAAACCGAGACAAGCTCAATTTGATAACTCACAGAAGTTCACGTACTACACACTGTGCATTTCGTATTAAAAAGAATAAAAAAGGCTAAAAGTTTTGTTGTTATAAGTTGAAGTCCTCGATCGGAGAAAGTTAAAAATATTATTGTGAGAGATTTTTTTACAAAAGGAATACCATTTGTGTAACAGTGACGAATGAATGAGAAAATTACAAACGAAATACATCACAGAAGTTCATCGTGAAAACAATAGGAAGTTCAACTACTACATTGAACAAATTTCACATGATTTTTTCTTAAAATCGTTGCAAGTATGGAAAAATGATCAACACGGGAAAGTTGCGTGTTTACAACAAGTTTACATCGGTATATCACTTGCTCAATTCCGATGAGTGGATGGAGAGCTACGAGCTAAAAAAGCACGTAAAAATTGGTTTGAAAATACGTTACAGAAGTTCAATGTGGAAACAACAGGAAGTTCAACTTCTACATTGAATGAATTTCAGATGATTTTTTCTTAAAACCGCCGCGATTATGAAAATATGATCAACACGGGAAAGTTGCGTGCTTACATCAGCTTTCCATCGGTATATCACTTGCTCAATTTCGGCGAGTGGATGGAGAGCTGCGAGCAAAAAAAGCCCATGAAAAACAGAGAGAATTTCAAGTACACACGCCGAGAAGTTCAAGTTCTTCATGCGATGCATTTTTGACGAATATGTTTTGCGATAAAGGCAGAACCAATGATCTTGCCATATTCGCAATTACTTGAAAATGGCTAGGAATCAGAGAAAACCATCCACATGAAAACATTTCGCATTTTCCGTAGCTTTTCAACGGTATATTATTTGCCCCATTCCAATAAAGTTTGTAGAAATTAATGTGAAAATACGTTTTTAGCCATTTTAGAAATTGACTTTAAGCCGTAAAGATTTGGGAGAAACAATACATACCAAAAAGTTTCGCATTTGTTTAAGCTTTCCAACGCCATATCATTTGCTGCATTCCGATGCACGGTTAAAAAATGAGCTGGAAAATACGAACTCGGTGGTATTTGTACCATTTTCTAAATTACTCTTAAACCATTCAAAATTAAAAATAACTTTCAACATGAAATAGTAGCGCATTTTCATAAGCTTTCCAACGCCATAACATTTGGCTCAGTTGGATTAACCGTTCAGAAATGACATCGAAAATACAAACTTGGCTGTTCGGTTTGTGAAATTTTACGTTTTTCCAAATTACTCTTTAACCATAGGGAATTAGAGAAAACTTTCAACATGTGGAAGGAGCGGTTTTGCAGGAGCTTTCCAATGCCATATTATTTGCCTCATTCCGATAAATGGTTTAGAAATACGATAAAAAATACGATTCACGTTTTTTGTGTGAAGAAAAAACAGTTTTCAAAACTGCTCTTAAACCGCTTACATTTTGCCAAAAATTTAAGTTGGGTCATGATACTGGTGTCCATTGCTATCCAACGGTATATCGCAAGCCCCGTTTGAGCAAAGTTGGCGGAAGTTCAAGCTAGTTCAGAGGGAAGTTCAACATACTACTAGCGGGTAGGTCAGGTTGTGATCAGAATATTATTCTCATCCCGTGCTCAGAATAGTGTTTATCCTATGTATGTGGAGTTTGTTCTATGTATTGGTGGTTCTAACTCTTTGGTCCCAATGAGTTTGGGCACTGTTTAGTTTGTGTTGTTCCTTTAGGAACAATTGGGGATACATTGGATGCTCGGCTCACTCACAAGGAAGGTGTTGTCACCATGTGCTTATTGGAGTCAAGCAAGAACTTGAGAAACTTAGAGCGTCTCATGATGATCTTCAAAAGGAAAATGATTCACTACTCGCCCAACAAATTAGTTCCGCTCACGAAGACTTTGTGCCACCTTGTTTAAAATGTCTTGAGCGTGACAATGATGTCTCTGTTGCTGAATGCTCTTGTGCTTCTGAAGTTGCAATGTCTTCAACTATTGATGTGGTAACTAACCCCTCTGGTGAGGAAACCACTACTATTGCTGATGAGAATGCTAGGTTGAAGACATTGCTTGAAACATGTGTGTACAAAAGCCTCAAAGGGCATCAGACACTATGCGATGTTCTCAAGAAACTAATTTTGAACCGAAACCGTAGGAAATAGGGTATTGGGTTCGAAAGGAAAATGAATGTTGATGGTTCTTACTGGATGCCTGAGCAGTACCCCAAAACCGCATGGGTTGCTGCAAAGGGCCCACGAGTAGATCCATCTACATTGTCTGGCTTCACTTGTGCTAACCCTATTGTCATTGACGAGTCATTTGACTCAAACTATAAATTGTTCAAGGATTAGAACGGTAAAGTGTTTGCAGGTTCATTGGAACTAACTGCAGGAATGGGTGACATATGAAGAAGATCTGGGTTCCATGAAGTCTTCTTGAAAATCTTCCAGTGAATGTCATCATGACACCACCGGGAAAGAAGATCAACCCCAGACCAAAGGCTTCATATGGTCCAAAGAATTCATACAGACAAAGTACCTCATAGGGTCACTCTAACACAAATGTTTTGCAGGGAGATTGTCATTAGACTCATGAATATGAGCATGTTTCTTCTAACCACTTTGTTCATAAGACAAAGAACTTCTCTGCATATTCATATGAGTACTATTCTCCACCTGCAAAGCTATTTGCTAGGGCTCCCAAGCCAAAATTCTCAGAGGCTGCACTTAGACTTATTGCTTCTAAGCCACCCCTAAATATGTGGGTGGTTAGGAAGAATTAACTTCTCTTGCAGGGAAAGGTCTCCAGCCAAAAATCAAAGACTTCAGACGCCAATGCTGGGGACCTAAAACAACTTGTGGGACGCCGTATTAAATGTCAAAATGGTCTTACCATGTATTTCATCCCATGGTTTCTCGACAAGTGTCCTATCATGCCTTACAAGGACCTTAACTTTGATAGCATGCTTGTTCATCAAATGTTTATGCTTCACACTTCCTTTTGTGAACACTATGGCACTAACTGAACTGTAGGGTACTACTTCGGAAGACACTGAATGGATAATTGACAGTGGATGCACCAACCACACGTCTGGTGATCGACGTCTTCTAATGGACTCAACCCTACGTCCTTCTCACAAAAGCCACATCACATTCGCAGATACTGGTAAAAGCAAGGTATTGGGTCTTGGAGAGTTGCTATCTCCAAGGATCAACACATGGATAAAGTAATGCTTGTTGAATTCCTTGGATACGACTTAATGTCAGTCTCTATGCTATGTGATCTAAACATGACTGTGATATTTGGAAAATATCATTGCCTTGTGCTTACGAAATCTGACAAGTCTCTAGTCTTTGAAGGACATCAAAAAGGTGATCTGTATATGATAAATTTCTCTACAGGGCCACAGCTCGTCGTCTGTCTTCTTGCAAAAGCTTCAGAGTGCCGGCTTTGGCATCGAAGACTAGGTCATACACGCACGAGGAACTACATACTCTCGCCAAGAAGAAGAACGTTATAGGCATCAAGGGTGTCAAGTTCAAGAAAGATCATCCCTCGAAAACAATCATGACTACATCACGTCCTTTCGAGCTGCTTCACATGAACTTATTTGGCCCTACTCACTACTCTACTCTCTCTACTACTGCTTGTTTATATGGCTTTGTGATCGTTGATGACTACTCTAGATATACTTGGGTGCATATAATCCTCTATAATACAGAAGTGCAGGATGTCTTCAGACGATTCGCCAATCGAGCCATGAACAACTATGGCATCAAGATCAAGCACATCAGAAGTGAAATTGGAACTGAGTTCAAGAATACATGGCTCTATACTTATCTTGATACATTGGGCATCACGCGTGAGTTCTCCGCTCCATACACATCTCAGCAGAATGGCGTCGTGGAGCGCAAGAACAGAACTCTCATTGAGATGGCGCGTACTATGCTCGATGAATACAAGACTCTGAGAAAGTTTTGGCCTGAAGCCATTGATACTGCATGTCACATCATCAATGGAGTTTATCTTCACAAGTTCTTCAAGAAAACGTCCTATGAACTTCTGACTGGTAAGAAGCCAAACGTCAGCTATTTCAAAGTCTTTGGCGCTACGTGCCGGATCAAAGATCTGCATCACACTTCCAAATTTGCACTGAAAGCACATGAAGGATTTATGCTTAGTTATGGAAGGGACTCGCACACCTACCGGGTCTTCAACCAGTTTCACTATTAAGTGGTTGAAACTGTAGATGTGCGATTTGATGAAACTAATGGTTTGCAAAGAGAGCACCTATCAAATGTGCTAGAAGAAGCTTCTCCCAGTGATTCTATCAAATGAATGGGTACAGGAGAAATTATTCCCACTAAGGAACCAACTTAAGAGGAAATTATCATCAACGCACCTAATCAACTGAAGACAATGCTCAGCCTGAAGCCAATCTTGAACAAGAAGATAATCAACAGCATGAGCAAAGCCTTCGCCCAGTTCATCCTCGAGTAGCTAATGAAGTACCAGTGGAAATTCTTGATAGCCTCAATGCAACTGGTCCGCTTACTCATTCAGAAACAACTCAGCTAGCCAACTTTTGTGGACACTCTGCATTCGTTTTAGTATCTAAATCCAGGAAAGTTGATGAAGATTTTATGGAACCTGAATGGATTCAAGCAATGCAAGAAGAGCTTCAACAGTTTGAGTTGAATAATGTATGGGAGCTTGTTAAGCGTCCTGATCCATGGAAGCATAACATCATTCGCACCAAATGGATCTATCGCAACAAATGAGATGAGCATGGTCAAGTTGTCAGAAACCAGGCTTGTCTCGTTGCTCATGGTTATACTCAAGTGGAAGGAATCGACTTCGATGAAACCTTAGCTCCTATGGCTAGGCTTGAAGCCATTCGTATACTGCTAGCCTATGCGAACCACCATAACATATTTCTGTATCAAATGGATTTTAAGAGTGCCTTTCTGAATGGCAAAATTGAAGAAGAAGTGTATGTTGCACAACCTCCTCGCTTTGAAGACCCAAAGCATCCTGACATGGTTTACAATCTCAACAAGGCACTGTATGGCCTCAAACAAGCACCACGTGCTTGGTATGACACACTCAAGGACTTCCTGAAAAGCAAAGGCTTCAAACCTGGTTCACTAGATCCCACACTCTTCACGAAGATATATGATGGTGAACTGTTCGTATGCAAAATTTATGTGGATGACATTATCTTCGGATGCACTAACAAAAGATACAATGATGAGTTTGGATACATGATGCAAGAGCAATATCAGATGTCCATGATGGGTGAGCTGAAGCTCCTCCTTGGACTCCAAATTTGTCAGCAGAAGAATGACATCTTTATATCTCAAGAGAAATACCTCAAAGATTGCCTGAAGAAGTTTGGAATGCAAGATTGCAAAGGGTACACGACGCCAATGCCAACCAAAGGTCAATTGGGCTCCGACGTCAATGGTAAAGAGTTCGAGCAAAAGGTATACCGCTCCATGATTGGTTCTTTACTCTACTTATGTGCATATAGGCCTGATATAATGCTTAGCATTTGCATCTGTGCCCGATTCCAAGCAGCACCAAAGGAATCGCATCACCTCGCTGTGAAGCAAATTATTCGATACTTGGCTCACACCCCAACACTAGGATTATGGTATCCCAAGGGCTCTATATTTGATCTAGTTGGATTCTCAGATGCTGACTATGCTGGTGAAAAAGTTGATCGCAAGTCCACATCAGGCACAGGTCACTTTCTTGGATGATTTCTTGTCTGTTGGTCTTCAAAGAAGCATAACTCAGTGTGTCTCTCCACCGCTGAAGCTGAATACATTGCTGCTAGATGTTATTGCGCTCAACTCCTATGGATGAAGCAAACTCTCAAGGACTATGGCATCAACATGGTGAAGGTGCCTCTCTTTTGTGATAATGAGAGAGCCATCAAGATTGCTCACAATCCTGTTCAGCACTCGAAGACAAAGCACATCGAGATTTGTCAGCATTTTCTCAGGGATCATGTGATCAAGAAGGACATTGAGATTATTCATGTCAATACAGAAGAGCAATTGGCAGATATCTTCACTAAGCCCTTGGATGAGAAAAGGTTTTGCAAGCTATGGTGTGAGCTAAATATCCTAGAATCCTCGAATGTCATGTGATTGGACACACATCCTAATGCTTATGCATTTTTATGACTTAGATGTGCAACACATGATGTAACATATGTCTTCAATTCATGAAGACATAAACTCTAAGTGTGAATACATTAATGTGGAATTCGACTCTGGGGCGCCACGATAATTGTGCGCCGTGTCCTCGTCTAATACTTCCTATACGGTGGGTAACGCCACCACCAAACTGTCTTGAAGATTTTCATTTGGCGTCATGACTGCATTATCTTCATACTTGGTTTGTCTTGAGCATCGTTTTGACTTCAATGTTTATCTTCACAATGTTGATTTTGGCTTCTCTGATATATATATATGTGTGTTCTGTCCTCTACAACATTCAGTTATAGCTATGTCTTCAAACCTATTTCAGAACTAAGGGAATGTGATCGGACCTTAACCCTCTCTATGCTTATCTCTCCAACTCTGTCTATCTCTTCATATGCATTCTGTTGACACGTGTCGAATGTCTTCACTGTGTCCTTGTCAGCTGAAGATATAGAGACACACAATTAAATCTGTTTTCAATGCCTTATCCTTTTTGCCTGAAAACCAGAGAAGCCGGAACGTCCATCCGACAAACCAGGCATGCGTGGGGTCGTGGCTCAACTCTCCCTAAGTTGCATGCTCGCCACGTGTCCTTCAGATGTGAACCGCCAGGGGCACCTGCGTAATTGCACTACTCCGCCCTCTATCTTTGTAAATACTCCACCCACGCGGTCATAATCTCTTCTCCCACCTCTCGCCATCTCGCTCAAACCCTAGCACCTCCGCTAGCTCCAGTCAACGCCGGAGACGAAGCGCTTAGCTACCGTGACTTCTTCGGTGCCGTCTTCCTGCCGGCCGCGGACCTCGTCTTCTCCGCCGCTGCCATAGGTGTCTTCCGCCACCAAGTTAGGGCACGGAAGATCGATCTGCTCGGCATCCATCTCGTCCCGTCTAGCAGTTCATTTGTGCGGTAAATAAATCTCTCTTTTTACCGTCGTTTTGATCCTTTGAAACCATGTAAATTCTCCACAAGTGATTTCTGTCCTTCTAAAAGTTGTTTCTTTCTGTATCCTCCTCTCATATCATGCAAGTATATTCACTTATGCCTCATTACTAGTTAGATTTTTCACTTGTACCTATTCTTGGATTCGTACAAATCTGGAACCAACTCACTCTATATAAGTGAATGTCTTCGCACTATGAGGTCAATGTCTTCAAAATTGAAGAAGAAGTGTATTTTGCACGACCTCTTTGCTTTGAAGACCCAAAGCATCCTAACATGGTTTAGAAGCTCAACAAGGCATTGTATGGCCTCAAACAAGCACCTCGTGCTTGGTATGACACACTCAAGGACTTCCTAAAAAGCAAAGGCTTCAAACCTGGTTCACTAGATCCCACACTCTTCATGAAGTCATATGATGGTGAACTGTTCGTATGCCAAATTTATGTGGATGACATTATCTTCGGATGCACTGACAAAAGATACAGTGATGAGTTTGGATACATGATGCAAGAGCAATATCAGATGTCCATGATGGGTGAGCTGAAGCTCCTCCTTGGACTCCAAATTCGTCAACAGAAGAATGGCATCTTTATATCTCAAGAGAAATACCTCAAAGATTGCTAAAGAAGTTTGGAATGCAAGATTTCAAAGGGCACACGACGCCAATGCCAACCAAAGCTCAATTGGGCTCCGACGTCAACGGTAAAGAGTTTGAGCAAAAGGTATACCGCTCCATGATTGGTTCTTTACTCTACTTATGTGCATCTAGGCTTGATATAATGCTTAGCATTTGCTTGTTTGCCCGATACCAAAGCAATTGCATCACCTCGCCGTGAAGTGAATTCTTCGATACCTGGCTCACACCCCAACACTAGGATTATGGTATCCCAAGGGCTCTATATTTGATCTAGTTAGATTCTTAGATGCTGACTATGCTGGTGACAAAGTTGATCGCAAGTCCACATCAGGCACATGTCACTTTGTTGGATGATCTCTTGTCTGTTGGTCTTCAAAGAAGCAGAACTCAGTGTGTCTCTCCACCGCTGAAGCTGAATACATTGCTGCTGGATCTTGTTGCGCTCAACTCCTATGGATGAAGCAAACTCTCAAGGACTCTGGCATCAACATGGTGAAGGTGCCTCTCTTATGTGATAATGAGAGCACCATCAAGATTGCTCACAATCCTGTTCAGCACTCGAAGACAAAGCACATCGAGATTCGTCAGCATTTTCTCAGGGATCATGTGATCAAGAAGGACATTGAGATTATTCGTGTCAATACCGAAGAGCAATTGGCAGATATCTTCACTAAGCCCTTGGATGAGAAAAGGTTTTGCAAGATGCTATGTGAGCTAAATATCCTAGAATCCTCGAATGTCATGTGGTTGGACACACATCCTAACGCTTATGCATTTTTATGACTTAGATGTGCAACACACGATGTAACGTATGTCTTCAATTCATGAAGACATACACTCTAAGTGTGAATACATTAATGTGGAGTTTGACTCTGGAGCCCCATGATAATTTTGCGCCGTGTCCTGGTCTAATACTTCCTATACGGTGGGTAAAGCCACCACCAAACTTTCTTGAAGATTTTCATTTGGCGTCATGACTGCATTATCTTCATATTTGGTTTGTCTTGAGCATCGTTTTGACTTCAATGTTTATCTTCACAATGTTGATTTTGGCTTCTCTGATATATATATGTGTGTTATGTCCTCTACAACATTGACTTATAGCTATGTCTTCAAAAAACTGTTACAGAACTAAGCGAATGTGATCGGACCCTAACCCTCTCTATGCTTATCTCTCCAACTCTCTCTATCTCTTCATATGCATTCTGTTGACACGTGTCGAATGTCTTCACTGTGTCCTTGTCAGCTGAAGATATAGAGACACACAATTAATTCTGTTTTCAATGCCTTATCCTTTTTGCCTGAAAACCAGAGAAGCCGGAATGTCCATCTGATAAACCATGCGTGCGTGGGATCGTGGCTCAACTCTCCCTGAGTTGCATGCTCGTCATGTGTCCTTCAGATATGGACCGGCAGGGGTACCTACGTAATTGCGCTGCGCTGCCCTCTCTCTTTGTAAATACTCCACCCACGCGGTCACAATCTCTTCTCCCACCTCTCGCCATCTCGCTCAATCCCTAGCACCTCCGCTAGCTCCAGTCAACGCCAGAGACGAAGCGCTTAGCAACCGCGACTTCTTCGATGCCGTCTTGCCGCCGGCCGCAGACCTCGTCTTCTCCGCCGTCACCGTAGGTGTCTTCTACCGCCAAGTTAGGACATGGAAGATCGATCTGCTTGGCATCCATCTCGTCCCATCTAGCAGTTCATCTGTGCGGTAAATAAATCTCTCTTTTTACCATCGTTTTTATCCTTTGAAACCATGTAAATTCTCCACAAGTGATTTTTGTCCTTCTAAAAGTTGTTTCTTTCTGTATCCTCCTCTCATATCATGCAAGTATATTCAGTTATGCCACATTACTAGTTAGATTCTTCACTTGTACCTATTCTTGAATTCGTACAAATCTGGAACCAACTCACTCCATATAAGTGAATGTCTTCGCACTATGAGGTCAATATCTTCAAAATGTTTTATCTTCAAAATCTTCTGAGAATGCATATGACCTCTTCCCCTTCCCTCGCATATCTAATGCTGTCACAGGTACATGTTCGTGGGAGAATCCCTTGGTTTTCATAGTGTGCATTCATTTGAAGAATTCTTACAGCGTCACATTGAATCTCCTGAAGCCAGTTCCTGTCTGTCTAGTCGTCGGAAGACAAATAGTTTTGTGAAGCCCTTCTGTCTGAATCCAATGGCTTCTGAGAACCAGTCAAAGAAGGGTGGCAGACAGAGACATAATGACACTTGCAAAGATCTTCCTCCTGATCTGTTCAAGATATACTAGTCTGATCCAGAAGAAACATATGGAGAACGCAAATCCCGAATCCAATGGATTCGAAGATATTGGGCAGAACAATGGTTTCTATACTGCTCCGTGAGCCCTGAATATGCAACCAAGAATGCTATACGCCCTCCATGGGGTGATGTCGTCTACAAGAAGCTTCAGCCCAAAAACATATCCGAAGCCATCGCCAAAAATTTCTATCCTTGCATGGCCAGAGGACCTATGCCTGAAGATGCTGACCCATCTAGTCTTCCATGGTGTCGTGATGATGAGTTGTTTCAAGAAAACTACAAGTTTGTCAAAACTCTGCAACGCAGAACAAGAAGGAATTTGGCATGAATTTCAATCTTGGTCCATTTGGGCCTCGTTCTGATGGAACTCGTGAAGCAAATGAAAATCGAGTTGGCCCCTTCAATGGCCATGATGGATTGCTCTCGCACATCGCTGCTCAAAGGGCGACTGTGGAGGATGTTGCTGATGATGTGGAACCTAAAGATCTTCCTGAGCCTGTGAAGCCAAAGAAGAAGACAAAGGCTTCTAAACTTTCTGCTGCTCCAAAAGCTTCAAGTGTGAAGCCTTTGAAAACTATACCTCCTGAATCGAGTGTGCAGTCTGAGGACCATTCTCGCATCTCACAGCGGTCCAAGCAGCTCGTGAAGCCATCTAGTCAAGGGCTCACTCCTGGTAGCATTCTGCGCAATGATAATGATATTATAGATATGTCTAGTGATGAAGATCTTGCTGATGACGCCCTTGAGATGCTGATCAAGAGCAAGCAGCAGGCTGAAATCTTCAATGATTTGCCTCTCTTTGATGCTCATATCATCAACAACTTCATTGATGTGTGGTTTGAGGATACATCTCTATATCTTGATAATCTTCAACTGCGTATTGATATCAGTGTGACCTTTCAAGGATACATTGCCCATGAACTGACCATTGCTCGAAAGGTCATTGAGCAGAAGAATAAGATTGATCATGAAAAGGCTTTGTTCAAGAAGCATATGGCAAATCTCAGTGCTCAAGAAGTTCAAAACTTCAAGACTATGATTGCAGACCTCAAGGCTGAATTTGCCAAGCACTGTGATGTTGCAAGAGGCTCAAGGGAACGTCTCAAGCACTATGCCGGAAAATGTGTCCAGGCCCACAATGAAGCCATAAAGAGAAAATATCTTGTCCGTCCCGGCACTGATCCCAAGCTGGCCGCTAAGAAGCTAAAGAAGAAGAAGAAGCTTGCTGCTGAAGCCACTGAAACTCCAAGGCAGGAGAGACCAAATATTGTCTTGCCTGCCAATATGACTCGCTCGAAGCCCAAGGTCCTATCAGCAGCTTCGGAACAAAAGAAGACTAGGCAGGCTAAATCTGAAGACAAGAAGAGAAAGCATCTTGATGCTTCTGATGCTGCTCCTTCCAAGAAGAAGCTAAGGACAAAAGATTCAAAGGCTTCGCATAAACCTCGCGCCTCCTCTGAAGAACCTCTGGTCGTTGAACCTATCTATGTTGCCCTGCCTTCCTCCTCCAACCGTGATCGTCGTCTTGTTGTGCATGAGCCTGCTACCACAGAGGCTCATCAGTCTGAAGAGATTCCAGCTGCTGACTCTCCCGCAGCTGAAGACATTGGTCATGATGACAATGTTAATGATGATGAAGTCCTTCCTCAACTCGAGCCCCAACTAGTAACATCGCCTGCTCACACGAGAAGTGAACTCATTAGCATTGGTGGTCCCATGACGCCAATTGCTCAAGATGAATTTTGGGAAGAGTAGCACCCAAACACCCCCCTTCATGAAGTTATTCCGCGCACTTCACCGTCTCTTGTCACAACTCCGGTGTTGAAGACTCCAACAGATACACCTGAAGATGACATGAAGCAGACTAATGCATCACCAATGGCGTTGCCCAAGTTCCGAAGGCTTCGCAAAGGTCTCAGGCATCAGGTCTCCATGTCAAGCATTCCTGAAGACGATGTGCAAAACACAAGCTCAGTAGCACGTCAAGTGTTCCCTAAAGCTATCCCTTCAACGTCTGCTCAAGAATCTGAAGCCAAAGCGGCTGAAGATATTTCGGCTACAATAGCTGATGAAGAGAAGTAAGAAGAACGTGAAGCTACTCCTCCTGTTGTTGACACTATTGTGCAAGATGAAATTCCCGTTGTGCAACAACCCCCTCACCAATAAACCACTAATGATGAAGCAACTATGGCTGCCACTCAAACTACTGCTGAAGCCAGTGACACAGTCATGGCTGAAGACAATGTGCAACACAAAGTCATTGTTGCCTCTGAAGTAAATGTTCCTCCCCCTGCGACTCATACCATGGCCCAAGCCTACAATCGTGACAAGAGCTCGTCATTGTCAGGTGGCTAATGCTGATGCCTCCCACTGCTCTAGGACCACAATATGAATATCATGTGGAGCAAAGGCCTCAGACACAGAAGCCAAAGCCCAGAATGCTAAGGCTTCCCAGCGCTGTAACTACCTAGGGTTCCTTCAGTGTGATAAGCTTCATGGAGCACAACTCATTCTTTGATTCTGACAAGAACCCGTACAAGAAGCCCAAGATAACCTCTGATAGGTACTGGAGCTACCAGCAACGCAGCTACTACTCATGCATTCTGTACAATCAAGACCGGATTTTTCCTCATCAGCGTCTGGATTGTGAAGCCATTGTTGGGCTGCCATGCCTTGAAGAGGCACTTGATTGCTTCAAAGATGTTGGGCTGCTCCCATTAGTAACTGCAAAAGAGCATTGGAATGAAGGGGTTCTGCTTCAGTTCTATGCTACACTTCATATCATAGGCTACAACAGGGATCCGAAGACATGAGTCCTTGAGTGGATGACAGGTGACATTCATCATGAAGCCAAAGCTCAAACACTTCTCGAGCTTACTTCACTGCCCACTCCTGGTGAGTTATACAAATCAGGTTGTACGCTGTATCAAAATGAACTGCAAAGCATCTTCAAGAATCTCGAGCCGAACATGAGTCAAATGCTCAGTATGATGAAGCCATTGCCCCTAGATGCTGAATATCTGAAGGAATTTCTCATCAAGGACCTCGAGTATCTGCCTCGCACCATCTACCATATACTGAGGCGTACTCTATGGCCAATCAGAGACACTCTTCTGAAGCCAAACTAGAAGGCGCCATGAACACTATGGTATTTTACATCCTCAATGGCATCGGATTTAATACTCACGACTTCTTCATTCGTCAACTGGCTGCTTCTGGTATTGATCTATTTGGCCTCAAGTTCTATGATCCATGGATTATGCGGCCCATTAAGCTTCACTCCACTATCAACTATCAAGCTTCAGCACACAATCATGTCATATTTCTGCCTGAGGTTGATATGTCTCATGAAGCCATTTATCCTGAGCCTGCCAAGGAACCACTTCAACTGCTCAATGCCGACCATCACAGTTTCTCTCAGCATGTTGCAAGTGTTCATGTGTCCAATGAAGCTACCATTTCTTATCCTCTGGTTGGAAATTTGCGCCTCTGGCATCGCGCCAATACTGACGCTACCACCAGCACAGTTGTACCAAGGCCTCAGAAGCATTCTCGTGTCCTAATGACAGAGAGCTTCTTTTGTCACTTCACCAAAAGGAGGATAGGCATCATGATTAGTTGAAGCGCTAGATGAAAAGTCTTCTCACTGATATGAATCGCATTCTCAACCTGGCAAGCAAAAACTCCTTCGTTGCCCATGAAGCCTATCGGCAGTCCTGGAAGAGCCTCACATTACTCTGCTCTGAAGATGATCTTCAAGCAGATGGCTTCACCGAGCGCTTCAAGTTTGACTCCAGGCCTCCACAATCTACGAGTTGGCGTCCTACTCCATCAACTAAAGACTCTGAAAATTCAACTTCGGTTGTAATTGTTGTTGCTCGTGTCATAGATGAAGAAGACGACGCCACTTCTCCAACAATAGCTTCACTGCATCACGACTCTGTGTCAGGCCCGTCTGCACCACCCAAGTTCAACATCGACCCGGTTGCCCCAGCATCTTCACCACCCGAGAACGCATATATACTCTATGTCTTCAAACCTCTTTGGTCCTTACTGACAAAAGGGGGAGAATAATATGATTTGATAGTCTTCAAGCGGGTCCATATATGGGTCGGGTGCTTTATTTTTGCTAAGTTCTTACAACTCTCGTTTTGAAACTTTGGCTCTTGAGTTGTAACACTTAAACTTGATGGCCGTCTGCTACATTTGCTGCTGTTTCTTCTGTGTGGTTACATATCTATCTTATGCACATGAAATCATTCAGCAGACGCCCATTTTTTATTATGCATATCATTACCTTCACTACATCTGTGTATGCATGATGGATTGTCTTCATAAGATTGAGGGAGATCTGCACAAAGAAAAACATGCCATGTGCCTTTGCATTCGAAAGCAAATCTACTATATGCACATATTCAGGGGGATCCCTCTCAATCTCATGAAGCCAATGACCGTGTTATGTAAATTTCACATATTTTATCCCCGTTGAAAACTTCAACTAGTTTGTCATCAATCACCAAAAAGGGGGAGATAAAATTTTGGATTGTCGTGCATGTGAGGAATAATCGAATTTGGCTGCACTTAATACATGGGAAACATATACAATTGCTATATTTCCTAGTTCTTAATCATGCTTGGTTTGAATAAATGGATTTTCCATGTGGCTTGAATTAATCTGATGAATCTGCAATGTGCTTATTTTTCATCAATGTATTTTACTAATAGCATGTGAACCCTTACTTAACCTGACCACTAACTACCTTATATGTGTTGCAGGGAAACAATGGGAAGAACGAGGTTTACAATCGAGGTTTGCACATGCATGGTCCTTTGTCTAATAACACATTATTGTGCAATTGCAGGAACCATTCTAATACTTAGGTTTTAAACTATTTGGTGTTGCACATGTAGGTCCTGCTGTCAGAGGTTTTGACCCACTGTTCGACCCTTTTTGCATATGAGGAAATGAGTTATCCATGAATATCACTCAAGTCAAGAAACTCGGAAAGATTGTTAGGATAAAGAAATTAGCGACAAAAAACAACAAGATCTTTGTCTGTACAATGAAGAAGACATTAGTTCACTACAGGATGGTACTAACTATTATACCTTGCCTTTTTTATTCCTTTGGCCCATTTCCAATATATAAGATATTTATGCATATCCTTGCTTTCAGGCCTTTCCAAAGCAGTTCACTAATGATTACCTCTCAAACCTCATGTATGGTCAGGAGGCGAGGAAGGTATTCATACAACACCCACGGTTCAATATTGAAGTGTTCCTGAAGAGGACGAATAATAGACGGTCAATCGTCCATAGGCATTGGCCTAAAGTTGCAAAGACCTTCAACATCAATGAACGCTTGATATTCGCCTTCTGCCAGCAGTTTTCCATATGAGATACATCTGTCTATGTACCGTCTATGATGCTAATTTCAAAATGTTATAGATGTTGCATGTGAAACTTGGTGCTCGTGAGTTGTGTAATGGGGTAGCACAATGCTGAAGCTATATGATGTTGTACTCCGATGTATTTCAATTATGAAAGTGAAATATATTATGTGCTTTATATGAAATGCCAATTAGATCAATAAATGGATTATTAATAGGGTAATTAGCCTGCTATTGGGGTTTTCTAGTGCAAACGGTTATTGAGAAAACACCATGGGCGACTGTCGGTGTGAAAAGCGGTAGGTCTCGGGTAGGGGGCCCAAGCTGTACGTCTTAGAATCGATGGTAACAGGAGACAGGGGACACGATGTTTACCCAGGTTCAGGCCCTCCCGATCGAGGTAATACCCTACTTCCTGCTTGATTGATCTTGATGAATATGGTTTCAAGAGTTGATCTACCTCGAGGTCGTATTGGCTAAACCCTAAAAGTCTAGCCTATGAGATATCAATTATTCTATCGTCTCTACGGACTAAACCCCTCGACTTATATACATGCCGGATGGGGCCAAGGGTTACAAAGGTGACTTGGGGAGGAAGGAATCATTACATCAGAACATCTTTCTTGCCTTACTACATACATTGGAGTCATAACCAAACACGGGGGAGGGCCTTCTACTTCTATCTTCACGGCCCATCAATTCGGCCCAGCATCAATGACCTAGACGCCTAAGGAAACCTAAATACAAGACTCCCTCAGTAGCCCCCGGACTTGCCTTCAAGGACGAGGTTGTATCCGGCTTTATGTCTTCGGTCTTGCAAGGTGAGTCCTCCTTTGAATCAGATGATAGTTCAGCTCCATACTTAATGTTATATCCCGTCGATTCCTTGCCACCGTCTATTTAGCTTCCACATGTTAGACAAATGCGAACTATCAGGGTATTTTTACAACTAACCCCTAGACTGTATAGGGAAGGCGCCTATTTAAAGAGTCTAGATCTTAGATGCCATTCCATTCCACGTGAAAGATCCTTAGAGCCTGCCACGAAAAATCTTGAGATATGGCCAACATTCTTAGTTCTTCCTTGTGCCCCCACGGCCCTCAAGTGGGAGATTGGGAGAGTTGCTCCGTATCTCATGTGCGTCTTAGAAAACTTCAAGCGCAAGGATATCTCCCTCCCGAGGATCTAGTCCCCGTCCGGGCTAGATTAACTTCTCTCGATGGTCAAGCCATGGCGGATAGTTTCCCCAATCCTTCAAAAGAAGAGCGGGTGTGATTTTTCTCCTTCCTCGTAAGAGGCATAGGATTTCCTATCCACCCCTTTCTCAGTGGTCTTCTAGAGTTCTATGGCCTCCAACTGTACGACCTTATGCCGGGGTCTATCCTGCATATTGCGGGTTTCGTTGCTCTCTGCGAGCTCTTTCTGGGCTGCAAGGCTCATTTTGGGCTATGGCGAAAGTTCTTCTGTCTTGTTCCTCGCTCCCAAAAGGGATCCATATTCGAGGTGAGAGGAGCTGAAGTGTGGCGCATAGCCGAGACAGGATACCTGCTCGGTACTCCGAAGAAGGCGTCCGAAGAGTGGCCCTCGGAGTGGTTTTACATCGAGGATGTGGTCCTACCGGACCCAATCAGGCAAGGCCTCCCTGAATATTCCAGTGCCCCTTTAAAGAAGCGTTTCAACTGGCGTCCTCGCAGTCTCAAGGAAGAAGACAGTGCGGAGGTAAAAAGACTTGCAAGCAAGATCAGACTACTTGCCCATCTCAAGCTAAAGATAATCAAAGTAATGGCGATCTCAATAAGGTGATGCGTGCAGCCGCTCCAGGCAAGAGGGTTTCCTATGTGGCACTATAATGGCCAGGATGATGCCTCACGCTGCCTACGCCAGGGTCCGGACGACCCCCCCCCCCTCCCCCCGCTCTGGCTGCCATCCTAGCGGATCTCTACAAAGGGGAAAAGGGGGATTTTCTTCGCTTTAAGTGTCGGGAGGGTTTCTCTATGTACAACCCCATCGACTGGGTAAGGTTTTCCCTGATCGCTAGTTTTACTCAATTTTTATTTTGATATTTTTTAATTGAACCGAGTTCGGTTGCTTTCAACAGGAATGGAGGAAGACGGTCGAAAAGATTAGCAGTCCCATTCCATAGCCAGAGGACCATATTCGGGACATGGATCCTGGATTCGAGTAGGATCCGGACATCGGCATAGATCTTAAAGACGGAGTCTTTTACCAAACCAACCACGACGGTACCGAAGTGGCTATTATAGCCGACTATCCTGGTCTTCTTCCTTCCTCTCAGGTAAATGCCTAGGAGACTCCTATTCGAAGAGAATATTCCCAATGCATCTCACCCACTGCACTATCTCATGCTCAAAAGGGGCGGCGCTCATCCCGTCAAACTGCATCAAGAGTGTCTTCCCAGAGGGCGACACCTGCGCAGGGTGGATCTTTGAAGCGAAGGGGGACTAGAACCACCACCGGACCTTCTCCTTTATCGAAGAGGTATGACTCTCTATCATATGTCTGGTGGCGGATCTAGATCATAATTTTCTGCTTTATCGTTTTCTTTTTCGGAAGAGTTTACGTCGGACTGTGTCCGGTGATCCTGCTGGTCATGCCCTAACCAATCCAGCCCCCGGCCCATCCACAAGGACTAGGGCGAATGCAGGGGTAACACCAGATTGTCCTCTTCAGGAGGATTCAGATGAGGTATCAGTTACTAATTCCGAAGTTGAGAGCGCGATGAATCATCGACGGTGCAAAGCAGCCATGCGTGGCCCAGCTTTCAATGAGGAGGCGTTTAACACCTTCAGTTCCGCGGATGCATATATCCGAGCCGCTCGAGACGGACTTGCCGGAGCCACTCGCCAGCTTTCCAAAGATATGCGGGTGAGTGTTATTTCAATGCTCATATGCCAGTAGCCCCCGAGCCTTAAAGCAGTTAGCCCAACTGATTTAAAGATCGTTGTGTTTATAGGTACTCAAGGAAAGGAATAACGCTTTATCCAAGGAATTGGAAGAGTGCCAAACCAAGCTTACTATTGTTACCACCGAGTTGGAGAATTCGAAGAAGTCCAAGAATGGTTCTGATGGTAAGAACAATAGTATCCGAATAGTACGGTCCTGTACCGATCAATGATCTTTAAGTATACATTATTTTAATCTGTAGCAACAGGGCCAGTAGACCAATTGGGAGAAAAGCTAAGGGATGCTTAGGCAGCGAAGGAGCAGGCCGAAGGGCAAGCTGCTGCTGGTGAACGTGTATTAACACGCGCCATAGATGAGAAAAACAAGCTGCAGGATAGCAATGTCAAGCTAGTCGAGGAGTTAAAGGACGTGCAAGCCCAACTCTCGTGGGCATTAAAAGAGAACAAGAAGCTTAAGGGAGGCATATTTAGTATGATAATAAACCTAGCTTTCAATATAGTCCCTTGATTTGAAGTTTCTTTACGAAAACTATTCCTGCAGATTTGTTGACTGGGCGGCCCGCATGAGAGGTGTCTGGATTTCTAGGTGATCTGCCGCAAGAGCTTTCCAATGTACACGAGCAAGCTCGTAAGGCCACGAAGAACATGGCAAAGGCTTTATGGCCGACCGATTATCCTCCAGAAATTATGGAGGAGCTAGCGAGTCTATTCAAAGGGGCCCGACGCCGCTTTGAATTATGGAAAGCATCAGTGTGCCGAGAAGGTGCCCGGGAAGCCTGGGCTATGGTGAAGACACATTATACCGGGCTGGACACGAACCATATGGCTCGGGTTGGACCTCGAGTGCCCGACGGACTAGAAATCCCTATAAGCTTGGTTTACGACCAAGTAAAGATAGCCGCCAAGTATTCCCAACAAGACTGTAAGTTAGACAGACTTATAGAGGGTATAGATGAAGAATAAGCATTTGATTCTATGTAACAATGTACTTTATCATTAAACATATCTCGGCCGAAATGAATTAAAAGTTTTTCATGGCCGACCTTCTGCTTTAACCTTCGAAAACCCGAGGGCTGGAGTGTCTCCGAAAACTATACCTGTGGTAAACACATGGTATGTTCGGTGACCAGACAATCCGGTGATAATTGCTTGAATAGACAAACTATGTTCGGGGAGCTATGTTATATTACTGTTTAATGTAAGAGACATATTCCAGAGAGAATAGTTCTGTTAAGGGTTCCTTTCCCTGGGTCTTCATGCATATATATGCGTGCCTAGGCTTTAGATCCTGTGAAGAGGACTGTAGGATGTCGTATCCAATTAAATTTGAAAAATGCATGCGCTTTTAAAAGCAATAAGTCGTGTATCCGCCGACCGATTATTCCCTTAAGAACGCTAGCTTTCGGCTTCACCCGTCTGAGGTACAGGTCCGGATTACCCGGTTGTAACAATCGCAGAGGTGCTCCCTTTACACCCTAGCCAAACAACCGGGAACGTAGGGTATAAATACAGGATCCAGGCAACCCAGCTTGGCAAAAACTTAAGTCATAAAGGTGCATATAATGGCAAGGAGACTGTATGAAACAGATGACATAATTATTTTGAGCAATATGCGTTTTTTTGATAATGGGCTTCGTTATAGAAGCCCCCAAGTATTTGTGAGGTATATACATTTAAGGATGTTCTACCTGGGAATAATTCGGATGAGCCGAAAAATTATCGATAAAAAATAGGAAGAAAAAGGAAGAGGATAACTGTAAAAACAAGGAATAAGACCTAGACTAAAAAAAGTAAATATGTGCTACCGAACTATCTGTAGAATAGTCGGAGCTTGACAACATTCCATGGGTTTAGCTCAAGGTGATTGTCTAATGCATTTCGAAGGCGATAAGCTCCACCGATGAGTACATCGTCAATAATGAAGGGGCCCTCCCATCTTGGTTTAAGCTTGTCTTTTTTCTTCTTCGGGAGGCGTAATATGAGTTAGGCAACATTGTATGTCTTTGCCCGCACTTCTCTGCTTTGGTATCGCCTGGCCTGCTGTTGATAAAATGCGGATGAGCCTGCGTGATGCCATGTTCCTCTTCGAGGCCGTCTAGGTCATCTTGTCAATCGAGCTCGGCCTCTCTCTCTCTTCGTACATGCACACTTGAGGTGAGTCATGAATAATATCACAAGGCAAGACAGCCTCTGCACCCTACACCATGAAAAAAGGTGCGTATCCAGTTGTCCGGTTAGGTGTAGTTCGTAGCCCCCAGAGTACGGAGTCGAGCTCCTCCACCCAGTGTTTATCTGACTCCTGAAGTGAGCACACCAGTCGGGGTTTAATGCCACTCATTATCAAGCCATTGTCTCTTTGTACCTGACCATTTGTCCGAGGATGGTACATAGAGGCGTAATCAAGTTTAATGCCTAACTTAGCGCACCAATTTTTCACCTTGTCAACTGTGAAGTTGGAGCCGCTATCTGTGATAATACTATGCGGGACACCATAACGGTGTACTACGTTGGATATAAAATCTATCACTGGCCCTGCCTCAGCTGTTCGGACTGGCTTGGCTTCTATCCATTTAGTGAATTTATCCAACATGACCAGTAAATATTTATTTTTATGCCTTCCCCCTTTAAGAGGTCCAACCATATCCAGCCCCCAGACCGCAAAGGGCCAGTAATGGGGATGGTTCTGAGAGCTGTGGGCGGCATATGACTTTGGTTTGCGAAAATCTGGCATCCAACACAATGTTGGACTAAGGTCTGTGCGTCTGTGCGCGTAATTCGCCAGAAGAAACCAGTTCAGAAGGCCTTGCTTACAAGAGCTCGAGCCACGGCGTGATGGCCGCCAATGCCAGTGTGTATTTAGGCTAGAAGTTGTCGTCCCTCCTCTTTAGAGATGCACCACTGGAGAATACCATTTGTGCTTTTCTTGTATAGTTCACCCTCGTGAACCTTATAGGGTTTAGAACGCCGAATTATGCGGCATGCCTCATTTTGGTCATCGGGGAGCTCTTGCCTATTAAGGTAGGCTAGGAAAGGCTCGGTCCAGGGGGATATAACAGCCAGGATCTCGTGAGCCGACGATGTGATTTCCGTGTCGGAGTCCCTGATGACATCTATATTGAGTTCGACAGGGGGTGTGTTCGGGTCCGGATTGGCGTCACTGCTCTCATCCTGCCATGTTACTGATGGCTTGAACAACCTTTCCATAAAAGTGTTAGGTGGGGCTGGATCGCGTTTGGCGCCCATGCGAGCAAGTATATCCGCTGCATGGTTACTGTCCCGAGCCACATGGTGAAATTCTAGCCCCTCGAATCGAGCCAATATTTTTAATATGGCGTTTCGATAAGTAGCCATTTTTGAATCCTTCGCTTCAAACTCTTCGTTTACCTGAGATATGGTGAGGTTTGAGTCTCCGCGTACCCCGAGGCGCCGTATACCCATCGATACGACCATGCGGAGACCATGCAATAGTGCCTCGTATTCGGCCACATTGTTTGAGTCCGTGTACATGATCTGCAACACATAGCGGACTGTATCTCCTGTTGGGGATATCAAGATGATGTTGCCCCCCAATCCTGCTAGCACTTTGAAACCGTCGAAATACATTGTCCAGTGGGAGTATGATCCGTACTTTGTAGGGAGTTCGGCTTCAGTCCATTCTGCGACAAACTCGACCAACACCTGGGACTTAATAGTTCGGCATGGTTTGTCTACGTGTCCAATGACGTCTTTATTGCTTATGATATCATTGTGTGGTAGTTCAGATGCCACTATGATCGAACACTCGTGGAAGTAGTGGCAAAGCTTCTGAGAGGCCATGAATACCGCATAGGCAATTTTTTGGTAATGGTGTATTGTCAATTGCACGGTGTGAGAACCTTAGATACATAGTATACGGGTTTTGAACTAGGAATTTATGTCCCTCTTCATCTCGCTCGACGATAAGCACCACACTCACTATCTGATGAGTTGCGTAGATATAAAGCAGCATTGGTTCGCCAACGTCTGGAGCGGCTAGGATTGGGTTACCTGCTAATAATGTTTTTATTTCCTTTAGTCCAGTCGTGGCTGCATCCGGCCATTCAAAGTTGTATCTGCTCAACAACAGTCTATAAAGCGGTAGTGCTTTCTCCCCTAATCTAGAGATAAAGCGGCTCAAGGCCGCTACACAATCTGCTGGGTTTTGCACTTGTTTGAGATTGGTTGGCGTAGTTAGCTGTGACAGGGCCCAGATTTTAGCTGGGTTCGCTTCGATTCCTCTATGGGATATGATGAACCCTAATAGCTTTCCAGCCGGAACGCCAAATACCCATTTTTCTTGATTGAGCCGTATGTCATATGTTCGTAAATTAACGAACGTAAGGCGGAGATCATCCACCAGGGTTTCGATGTGTTTGGTGTTGATGACTACATCGTCGACATATGCCTCCACTATCTTGCCAATTTGTTTTTCTAAGCATGTTTGAATCATGCATTGATATGTGGCAGCAGCGTTTTTGAGTCCAAATGGCATAGTGTTAAAGGAAAAGGGGCCGTACGGAGTGATGAATGCCGTAGCGGCCTGATCAGATTCCTTCATTTTTATTTGATGGTATCCGGAGTAGGCATCGAGGAAACACAACGAGTCATGTCCTGCAGTTGCATCGATAATTTGATCAATGCGAGGCAGAGGAAAGGGATCCTTAGGGCAGGCCTTGTTTAGGTTCGTGAAGTCGACACAAAGGCGCCAGGATTTGTCCTTCTTTGGCACCATGACTAGGTTGGCGAGCCAGTCCGGGTCTTTGGTTTCTCTTATCAATCCAGCTTCCAATAGCTTGGCTAGCTCTTCCCCCATAGCCTGTCTTTTGGGTTCAGAAAATCATCGTAATGACTACTTGAATGGCTTGAACCCTTTGATAATGTTGAGGCTGTGTTTGGCCAGCCTGCGCGGGATTCCTGGCATATCTGAAGGATGACAAGCAAATATATCCCAATTTCCACGAAGGAAGGCACGTAAAGCGTTGTCTACCGCCGGATCCAGCTGTGCCCCAATAGATGCCATTTTATTAGGGTCCGTTGGGTGCACTTGGAATTTCACAATTTCATCTGCTGGCTTAAAAGAGGTAGATTTCGATCGTTTGTCAAGGACTACGTCGCCCCTGTCCACCGTAGATCGTAAGGTGGTTAATTCTTCCACCGCGAGGGCTTGAGATAATGCCTCTAGGGCTAAAGATGCAGTTTTGTTCTCGGCACTGAGTGCTCTGTCCGGATGACTTGCAACTGTGATTATTCCTTTGGCCCCTAGCATCTTAAGTTTCATGTACCCCTAATGGGGTATAGCCTGAAAGCGTGAGAAAGCATCCCGCCCTAAAAGGGACAATGTGGAAGAGCAGTTCCTCCGACCTGTAGTTCTCAGGTGTACCGAATACTATGTCGAACTTAATGCTTCTCGAAAACCGGGCTTCTCGACTGGGGAGGATTCCTCGAAAGGTTGTATTACTTTGTTTAATGCGGGATTTATCAACCTGCATTTTTGCAAGCATGTCCTCGTATATGAGGTTGAGTCCGCTGCCTCAGTCCATGAGTACTTTAGTGAGGCGGAAGCCATCTACTATGGGGTTTAGTACAAGGGCGGCTGTGGCTCGGACCGGCTGGACTTGTGGTTCGTCTTCGACAGAAAAGGTGATTGTCGTGTCATTCCATGGGCTTGTAGTGTTGATTGGATTGACCTCTGCAAGTTCGCGTTTCGCTCTCTTGCACCGGTTATTTGACGAGAACGTCTCGAAGACGGTGAAGACATTGAGGCCTTTCTCCCCCGGCATTGCGGTGGTAAGGATTGATTGACCGCTCTTTGCTACCTGCCGGAGTACCCAACATGTTCTAAGGCAGTGGCTAGGGGTATTGTCCGGGGTGACATGTATTTGGCAAGGTTGATCCAACAGCTCATCCAGAACGGATCTGTGCCTTGTGAAAGGTCTGTTTTTCTTGCCATTGCGTGTGTTATCGGACGCCCTACTAGGGTATGTCCGTTTAGCCGTATCGGCGCGTGGTCCGAAGATGGACTATTCCAGAGGTGTACTCTGGGCTTTCCAATTGTTTTCCATGGCACAGTACTTTTGTACCAAGTGTGACAGTTCTGCAAAGCTCCGTATTCGATGGCGGTTGAGGGCGTTCAAGACTCCCTCGTCCGTACAATTGCGGTGAAATATGGGCACCGTATCATCGTCGCAGCAGTCCTTAATGTTGTTTTTAACAAGTAGGAATTTGGCCCAGAAGTGGTGAACTATTTCCTGGGGCCGTTGCCGTATATACGTGAGGTCATGTATGTCCGGTAGTCCGGATTTACTCGGAGAGCACATACTGTGGTGGGTGGGTACGCAGTGTCCGGGGTTTGCATAACCTCCAGTGCGGACGATCTGGGCCCGACTGGGTCTGGATATTCCGCGAGCCCAATGTCTATCCTAGAGCTCGAAGGGCACGGTGCGCCACCTGTCAGAGGTGTCTTTGGCTCGATGGGTTCGGAGATCCGAATAGCGCCGGTCTCCATTTTAAGAGGTGATGTATTCTAATCTCGATCCTCGGTTACCGCCACCAGGTGAGTGGTTGGGGTGGAATTGACTTCCTGACCGGATTTAAGTCTGATCTGATCATCTGACGATGAGAGTCCCAAGGTGGCGATGCGATCCAGCAGCTCGTTTAAAGATGAGGAATCCGCCGAGGTCGCGTCGTCGGGGAGGTCGGAGCCAACGTAGGAGTGGTGCTAGATGGCCGCGGGAAGTGCGGCCGGCCTGGAGGCCACGCGGGCACATACAGCGAATCCGTCGAGCTGGAGGATCTGGCCCATGACCAGGTTGTTCGCGAGGGTGATCTCATCATTGATGACGAGATGATACATCGATCTCTTTTCATGTGCGCACATCAGAGCTCTCAATGAAAGCACCATTGTCGGTGTCAAAACCGGCAGATCTTGGGTAGGGGGGCCCAAGCTATACGTCTTAGGATCGATGGTAACAGGAGACAGGGGACACGATGTTTACCCAGGTTCAAGCCCTCTCAATCGAGGTAATACCCTACTTCCTGCTTGATTGATCTTGATGAATATGGTTACAAGAGTTGATCTACCTCGATATCGTATTGGCTAAACACTAAAAGTCTAGCTTATGAGATTGATATGATTCTGTCGTCTCTATGGACTAAACCCCTCGGCTTATATACACGCCGGAGGGGGCCTAGGGCTACAAAAGTGACTTGGGAGGAAGGAATCGTTACATCCAGACATCTTTCTTGCCTTACTACATACATTGGAGTCCTAACCGAACACGGGGGAGGGCCTTCTGTTTCTATCTTCACGACCCATCAATTCGGCCCAACATCAATGACCCCGACGCTTAAGGACCCCTAAATACAAGACTCCCTCAGCGACGACCTCAGGCAACGCACACGGTTCCTAGGAATAAACCGTGTTGGATTAATGAACAATCACACACGACATCCTCTTAAAAACTGTTTGCGTTAGGCCACCTGGTGCAAACGTTTACCACATAAAAACTGTGTGTCATGGACAACCTTTGCCACACAGTTTCTTCTATGCACCGTGTGTGATGCATTCAATAACGCAAACGATAAAATTGTTAATACCGTGTGCAATGGAAACACTATCACAAACGTTTTAACGGGGAAAATTGTGTGTGATGTACCTGCGAACAGAAACGCTTTCTTTGGAACGACTGTGTGGTATGTATATACGAACGAAAACGTTTACCTGGGACTGACTATGTGGGATGAACTTATGACCGGAAATGATTTTGCCTGTATAATTGAATCTTTCTAGCACTATTGTAGGTATAACCGTATTTGATCACTCGCCGGTCGCACACGACCTCATTTTGCCGAGCGTGTCTGCCAGGAGGGCATATCCCTAATGGTTTCTGAGTCGTGTGGGAAGGACCCCCCTATTGCAATCACTCACGAGGCGATGGTTCCAAATGCCGTGACGGAAAGGGGTTAAAAACCATTTGTATAGCACCGACGCGTACCAGTGAGTGGACACTATGATATTGGTTGCGTCTTGCATATGATTTCTAGCATGTACTGCTTGTAATTGGTTGAAACGCCAGGCAGTTTTAACTTGGCAGACCGATATTGGTTGCGTCTTTCATATGGCTGCATGCATCGATTGATGCAGAGGCCGGAGGTCAACCTCCTTTTCTATAAAAAAGGGTCTAGCTTGTAGTGCTTCTAATTTCTTGAAATGCCTTCTATTTAGTTACCACATCATAGGTCTGAATATGTCATGCCGTCCTATTTTTTGTACATATTCCATCCTCGTATCATGTGTTTGCCTTTCAACCACGTAGTGTTTGTCAGTATCATGCTTGAATAAGTTCTCAAGAGGGATTATTTTTCCTTTTTTTATCGGGTCGACTTCGCCATGCAAAATCAATACAGAAGAAGGAAATTAGTAATGCAGTGGGTGATGGTGGTCCTTCGGAGCAACTCAAACAGAGGGTCTCTACAGATTCTACTCCGCCATCCTCCCAGCAACATTCACAAGACAACACAAGGCTGGACAGCCAACGTAGCTGTGTAGATGATGAGCACTTATCCCCTACTCCACCATCATAGGTGCTTCCTCTAACTTGGCACTGTTATATGGGGTTGTGTTCCGTATGATGTTTAGTTTGTATTGCTCATAATTTTGTTGAATTGCATCTGTGTAGCTTACAACTTATACTTGTCAATATGACACGTGTTCCTGTTTCTAGAACATAATAAATCTGTCTATCACACCATGTTCTTACATTAAAGTACTGTTATGTATCTTGCAACAATCACTTACCCATAAGACACATTTAACTTGGGAGTATGGTATAGGTTGCATCTTGCATTGTCTTCTAGCTTCTACTGCTTCTAATTTGTTGAAATGGCACTTATGACGAGACACTGTTTACCTGGTAGAGTAATATTGGTTGTATGTTCATATGGTGCCTAGCCTTCATTTCTTCTAATTTTGTTCAAATGCCTTTTGTTACTATTTTTCATACATATTCCATCCTCCTATCATAGGTGTGAACATGCAATGTTGTCCTTCTTTTCGTATATATTCCATCCTCCTATCATGCGCTTGCCTTGCATCAAAGAAGTGTTCGTTTGTATCATGCATCAACAAGTTTGCAGAGCTAATTTTATTTCCTTTCTTGTGGCTTTGACTCCTGAAGGAAATATCAAAAAAGAGGAAGGAAAAGAGTAAGTTAGGGGATGTTGGTGGTCCTCTAGGGCGACGCAAACGGAGGCTCTCTATATTTCCCCCTGCTACTGCTACTGCAACTGAAGTCCCAAGTGTATATGATGAGTTCATCTCCCCTACTCCACCATCTCAGGTGCTTTCTCTAAGTGACATTCTGATAATTGGTTTCATGTTGCATATGGTGTCTAGCTTGTATTTTTTTTCTAATTTGATTAAATTGCACCTGCAGAGTTTATACTTTATACATGTCCATATGACATGCCTTTCTGTTTCTAGAATACACTGCATCTATGTATCGTACCATGTTCTTACATCAAAGTACTGCTGTTGTGTATGTCGCATCAACCACTTATGATTGGATGCTTTTAACTTGGCAGTGTGATATTGGTTGCATGTTGCATTGATTTCTAGGTTGTACTGCTTCTAATTTTTCGAAATGCCACTTTTGACAAGACACTTTTAACTTAGCAGAGTGATATTGGTTGCATCTTTGATATGGTGTCTAGCTTGCATTGCTTCTAATTTCTTGAAAATCCTTCTGCTCAATTTACACATCGTAGGTGTGAATATGTCAAGATGTCCTATTTTTCTTACATATTACATCCTCCTCATACGATTGTCTTACAACAAAGTATTGCTCGTCTATATCATGCATTACTGAGTTCTAGAGAGCAAATTTTACTCTTTTGTGTTGTGGCTACATCTTGACATGACAAAGTCAAAAAAGAGCAAGGAAAAGAATATAGTAGGGAATGGTGTTACTCGCGGGGTGCAATGGAAAAGGCCCCCCCCCTCAAGATTCTGATGGTACTTATAGTGCAGTAGAATGTACAAGTCCACCAGCTAAATCTACAAACATAGTATCCCCTCCTTGACCAGCTGCAGCACCTCCTTCAACTGTACCGGCATCTCAATGAGTTACTAGTTCGTTTGTTCCGCAAGTGGCATGTTCCCAAGCTGCCTTCACACCTAACACTACTTCCGAAGCACTGGTGATAGTACATGACTTGGCAAGATCATATGAACCTCATGAGCATCAACACCAAGACGGTACCTGGCCGAGTCAAGTTGCAGTTGCATGCTCCTTTATATGTACTCTCACAGTTTGATGTGCACTAACACTTTCCATATTCGTTGTTGAACTAGCACCATGATGCAAGAGGAAACAGACATCAGGGATAATGCTTGACAGATTAACAAAATATAAAGGAGGAAGAATGGAGATCCATTTTGAGGAAGGTTTAAAACGGCCCCATGATGCTACAGAGTCAGCCAAGTTAGTATCATAGGCAGCCATTGCCGTTAGGTGTCATGCACGTATCCTCCCAACGTGGATCCAGTACGGGAATGCGAAAGACGATACCCAGTTTAACACCTTCCTTGACCATTTGTCCGTACATAATGTTGTCCATCACAATATTTAATATTGTCTTGCTCTGTCTCATACTTCCTAGCTTCCTCCTAATGAGACTCCCATTCTTTTTTCAACAGATGAGGTTCAAGTTGGATCCAAAAGATGATGCAACTAAACAAGCATGCACTCATATTTTTAAGTCTGCTCTGCAACAGTGTCGGTATCACCTTAGAAAAACTCACTTTGAAGGCAAGGCTAACAATGAAATTGCCCAAACATCTCCAGTGGAATATATTACGGATGTAGACTGGACAACCCTTGTTAAACACTGGTCTGATCCAAAGTATCGGGTAGGGTATGTGTATGTGATGAGATCACATATTGAACTTGCATTTACATATGTGCCTTACAAGTCTATCTTCTTCTAGGCTAACAGTTTGAAGAACAAGGCCAACCATGCTAAAGGGAATTTCCAATAGATAACAGGATCTCGTAGCTATATTGCACACTGCGAGGCTCTTGTAAATAGCTGCTTTTTCCTTATTTTTGTTGTGTCATATTATCGTATCTATATTGACTTGTTCCAAATACAGAGGAAAGCCTGTGCGGACCCAAAAAAACCTGAACCGAATGTAGTGCAAATATTCAAGGATTGTCACACCAACAAGACGAAGGGCATGAGCCCACCTGTTGAAGCCGCTGTTGTAAGTCCTTACTCGTCATGTCTTTGAACTGCCTGTTACTGTGACATGTTCATTTAACTGCTTGGTTTGCAGCCAATGTCAGTTACTCTGTTCACTTTTATACACAGTTGTCTTAACGTATCATTTCACCTTACACGGTTTAAAAGAGAGGAAGGATATTCCTTTCACTACTAGGAAAAGGGCTATAGCTAATATGGACATTAATGGCGCACCATGTATGTGGCGCGCCACTGCTATATAGCAGTGACGCTTCGGATACAGGTGTGCCATTAGTGTCCTCATTACTAATGGCGCACCTGGTGTGTGGTGCGCCATTACTAGTTTTGAAAAAAAAGATAAAAAAATTGTTCGTAGTGGCGCACCAGGCGATAGTGCGCCATTACTAGTTTTAACTAGTAATGGAACTAGTAATGGCGCACTATCCACTAGTGCGCCACTACTAACATATTTTTTTTTATTTTTTCCAAAATTAGTAATGGCGCACCACACACCAGGTGCGCCATTAGTAACCCTAGTTACTAATGGTGCATTCTTAGGTGGTGTGCCATCACTAACTTTCCGAGTCTTACAAAAAATTCACCAACTGCCCCCCCCCTGGACCGCCTTTTTAGTTTAAAAAAATGATAGAAATGTCAAAAAAAATAAAAGAAAATAAGATTCCCATGTGATATGTGGTCTAGTTGTTAGCAAAATTTACAAACATGAATTTTCGACTTTTTGCAAAATCTCTCGAGAATTTGTAAAGTGGGCATAACTTTTGCATACGAACTCGGATTAAAAAGGATTTTATATGAAAAATCATCTACTCGAAAAGTTACATCCAAATTCAACCGGGGGGGGACCCCATTGAAGATTTTTAGAATCCTCAAAAACCTAACAGAAAAAAAGTTATGGGGCTTTCAAAATCTGGAAAGGCAAAAAAATAAAAATAAAAACTTAGTAATGGCACACCTGCCCATGGTGCGCCATTACTATCTTCCCGCCTTCAAAATTCAAACTATATCAAAAAAATAAAATAAGAATAGTAATGGCGCACCTGCCCAAGGTGCGCCATTACTATCTTCCCGCCTTCAAAATTCAAAATAAATCAAAAAAGTTAGTAATGGCGCACCTGCCCACGGTACGCCATTACTATGCCGTATATATGGCTGGGTGGGGTCCTCTCCTCCTTACCTCTTCATTTTTCTCCTCTACTCCACCTCTCTTCCACTCCATCTCCTCCTCTCCTCCACCCCATCTCCCCTCCTCTCCTCCACCATACTCCCCTCCTCCTCTCCGGCGACCTCCTCCTCCTCCTCCTCTCCGGCGACCTCCTCCTCCTCCTCCTCGGTGACCTACTCCTCCTCTCCGGCGACTTCCTCTTCCCTC
>LR738710.1:437101396-437317667 GCA_902687465.1 Secale cereale | reverse complement strand
TGATCTCCTCCTCCTCTCCGACGATATGTAGGCAAGCTCCTCTCCGGTGACCTTCTCCTCTTCTCCGATGATACGTAGGCGAGCTCCTCTCCGGTGACCTCCTCCCTCCTCTCCTCACGGTCTCTCCTCGGCCCTCCTCTCCGGCAAACTCCTCTCTGGCAAAAGAATGTACAAGATCCAAAAACGAGAACAAAATTTGAAAAATATCATGCAAAAAAAAACGAGCAAAAAAAGGGCAAAAAAATTGCGATCCAGATCCAAATTCAAAATTCAAAAATAGCAATGGCGCATGGTGGGTGTTAGACGGTGCGCCACTACTATTTTCCCGCCTTCAAAATTCAGAAGAAAAAAAATCAAAAAAAAGGTTACCGGTGGCGCACCTGTAGCAATAGTAATGGCGCACTACAAGGTGCACCACTGTTACCTGCAATACTAATGGCGCACCAGAGGTGCGCCATTAGTATTTGTTACTAGTGGCGTGGTAATAGTGGCGCACCTGTAGTGCGCCATTAATGGCCAAAACAGGTGCGCCACTAACAGGCATTTTCCTAGTAGTGTTTGGTCTTGTTCAGTAATCTAGTTGCGATGTTCATGTGACCACACAATGATACAACAGCCTGTTTGTTGATATCTGTTTGCCCGTGATATGAATGATGTCATACTATGTTCGTCCTACTTTAAACATGTCTCCTTTATCCTTAGATGTCAATGAATGTGATGAAATAGACAACACAGTAGGCATGCTACATGGACATAGGTTCCGAAAGTAATTTTATCGCTACAATACATGTTAATGTATTACAACAGCTCACCAAAATAAGTTATGTATAAACGTGAAACATAGTTTGTTTGTAGCTCACCAAAATAAGTTATGTATAAACGTGAAACATAGTTTGTTTGTTTTTGTCTCATTAGTAACTTATCTGGTACACTAATCTACAAATTCAAACTTTCAGCAAGCTATGGAACACATGATTGAACAGCCACAACCACCTGAAGGTGATGACGCTATCACATGCACAATGTCACCTCTTTCTGCAGTGCATCAGTATCTCTTTCCTAATAGTGCAAAAAGCACCTTCCTGCGTAATTCTGGGTTGGTTGTCAAGGTAACGTTGTCCAAATCGCCTAATGAACACAATCTTCCGGCTAGACAAAGTGATATATTTGTGCTCCAGACATAAGTCCAATCCCTAATGGATGTTGTTTCTGAAACAAGAATAGCGGTTGACAAATGTCGTCAAGATATGAATAGTTTTGAAACCAGACTATCATTCATTTGCTTCGTTGTTCAAGAGCAATGGCGAAAAAATGGGGAATGTCATGCTGCTCCATCAGATTCTATAGCCTGAAACATTAGCTCTCAGGTCAAATGATCTTTGCTTCTATACATCTGATGGTGCAAGGACTGTAAACTTTCATGCCAACATGCCTTTTGTTGTATGTCTATAATTTATTTTGTTGTGATACAACATTTATCGTGCTGCCAAAGACAATAAAAATTATGACGCTATTTTTGTAGAGTGTAAGTTTATCTTAGTAATGTATTAGGCATCATCAACCTCCTTTCGGCCGAAATTCCAATTCCGCAAAAAAAAGGGCCATAATCGGCATGTAGCCAACTTAAAATAGCTGGACCTAAAACAGTATAAGCTTTCTTATTTTTGTTAGGCTTGTGCCCACAGTAGGCCGTTAACAGGCCTAACATAATTTGGGCCCTTAGTAACAACAAGCCCTTAACATGTGTAAATATCTCGCAGGCCTAATATGGCCAATAAATAAGAAGGGCCTTTAGTAGGCCGAAAGTCAAATTGGGCCGTAATTGGGCCAAATTATGCCCATTAATTTTAGGAGGTGGAAAGATGATTGGGACAGATTAGGCCCATGTATCTCAGCTCCTGCTGGCCCATTTGCAATTCGGATCATTCACGGGCCGAAAGTCAGACGGACCGCAAATGCGCCGACCTACTAGACAGGACTTTAACATACCAAAAGAGCGCTCGGGCTTGATTTGTATGAGCGACTATATGGGCCTTTAGTAGGCCCGATGTGTCATTGGGCTACATACGGCCCATGGGCTTCATCCGATGTTAACATGTCGAAAAGCATAACAGGCTGGAAGTGGGACAAATCTGCAATGGGCCGTTGACAGGCCGAATGTCAGACCTGGCCGAATATGGCCCAATTTCATCCCAGTCTTTTGTGGGCCGAAAGTTTCATCGAGCAATAAATGGGCCCAAATTTAGCAAACCTTTAACAGGGCGGAAACACATAGGTCCATAATTCGGCCCAAGTATTTAGCGGACTGTTAATGGGCCACAACGAACCATGGGCCGCAATGATGCGAAATCCAAAATGGTCCATGGACGGGATGATTTGACACTATTCCTACGGGCCTTATCTGTGAATGGGCCGTCTTCAAGTGCTACCTCTTGAGCTTGCGTTGGTTTTTCCCTTGAAGAGGAAAGGGTGATGCATCAAAGTAGGGTAAGTATTTCCCTCAGTTTGAGAACCAAGGTATCAATCTGGTAGGAGACAACGCACAAATCGACAAATACCTGCAGAAACAATCAAACAACTTGAACCCAACACAATAAAGGGGTTGTCAATCCCTTCACGGTTATTTGCAAAAGTGAGATCTGATAGAGATAGATAAACTATAAAGTAATTTTTTGGGGATTTTGGTTTATATATTGGAAAGTGAAAGATTGCAAAATAGTAGATCGAAAACTTATAAGATGTAAAATAGACTCGGGGCCCAAAGGTTTCACTAGAGGCTTCTCTCATGATAGCAAATACTCCCTCCGTCCCAAAATAAGTGTCTTGGGCTTAGTATAAATTTATACTAGAGCTAGTACAAAGTTGAGACACTTATTTTGGGACGGAGGTAGTATTATGCTGGGTAAACAAATTACTGCCAAGCAATTGATAGAAAAGCGCAAAGTTATGACGATATCTAAGGCAATGATCATGAATATAGACATCACGTCCGTGTCAAGCAGACCGACTCCTACCTGCATCTACTACTATTACTCCACACGTCGAGCAAAACGATTATGCATCTAGAGTATTAAGTTCATAAAGAACTGAGTAACACATTAAGTAAGATGATATGATGTAGCGGAATTAACTTGAGAAATATGATAAAAACCCCATCTTGTTATCCTCGATGGCAACAATACAATACGTGTCATGTCCCTTTCTGTCACTGGGATTGAGCACTGCAAGATTGAACCCAAAGCAAAGCACTTCTCCTTTTGCAAGAAAAACCAATCTAGTTGGCCAAACCAAATCAATAGTTCGAAGAGAGTTACTAAGATACCAAATCATGCATATAAGAATTTAGAAAAGACTCAAATAATATTCATAGATAATCTGATCATAAATCCACAATTCATCGGATCTTGGCAAACACACCACAAAAGAAGATTATATCAGATAGATCTCCAAGAACATCAAGGAGAACATGGTATTGAGAATCAAAGAGAGAAAAGAAGCCATCTAGCTACGAGCTATGAACCCGTAGCTCTGTGGTAAACTACTCACACTTCATTGGGAGGGCAATAGGGTTGATGTAGATGCCCTCCGTGGTCGAATCCCACTCCGACAGAGTACCGAAAAAGGCCTCCAGATGGGATCTCACGGAGAATAGAAGGTTACAGTGGTGGAAAAGTGGTTTCGATGGTTCCTTTAGGGTTTCTGGAATATATGAGAATATATAGACAGAAGAAATAGGTCGGTGGACACTCGAGGGGCCCACAAGGGTGGGGGGCGCGCCCTACCCCCAAGGGCGCGCCCTCCATCGTTGTGGCTACCTCGCAGCTTTCGTGACGTGTTCTCCAAGTCCTCTGGGTGTCTTCTGATCCCAGAAAAATCCTTGTAAAGTTTCGTTCCGTTTGATATTCATTTTATGCGAAACTCAAAAACAAGGAAAAA
Source organism: Secale cereale (assembly GCA_902687465.1). Taxonomy (NCBI): domain Eukaryota; kingdom Viridiplantae; phylum Streptophyta; class Magnoliopsida; order Poales; family Poaceae; genus Secale; species Secale cereale. Next base: position 437,313,731 of record LR738710.1, on the reverse strand, counting down.
CAGGAACTGGCATTGGGCTCTAGGTTAATAGGCTAGTGATACGTCTCCAACGTATCTATAATTTTTGATTGTTCCATGCTATTATTTATGATGTTTTGGATGTTTAATGGGCTTTGTTATACACTTTTATATTATTTTTGGGACTAACCTACTAACCCAAAGGCCCAGTCCAGATTGCTGTTTTATTTGCCTGTTTTAGGGTTTTATAGAAAAGTAATATCAAACGGAGTCCAAACGGAATGAAACCTTCTGGAGAGATATTTTTGGAGCAAAATACGCATGGGAGATTTGAGAACCACGGAGTAGGGCTGATGTGGCGTCCACGGGGGTGGGGGCGCCCCCCTATAGGGTGCGCCCTCCTGCCTCGTGGGCACCCCGTATGGCCCCCGGTGCCCTCCTTCCTCCTATATATACCTACGTACCCTGAAACAATCAGAACGATAGAAAAAACCCTAGTTCCATTGCCGCAACCTTCTGTTCTCATGAGATCCCATCTCGAGGCCTGTTCCGGAGCTCCGCCGGAGGGGGGGATCTTCCACGGAGTGCTTCTACATTATCATCATCGCCTCACCATGAGTTGTGAATACTTTACCACAGACCTTCGGGTCCATAGCTAGTATCTAGATGGCATCTTCTCTCTTTTTGGATCTCAATACCAAGTTCTCCTCGGTCTTCGAGGAGATCTATTCGATGTAATCTCTTTTTGCGATGTGTTTGTCAAGATCCGATGAATTGTGGGTTTATGATCAAGATTATCTATGAGAAATATTTGGTTCTTCTCTGAACTCTTTATGTATGATTATAATATCCTTGCTAGTCTCTTCGAATTATTGGTTTGGTTTGGCCTACTAGATCTATAGTTCTTGCAATGGGAGAAGTGCTTGGCTTTGGGTTCAATCTTGCGGTGTCCTTTCCCAGTGACAGTAGGGGCAGCAAGGCACGTATTGTATTGTTGCCATCGAGGATAAAAAGATGGGGTTTATATCACTATGTTTGAGTTTATCCCTCTACATCATGTCATCTTGCTTAAGGCGTTACTCTGTTCTTATGAACTTAATACTCTAGATGCATGCTGGATAGCGGTCGATGTGTGGAGTAATAGTAGTAGATGCAGAATCGTTTCGGTGTACTTGTCTCGGACATGATGCCATTATATAATGATCATGCCTAGATAGTCTCATAATTATTGGCTTTTCTATCAATTGCTCGACATTAATTTGTTTAGCCGCCGTAGAATATCGCTATCATGAGAGAAGCCACTAGAGAACACTATGGCCCCCGGGTCTATTCTCAACATATCAATCTACAATCTACCTTACTTTTCCGCTTTTACTTTCTGTTCTTATATCCAAAAATACCAAAAATATCAAACTATCATCTCTATCAGATCTTACTTTCATAAGTGACTGTAAAGGGATTGACAACCCCTTATCGCGTTGGCTGCAAAGTTCTTATTTGTTTGTGCAGGTGCGAGGGACTCGCGCGTGGTCTTCTACTGGATCGATACCTTGGTTCTCAAAAACTGAGGGAAATACTTACACTATTGTGCTGCATCACCCTTTCCACTTCGAGGGAATACAACGCAAGCTCGTGAAGTAGCAAGAAGAATTTCTGGCGCTGTTGCCGGGGAGGCTTACGCAAAAGTCATATATCAAGTACCTATCACAAACCCTTATCCTTTGCATTACATTTTTGCCTCTCGTTTTCCTCTCCCTCACTTCATCCTTGCCGTTTTATTTGCCCTTCTCCTGCCGTGTGTTTATCGTTCGCTTTGCCCTGTCGTCATGGCTAGCCCCTTATCCGCTCCTTTGTCTCCCGAGTTTGAAGTTCTTCACTTCAAGCAAAAGCAAGGAGAAAATTTCAAAGATGCTTGGATTAGGATGATGGAATCTTATCGTAAGTGCACATTAGAGGTGAATTTTAGAATCTTGCTTCGCCATTTTTATGTTGGATTGAATATGTCTCATAGACAACTCTTGGATTGCGTTGCCAAAGGGAATTTTATCGAAGTTGATCCTAGTATTGCGCACGAAGTTATAGAGGGAGTATTGGGAACACTTCCTCCCCAAAAAGGGTCACATCCAACCCAGGAAGGGATGTAAGTTTTCGAGAAAATTTGCGAAGTAACAAAAATACTACAGAAGTCTTTTGAACCTCTAAAGAGTGTTAGTGGGAACCTCCACCGCATGAATATTGTTATTACCCTTTGTAATAAGCGGTTGGATTCATTAGATTTAAAGATTTCCAAATATGAAGGGAAGCGTAAAGAACCTCCCGGATTCGAGCTTGACCCCATTAAAAGGGTGAAGATCAAAGATGGCAATACCTAGATCTATCCATGTATCGTGCCTAGCTAGGGGCGTAAAATGATAGCGCTTGTTGGGAGGCAACCCAATTTAATATTTTTTGTTTTTGCTTCTTTTTAGGAATAAATATTGCATCTAGATTCTGTTTAGATGTGGTTTTGTGTTTTAGTTAGTGTTTGTGCCAAGTAGAACCTTTGGGAATACTTGTGTGAAGTTTATATGATCTTGCTGTGAAAAACAGAATTGTTAGCGCTCGCTAGAATGGTCACTAGATTTTACCGGAGTGTGATATTTAGTTGATTCTTTTTGCAGATGATTAGTAGACAAATTCCTAACACCAATTTATTTTAATTTTTTGGAGTTACAGAAGTATGCGAAAGTTACAGATTACTACAGACTGTTCTGTTTTTGATAGATTCTGTTTTTCGTGTGTTGTTTGCTTATTTCAATGCATCTATGAGTAGTATTGGTAAATATGAATCATAGAGAAGTTGGAATACACTAGGTTTAACACCAATATAAACAAAGAATGAATTCATTGCAGTACCTTTGAGTAGTGGTTTGTTTTCTTATACTAACGGAGCTCACGAGATTTTTGTCTAAGTTTTGTGTTGTGAAGTTTTCAAGTTTTGAGTATTGCTTTGATGGACTATGGAACAAAGAGTGGCAAGAGCCTAAGATTGGGGATGCCCAAGGCACCCCAAGGTAAAATTCAAGGACAACCAAGAGCCTAAGCTTGGGGATGCCCCGGGAAGGCATCCCCTCTTTCGTCTTCATCCATCGGTAACTATACTCGGAGCTATATTTTTATTCACCACATGATATGTGTTTTACTTGGAGCGTCATGTATAATTTGAGTCTTTGCTTGTTAGTTTTCCACAATTATCCTTGCTGGACACACCTTTTGGAGAGAGTTAAATATGGCCTAGGAATTGTTAGAACACTCTATGTGCTTCACTCATATCTTTTGAGTTGAATAGTTTTTGCTCTAGTTCTTCACTTATATCTTTTAGAGCACGGTGGTGATTATATTTTGTAGAAATTGTTGACCTCTCATGCTTCACTTATATCCTTTTGAGAGTCTATTAAAACAGCATGGTAATGTGCTTTGGCTATGAAACTAGCCTTCACATGATAGACATCCAATATCAATGTAGTAAAAACTTTCACACTAAGTGCATTGAATATGATGAGAAGTTGGATGCTTGATAATTGTTTTGAGATATGAGGATAGTGATATTAGAGTCATGCTAGTGGAGTTCTTATGAAATTGAGAAATGCTTGTGTTAAAGTTACTGATTCCCGTAGCATGCACGTATGGTGAACCACTATGTGACGAAATTAGAGCGTGAGGTATTTGTAGAGTGTCAACCTTTGTGTGGAGGTCGGGGGCGCGCGATGGTTAACTCCTACCAACCTCCCCCCTAGGAGCATGCGTTGATTGCTTTGTTTTGATGACTCGTAACTTTTTGCAATAAGTATATGAGTTCTTATGACTAATGTTAAGTCCAAGGATATTACACACTCTCACCCTTCCACCATTGCTAGCCTCTCTTGTACCGCACAACTTTCGCCGGTACCATACACCCACTATATATCCTTCCTCAAAACAGCCACCATATATCTTCCTCAAAATAGCCACCATACCTACCTATCATGGCATTTCCATAGCCATTCCAAGATATATGGCCATGCAGCTTTCCACAGTTCCGTTCATATGACACGCTTCATATTGTCATATTGCCATGCATGATCATGTAGTTGACATCGTATTTGTGGCTAGGCCACCATGCATAATTTTTCATACATGTCACTCTTGATTCATTGCACATCCCGGTACACCGCTGGATGCATTCATATAGGTCATACTTTGTTCTAGTATCGAGTTGTAATTCAATGAAAGTGTGATGATCATCATTATTAGAGCATTATCCCATGTGAGGAAAGGCTAAATCAGGAAAGCCCCTCCAAAAAAAAGAAAAAAAAGGCCCAAAAAAAGAAAAAGGGACAATTGCTACTATCTTTTTCCACACTTGTGCTTCAAAGTAGCACCATGTTCTTCATGATAGAGAGTCTCATGTTTAGTCACTTTCATATACTAGTGGGAATTTTCAATATAGAACTTGTCTTGTATATTCCAACGATGGGCTTCCTCAAATGCCCTAGGTCTTCGTGAGCAAGCAAGTTGAATGCACACCCACTTAGTTTCTTTTGTTGAGCTTTCATACATTTTAAGCTCTAGTGCATCCGTTGCATGGCAATCCCTACTCACTCACATTGATATCTATTGACGGGCATCTCCAGAGCCCGTTGATACGCCTAGTTGATGCGAGACTATCTCCCTCCTTTTTGTCTTCTCCACAACCACCTCTCTATTCCACATAGTGCTATGTCCATGTCTCACGCTCATGTATAGCGTGAAAGTTTAAAGGTTTGAAAGAATAGAGTATGAAAACAAGTGCTTGGCTGAAACCGGGGTTGTGCATGATATGAATATTTTGTGTGATGAAGAGGGAGCATAGCCAGACTATATGATTTTGTAGGGACAACTTTCTTTAGCCATAGTATTTTGAGAAGACATGATTTCTTTGTTTGTATGCTTGAAGTATTATTATTTGTTATGTCAATATAAACTTTTGTCTTGAATCTTTCAGATATGAACATTCATGCCACAGTTAAGAGAATTACATTGAAAAACTATGTTGGTTAGCATTCCACATCAAAAATTCTGTTTTTTATCATTTACCTACTCGAGGATGAGCAGGAATTAAGCTTGGGGATGCTTGCTACGTCTCCAACGTATCTATAATTTTTTATTGTTCCATGCTATTTTTTATGATGTTTTGGATGTTTAATGTGCTTCGTTATACAGTTTTATATTATATTTGGGACTAACCTACTAACCCAAAGGCCCAGTCCAGATTGTTGTTTTTTTTTTGCCTGTTTTAGGGTTTTACAGAAAAGGAATATCAAACGGAGTCCAAACGGAATGAAACCTTCGGAAGAGATATTTTTGGAGCAAAATACGCATGGGAGACTTGAGAACCATATGGTAGGGCCGACGTGGCGTCCAAAAGGGTGGGGGGCGCCCCCCTATAGGGCGCGCCCCCTGCCTCGTGGGCACCCCCCTATAGGGTGCGCCCCCTGCTTCGTGGGCACCCGGTCTGGCCCCCGGTACCCTCCTTCCTCCTATATATACCTACGTACCCCGAAACTATCAGAACAACAGAGAAAACCCTAGTTCCACCGCCGCAACTTCTGTTCCCGTGAGATCCCATCTTGGGGCATATTCCGGAGCTCCACCGGAGGGGGGATCTTCCACGGAGTGCTTCTACATCATCATCATCGCCTCACCATGAGTTGTGAGTAGTTTACCACACACCTTCGGGTCCTTAGCTAGTATCTAGATGGCTTCTTCTCTCTCTTTGGATCTCAATACCAAGTTCTCCTCGGTCTTTGAGGAGATCTATTCGATGTAATCTCTTTTTGCGGTGTGTTTGTCGAGATCCGATGAATTGTGGGTTTATGATCAAGATTATCTATGAGAAATATTTGGTTATTCTCTTAACTCTTGATGTATGATTATAATATCCTTGCAAGTCTCTTCGAATTATTGGTATGGTTTGACCTACTAGATCTATAGTTCTTGCAATGGGAGAAGTGCTTGGCTTTGGGTTCAATCTTGCATTGTCCTTTCCCAATGGCAGTAGGGGCAGCAAGGCACGTATTGTATTGTTGCCATCGAGGATAAAAAGATGGGGTTTATATCACTATGTTTGAGTATATCCCTCTACATCATGTCATCTTGCTTAAGGCGTTACTCTGTTCTTATGAACTTAATACTCTACATGCATGTTGGATAGCGGTCGATGTGTGGAGTAATAGTAGTAGATGCAGAATCATTTCGGTCTACTTGTCTCGGACGTGATGCCTATATATAATGATCATGCCTAGATAGTCTCATAATTATTTGCTTTTCTATCAATTGCTCGATAGTAATTTGATTACCCGTCGTAGAATATCGCTATCATGAGAGAAGCCACTAGAGAACACTATGGCCCCCGAGTCTATTCTCAACATATCAATCTACAATCTACCTTACTTTTCCGCTTTTACTTTCTGTTCTTATATCCAAAAATACCAAAAATATCAAACTATCATCTCTATCATATCTCACTTTCGTAAGTGACCGTAAAGGGATTGACAACCCCTTATCGCGTTGGCTGTGAAGTTCTTATTTGTTTGTGCAGGTGCGAGGGACTCGCGCGTGGTCTCCTACTGGATTGATACCTTGGTTCTCAAAAACTGAGGGAAATACTTACGCTACTATGCTGCATCACCCTTTCCTCTTCGGGGGAATACAACGCAAGCTCGAGAAGTAGCAGTTAGTCCCAAAAATTAATATAATATAGCATATTAATGCGTATAAAACATCCAAAACAGATAATATAATAACATGTAACAATAAAAAATTGTAGATACGTTGGAGACATATCAAGCATCCCCAAGCTTAATTCCAGCTCGTCCTTGAGTAGGTAAATGATAAAAACAGATTTTTTGATGTGGAATGCTACCTAACATATTTATCAATGCAAGTCTTCTTTTGTGTGGCATGAAAGTTCAGATCCATATGTTTTAAGCAAAAGTTTATATTGACATGAGAACAATAATATTTCAAGCATACTAGATAGTAAATCATTATGCTTCAAAAATAACATGGCTAAAGAAAGTTATCCCTACAAAATCATATAGTCTTATTATGCTCCCTCTTCTCAACACAAGGTAGTCATTCCTACCCAAGTGTCAGCCAAGCAATTGGTTCATACTTTTTAACGCACTTCAACCTTTTCAACTTTTCACGCAATATATGAGCGTGAGCCATGGATATAGCACTATGGGTGGAATAGAAGGTGGTAATAGACAAAAGTGGGGAGAAAATATCACATCAACTAGGCAAATCAATGGACTATGGAGATGTCCATCAATTGATATCAATGTGAGTGAGTAGGTATTGCCATGTAACGGATGCACTAGAGCTATAAGTGTATGAAAGCTCAAAAGAAAACTAGTGGGTGTGCATCAACTTGCTTGCTCATGAAGACCTAGGGCATTTGAGGAAGCCCATCATTGGAATATATAAGACAAGTTCTATAACGAAAATTCCCACTAGTATATGAAAGTGACAACATAGGGGACTCTCTATCATGAAGAACATTGTGCTACTCTGAAGCACAAGTGTGGAAAAAGATAGTAACATTGTCCCTTCTCTCTTGTATCTTTTTTTTGGGGGCTCTTTGGCCTCTATTTTTTGGTGGGCTTCTTTGGCCTCTTTTATTTATTTGGACTTCATTGGCCTCTTCTATTTTTTATAACCTCACATGGGATAATGTTCTAATAATGATGATCATCACACTTTTATTTACTTACAACTCGATACTAGAACAAAGATATAACTCTATATGAATGCCTCCGGCGGTGTACCGGGATGTGCCATGATCAAGAGTAACATGTATATAAAATATGAACGATGGCCTCGCCACAAATACTATGTCAACTACATGATCATGCAAAGTAATATGACAATGATGATGTGTGTCATGATAAATGGAATGGGGGAGTTACATGACAATATATCTCGGAATGGCTATGGAAATGCCATAATAGGTAGGTATGGTGGCTGTTTTGAGGAAGGGTGTAAGGTGGTTTATTGCACCGACGAGAATTGTGCGGCACTAGAGTGGCTAGCAAGGTGGAAGGGTGAGAGTGCATATAATCCATGGACTCAACATTAGTCATAAAGAAGTCACATATTTATTGCAAAATATTTATTAGCCCTCAAAGCAATGTACTACTACGCATGCCCCTAGGGGGAGGTTGGTAGGAGTTAACCATCGCGTGCCCTCGACCTTCACACAAAGGTGAACAATCAAGACACGAGCATTTCGTTTCAGTTGCACATTTAGGAGACCATACGTGCATGCTACAGGAATCACAACCCTTAACACAATTATTTCCTCAATCCTACAATTTACTACTAGCATGATTCTAATATTACCATCCTCATATCTCAAAACAAGCATACTTTTTATATGGAAGTTTTTATTATACCCCCTTTGGATGTATATCTTATTATGAATAAATTCATAACACAATCAAATTACCATGTTGTTTTAGAGACTCTCAAAATAATATAAGTGAAGCAAGAGAGTTCAACAATTTCTATAAAATAAAACCACTGCCATGCTCTAAAAAGATATAAGTGAAGCATTAGAGCAAAATTTCCTAGCTCAAAAGATATAAGTGAAGCACCTAGAATATTCTAATAAATCATAATTGAAGCGTGTCCCTCTCAAAAGGTGTGTATAGCATGGATGATTGTGACAAACTAAAAAGGAAAGAATCATAGCATACAAGACGCTCCAAGAAAAACACATATCATGTAGTGAATAGAAATATAGTATCAAGTAAAGTTACCGATGGATGCAGACGAAAGAGGGGATGCCTCCCAAGGCATCCCCAAGCTTAGGCTCTTGGACGTCCTTGAATTTTACCATGGGGTGCCTTATGCATCCCCAAGCTTAGGCTCCTGCCATTCCTTATTCCATGGTCCATCAAATCCTTACCCAAAACTTGAAAACTTCACAACACAAAACTCAACAAAAATCTCGTGAGTCCCGTTAGTAAAACAAAGAAAATAACCACTCAAGGTACTGTTGTGATCTTATTATTATTTTATATTGGTGTAATATCTACTGTATCCCAACTTTTCCATGATTCGTACCTCCCGATACTTGCCATAGATTCATCAAAATAAGCAAACAACACATAAAAAACAGAATCTGTCAAAAACAGAACAGTCTGTAGCAATCTGAAAACTTCGCATACTTCTGTAACTCTAAAAATTATGAAAAATTAGGACGACGTGGGGAATATGTACATTAATTTTTTGTAAAATTTCAGAAGATTTTCACATTCCAGTGAATTATTGAATTTTCTGCACTAGGCGTAAAAGTTTCTGCTTTTCAGCAAAATCAAATCAGCGATCACTGTAAGCCATCCCAGAGGTCTTACTTGGCTCAAACACTAATTGAAACACAAAAACATAGTTACTACAGAAGTAATAATGTGTGAAACTTGAAAAACAGAATCAAAAATAAAAATAAAAAATAAAGTTGGGTTGCCTCCCAACAAGCGCTATTGTTTAACGCCCTTAGCTAGGCATAAAAACTGAATATATCTAGGTATTGTCATCTTTGGTATGCAATCCATAGGTAGCTCTCATAATGGATTCATAAGGTAATTTAATTTTCTTTCTTTGAAAGTGTTCCATGCCCTTCCTTAATGGAAATTGAAATATAATGTTTCCTTCTTTCATATCAATAATTGCAACAGTCGTTCTAAGGAAAGGTCTACCAAGAATAATAGGACATGTAGGATTGCAATCTATATCAAGAACAATGAAATCTACGGGCACATAATTCCTATTTGCAACTATAAGAACATCATTAATCCTTCCCATAGGTTTCTTAATAGTGTAATCCGCAAGATGCAAATTTAAAGAACACTCATCAAATCCACGGAAACCTAACACATCACATAAAGTTTTCGGAATAGTAGAAACACTAGCACCCAAATCACCCAAAGCATGGCACTCATAATCTTTAATATTGATTTATATAGCAGGCTCCCACTCATCATAAAGTTTTCTAGGAATAGAAACTTCCAATTCAAGCTTTTCTTCAAAAGATTGCATCATAGCATCAACGAAATGTGTAGTAAAAGCTTTATTTTGATTATACGCATGGGGAGAATTCAACATGGATTGCAACAAGTAAATACAATCTATTAAAGAACAATTGTCATAATTAAATTCCTTGAGATCGAAACTAGTGGGTTCATTGCTACTTACAGTTTTGACCTCATCAATCCCACTTTTACCAATTTTCGCATCAAGATCAACAAAATCCGAATTATTGGGATGCCTTTTAGCCAAAATTGACTCATCTCCAGTCCCATCTTTATCAAGATTTATATTGAAAACAAAGATTCAATAGGAGTCACATTAATCACTTTAAGATCTTCATTATTATTTTCAGATTCTGGTTTAGCTGCCATCGTATTTACCAAGGTGGCTTGCTTATCAGAGATTTGGCCAACTAAATTTTCAAGATGAGTAAATTGAGATTTCAGACCATAAAATTCCTTAAACATATCATCGAGCTCATTATTCATAAATTCCATGAAACTTTTCTGCTCCCTGAGCTCATTTCTAAAGATATTATTGTGGTCATATTGCAAAGACATGAAGCTCCTGACATTATTTTCAATTTCTTCCAACCTCTTAAGGTTAGGATCAGAGTTTTTTTGCTTGAGACATCGTGACAAAGCAAGAAATCATACACACACGCACACAAAAAGCAAGTGAACAAGATGTACGGAAGAAAGGCGAAGAAAAGGCAAATCTTTTCCAAAATCGTTTTAAAAGTGGGGGAGAGGAAAATGAGAGGCGAATGGCAAATAATGTAAGTGCAAGGGATGAGAGTTTTATGAAGGGTACTTGGTATGTCTTGACTTGGCGTAGATTTCCGCGGCAACGGTGCCATAAATTCTTCCTGCTACCTCTTGAGCCTGCGTTGGTTTTTCCCTTGAAGAGGAAAGGGTGATGCAGCACAACAGAGTAAGTATTTCCCTCAGTTTGAGAACCAAGGTATCAATCTAGTAGGAGACAACGCACAAATCGCCAAATACCTGCACAAACAATCAAACAACTTGCACCCAACGCAATAAAGGGCTTGCCAATCCCTTTACGATTATTTGCAAAAGTGAGATTTAATAGAGATAGATGAACTATAAAGCAAATGTTTGGGGGTTTTGGTTTATAGATTGGAAAGTAAAAGATTGCAAAATAGTAGATCCGAAACTTATAAGATGTAAAATAGACCCCGGGGCCATAGGTTTCACTAGAGGCTTCTCGCATTATAGCAAATATTACGGTGGGTAAACAAATTACTGCCAAGCAATTCATAGAAGAGCGTAAAGTTATGACGATATCTAAGGCAATGATCATGAATGTAGGCATCATGTTCGTGTCAAGTAGTCCGACTCCTACCTGCATCTACTACTATTACTCCACACATCGACCGAAACGATTCTGCATCTAGAGTATTAAGTTCATAAAGAATAGTGTAACACATTAAGTAAGATGACATGATGTACCAGAATTAACTCAAGCAATATGATGAAAACACCATCTTGTTATCCTCGATGGCAACAATACAATACATGTCATGTCCCTTTCTGTCACTGGGATTGAGCACCGCAAGATTGAACCCAAATCAAAGCACTTCTCCTATTGCAAGAAAAACCAATCTAGTTGGCCAAACAAACCGATAGTTCAAAGAGAATTACAAAGATATCAAATCATGCATATAAGAATTCAGAAAAGACTCAAATAACATTCATAGATAATCTGATCATAAATCCACAATTCATCGGATCTTGGCAAACACACCGCAAAATAAGATTACATCGGATAGATCTCCAAGAACATCGAGGAGAACATGGTATTGAGAATCAAAGAGAGAAGAAGTCGTCTAGCTACTAGCTATGGACCCGTAGGTCTATGGTAAAGTACTCACACTTCATCGGAAGGGCAATACGATTGATGTAGATGCCCTCCGTGGTCGAATCCCCCTCCGGTAAAGTACCGGAAAAGGCCTCCAGATGGGATCTCGCGGAGAACAGAAGTTTACGACGGTGGAAAAGTGGTTTCGATGCTGCCTTTAGGGTTTCTTGAATATATGAGAATATATAGGCAGAAGAAATAGGTTGGTGGATGCTCAAGGGGCCCACAAGGGTGGGGGCCGCGCCCTACCCCCGAGGGTGCACCCTCGGTCCTTGTGGCTGCCTCGTAGCTCCCCTGACGTGTACTCCAAGTCCTGTGGGTGTCTTCTGGTCCAACAAAAATCCTCATAAATTGTCATTCCGTTTGGACTCCGTTTGATATTCCTTTTCTGCGAAACTCAAAAACAAGGAAAAACATGAACTGGCACTGGGCTCTAGGTTAATAGGTTAGTCCCAAAAATAATATAAAATACCATATTGATGCATATAAAACATCCAAAATAGATAATATAATAGCATGGAATTATTGATACGTTGGAGACGTATCAGCAAGCAGGTCGTTAATGGGCCAGCCCGGTGATTTTGGCTAGACAACCTTTTCAATACCGACTGGGCCAATTTTCGGCCGTGCCACGTGTCGACGTATCATAGGTGCCTCCTGTCCATTGGTCGATTGACATCTGTCCGCACGGGGAGGTACACATGGTTCCTTCGACCAATGAGAATTTTACACATGGAAAATCCCCATTGGTCCTGGCTGTTAGCGGGTTATCAGATCCAAAACCAGAGCCGACAGCTTAACGGTGACCCGTTACGATGGATGCCACGTGTCAGTTACCCTTGACGAAAGCACTTCCATGGCGCGCCATTTATCTTCATGGAAGTGGAAACTTCCGTGATGATAATTTTGGTATTGTCATGGAACACTTCTACGACATCACAGGTATGATTATCTTGATTCTCTCATAAACTCATCATGGATGTACATGCACGACAGAAAACGTGACCTACTGTGACAAACACGTATTATCACGGAAGTGGTTTTTTTGTAGTGTCTAGGGATATGCAAGCCTAAGAGACTATACATCTCGGTCACAAACCAAGTCGCCAGTGTAGTGCTCGTGGTCGAGCGAGACATGGGGGGTCACAAGTTCCAGGTACAAAAACCAGTTTACCATGTCTTCGAGGTCTTAACCCTATGCAAGACAAGCTACCCTCACTACCAAAAGATATACTACGCCATTTTCATGGCGTCACAAAAACTCCGGCACTACTTTCAAGAGTGCTCGGTCACCATAGCATCTGATGTCCCATTAAGTTACAAAATGTAATGACTCGAATATGATAATATTCGATGTCTCTGTGCTCACTGTGCTAGTCCCTAGATCGGCTCGCTAGCACACATAGTACAAATGAATATCAAATAACAAGTGCATCATTTACTATAACGTATGATCCAGAATTCATAAAGTATTAAAATCTCGTAGCACATTGCTAGCTTTATTGAATAACAACAACAGAAATGTAGCATAAGCAAATGATGAGTCCCATCAATGCCCACTGGAGAAAATGCTGAGTGAAGACTTGCGACCCTACAGTATCTCATTGATCATCTAAAAATCTTGCAACATGATAAGTTGCAGCCACAAGAGTCAATACATTGAATGTATTGGCAAATCACACAATATGATAGAGCAAACCAACATCCACAAGCAAGGTATGACAAACAAAACACTCAAGTTAATTTGGAGAAAATGTCTTCACCTACCTCCACTAACTGAATTTACAACCGCCTCTAATTTATTCACCAAAGATAAACCCAAAGATTCTAAGTAAACGTGACAAGAACTTCAGAAGTCTCTCAAGTGCGCTCTGTCAGTGGCGCATTCTCTAGGAACAATAGAGTGCTCTGCCAAGGACGCATTCACCTGATTTAAGTTCCAAAAACTATATCTCACATCAAGTGCGCTTTGTCAATGGCGCATTCTCTAGGGAAAATAGAGCGCTCTGCCAATGACGCATTCACCTGGTTAATTATCTCGAGCCTACAGCTAGAAACACTCACCACTTTCATCATTCACTCGACACATGACCGCGTCTACCATAGCAAGTTGATCATACCTTCACATAACACAATCAATTCCAAAATGTGGTAAGATGGGATGCACATATTAGGCCAAGCATATATCATAGCATTAAAATCACACATGCATAGCACAATATAGGATGACAAAAATCAAAAGTGCAAACTTGCCTAGAATGGTGTTGAAGTACTCTAACGATTAATTCTGGTCCGCTTCACACTCCGGACAATCTATATGATAACGAAGGCGCCGATAAATAAACCGTTCTCACATAACACCACATTAAATTCAAAAGCAAGGAATTCAAATAAAACTTAAATAACAGAAAAATATCATTAGGTATATCATATGTACATGCTAGTAGGATAACAATGCAAAAAGAATCAACTAAATCGGGTCAACAGTTTAAAAGATATGGCCTCCAGAAGTTTGAATTCAAGCAAATTCAAATTTAAACAGTTCAAGAATGTGAAATTTTAGTCTTGTCGTATTATTCTGTTCATTGAGAGTGCATAGGAAAAAGAATCACCTAATTCGGATATACAGACTAAAATATATAGCAATTTAAAGTTTAGGTGAATCTGAAAGAAAAAAAACAAAGCAACAGTCTTGAACAGTAATTACTGTTTCGGCACTGTCGCAACTCCTGTAGCACGCGGCCACGTGGCGCGTTACTACTAGCTGGATATGTTCGCTATGGAACTAAAACAACGGACGATTGAGCTATAAGTGAAAACGTTTTGAAGAAAAAAACAAAGCTAAACTAATCATGGCCATCTAACTAAGATCAGATGGACAAGAGATGCTCACCGAAGAACACAGGTGCTAGCTGCCGAACTTGAGGAAGATGAACGGCGTGGTGGCTCGGGTTCAATGATGTCAACAGCTCCCATGGTATATGGCAACGGAGTTAGTGACACGAGGAAGCAGAGCTCCACCATGAAGATGATGTGGACCTCGTCGGGGAGGTTTACACCCTCTGGTGGCGTCGATGGGCGAGTGGAGCAACGACAGCGATGATTTGCTTTGGTCGGAGGTCCAAGTGCTCGCTATGGTGCTCCCATAGGCGAGATACATGGTTAGGGGGACAGAGGAGGTCGAGGCGAAGACAACCAAGGGTAAGGGGGCACTGGGAACCTTCTGTGTCGACGGAAACAACCAACGAGAACTCCTGCAGCGGTGCAGCTCCGGCGAGATCGGGCGGAGCTCTAGGGCACGGGAAGATGACGATTTGCAAAAAATCAGACGAGGACGAGGTGGATATGATTTATATGAAGGTGGGAGTGCGGCAGAGGCAAGAGGTCAAACGAATCGATCAAATTTGGACCGGGAGCAAGGGGAATTCATGTGCGTGCGGGAGTCTGTCCATAGGAAAAAGACAAGGCCTAGGACCCACACGTCAGCGGCCAAGACAAGGAAGGAAAAAAACAAAGAGGCTGGCGTGGTAGGCTGCTCGCTGTCGTTGCTGCACCGCTCTGTTATTACAGCACCTACTCGCATTGTACTTTGATGGTTCCAAAATGCTTGCTGGCCTAGGAGCCGCCGTCGTACTCACGTCACCCATGGGAGACAATATTCTGAACGTGCTACAAATTATGTACACGGATTCCAACAACGTGGCCGAATATGAAGCCCTTTTATAGGGACTCCGGATAGAAGTCTCCATTGGTGTCAAACGCCTAGAGGTCCGAGGTGACTCCAACCTTGCCATCTCACAAGTAAATGACGAATTTGATGAAAAGGACCCAAAGATGACAGCTTATTGGAATGTCATGTTAAAAATCTTGGCCATGTTTGAGGAGATGGAATTTCATCACATACCTCTTGATTATAACCACGCCGCGAATATACTTGCCCGAATGGGCGCAAAATGGGATATAGTCCCGTAAAATACCTTCCTTGAATGGCTCTTGAAGCCATCTGTGGTATGGTAAGATGACCAAGGAACGTTGGCGTCAAGCGATGTCGGGTAATCTGCCCTGCTTGAAGATGAAGAACAAGGCATAATGGGCGGCTCGGCTATTCAGGAAACATCTTCTACACACGAAGTTATGGCAGTTATCACACCACAAATTGAGCTGCACCTTGCATACCTACTCCATAAAGAGCTCCCTGATGCCCAAACTAACACACGTTAGATCGTAAGGCAATCTAAAGCCTACAATGTTAATGCAGGGGAACTATACAAGGTGAGCACTACGGACGTCCTCCAGCGATGCATATGTGAGGATGAAGGAATACTCCTACTTTAGGAGATACATTCTGGCATGAGCGAACATCACGTTGTTGCTTGGACCTTGGTCAGCAAGGCATTCCGAGTTGACTTTTATTGGCCAACCGCGAGTGTCGAGTCCTCGGCATTGGTATAGCATTGCCCGGGATGTTAGGTATTTACCAAACAAAGCCACATGCCCCCATGACCCTCCATACTGTACCCATCACTTGTCCTTTCGTGCTCTGGGGGTTGGATATGGTCGTCACACTCAAGGGCGGATCAATAAAAAATAAATACTTACTTGTAATGGTTGACAAATTCACTAAGTGGATAAAAGCAAAACCAGTCACCTCTCCCGAAGCTATCCAAGTAATTGAATTCATCTCCGGAGTAGTACACCGTTATGGCATCCCACATAGTATAATCAAAGACAATGAGACAAACTTTACAACCAAAGAGGTCAAATCATGGTGCGTGAAAATGGGTATCAAGCTTGATTACGCATTCGTATACCATCCTCAGTCAAGCGAGCAAGTGGAGCCGGCCAACGAACTAATCCTTAGTGTCATCAAGCCCAGGCTAGTACATCCCTTAAAAAGCGGATTGCAAATGGGTAGAGGAAATTGATTCCGTCCTATGCGGTTGCGCACCACACCCAACAGATCCACCGGGTACACCCCGTTCTTTATGGTGTACGGTGCAGAGGCAGTACTCCCTTGTGACACCATACACGACACACCTCGGGTACGCATGTCTGAACGGCAGGAGGCTGAACTCAATCGGCAGGACGCCCTGGACGCTTTGGAAGAAGAGCACAGCGTCCCTCGGGGACAATCAACTATCTATCAGCAAGTCCAATGCTACCACAACAAGCAGGTTCATGCAAAGGGCTTCAACATCGGAGACCTAGTCATGAGGCTCCACCCAGAGAAGCAGAAACATAGACTCTCCCCTGGATGGGATGGGCCATTCATCATTGACTAGGTACTGATCGGAGGCGCTTACCGAATTCGAGTTCCAGAAGACGGGCGCCTAGAACCGAACCCTTGGAGTGCGGCGTGATGACCCACAAGTATAGGGGATCTATCGTAGTCCTTTCGATAAGTAAGAGTGTCGAACCCAACGAGGAGCAGAAGGAAATTATAGGCAGTTTTCGGTAAGGTATTTTCTGCAAGCACTGAAATTATAGGTAACAGATAGTTCTGTGATAAGGTAATTGGTTGCAAGTGACAAACGGTAAAAGTAAATAAAGTGCAGCAAGGTGGCCCAATCCTTTTTCTAGCAAAGGACAAGCCTGGACAAACTCTTATATAAAGGAAAGCGCTCCCGAGGACACATGGGAATTATCGTCAAGCTAGTTTTCATCACGATCATCTGATTCACGTTCGGTACTTTGATAATTTGGTATGTGGGTGGACCGGTGCTTGGGTGCTGCCCTTACTTGGACAAGCCTCCCACTTATGATTAACCTCTAATGCAAGCATCCGCAACTACAAAAGAAGTATTAAGGTAAACCTAACTATAGCCTGAAACATATGGATCCAAATCAGCCCCTTACGAAGCAATGCATAAACTAGGGTTTAAGCTTATGTCACTCTAGCAACCCATAATCTACTTATTACTACCCAATGCCTTCCTCTAGGCCCAAATAATGGTGAAGTGTCATGTAGTCGATGTTCACATGACACCACTAGAGGAGAGACAACATACATCTCATCAAAATATCGAACGAAGACCAAACTCACATGACTACTAATAGCAAGACTTCTCCCATGTCCTCGGGAACCAGAGTAACTACTCACAAGACATAATATTGTTCATGATCAAAGGGGTATTAATATGCATAATGGATCTGAACATATGATCTTCCACCAAATAAACCAACTAGCATCAACTACAAGGAGTAATCAACACTACTAGCAACCCACATGTACCAATCTGAGGTTTGGGTACAAAGATTGGATACAAGAGATGAACTAGGGTTTCAGAGGATATGGTGCTGGTGAAGATGTTGATGAAGATAGCCTCCCCAAGATGGGAGAGTTGGTGGTGATGACGGCGGTGATGATTTCCCCCTCCCGGAGGGAAGTATCCCCGGCAGAACAGCTCTGTCGGAGCCCTAGATTGGTTTCCGCCTCGGTTCCGCCTCGAGACGGCGGCGTCTGGTCCCAAAAGCCTCCTTATGATTTTTTCCAGGTCAAAACACCTCATATAGGAGAAGATGGGCATCGGGGGCCTTCTGGCTGGCCCACGAGGCAGGGGGCGCGCCCCCACCCTCGTGGGCAGCCGGTGGCCCCCCTCGTGGACTTCTTTCGCCAGATATTTTTCATATTTTACGAAACGACGTTCTGTTGAGTTTCAGGGCTTTTGGAGTTGTGCAGAATAGGTTTCCAGAGTTTGCTCCTTTTCCTGCCCAGAATTCCAGCTGTCGACATTCTCCCTCTTCATGTTAACCTTGTAAAATAAGAGAGAAATGGCATAAGTATTGTGACAAAACATATAATAACATCCCATAATGCAATAAATATCAACTTATAAGCATGATGCAAAATGGATGTATCACAGCGCTACACCGACGTTTCTACGGTTGAAGCCCCGAATACTGCTCGTCCATGTATATACACAACTTTACTTACATTTGTTTTTTGCATTTAGATACCTCGGAGTCATCTTTTAAATGAACTCGAGAGTAAAAATTAATAGGGCATGTTCTTTTCAAAATATGTGTTGTTCAACCTCTTACTCACCGTTGTCTTTCAAGCCAAAATATGCATCAATTTGACTTAAGATTTGGCCAAGTTGGGTTGCCTAGCTCCTGTGCTTACCCGTTATGTTCCCGATCTTTCGGCTAAGGGTTAAAGGGAGCACCACTGTGATTGTTAATCCCGGATCAGCCGGCGCAGTACCTCAGACAGATACAGCCAAAAGCTAGCACTCTTAACATACAAATCAGTCAGCCATGACATCAGTATAAAGTGGGGGGGGGGGCTTTCAAACCCCAAGGTCACCCATCTTCGGACCCATGTGTTTGACACGGCCACCCGAGGAAACGAACTGTTGGAAGGACCATTTTTCTCGGAAGATGTTTCTTACGTTAATCAGTAATATCACATACCTTTATGCCTCACTCTTGTCGTTCAAACCATATAGCTAGATTGCCTCGTCTTCTAAAGCATCTAGTCTAATACTTCGGCCAGTAGTAAGGGATACTCCTCAACCACTGGCCAAGGAGGTAAACGTTGATGGCTGGTTGACAGGGTTTGGGCGGTGGATTGCATACATGGCGTAAAGTACTTCGATATATAGAGTCATTTATAAATCAACTAATTACACTCGGTCTAGCCCATCTATTAAGGTATCTAAAACGTAGTCCTTCTGTGAAAATGAAGCAGCAGGCATGACTCTCGCATAGGTCCTACCGCGGCCAGGTGTGTCGTGTCAACACTAGTATACTGGGTCTTCACCATAGCCCAGGCCTCCCTGGCCCCTTCCTGGAAAGCGAATACCTTCCATGCCTGGATCCGACACTGAGCTCTCTTCAGATACTCGACCAGGGCACCCATATCTTCGGGCACGTGCTCCACCTCGGGCCATGAAGCCTTGAAGACTTCCTTCATCGATTTCCGGCCACTTTCATTCACCACGGAAAGCTGAGTCGTCATGTCTTCGGGCATTGGACCTCGGGAGTCAAGGGCTCGACTGGACAAAGAAGATAGCAATACATACAAGTTAGCCTGTTAATCACCTCAGATAAATCCATGTATTCATGAATGATTCTTGAAATCGATACGTACCAAACATCACCCCGTCTGTTTGCCGATTCTTTGCCTCAACAACATCTAGTTGAGCTTTTAAACTCTCAATTTCCTAGGCCTGTCAGGCATTTTTGGCTCTTATCGCATTGGCGACATCCACCCTTTGGGTTACCACATGTTTGTTTGCTTGGCGCTGCGGTTCTGTATACACAAAATCCTCGCGGGCCTGCTTAAGATCTCTCTCAAGATGACCAAGGGGCTCCCCTGCTACAATGGATTATGTTGTCAGGCCATCTACTTAGAAACAATGATATATTCCAGAGAAGCAGTTACCATGCACCTCCATGGTGAACTTTTTCACCTGTTCCACCTCGGTCAACACGGCATCTAGCACCTTTCATTTGGACAAGCGCTACAAACAGTATATCATTCTTTGCTCGAGATTCCTCGCAAGGACGATGGGTACTATCAGTATTCAAGCCTTGCTACGGCCGTATTCATCCATATCAAGCCTTAGGGGATACTACCGTATTTGGAAAGATTGTTTGCCCTCAAACAAATAAAGATTTGCGCGGAAACCCGAGGCGATATTAACGGGGTAAAGCCTTACCTGTAAACATTGCAACAAGACGTCTAGTGACTGATCAGAAGCACCACGGGCTGCCCCAAAGTATGCATCCACCGCGCTGAGGGCCATGAACTCCTGATCTAAGATGGCCGAATTCCTTAGGGAAGCATTTCACCACTGGTAATTCGCGGCACATTGGATCTTGGACGCAGTAGCCGAGCTGGTCTCGGAGTCCTCGGGCTAGGGAACCTCTCGAGGGATTCTTGAGGTAGGGCGTGCTTTCGCTTCTCTGTGTGAAGCCACCACCCCTCGGCCTCCATATTTGCTGCCATAGAGAAAGGCAAAGGTTGCATGCGAAGCATCAGATGAGTCAGGGCCTGAGATGGCACTTGCGCAAATATGGCGATTGAGGAGTTACCTGATAGTCGAAGGGGCACTTTCTCCTATCTCCATGACCTCGGCCTATGCATCTCTCGCCCCCTCCCTTATAGAGCTGTTTCTCCACATGGGCGTTTGGAACGCTGTCCATTTGGAGGAGAATTCATGTGGCTAGGGGTAGAAGGGCGAGGATCTCGCTTTAAATTAGAGGAAGGGGGCATTACCAATGAAGCTGGCCTCATCCCCAGTACGTTGGGGGCAATGGCCACCCTTTAGTCGTCAAGGCTTTCCAGAAAAAAATCACCCATCCGAGAAAAGGGCTAAATCCTCATCCTTACTAAAGAGGGGTCCTCTACTCAGCGGCGTGACTTCGGCTCGAGTGTCGGCTGCTTATGTCCTCAACCCAACGCCTCCATCTCTGTCCAACAAATACTAAACCGTCGATCAGATGAATTGACTACTAAACAAATTGGATGGACGAGAAAATTAGGAAAAACTTACTATGTCGCCGAGGTTGTAATAGGACAGCCCATCTTGAAATTAGCACCTGGCTAAATCCCCTGCTGCCCCCTATAAATGCCAGCCACCGCTGTCCCAAAGGCTGCCTGGTTGAAGAAGCTCTCCTGAATTGTTCGCGAAGAGTCTTTGGTTCCGTTGAATTCGTACAACAGATGAGGGTGCTTCCTAAGTGGTTGGACTCTTGGTTTTATCACTGTGGCCATTACATCTATAATGGTAAGGCCCGTACTGATCAATTGCTTCAGCCGAGCTGCCATCTTGGTTACCTCGACACTTTCCTCTTAGGTGGGGCCTTGCAGCCTCCAGCTCTAACACCTCTTCGGGGGTTCCATGGAGAACGAGAGGAGTCCGTGCCGAACTGGGTCGAGGAGAGGTTTGTCATCTATATAAAACCATTTGGTTGGCCAGACGTCGGTATCCTCCAGAGGTGTGCGTGATGGGTATTCGGGTTCCCTCGATTTGGTACACCTCTGTTGCTCCGACCTCGTATAAATTCTTAGCAGGAGAGCATTGATAACCCACAAGTGTAGGGGATCGCAACAGTTTTTTAGGGTAAATTATTCAACCCAAATTTATTGATTCGACACAAGGGGAGCCAAAGAATACTCTTATGTATTAGCAGCTCAGTTGTCAATTCAACCACACCTGGAAACTTAGTATCTGCAGCAAGGTAGTTTAGTAGCAAGGTAATATGGAAATAGTAGTAACAGCAATAAAAGTAACGGTAGTGTTTTTGTAGTTTTTGTAACAGTAGCAGCGGAAAAGTAAATAATCAATAAAAAATATGTGAAAAGCTCGTAGGCATTGGATCGGTGATGGATAATTATATCGGATGTGATTCCTCATGTAATAGTTATAATCTAGGGTGACACAGAACAAGCTCCAGTTCATTAATGTAATATAGGCATGTATTCCGAATATAGTCATACATGCTTATGGAAAAGAACTTGCATGACATCTTTTGTCCTACCCTCCCGTGGCAGCGGGGTCCTAGTGGAAACTAAGGGATATTAAGGCCTCCTTTTAATAGAGTACCGTACCAAAGCATTAACACATAGTGAATACATGAACTCCTCAAACTACGGTCATCATTGGGAGTGGTCCCGATTATTGTCACTTCGGGGTTGCCGGATGAAAGTGCAACTAATCCCCGGGTGGTTTTGGTAATTAATAACAACATATATATCATTGAACTAATATTTACTTGAGAATCATTTCAGAAAAGTTCGATGATATGGGTATGGAAATGTCTGAAGAAGTGGACCCCTCAAAATGCTAAGACAAGCATTGGCAAAAGCTCAAGACTCTATTTTTGGTTTAGTGATCAAAGATCACATTGAGTCCATAGGAAAAGCCAATACTATTAAAAGGGGATGAGGTTGTGTTAATGATCTAGTTGCTCAAGTGCTTGGTGATCTAGCTCCCTCAACTATCAGCACTCTTCACTATTCAACACACTCATAAGTAATCTCGGACAAACCGATTCTTCCAACTCAGTCCCACCGAGATGAACCACCTCAGTTATTCCTCCAAACCCTAATTTCTCGGTCCATCCGATTCTGAGTTTCGGTCTCACCGAAAATGGACTGCCAACCTTCTGTAACCATTTCACATCATTTCGGAATATCTGAGTTGTTAATTTCGGTCACACCGAGATGGCAAGCTCCAACCTTTGACTCACTTCGGACACACCGAGATGGTATTTTCGGTCCCACCGAAAATCCCAACGTTCACTATATTTGAACTTTCGGTCTCACCGAGATTGGTCAAATGTGTGTGTAACGGTTGGATTTTGTGTGGAGGCTATATATACCCCTCCACCCCCTCTTCATTCGTCAGGAGAGCCATCAGAAAGTACCACCACTTCTACCATACACTTTCTGAGAAGTGAACCACCTACCCTTGTGTTGAGATCAAGCCATTCCATTCCTACCATATGAAACTTGATTTCTAGCCTTCCCAAGTTGCTTTCCACTCAAACCTTTCTTCCACCACAGCCATATCAGTGAGGAGAGTTGAGTGTTGGGGAGATTATCATTTGAAGCACAAGAGCAAGGAGTTCATCATCATCAACACCGTCTATTACCTTCTGGGGGGTGGTGCCTCCTAGATTGGTTAGGTGTCGCTTGGGAGCCTCCGTCTTCGAGATGTGGAGTTGAACCAAGAAGTTTGTAAGGGCAAGGAGATCGCCTACTTCGTGAAGATCTACCCCGAGTAAGGCTAGTCCTCCGTGGGCGTAGGCCATGATGGAATAGACAAGGTTGCTTCTTCGTGGACCCTTCGTGGGTGGAGCCCTCCGTGGACTCGCGCAGCCGTTACCCTCCGTGGGTTGAAGTCTCCATCAACGTGGATGTACGATAGCACCACCTATCGGAACCACGACAAAAATCTTCGTGTCACCAAACTGCGTTTGATCTTCTCCACCTCTCTTTTACATGTGCAATTTACTTTACGCTGCTTATACTCTAGAATTGCATGTGTAGGGTGATTCTTGGATTGATCTTAATTGTGAAACTGCCAAAAACATTGCATGATCTAAAGGCAGATTTTTTATATTGTCAAGTAGTCTAATCACCCCCCCTCTAGACCTACTTTCGATCCTACAAGTGGTATCAGAGCTTTGGTCTCCATTGCCTTGGTTTCCATTGCATTGGACTCCATAAGCTTGGTTTCACAACCTAGGAGAGTATGGCGTCTAGTGAGGGTAATTATCGTAGAGGTCCTTACTTTGATGGTACAAATTTTGCTAGTTGGAAGCATAAAATGAAAATGCATATTCTTGGTCATAACCCAGCCGCATGGGGCATTATTTGTGTTGGCATGCAAGGTGAATTCTTCGAGGAAGGAAAAGTTCCGGATCGCGAAGCTACACCGGAAGAGTTGCGGATGTTGCAAAACAATGCTCAAGCTTGTGACATTCTCTTCAATGCTTTGTGTCCCGAAGAGTTCAACAAAATCAGTCGTCTTGAGAATGCTAAAGAGATTTGGGATACTTTGGTTGAAATGCACGAAGGTACTGAATCTGTGAAGGAATCAAAGCTAGATATTCTTCAAGATCAACTTGACAAGTTCAAGATGAAGGATGGTGAAGGAGTCGCTGAAATGTACTCTAGGCTTGCTCTCATCACAAATGAGATTGCCGGCTTAGGAAGCGAAGAAATGACCGACCGATTCATCATTAAGAAGATTCTCAGAGCTTTGGATGGAAAGTATGACACCGTGTGCACTTTGATCCAAATGATGCCAAACTACAAGACTCTCAAGCCAACTGAAGTCATTGGAAGAATTGTTGCTCATGAGATGACACTTAAGGATAAGGAAGAGCTTCACAACAAGTCAAGTGGTGCTTACAAAGCTACAAGTGATGCTCCTACTACCTCAAGTGACAAGCTAATTTCCAATGAAGAGATAAGCCTAATGGTCAAGAACTTCAACAAGTTCTACAAGAATAGAGGCAAAGAAAGAAGCTCAAAGTCTAGATCATATGATGAAAAGAGATCTTCTAGTCGTGATCGAAACTGCTACAATTGTGGAAGACCCGGACACTTCTCAAATGAGTGTACGGCTCCCCACAAAAGAAGAGAAGAATCTCCAAGAAGAAGAGCAAGAGATGAGTCACCTCGGAGAGAGAGAAGGAATAGAGATGATCGTTATGAACGAAGACCCTCTCGGAGAAGCAAGGATTCGGAGTGGAAAGACAAGTCATCAAGGAGCTACACAAGAAGAAGACATCAAGCTCATGTTGGTGAATGGGTCTCCGGCTCCGACTCTGACAATCAATCCGATGGAAGCTATCACTCCGACTCCGACTATAGTCAAGATGAAGGTGTTGCCGGACTTGCACTCGTATCCTCCAACTCCAACCCCTACGACTTATTTGATTCACCAAATGAGGGAATTGGAAGATGCTTCATGGCTAAAGGTCCCAAGGTAACACACCCTGAATTCATTGACTTTGATAGTGATGAGGATGACTTGCTTGGTGAAGATGAGCTCTTGCATGATAAATCTAGTGAGCTTAGTAATGATGAAAATGCTAGTAGTCTTTATAGTCGAGAAGAGTCGAATGACAATGCTATGAAGGAGATTGAGCGTCTAACTAAAGAACTAAACACTCTTAAGTTAGCTCATGAAACAACTCAAGAAGATCATAGAGAGCTCCTAAGATCTCATGAAAAGCTACGCTTCGAGAAGCTCACTCTAGAGCAAGAACATGAGTTTCTAAAAGCGATCAATGACGATCTTCGAAAGAAGAGTTCTTCATATCTTGCCAAACGACTTCTCTTGTCTAATTTCTTGCCACCTATTAAGACTAAGCATGACAAGCATAAGAAAAATTCTTCCTCTAGTAGTAACAATAACAATGTTAAATCCAATATTGTTACTTCTAGTAGTTCTCTTGATTTCACTAACAATGTTTCAAGCCAAGTTACAGTTGAGCAAGAAAATAGCTTATTGAAGGAAATCATAGAGAAAGGTGTCTACAAGAGTCTTGCCGGAAGCAAGAACTTTGAGGAGATTGTTCGCAAACAAGGAAGACACCGGAAGAATCAAGGGATTGGTTTTGAGCGAAAGTTCAACGCCGAAGGTGTTGAGTGGGAAGAAGGTCAATACCCTACTCCACAGTTTGTTTCACAAAAGGAGAAGTATGATCCTACTTCTTCCAATGTGGAACAAGCTCAAGATGACCTTCCACCACAAGACCACAAGCTAAAGGCCAAGGACAAGCTTCAAGAGGAGATTGATGCATTCATTGAAGCACCTCAAGCCATGGTCAAGTGGGTTCCCAAGGACACATCAAGTTCTACTTCGTCAAGCTCAACTACAACACCAAGGATTCCCATCAAGATGATGTGGATCCCAAAGAAGAAGAACTAGTTGGTTCTTGAGGGTGACTCTGCCAACAAACTTCACTCATATTCATTTTGGCAAGAACTTGTGCAATCAACTTCCACATCATGCACTTGTTCATGGAGTCACAAACCCTCTTGTTGGTAAGTCAAGGGACAAGGTAATCATTGCTTTCATGGACATCATCTTTTGTGTACTTCACTCTATGTCTATGGATACTCTTGTTTGTTCCTTGTGGGACTAACCCATGTAGGTATTGAAAGTGCCCTAATCCAAAGGATTGCTCCCAACTTTTGATGATCTGCATCAACATTGAGCATCCACATCTTCAACATCTACATGAAGTCTTCTACGACAACCCAAGGTTAGTTTGACCCTTTAAAAGGGGTTCTCACATCTAGGGGGAGCTTTGCTCTAAAAATTGAGCTAAAGCATCTCCAAATGATGTGAACACATAAATGCTTTATGTAAAAGTGGTAACCCCACTTGTGCTTAAACGATGAGTATGACCTATGATCAAATGTTCTCATTTGACTCCTAAGTCAATATACTCATATATAGATGACCTAGTCATCGACAAATTGTGTGCGAGTAGCTAGAATGATTGGTTGTGCATGTTTGACACATATTTCAGTTGCTATCTTATTGTGTGAGCATGTTGAATGCATGATTTCATCCATTCAAGGACATCCATTTGTTGTTTTGATTGTTTTGATTTTTCTGGCCAAATGGATGGACAAGAATGCCTAAGCACCTTCCCTAGCTATCTATGCTTTCTTGTCTCAAATTCTATTCATGCTCATATCACAACTTTGAACAAGTCTTTTTCGGACAGTCCGAGTGAGGAGCACTCGGAACCACCGATTCGTCTAAGGCTGACTTCCAAAACCTTCTAAGTCCATTTCGGTCTGACCGGCTTCTCAATCTCGGTCCAACCGAAACGCTTAGACTGATCTAGGTTTCATCTCGGTGAAACCGAGTTCAAACTCTCGGTCTGACCGATATGCGTAACTGCACAGCAGTTATACATCTCGGTGACACCGAGTTTTTCAACTCGGTCCCACCGACAGCATGGGGTTATATATACCTGAGGGCTGCGCGCGATTCAATTCTTCAAACCGTTCGCCCCCAATACCCCTACTGCCGTCGCCCTGGTCTACGGATCGTCGCCGTCGTCGCCTGTGCGCCCTCGCCGCAGGTCTCCGCCGCCGTCAACGGTAATCACCTCCACCGTTGCCGCCGTAGAGGGACACCACCAAGTTAGGGTGTGTCCCGATCCCTTTTCGTGCTCCCCTTCCGATTCTTGCACGATAGGCTTGCCATGATTCAATCCACGTTTGATATGTTCCCTATACATTAGTTCAGATCTTCTAGTTTCGAGGAAAATTCTTAGGTTTAGGTTTCCACGGAATGCATCTCGGTGAAGCCGATTTTTGAAACTCGGAATGACCGATTTGGCCTCTGGCCATTGCACTGCATAATTCGGTTTAACCGAGTTGTGCCAATCGGAACGACCGAAACGTAGTTTCAGTGAAACCCTAAGTTATCGGTAGGACCGAAACCCATTTCGGTCTGACCGAAAGTGGTGTGTAGGTTTCTGTTGAGCACTTCTGTTGCACCGAAACATGAAATCGGTTTGACCGAAATACATTCTGTGAAAACTCAAAACTAAGTTTTGAACTCATTTTTTTTTGCAAAAACCTCTGCAGTTGTGATAACTCTTCTACTCTGCCTATACCTTATCTTTTCACAGGTTCTTCAGCCATGTCAGATGTCAGTGACAGCCAGAACAGGTCTGAATCACTGTTTGCTGAAATTCCAGAGGCAGATACAAGTCCTGCTAGCAGCTCCAGTGATGATGGTGAGAGGAGCACCCCTAGTGGTTTGCCTCCTGCAGCCACCAGAACCAGGAAGAAGAGAACTTCTGATGATGAGGACTCTGACTTTGTTGCTGAGGAAGTTACCTCCAAGCCAAAGAGGAATGTGGTTGCCAAAGAGCATCAAGGGCAGCAGTCAAGGAAAGGCACAAGCAAAGTGAAGCAGTCAGCAGTTGCAAAGAAGCTCAACTTGGAAGAGCCTGCTCCAAGCAAGGTGAAGAAGACTTCCAAAAGGAAGAGGGTAGTATATGCTGAACCTCAAGATGATGCTGCAGAAGAAGAAGAAGAAGCACCCCAGCCTCCTCCTCAGAAAGCTAAGTTCATGGGTGATGCTATTCGGGCTCAAGCCTCCTCTAAGCCCAAGAAGCCTGCTCAAGCCAAGGCAGCTCCAGCCAAGCCTAAGAGAACAACCAGAAGCATTCCAGCTTCTGAGAAGAACAAAGGTGAGATGCCACCGTCTGAATCAGATGAAGAGCATGTGTTGCTTAAGCTCCGTCCCAAGTTGCCACTCCACAATGATGCTCATCCTCAAGCTGAGGACATGAAGGCAAGGAAGGACAAAGGTCTCAGGCTATGGAGACAGTCTGATCCATATGCTGTAAGGAGAAGGACTGCTGTGGACCCCAGATTCCACACCAGAGAGCAGCAGGATTTCTATGAGACCGTGCTGATGGATAAGAAGCCCATTGTTGCTGACACCAGGTATGTTGACTGGAAGTACATTGACAGTGAAGAGCACCGGGACTTCTTTCCCCATGTGCATGAGAGCTTTACTGCATGTGGAGTTGCTGATTTTGTGGGTCAAGAGCTGACAGCTTGGAATGACGAGATGATCATGCAGTTCTATGCCACAGCCCATTTCTATCCTGATGGCAAGATCACCTGGATGACTGAAGGTCAAAGGTTTTCTTCGACTGTTGAAGAATGGGCAGAACTTCTGAACGCTCCAGTGCAGAGAGAGGACGACATTGATGTCTATGGGATTCCTAAGAAGAGTCATGATTCCATGAAGAACATGTACAAGGAGATCCCGGCTGCTGATTTGGAAGGATGGAAGCTTGGCTCAGTGTACTATCTCCAGGCAGGTCTGACCACCACTAACACTATTCTGAGGCACACATTGATGCCTAAGTCTGGAGACCACCGGATGATTCGAGGCTATTCTATCAACATGCTGCACATTCTCGATGAGAAGGCACCTTTCAAGGTGATGGACTTGATGGTAGAGACCATTAAGAGGACTGCAGCTGACCAGAAGAGGTCGTGTGGGTTTGCTCCGCAGATTCAGATGCTCATCAACGCCAAGTTTGGCACGGGCAAATTCATGTTGGATAGGAAGCACTTGCCACTGCAGCCAGAGCATGAGGACAACGTAGTTGTGATGGATGAAGAGGATCCTACCTCAGTTGAAGGACAAGCCAAAATCGAAGCTGCGAAGAAGGCTAAAGCTGACAAAGAGGCAGCAGCAGCAGCTAAGCCAAAGAGCTTTGGAGAACAAATTCTTGAAGCTACCCAAAGGATTGAACAACGCCTGGCCAGCATTGAGCAATCTCAGGAGAGCCTAGAGAGGATTGTCGAGGACAAGATCCACGCTCTGGACGTGAAGCTGACTGAGATTCAGGTGTCTGTCAACAAGCTTGAGGCAGACATGGAGGAGACAAGGCAGGAGAGAGCAGAGCTTATGCAGGATGATCTAGTCCAGGACTCTCATCGCCAGACTGCTCAGGTTCCCAGAGGATCCAGATCTGCAGCTATCCCAGTGACAGACTCCAGGGCTACCACTTCAGCACCAGCCACAGCTCCAGCAGTTGCTCCAGCTCCAGCATCCACTCCTCCACCGCAGACATCAGCAGAAGTCTTCGCCGATGCAGCTATCTCTACACCGACATCTACCCAGACGGGAGCCGCCAGCAGAGCCTGCAGTGACGCTTAGCTCTATACCTTTTCGAACTTTTTGGTAACTTGTTGCCAAAGGGGGAGAAATTGTTATAGATCATAGGGCTTCGAGAGAGAGAGAGTGCTCTTTCGTCTTTTCGTTCTTTTGCCGGTTTTTCTTTGAGATACAGTGATTTCTTTTGGTTCCTGAAACTTTAAGTGTGCTTGCTACTAAGTTTGATGCTACCTTAATGAGTGCTTAGTCATACTATGCTTTAATGTGTGCTTATTGCTTATCCTATGCTATTCCTTACTGTATGGCTATTTACTCTTGTCTTGGTGATTGAGTGCATGTTACTCATTCTTATCATTTTGTGCGCTCCACCAAGATGTATGTGACATGGAAGAGTGACCAATAATCCTAATCGATTGTGCATTTGCATTCAAACGCAAATTTTAAATAATGCACAAATTTAGGGGGAGCTCTTGTTTATCACATACTTCTCAAAGCGACGATATTATTCTTTGATTATATCTTTTGTCGAAGCTTTGATCTATATGTTGTCATCAATTACCAAAAAGGGGGAGATTGAAAGTGCAACTAATCCCCGGGTGGTTTTGGTAATTAATAACAACATATATATCATTGAACTAATATTTACTTGAGAATCATTTCAGAAAAGTTCGATGATATGGGTATGGAAATGTCTGAAGAAGTGGACCCCTCAAAATGCTAAGACAAGCATTGGCAAAAGCTCAAGACTCTATTTTTGGTTTAGTGATCAAAGATCACATTGAGTCCATAGGAAAAGCCAATACTATTAAAAGGGGATGAGGTTGTGTTAATGATCTAGTTGCTCAAGTGCTTGGTGATCTAGCTCCCTCAACTATCAGCACTCTTCACTATTCAACACACTCATAAGTAATCTCGGACAAACCGATTCTTCCAACTCAGTCCCACCGAGATGAACCACCTCAGTTATTCCTCCAAACCCTAATTTCTCGGTCCATCCGATTCTGAGTTTCGGTCTCACCGAAAATGGACTGCCAACCTTCTGTAACCATTTCACATCATTTCGGAATTTCCGAGTTGTTAATTTCGGTCACACCGAGATGGCAAGCTCCAACCTTTGACTCACTTCGGACACACCGAGATGGTATTTTTGGTCCCACCGAAAATCCCAACGTTCACTATATTTGAACTTTCGGTCTGACCGAGTTTTCACTTCGGTCTCACCGAGATTGGTCAAATGTGTGTGTAACGGTTGGATTTTGTGTGGAGGCTATATATACCCCTCCACCCCCTCTTCATTCGTCAGGAGAGCCATCAGAAAGTACCACCACTTCTACCATACACTTTCTGAGAAGTGAACCACCTACCCTTGTGTTGAGATCAAGCCATTCCATTCCTACCATATGAAACTTGATTTCTAGCCTTCCCAAGTTGCTTTCCACTCAAACCTTTCTTCCACCACAGCCATATCAGTGAGGAGAGTTGAGTGTTGGGGAGATTATCATTTGAAGCACAAGAGCAAGGAGTTCATCATCATCAACACCGTCTATTACCTTTTGGGGGGTTGTGCCTCCTAGATTGGTTAGGTGTCGCTTGGGAGCCTCCGTCTTCGAGATGTGGAGTTGAACCAAGAAGTTTGTAAGGGCAAGGAGATCGCCTACTTCGTGAAGATCTACCCCGAGTAAGGCTAGTCCTCCGTGGGCGTAGGCCATGATGGAATAGACAAGGTTGCTTCTTCGTGGACCCTTCGTGGGTGGAGCCCTCCGTGGACTCGCGCAGCCGTTACCCTCCGTGGGTTGAAGTCTCCATCAACGTGGATGTACGATAGCACCACCTATCGGAACCACGACAAAAATCTTCGTGTCACCAAACTGCGTTTGATCTTCTCCACCTCTCTTTTACATGTGCAATTTACTTTCCGCTGCTTATACTCTAGAATTGCATGTGTAGGGTGATTCTTGGATTGATCTTAATTGTGAAACTGCCAAAAACATTGCATGATCTAAAGGCAGATTTTTTATATTGTCAAGTAGTCTAATCACCCCCCCTCTAGACCTACTTTCGATCCTACACCGGATCATAAGACATAGTAGGTGACTATTCACTTGCAATATAGGATCAAGAACACATATATATTCATGAAAACATAATAGGTTCACATCTGAAATCATGGCACTCGGGCCCTAGTGACAAGCATTAAGCATGGCAAAGTTATAGCAACATCAATCTTAGAACATAGTGGATACTAGGGATCAAACCCTAACAAAACTAACTCGATTACATGGTAAATCTCATCCAACCCATCACCGTCCAGCAAGCCTACGATGGGATTACTCACGCACGGCGGTGAGCATCATGGAATTGATGATGGAGGAAGGTTGATGATGACGATGGCGACGATCTCCCCTCTCCGGAGCCTCGAACGGACTCCAGATCGGCCCTCCGGAGAGAGATTAGGGATTGGCGGCGGCTCCGTATCATAAAACACGATAATTCTTCCTCTTTGATTTTTTTCTCCCCGAAAGAGAATATATGGAGTCGGGGGATATGTCGGTGGAGCAACAGGTGGCCCACGAGGAAGGGGGCCGCGCCCCCACCCTCGTGGATAGGGTGTGGCCCCCTGGCTTGGTTCTTTCCGCATATATTTTTTAAATTTTCCAAAATAATTCTCCGTTGAATTTCAGGTCATTCCGAGAACTTTTATTTATGCACAAAAATAATACCATGGCAATTCTGCTGAAAATAGCGTCAGTCCGGGTTAGTTCCATTCAAATCATGCAAGTTAGAGTCCAAAACAAGGGCAAAAGTGTTTGGAAAAGTAGATACATTGGAGACGTATCAAGCATGGCATTACGCAGAAATACTTCCTCCATAGCCCGAAGTGCACCTCGCAAAGGGCGACATACCCCGCGATGTGTAAAATCGAATTGGGGTGAAGTGATGAAGTTGCAGCCCGTAGAACTCCAGCATGCCTCGGAGGAAGGGGTCAATAGGGAACCCTAGGCCGTGGAGTAAGAAGGAAACAAACCATACCCTTTCGCCTTCTTGAGGAGAAGTATAATTCTCTACGTGCACTTGCCCGTTCATGGATTTCAATCTTGAGCGGGTCGCTGTCTGATCTGAATTTGGAAAATATCCTTGCTTGGCCAAGCACTCCAGTTGGATGCGCGAAATAGCACAACTGCCCCCAGTCGCCTCTGACAGGGCCATGAGGGCCCCTTGAAGGTCCCGCGTCACTCACCTTAATAAGCTCTCGAGGTTGGACTTGAAAGGAGGGGAGCGCTTGCGTGATTTGCTTGGAGAGAAGAGTTGAGGGTGTATGGAAAATCCGCACGCTTGGCTTGTCAATAAAAAGGGGAAAAGGCCGACGCTTTGACATTTTGCCATAAAGTGTTTCAATTCCCCATAAGATTTGGTTACTAAGGTCAGAGATTAAACGCCATGTGTGATGGGGCCGGGCCCGCTTGCCAGGGTCGCTAGCCTAGCCGAAGAATTTTTGAAACCGAACTAGAGGAATCATTCACGAGAACTCGACTAGCAAGCCAAAGTCTTCAGACCAAGGTTTGAGAATCATCGTCCTCGGCATCGAAGACTATTTCAGGGACTACTGATGGTCTCATGGACTAGGGCATGCTAACCTAGTCGGCCAAGGCTCTTCGAATGGGCTAGTGGGCCTTCATTCTTTTCAAGATTGGATTCCAAAGGTTGCACGATGGGACGTGATCAGGACCGCATCTGCGAAAGGCTTGCCTTACACTCCAAGACTTTTCCTCTCGCCTCCAGGCCAATATACTGACCTTGTAACCCTAGATACCCTTCCTGGCGTGATATAAGCCAGAGGGTTTAGCCCGTAGAGGGGACATCAATTCAATTTCATTCACCTGGTCTTATATTTAGAACACATCTCATGATCTCGAGGTAGATCAACTCAGTACTTGATACATTCATATCAATATAAACAAGTGCAGGACATAGGGTTTACCTCGGTCAAGAGGGCCTAAACCTAGGTAAATATCATGTCCATATTCCTGTTACCATCTGTCCGAGATATATAGCTCAAGACCCCTACCCCGAGGTCTGCCGGTTTTCAAAATGACACCTTGCTTCCAAATCTTTACTCACGCCGGTGAAGAGACGTGCTATACAAATAGTTTTTAATCCCTTTCGCGACGGGGATTTAAACCGTCGCCTGGTGAGTGTGTGCGATAGGGGGTCCTTTCCACACGACCTAGAAACCGTCGGGTATAGGCCATCCGGTCACACACGCGGGGCAAAATGAGCTCGTGGGCGATCGGGCGAGGCATCGGAGACAATTATACATGCCCAATAGTTTCCATTAATATGTACATCCCACACAGTGAATCTTAGAAAAATGTTTCCGTTCATATGTATATCACACACAATTTTTTATGTGGAACCATTTGTTCAAGGTGGCCTAACGCAAACACTACTCTGGCTGAAGTCGTGTGTGATTGTTAATTGATCTAACACACCTACTTTCTAGAAACCATGTGGGTTGTTTGAGTTCATCTACCATGGTGTTATCAGAGAAACTGTGTGCAATAGAAAACCCAAATAAGCAGGCTAATTTCCCTATTATTGATAATCCATGTAGTAATCAATTTTTGCATTTCTTATCAAACACACCAAATATTTCATATCCATATTACAGAAACCATGATTCATAATCGAATTACATTAGATAGCTTCAGCACTTAGTTACACCAGATAGGCATATAGCTAGCTACGCCATTACACAACAGCACCAAGTTTCACATGCAACATCAAAAACTTTTGGAAAGTACATCATACACGGTAAATAGACAGACAAATCTCATCTGGGAAACTGCAGAAGTGGAACGTGAATATTGAGCCTTCAGTGATGTTGAATGTCTTTGCAAGTTTAGGCTAGTGGCTATGGATAATTGCCCGCCCAACCTTCATCCTCTTGAGGAAGACTTATTAATTGTACCATGGGTGTTGAATGAATACCTTCCTTGCCTCTTGACCATGCAGGTGTTTTGAGTGGTAATCACTGGTCAAATACTTTGGAAAGTACTGAAAACAAAGATATGCATAAATAGTTGTTATAAATTTTGAAATGGCACAAGGCAAAAAACACAAGGTAAAAGAGTTAGTACCATCCTATAGTTGACTGAGGTATTCTTCATAGTGCAAACAAAGATCTTGCTGTTATTTATCACAAGTTTCTTTATCCTAACAATCTTTTGAGTTTCTTGACTTGACTGATATTCATGGACATCTCATTTCCCCATATGCAAAATGGGTCAAACAGTGGGTCTAAGCCTCTGACAGCAACACCTACATGTGCAAGACCAAATTGTAAAAAACCTAAATATTAGAATGATTCCTACAACTGCTCAATAATGTGCTATTAGCGAAAGGAACATGCATGAGCAAACCTCGATGGTAAACCTTAGTGCCTCCCATTGTTTCCCTACAACACATATAAGGAAGATTTGATCAGGTTAACTGTGAGTTGGCATATGATCAATAGAATATGTTAATGAAAAATGAAAAAATTGCAGATCCAACAGATTAAGTTGAGACGCATGGAAAAGCCAGTTAACCTAGCCAAGCGTGCTACACCACTTGGAAATAGAGCAATTATATATGTTTCTCGTGTATTGAGTACAACCTAATTCGATTTATTTCTCATGTGCATAACAATACAAAATTTTACCCACAACAAAATGAACATCAAATTGTAGAATTGAACCAAACAGTTAATTGGACAACAGAACAAATAAACCAAAATAGTTAACTGCGCATGCCATTGCAAAATAGAACATATAGTAGGAGATAAGACAGTTAATGAACGCTTGAGAACTACTAGGAAATGTAGCAATTGTTGGACCAAACTATTAACTGAACATTACATTTTAGAATATCATATTGAATATTAACATCATAGAGGACAAATCACTAGAAGGCACTGATGGTGGCCTTGAGAAAACACCACAAACTATATTTTAAATTAGACAACCGCGTGGCGACGTCGATAGTGGCCTCGAAGACGAGGTGCTCCTCCAAGATCTGGCGGTTGGCACACATGGCAGCCATCGCGACCTAATCCATGCGTGCTGCTGCGATTTGCTTCTCCGTTGCCAGATGCTCCTTAGCTACTAGATATACGGCGTGCAAAATGGCTGTGGGTGGCACTTAATTTGAGGACGGGGTAGTGATTTGGGCCGAAGTTGTTGTGTCATCAGTCGGGCCATGTGGGATGGAGAAGGAGAAGGATTATGGGGGTGGGGTGTGGATTACCTGACCATATCGATGAGGTCGCGCAGCAAGAAGAAGGGTCAACGACGAGGAGGCGGTGCTGCAAGAAGAAGGTCGCTGGTGAGGAGGAGGTGCCGCTAGTAAGCAGCGATGTAGGTTTGAACTTGGAAAGGAAGGAGGAATAGTGTAAATGTGGCTTTTGGTCAGGGGGTGGGGGCAGGGAGCTAGCAGATTTTTTTTGCTCGGTGTCGGGAAAAACTGGCGGGCAAGCATGGTTCAAGCGCGGGTGGTGGACTGTAGACAATGAAGCTTCCTGCATATACCAGACAAGAGGGTGCGCCAAGATATTTTATATCACATCCCACATGATTCTTGCTAGTAAACTGTTTATGGTGTACCTGATTTTTTTCATTCTGATTTGAAAGAAAAAATGGTGTTACGGAGGGAGAGGACGATGTTTGAATTGCTAGAGCATTATTCTACAGTGAACATGCAACTATATGAGTGTCGTGTTAAAATTTGGAATTATTCCGGGTTCATTTGGCCTTTTTATACATTAACCGAGTTTCTAGGCATTTAATGTGCATAATTCGAATTTGAATTACAAGAACATGCTCTAGTGCAATAAAGTTTATTGAAAAATTGCATGTGTGTCTTTGGCTGAATTTATAGGTCCCATGCAAGAAAGAGATTCAAACATCTGGGCATTGTGGCTCGGACGAACACATTGAGAAGCTTGGTTTTTAAATTCCTGTAAATCCAAAACTCACCGGAAAATCATGACACTTGGCATGGTGCCATGACATGGCACCAACATGCTGTGGTAATATTTTGGCTATATTGGGACAAGTTTTGTATAAGCTTGTTGCAAACCGGAGCTTCTCTCAAGAACGCTCGTGGTTCCGAGAGGGAACGTGTCACCTTTGTGTGTGAAACGACATACGCTGCCATCCCCCCTTGATATTTTTACAAAGGCAACCTAGAATTATATTAGTGTCGTATTAAAATTTGACATTATTCTTGGTTCGTTTGGCCTTTTTATACAGTAATTGAGTTTCTGGGCATTTAATGTGCATAATTCAAATTTGAACTACCAACACATGCTCCAATGCACCAAACTTGGTTGAAAATTCACATGTGTGTCTTTAGGTGAATTTATAGGTCCCATACAAGAAATGGAAATTAAATTCAAACATCCTGGCATCATGGCTCGGCCAGAAACAATGAGAAGCTTGGTTTTTGAATTCCTGTAAATCCAAAACTTGGCATGGTGTCATGACATCGCACCAACATGTTGTGATAAAAAAATTGGCGGAACTGAGACAAGTTTTGGTACAAACCTCTTGCAAATCGGAGCTTCTCTCAAGAAGGGTCGTGGTTCCAAGAGGGAACGTGTCAGCTTTGTGTGCGAAACGACATACGCTGCCTTCCCCCTTGATTTTTTTGCAGAGGCAACATAGAACTATATGAGTGTCGTGTTAAAATTTGGAATTATTCCGAGTTCGTTTGGCCTTTTTATACATTAATTGAGTTTCTGGGCATTCAATGAGCATAATTCATATTTGAACTACAAGCACATGCTCGAGTGCACCAAAGTTGGTTGAAAAATCAAATGTGTGTCCTTGGGTGAATTTCTAGGTCCCAAGCAAGAAATGGAAATGAAATTCAAACATCTGGGCGTCGTGGCTTGGCCGAAAATATTGAGAAAATTGGTTTTCAAATTCCTGTAAATCCAAAACTCGCCTGTAAATCATGAAACTTGGCATGGTGTCATGACATGGAACCAACATGCTGTGGTATTTTTTTTGGCCGATTTGAGAAGGCGCACACATTAACAACCAACAATGTCAATATGGAACAAGAGATGTCATGTTACAATAAAAAAACAAGTATTATTGAAACTATGGGCGTTGTACTAACCATTTACGTGCCGCCACGCTTCCCCTTTTTATTGGCTATGAGGCATTGTGCGAGGCTATTTTAAATACGGGAGGCGTGCAAACAGACCGCTACGCATGCTTATCGGGTGGCGAGCCCTTTAACCTCCATCCACCGCGCACCTCTCTCCCAACTTCTCCATTAATAGCACCCGAGCCGCTGATTAATTTATAGGCGCCTAATGGTGTGGCTATGTCTCACTTGACAAAGGTTTAAGAGAAAAAGGAAATATGACAAGAAATATTTGCACAGATCTTGACATAAGAACTGATGGACATATATAACTTCGACAGACACTTAGCAACACTGATATAAATATAATGACGATGGCAATGGATAATAATTATGTAATTGTGTTACATATTTAGAAATAAAAATAAAAATTCCACATGCGGCAACGCCTGAAAGACACAATGGCAAAAGAATAAGGAAGACACCCCCGCCAAAAAAGTAAGAATAAGGAAGACACATACTCATTCTCACAGCGAGCGGCGATGATATCTTTCATGCCCTCAACACGTTGCTGGGCAGTAGCCATGGATTACTCCACCAGCATTTGGTGCTCGATGTGGAGCATGGCATTCTCGTTCGTACATTTCTTGACGATGACGCTCGTCTTATTCAACAAGGCAATGGTCTCCTCCTCCTGCTCCACCCTTCCTGCGATCTTTGCCCTTAGCAGGTCGCACTCAATGCGGAGCATGGAATTCTCACCCCTAAGTCGTCTGATGATGTTGGTAGCATTTTCAAACAAGGCATTCAACTTGTCCTGCAGCCTCGCTCGGCCGGAGATCCAATTCAACAGGTTATCGAGCATCGCATACATGCGCCTGTGAGAGACCTCGCCTGTCCGCGAGTAATCTTCCTAGTCCACCGCAGTGTGGGAGGACCTCTCTATAGTAGCTGTGGTGCGGGGGGGGCATATCTCTTGCTTCCGCGACATGGGCAGACCAACCCGCTGCTTTGATGGCACGGTGGGACCTCTGTGCTGCTACGACAACGAGCCAGGACATGTCGACGCCTTTCGCCGCGAGGCGGAACATCTCTCTTCTTCCGCTTCCATGCTCGCCTCTCTCCCTGGTAATTTCTCTGCCCAGAACTCACACGGGCCACGGAAGAGGAAAGGAAGGATGAAGAAAGACTTGTCCGTCTGGTGAAGAGGAGGGCGAGGAGGAATGTGCAGTCATACTGGAGTAGGTAGTATTTATAACCCAGTAATATATTGCTAAGTGGGAAACCGTTTAGGTTTTGAGTGGTTTGAACAGGTTTTGATCAGGGTGAACATTAATTGGGAATGTGAAGGGAAGCAAGTTCAAAATTTATTGACGGTTCATATTTCAAAGTGCGGTACGATTCTCAGAAGGCGTAAAGTGGTTACGCGTTCTGAGATGCGTACGTAGCGTTTGCACCACACGATGCACCGCAATCAGTGATGTCAGCACATAACTTGTTCCATCAACTATGTGCGCTCGTTATTATCATCGCACACGCTTCTTTTAATTAGAATTTGTGCCCATATAGCGCACACACCTTGATCGGTATGACCATTTATGTTAGGCGTGGATAATCGCAAACAGTTTATCGGTGTCAAGTGTATGACGTATATCGCACACAGCTTGACCCGGCTAATGGTTTCTATTTTTGTGCTCATCGCAAACAGTTGATCTGAGTGAACTGTATGCCACTCATCGCACACACAACTACAATCTGAATTGTGTTTGATGTATCTGTCATCGCAAATGTTTTGTATCTTTTTTGGCGATTTTGTTACATCATCATTTGTGTTTCATGCATCGCACAAAGTATCGTCGAAGGGTCTCTAATTGGACTATCGCGTTTGGACCATCCTGCAGTAGTGTCATAAACCATTAAGAATCAATACCATCTCCAATCACATTCTCACAAGCCTTCGAAAGCTTCTCCAATTCCCTGATCTTTTCCTTCATCTCCTCTGGGATAGGTGGCTCCATTCCCCACTTAGCTTGAGGGGGGCCCAGAGGAAATAACAGAATAGATCAACACATATTTAATTGGTAGGGATTATGAGGATACTCATATGGAGTGGTGTCGTCATCCCCTCCTTTCCATTGTTCCTCCTCCATGATCTACACTACCTCGACCGTTGCATCAAGGTCTTTCTTCTCTAGACGCAGTTCTTCCTTGAGGCATAACTTCCTCAAGTCTTACCATCCCGAGGGCACACCATCATAGTTGGGGAAGGGGATGATGCAAGCACAGGTGGATGAGTTCTTGTTGTTCTTGGCGGCGACCTTGATTCTTTTCTGCAACTACAAAGATTTTTGGTGGAGATGGCAAGTAAAGGAGATGTGAGATTAGATGGTTTAGTGCTTAATGACGTTCCCCTTCCCTTCTTATAAAGGTTAAGTTTGCAGGTAATCAAGAGAACAAAGATATAGAGTCAGTTGGAAAGAAATCAAAACAAAATCATGAAGGAATCGCGACAGTGGACCAAAGGATGGCCTTCCATACGAGCGCTGCTGCTCGTGTGGCTGGTTGTTTGGCCTGTCGCTGAGACCTTTTTCCTGTTGTGGCAGCGATCCATGCGTCACTCAAATGGGCGTGCACGATCATCTGAATAGCTGCCTTTTGTTCTATTGACCAACACTTTGTGGGGGAGAACCCAAACGATCACTCAAATGGGCATAGGTACCCATATGAAACTTCGTCCTTCTCCATGTACTCTTTATCTTCTTCACCTGGCATTCAAGCGACCGCTAAAACAAGGGCGCCCGGTCATTTAATACACCATATTTCTACCTGTTGGCCACTTCGTTAATTTCTTCCTTCAAAAATTTTCATCTTTCTGAATGGTTAGTGACAAAGTATCCAACTGTAGACAAAAATTCCAACAATTCAAGCATAAGATCAACAAGTTTAACTTAACTAGCCTAACTTGTACTTTTACATTAACATCTACATTACAATGCTACTTTCTTCGTACCTTTTGATTCCTCGAGAGGGTTTCGGCCTCCTAAATTGTAAGAAATCTTACCTCTTCTACTTCCCGTTCTTCCTTTTGCCCATCTCCAAGGTATGGCTTTAGTCGTTGCCCATTCACGATCCATGGTCCATCTTTTCCTCCTTTTAACCGAATAGCTCTGGAGTTATAAAATTCTTCTATCTCATATGGCCCTTCCTAGCGGGACCTGAGTTTCCATGGAAACAACTTGAGATGATAATTAAGCAAGAGGACCTTCTCCCTCTCGGTAAAGGTTCATTTTAGTATCTTATGGTCATGTGACATCTTAACCTTTTCTTTAAACAACCTAGCACTCGTGTAATCACTATTACGGCTCTCCCTAATCATGCATATCTAGCATTTTTTTCTCCCCAACTTTCTTAAGATTAAAATTAATATTCTTTATTGACTAATAATCCTTATGCTCTAGTTCTAAAGGTAAATGACACCCCTTACCGTATACCCTCTTGTATGGTGACATACCCATGGGGTTCTTGTAAGTTGTACAATAGGCCCATAATGTTTCATTTAGCTTTTCCGCCCAGTTCTTTCTGGACTTATGCACTGTCTTCTGCAATATTGTATTTATCTCTCGGTTCGAGTGTTCCACTTGACCACTGGTCTGAGGATGGTACGGGGAAGCTATTCGGTGTGTTACTCCATACTTACGAAGTACTCTGCCAAAAAATTCCCTGTATAAAATGTGATTCGCCATTAGTGATATGAAATTTAGGAACTGTGAACCTAGGTAATATAATGTCCTTTATCATCTTCAGTGAAGTAGTTGTTGCTATGGCTTCAACCCACTTGATAACATAATCTATGGCCACAAGAATATGTGTATACCCATCCGAAACAGGGAATCCCAAATAGTCCACTCCCCAAACGTCAAAAGGTTCACAGACTAGACTATAACTCATGGACATTTCCTATCTTCTACCTATAATACATGTGTGTTTACACGCATCACCATTTTTAACAAACCTCTGTGCAAATCTGAAGAGAGTAGTCCAGTAGAATCCCGATTGAAGCACCTTGGTGGCCGGTTTTGTCACCTGCATGATGTCCTGCATAACGGTTGCTATGACAGCTTTCAAGTATATACTCATCTTGTGCTCTAGGACACAACGCATAATCATCTCATTCGGTCCATGCCGATAAAGAAAAGGATCATCCTACAAATAAAACTTTAGGTCACTGAAGAACTTTTTCCTCTGATGATATCTAGCGGCATGTACTTTCCTACAAGAAAGTTAGCATAATCTAGAAACCAGGGCTCTATCTTCTTAATCATAGCTGAACTCTCACCTGGAAATGATTCATTTAAGTGGACCAGATTGTACGGTATTATTTCCATGCATGATAGATGGTCTGCTACCGGGTTGTCCTCTCCTTGGCGGTCTACTCTATAGAAAAATCTTGAAGTAGTAATATCCATCGAATTAATCGAGGCTTAGCATCCTTCTTTTCAAGATAACATAAGGCACAATGATCCATTTGAATGATCACTTTTTAATTAATAATATAAGGTCATAATTTATCACAAGCAAAGACAATTGCAAGTAATTTTTTTTGTGGTAGCTAAATGTATTCGATCTTCATCCAAGCTCCTGCTAGCATAGAGGACAACATTAAGTTTGTTATCACCTCGCTCTACCAAGACAGCTCAGACGACATCATTCCTAGCATCACACATAATCTCAAAGTGTTCAGCCCACTTTGGAGGTTGGATGATAGCGACTGTGATCAAAGCGTCTCTTAGTTTTTCATGGGCATGCACACAACTCCTGTCAAAAGAAAAGGGCACATTTTTGTAAAAGGTCAGTCAAAGGTTTTGATAGTTTGGAAAAATCCTTACTGAACCTTTTGTAAAAACTAGCATGTCCCATGAAAGTTTGCAAACCTTTAACATCCCAAGGATAAGGTTAATTTTCTGTTACCTCCGTCCTTTCTTGATCTTTCTCAATACTCCTCCCTGAAACTCTATGTCAAGCACTACCCCTTCGGTGACCATAAAGTGGCTCTTTCCCAATTCTGTACGAAACCTATTTCTTCACATATTTGCAAAACCCTGGCGAGACTATAAAGACAATTATGAAAGGAGGTACCTTGGACAATTTTTTTTCCATCAACACCTCAACAATTTTCTCCACAAAACCAGGGAAAATTCTAGAAAGACATTTCTAAAAAGAGGTTGGTCCATTACATAGACCAAAGGCATTCTATGATATGCATATGTACCCTACATGTAGGTGAAAGTTGATTTTTCTTAGTCTTCGAGCCGGATCGGTATCTGTGAAAATCTGGAATATCCATCGAGATAGCAAAAACAAGAGTTATTAGCTAACCTTTCCAGTATCTCGTTTATGAATGATAATGTGTAATGATCTTTCTGTGTCTAGTTATTTAATTACCGAAAATCAATAGACATTCTATATCCAACAATAGCCCTAGTAGGGATTAGGTTATTATTCTCATTAGTTACTAAGGAGTCTCGTCCTTTCTTCAGAATGCAGTGAACTATACTTACCCACTTACTACTAGAAATGGGATAAATTACCCCTACATCAAGAAGACGTATTACCTTGTTTCTTACCACATTCTTGGAGGCGAGGTGTAGCCTTTGTTTGACTTTTAGTTACGGGTTTAACTCCTTCTTCAATGGGACTAGCATGAGAATAAATGGATGGTGTATTCTCTTCACATATTTTATTGAGTAGCCTAAAGCTTTACAATGTTTTCTTAACACCATCGACACTTTCTCTTTTTCTTTTCCTGAAAGGTAGCATTAATAATTATGGGAAACCTTTCTATTTCATCCATAAATTCATACTTTAGCCCTTAGGGTAATGGTTTTAGAGTAGAGGAGGTATCTCCGTCTCCCTTCCTTTCAAGTACCTCATATACCTTGTTTAGAGGAGGGCATACTATTGGAGTATCATCCATTATCATTTCAATTCCTCTCCTTCCTCATCTTGAAATAAGGATTCAGGTCTAACTATGACCAGTTCAACTTCGTCTTCTAGAGTCTGAAAATGAATCTTAGCTAACTAATTTAATTTCTGCTCCTCATCATCTTGAGCTTATTCTTGAAATGGTTTGCTTAAGGCTAAAGAGAATGCTAATTTAATAATTTCATCACCCCATTACATGGAGATAGTTTTCTTTTTGAGATATTATCCTCCAATATTCAGAAAAACGGTTCCAACAACAATAGGATAATATTTATCCTCAGAGATCATTAGTACACAAATGTCAACCTGATAAATGAGTGAACATATTATAATATTGACATCTTTAATGATGCCACAACACTTTCTAGCAGTCTTATCTGCAAGCTTTATAATGATATCAGTAGGTGATATGTCTCCAACATATCTATAAATTTTGATTGTTTGATGCTATTATTTGTATCTATCTATTACTAAAAATCAGAAATACCTTGCGGCAATTTATTTACTTTCTTTTT
This sequence comes from Secale cereale, assembly GCA_902687465.1. NCBI lineage: Eukaryota > Viridiplantae > Streptophyta > Magnoliopsida > Poales > Poaceae > Secale > Secale cereale. The sequence goes on along the minus strand of LR738710.1, from coordinate 437,269,033 downwards.
ACTTTTATTTTTACCTATCTATCACTATCAGAATTAATCCTTGCAAGTAACGAGTTCAAGGGGGGTGACAATCATCTTCCCGTGTTAGGTGCAAGTGATTGCATTTGTGTGTGTAGGTGCTGACGATGCGAGTTTATGTGATTCTTCTATTGATTCAATAAACCTTAGTTCTCATCGAGGGAAACTCTTATCTCTAATGTACTACTTCTCCCTTCCTATTCCAGGAAAATCCCAACACAGCTCACAAGTTGTCGGTGTACTAAGGTAGGGGTACCTCAGTACCCCAAGTTGTGCACGGGCGGTAGCAGCTTCCCGCGGCAGGGCCTAACACGTGCTTGCCGGAGACCTTCCTGCTCCATATAAAACCATTCAAAAACAAAGTATACAAGACAGAAGATCAAGACCCCGGCAAGTGGAGCTTGCCGGGAAGGCCGCCCCAGGCTCAAGATTACCTCACTAGCACAAAACCCTGGCAAGAGGAGCTTGCCAGGAAGGCCAGAAGATTACATTACAGAAGACATGCCTCGGCGCAACGTGCGCCCCGGCAGGGCCCGGAGAGCGACAAGCTTCAGAGCCCGACAAGCTCCCGGGCCCGGCAAGGTCAAGACCCCGGCAAGGTGCTTGCCGGGAGGGTTGCGCTGTGTGCCCGCGCTCCAGCTCACCGAACCACCCGTCGCCCTGGGGCCACTCCAGGGACGCGTGGCGGATGGCTGTGCAGCCTGGGGGACACGGTGGCACTCCACGGTGATAAAGCTATCGCCGTGGCGAACGGAGACGCAAGGGCGGGCGCTTTTGGGGTCGACGGCGACGGGCATTAAATGCTCTTGTCCCCCACTGTCAAAGTAGGTAGCGACCACTGTTCACGCACTGTAGCTCCACTATTCCCGCACTGTTACAACTACCACCACTTTTACGTTTTTACCCTTTCTCTTACGTTGACACCTGTCGGTGACCCCTTGCACTATAAAAGGAGGCCCATGCACAACGTAGAAAGGGTTCAGAACCTAGATCGCTCATTCGCTCGGTGTAGCTAGTTCTTCAAGCTACCGAGCTCCCCAACTCAATACAATCAAGCAGGAGTAGGGTTTTACGCGTCCATCGCGGCCCGAACCTGGGTAAACTGCCCGCGTGCTCTCCACGATCTGCTCTTTGTGCTCCCTCCGCTCCCTTACCGCACGAACAAGGGGCTCCGGTCCCATAGGTGCTCGTGGTGGACAGTTTCCCCCGACATCTTTGGCACGCCAGGTAGGGGGCGTCGAGGTTGTGCGAACCCGATCCGGCGTTCACGCGGGCGCATTCTTCATCAATCTCTCCAGTTTCATCAGCAACCTCATCAGCAACTGCGCCATGGCCCCGAAGAAGAAGGCTTCGGAGGTCGCAGGCCCGTCTGCGTCTCATCCGCCGCCACCGGAGCCGACGGTGGGCGGGGGAGACGCCGTCGGAAGGGTGGTCGCCGGCGAGGACACGCGTGGCGCCACCAAATCCAAGGACAAGACGGACGACCGAGCCTCGGTCTCCGTGGACGCGCCACGTCCATCTCAGCAAACGACAACCCAGCAGCGCCATACCACAGGAGGTGGCATCCGCTTGCTGGGCCAAGGGCAAACCGGAGGCTCGCGGGACGCTCCGGGCCATCGTCCTGGCACGAGCAAGGCGCGGTCACCAGGGCGGGACCCTGCTCCTTCTAACGCAGTTAGGAGTCCGAGCATATCTCGCTCCTCGCACCGCTCGCCCCCGCTCCCCTCCACTCCAGCAGAAGCGCTCGCAAGGGCGCAACTGCTCCTCGATTTCCCTCCAGCGGCAGACAAGGCCGAAGACTGGAGGGCAACCATCCAGAGCCTGATCGCCTTCGCCAACAACGACTCTCCACAGCAGCCGGCGACCTCGCGGCCGCGGCAAGTCGAGAAGACGAAGGCCGATGGCGACAAGACCGCCGAGGGTGCAACCACCGTGCACTCCCCGCCGCGGAAGCAAAAGACGCCGCCCCGCCGGATCAACGTCGACGACGACTCCACGACGTCGTCGGATCCGCGGGCTCGTCGGGACCAGCGCCAGGTCCTTGACGACCGGCGACAAGAAGACGCTCGAACGACGATCGAGCGCCGCCGAGAAGCTCGGCGACAATCGGACCAGAGAGCTGGGACCGCTGTTGACGCACCCGCGCTCGGTGAACCAGGTGACTTGCCGTACGCGGCAGGTTGCCCTGCGTTTACCCGCGAGCTGCGGCGCGTCCAGTGGCCCAGCATGAAGAACTTCAAGCCCGACGTATCGGAGAAGTACGACGGCAAGACGCACCCCTCGGAATTCCTCAGCATTTACACCATCGCGGTGCAGGCTGCCGGGGGGCGCGACGAGAAGATTTTGGCGAACTACTTCCCGCTCGTGCTTAAGCCGAACGTTCGTTCGTGGCTTATGCACTTGCCGGAAGGCTCCATTTCTTCTTGGGCAGATCTTTGCCACCAGTTTGTTGGCGTCTTCATGGGCGGCCACAAACCCCACGGCCAGGAGAGCGATCTCCACATTCTGGCCCAGAAGGAAGGAGAACCCCTGCGCAAGTACATCCAACGCTTCAGCCGTGTGCAGCACAACATCCCCGACGTACACCCTGCCGCGGTTATCAGCGCGTTCCACCAGAACGTGCGTAACCGCCGCATGCGTGAGGAAATGGCCATGACCAAGATACGGGATGTCAGCGAGCTCTATGCTCTAGCTGATAAGTGCGCACGCGCCGAAGAGGGGAGGAGACTCCCCGGGGAGGATACCGGCGCGGGGGGAAGCGACAGCGACGACGCCGCACCGGCAAAGAAGAGCCGGCGGCGGAACAATAGAAGGAAGAACAAGAAGGAGGTGCTTGCCGTCGAGAAGTCCGGCAAGGAGGCTCCCGCCAAGCAAACACAGGCTGGCGGCTCCGGCAAGGAGCCTGCCCCTGTAGCGGCAGCCGACAAGCAGGACGGCTCCGACAAGCAGTACTGCAAGATCCACCGCACCAAGGGCCACGACCTCTCCAACTGCAAACGCGTCGAGTACCTCGTCGAGCAGCAGAAGGCTGAGTACGAGAGGCGCGACAAGGAGAAGGCCCAAGGTGGCGGAGGAGAACCAAGCAAGAAGCGGCCATTCAATGGCCGGGGAGGACGCCGCGGCAAGGCTAAGCAGCGGCAAGGTGACCGACCTGCCCGGGGCCGCGACAAGGACGAAGAAGACGACGACGACGACATGGAGGATGAAGATAACAGCGAGCAGGAGTTCCAGAAGGCCACAGAGGTCCTGTGCGTCGACGGTGGCGCCTCTCTGCACACCTCCCACCGCCAACTCAAGCAGTGGGTGCGCGAGGTGAATGCAGCAGAGCCGCCCGTGGAGTCGCGCAGGCTCCTCAAATGGTCCAGCACGCCCATCATTTTTGATCTTGAGGATCACCCTGACCGCACTACTGCGGCCGGGTGTTTGCCGATGCTGGTCTCACCCACCATCCGCAACCTCAAGGTCACTAAAATGTTGGTTGACGGCGGGGCCGGGCTGAACTTGATCTCCTCTGCTGTGATCAAGAAACTCCAAATCCCAGACGGCGAGCTCGAAGAGACCAGTTCTTTCCAAGGAATCAACCCGGGGAGGAGCAAGCCCAAGGGGAAGATAACTCTGCCGGTGACCTTTGGCGGGGAGCTCAACTTCAGAACTGAGCGCATCACATTCGACGTCGCCGATATCCCGTTGCCATACAATGGGATACTCGGCCGTCCCGCCCTCGCCAAGTTCATGGCAGCTTCCCACCACGCCTACAACGTACTCAAGATGCCGGGGCCGATAAGCGTCATCACTGTCCATGGCGACAAGAAGGATGCGCTTGTCTGCGCCGACAAGATCTACCGGGATGCAGCAGCTGCGGTAGAGAAGGACACACTTGCCGCTGAAGCTCCCGGGGGGAAGAAGACCAAGACCAAGTCCGGCAAGTGCTCTGGGACCCACTCCGGCAACCGCACCTCTTCGGAGTGCTGCGCTGCCGTCGAGGACGTTCCATCGAGCTCCACCGGCAAGTGTAAGAAGGGGATGGCCGCTCCACCGTCAACCAAGAAGGTGTCCGCCAAGGAGGACGGCACTGGTGGTACCTTCACCATCAGTGCCACACTTGACAGCAAATAGGAAAGCGCGCTCGTTGCCTTCCTGCGGGCGAATGTCGATGTGTTTGCCTGGCAACCATCTGACATCCCCGGTGTTCCCAGGAAGGTAATTGAGCACAAGCTTGCTGTTTGTCCTCATGCGCGGCCCGTCAAGCAGAAGGTGAGGAAGCAAGCCGTGGAGCGCCAAGAATTCATTGCCGAAGAAATCAAGAAGCTAGAGGCAGCAGGCCTAGTTAGAGGCGTGATCCATCCGACGTGGTTGGCAAACCCAGTCGTCGTGCGCAAGGCCAATGGGAAGTGGAGACTATGTATAGACTTCACCGATGTGAATAAAGCATGTCCCAAGGATCCATTTCCCTTGCCGCGCATTGACCAGATCGTTGACTCCACTGCCGGATGTAAGCTACTCTCTTTTCTTGATGCATATTCAGGCTACCACCAGATCTTTATGGCCAAAGAAGATGAAGAGAAGACTGCATTTATCACTCCATGTGGCACTTATTGCTTCATACGCATGCCATTTGGACTGAAGAATGCAGGATCAACATTTGCAAGGGTAGTGCACACTGCTTTCGAGCCACAGATCCACAGAAATGTAGAGGCTTACATGGATGACATCGTGGTGAAGAGCAAGAGCAAGGATACCCTGGTCCAAGATTTGGAAGAGACATTTCAGAACCTACGCAGGATACAGCTCAAGTTGAACCCCGAGAAGTGCGTCTTTGGAGTCCCCTCCGGCAAGCTCCTCGGGTTCTTTGTGTCACAGAGGGGGATTGAAGCTAACCCCGACAAGATTAAAGCCATTGAGCAGATCGAGGCCCCGAAGCGCGTCAAGGATGTCAGAAGGCTTGCAGGTTGTGTGGCTGCCCTCAGTAGGTTCATTTCGAAGTCTGCAGAACGCGCCCTACCTTTCTTCAAAATATTGAAGAAGGCAGGTCCCATGAAGTGGACTCCGGAAGCGGAGGCAGCGCTGCAGGACTTGAAACGGTACCTGTCCTCCACTCCAATACTTGTCGCACCTAGACCACAGGAAAAGTTGCTGCTATACCTAGCGGCAACCAACCAGGTGGTTAGTGCTGCGTTAGTAGCGGAGAGGGAGGCCGACGAGGAGTCCGCACCACCGGCAAGCGAATCCAGCGACACGCAGGGGGCTGCTCCGACAAGCTCTGGCCCCGACAAGGCCGACTCTGCGCAGGAACAGGAAGAAGTGCGGAAGAAGATGGTGCAGCGCCCAGTGTATTTTGTAAGTTCCCTCTTGCAGGGGGCTAGATCAAGATACTCTGGGGTGCAGAAGTTGCTTTTCGGCCTCCTCATGGCCTCGAGAAAGCTGCGCCATTACTTCCAGGCACATGAGATAACAGTGGTCACTCGCTTTCCGCTGAAGAGGATATTGCACAATCCAGAAGCAACAGGCAGGATCGTTGAGTGGGCACTGGAGCTGTCGAGCTTTGGACTCAAGTTTGAAAGTACCTCAACCATACAGAGCCGAGCTTTGGCAGAATTCATAGCTGAGTGGACCCCAACGCCCGATGAAGAAGTCCAAGAAACAAGTGCACCCGTACAAGAAGCAACAAGTGAATGGGTAATGTACTTTGATGGTGCCTTCTCGTTGCAAGGCGCCGGTGCCGGCGTGGTACTCATCGCGCCCACCGGAGAGCACCTCAAGTATGTTATCCAGATGCACTTTCCTAGGGAGCAAGCGACAAACAACACTACTGAATATGAAGGTTTGCTCGCCGGCCTCAGGATTGCGGCCGAACTTGGGATCAGAAAGCTGATTGTGCGGGGAGATTCTCAGTTGGTGGTCCGACAAGTTAACAAGAGTTACCAGAGCCCTTTGATGGAAGCTTATGTAGATGAAGTGAGGAAGCTTGAAGAGCACTTTGAAGGTCTGCAAATGGAGCACGTCCCGAGAGCTCACAATGACATTGCAGATGGCCTTTCAAAGTGTGCTTCGATGAAGTTACCTGTGGAACCGGGGACCTTCTTGCTCAAGCTGACTCAACCATCCATTATACCATCAATTGGGCAGTCCAAGAAGAGAAAGTTGGTCTCCGGCGACTACTTGCCGGCGGATCTTCCTGAAACCGCCGCCAAGGTCCCCAAGATCAACGATCAGAACGCTGAGGAACAGTCTGCTCCTGCAGATCCGAGGATCTGTGCAGTTGAAGCAAGTGTTCCCGACAAGCCTCGCCCCGGCGAGCTTGCCGGGGGACCATCAGCTCCGGCGGAACCAGAGGTTCTTGCCGTAGAAGGTGAGGTCCCCGCAGCGGCCCTCATGCCTTTAGTCCTTGCCGTTGAGCCTCGGGCTCTGGCATGGGCGCAGCAGATCGTCCGTTTTCTGCAAACTGGAGAACTTCCCGACGACCCAGAAGAAATAGAGAAGATAACCAGGCAGTCAAGTATGTACCAGTTTGTGGATAACGAGCTGTACAGAAGAAGACTCAATGGTGTCAGGTTGAAGTGCATCTCCAGGGAAGATGGACAGAAGCTGTTGGCAGAAATACACGGAGGCATATGCGGCCACCACATTGGCGCAAGGGCGCTTGCCGGGAAAGCTTTCCGGCAAGGGTTCTTCTGGCAAGAAGCCCTCCAAGATGCAACTGCACTAGTAACCAAGTGTGAAGCGTGCCAGTTCCATGCAAAGCAGATTCATCAGCCAGCTCAAGCTCTCCAAACGATCCCTTTGTCCTGGCCCTTCTCGGTCTGGGGGCTCGATATCCTCGGCCCCTTCCCTCGCGCTGTCAGGGGCTTTGAGTACTTGTACGTCGCGATCGACAAGTTCACAAAGTGGCCAGAAGTGGAACCAGTGAGAAAGGTGACAGCACAGTCAGCGGTCAGGTTCTTCAGGTCGATTGTTTGCCGTTTCGGAATCCCTAACAGGATCATCACCGACAACGGTACGCAATTTACTAGTCGCACCTTCATGCAATACGTCCAAGACCTTGGCGCCAAGGTTTGTTTCGCTTCTGTTGCTCACCCGAGGAGCAACGGTCAAGCGGAGAGGGCAAATGCTGAAGTGTTGCGCGGGCTCAAGACAAGGACCTTTGATAGGCTGCGCAAGTGCGGAAGAAACTGGATAGAGGAGCTACCGGCGGCTCTTTGGTCAATCAGAACGACACCAAGTCGAGCCACCGGACAGACACCCTTTGCTCTAGTCTATGGAGCAGAGGCAGTTCTCCCCACGGAACTCGTATACGGATCTCCTCGGGTGCTCGCTTATGATGAGCTCGAGCAAGAGCAACTGCGACAAGATGATGCATTGCTCCTCGAGGAGGAACGTCTCCAGGCTGCTGTACGAGCTGCTCGATACCAGCAAGCCTTGCGTCGCTACCATAGCCGCAAGGTAAGGGCCAGGAGTCTCGAGGAAGGCGACCTTGTTCTTCGGCGTGTTCAGTCCGCCAAGAATTCCAACAAGTTGACGCCGAAGTGGGAAGGCCCTTATCGGGTGAGACAAGTCACAAGGCCCGGCGATGTCCGCCTTGAGACCGAAGAAGGCTTACCGGTGAGCAACTCCTGGAACATAGAGCATCTTCGCAAGTTTCACCCATAAGGCGCGGTTGCCGTGATCCGCTCCGGCAACCACCTTTCGTACAAGCTTTGCCGCTGTTGCATGTAACCCTTTGTACAAAGCCGGGCGTAGACCCCGTGCATCAGTAAAGTTTTGTGTTTTGCGCTATTTGCCTCTTCCATGCTTTTCTTCGCTATTTGCATGCATTATTTGGCATCTTGTGCAACATACACATCCGGTAAGTATTAGCACGCCGAAAGGCCATATACTTGTTTCCATCTTCTTTTTCCTTGCCTCTTAAGCAGAAGGAATGTTCCTCGCACACAAGTTTGCCGGGGGGGAAGGAGATGGAAGAGGAACCAAGTGCTGTTCAAGAAAGAGAAGTCTTACCGAGAAGCAAGATATGAAAGCTAAGTTATTAGAATTTGAGCAGTTCAAATTTTTAATTTTTAGTTGTCTTCCTTGAACAATCACACTTTGTATGGAAAACCTGTGCGTGGAGGAACCTACCTGTAGCTAGCCGCACCCTTATCTTGTTTTCGAGCACGCTCAACGACTCAAGTGAGCTGCGACAAGTGTCGCGCCCTTGGTTCGTTTTCGAGTTCACTCAACAAGCTGAGTGCGTTGCGACTAGCTGCGGCAAGGTTGCTCGCCGGTAAGACCTTGGCCAGCAGGCTGCTCAGAGTCCAGCACTCAGCGCCCGCGGCAAAGGGCCCTTGCCGGCAGGCTCCCTGGAAGCGTAGGGTAAAAGACATACAAAGTAAATGACCAAGACAAGGAAGATAACATTGCACTGATTGATCAAAATAAGATAAATATCTTACAAGGGATAACTTGTCGGAATGATTAATGAGTTCATAACACCCTATGCAGCAACAAAAAGAGATAAAGAAAAAGGAGGCCTAATCTACGCGGTCGCCCTCAATCCTGGAGATCTTGTTCACTTTGGCGATGATGTGGGCGACCTGCGCCTTCAGCGCCTCCGTGTTCGCGTCGGCCGGCAAGCTGTGGAGAACGTTGGTGAGGTTTATACCGGGATTGCGGTATACAATCTTCGTCAGGACGCGCTCCAAGGTCCCCGCGCAGAGCTGGCGCGACTCCTCGGCCAGTTGCGCGGGGAGCTTCTTCCGAAGATCTGCAAGAGCCGGCGCGATCCCTCTGAAGAAGAGACTGAGCTTGGCGCTGTGAGGGAGGTTTGGATCTGGAGAGTAGATGAGATGCTCAACCTTCAGCGCCAGCAGCTCTTGGTCGATGTTGGATGCAGAGGCCACCAAGTCGTCGGTCCACACCTCGACGGTCCGGCGGAAGTTCTCGGCCGCAGTGTTGGCGCTCTCCACCAAGCCTCGCTCCCTGTGGAGCTCTTCCTTCAGCTTGGTTTCCCGGTCCCGGACGGCGTCGAGCGAGTCCCTCAACGTGGAAACCTTCAGCTCCAGATCCTCAATTGAATCCTTGGCGGCCTTCAGCTCGTCGCCCTGCTTGGAGAGGCGCACCTGGAGTTCGGAGTTGGTGTGGGCGTCCTTCTCGCGCTCTGTGTTGAGCGCGGTGACCCTCTCCACGCTCGCCTTCAGTGACTCCTCCAGTTGCGCAACCTTGGCCGCGAGCTCCTCCTTGGCGGTCTCCGCGGCAGCCGCGGCGGCTTTCGCCTCCTTCAGCTCTCCGCCAAGGGCCTACTCCCGAGCGGCAAGGTCTTCCTCGTGGGAGTCGAGGTTGACCTTCCGTTGGGTGAGCTCTCCTTCTCGCCGGGACAGCTCCTCCCCGGCGAGTCGCTGCTGCTCTTCGGCTTCGACCTTCTCCAGGAGCCACTCCTGGTACTCCCTGGCGAGCCTCTCGCGCTCCTCCGCCACGTCGCGGAGGGCAGCCTGGTTGGCGGCGCGGAGCTCCGCCGCGCGCTTCTCCATATCGGCGGCGGCCTTGGCGGCAAGGGCCTCCCGAGACGCAAGCTTCGCCTGCCTGGCCCGGTAAAGGGCCAGGAGCTGATGAAGCAGTTTCTCCTCCTCGGGCCCGTCGCTTCCGCCGGGCGCCTCGACGATCTTCAGACCCGCGGAGGCGAGGGCCTCTCCATCAAAGGCCTCGCCCTCCGTGGGGGCTCGCGATGAAGAACCCCACGGCACCTGGATGTAAACGCCATTGGGGGCCTCAAGATAATAGGCAGACGACTCCTTCTCGGTGGAGGGGTCGGCGGCCGACGCAGCGCTCGACGCTCCTGCCGCCTCCGGGCCGGCAGTATGGCCGCCGTCCCCCTCCCCGGCCGCTGCGTCCGCAGCCGGAGCAGTCTCCTCCACGGCCGGCTCGGCGGCTCCCGCCGTGTCCTCAGCGACAGGGGCGTTGCCGCCGTCGCCCTGCGCGTCCTCCTCCACGACGATGGTTTCCGTCTCCATCTGTTCTGGGGGAGGAGGATCTAGAAGAAGAAGAAAAAGAAGAAGAAGTTCAAGCAAATATCCAAAAAGAAACGAATCCAAGAAGACAAAATTACAGGACTTACCTTGACGGACGTCATCGGCGGCGGGCTCCCTCGCCGGGGAGCTCTGCCTTGGCGGAGTGGCCGCCCTCGCCGGGCTACTCGCCCTTGGCGGGGTACTCGCCCTTGGCGGAGTACCCGCCCTTGGCGGAGTGCTCTCCCTTGTCGGAGAGTTCGCCCTTGGCGGGGACGGCGGGGCCTGCGGCTCCTCGGGAGCGACCTCCGGATGCTCCTGTGGTTGTGGCTCCACCTCTGCACAAGACAATCAAGACAAGACAAACACACCAAGATATTAGCACAAGACAAAATCCTCAAGCGCGCCCGACGAGCGGAAGTTTGGAACCCAGACTTACGCTGGGGGCTGCGCTGGGGGCTGCTCCTCGGAGCAGCGCTCGGGTCCGGCAGGCTCGCCTCCGGCACGTCCCCAGTCGCCGCGACGGGCGAGTCGTCCGCGACCTCGACGACGGGAACCTTGGCCTTCTTCGCCACTCGCTGGGCCAGGGTCCTGAAGTCAAAGCAGAAAGCAAGATCAGAATCAGCAAAAATCAAGACGAAGTTAAAGAAGATATAAAGCCTCGAGCTCTTACTCCTGTTCCTCGTCGTCGTCGTCGTCGCTCAGGGCGGAGAAGTCGAACGCCACCTGAGGCGCGTCCGCGCGAGGAGCAGGAGGCGAAGACTCCCTCGGGCGCTTGGCGGTCCCCGGGGCTGGGGGCTGCGAGGACCCGGCCCCCGTGGACGCCGAGGCCCGGGGAGCGGGCGGAACAGCCGCTCCGCCCTGTGAAGACCCTCCTCCGGTTGGCGCTGACGTGCGGGGCACCTCCGTCGTGGCCTGTGTGCGGGTCGCCCCCGCCGTGGTGGGCGCGCCGGGCGCCCCCGTCGCAGCTTGGCTCCCCCGGGTAGCTCGCGCCGCCCGGCGAGCTGGTTGTTGCCGGGGCGCCTGCGCCCTCGTCCCCGTCGTCGCCTTGCGGAGACGCTTCAGAGGAGATCGCCTAGGGCTTGCCCGAGGCGGGGAGGTCTCCGATGACGAGGAGAGGTCGTCGGCGTAGAGCCCCAGAGAGCCGTCGGAGTCCTCGTCGGCCCCGACGTCCTCCTCATCCTCCTCCTCCCCGGCAGGCTTGCTGGACCCAGCGCCTTGCCCTGCGGCCGTTCCCCCTCCGGCGCCTCCGCTCCCTGCGGCGCCTCTGTTTCCTCCGGCGGCGCTGCCTCTCGCCGCGGCCTCGGTCAGGATTCCGGGGATCCCGGAGTGCCTCAAAAAGGGGACCCCGGCAAGCTCGTCGGGAGGAAGCTGCAGTAGTCTTCGGATCTCCGCCTCCTCTGCTTGGCTGGACGCATCCGCAGCCTCTGCCTCGCCGGGCGTAAAGCCAAACTCTCCTGCCGCTGCGGCTGCAGCGGCCTCTTCAACCCGAGAAGCTATATAAGCTATCTCCTGGTCGGTGGTGTCCCGTGTGAGCCCCTTGATCTCGTCCTTGTTCTTCGCCACCTCCACCAAGTTGTCGAAGAAGCTCATGATGACGTCTGGCTTGGGCGGAATCCATGTGCGGTCGATGCCATGCGAGTCACACGCGGGCATCATGGCGCGAAGGGAATCCCGGGCCGTGCTGTTGCAGAGGGGCACCACTCCCCGGGGAGCTCTGAACCACTCTGGGTGGGCCGGGTCGTGCTTAAATAGTTCCCGGACCATCCCCTTCAGTTCTAGCGATGTGAAGTTGAAGTTTAGCCCGGGGCGCAGCCTCATTATGTCCGCCGCGTTGCCGTACTCCCATGCTGGCCTCTTCCTATCCTGTAGAGGGGCAATGCGGCGGCGGAGGAAATCTGCTCCTACTTCTCCAACGGACAACCTTGCTACCCGGAGACGAAGAATTCTGATGAGGGCGACGTTGAGCTTGCCGTCGTCCGAATCCAACTCACTCCAGTCCCTGCCGCGCACGATGGCTGTTGTGCACGGCGCGGTGAAAGGTTGTGGCTCGTCCTCGACTATCCAACACCAGTCTGCACGCCACTCCTCCCACTTGCCGCGGAGCTCCCCCGGCAAGTAGGACTCCTTCTTGTTCAAGCGGAAGACCCAAGAAATCCCCCCGGAGAGGGGAGCGCTGGCTTCTACTCTAGGGGTGAAGAAGTGCCTAAACAGCGCTACATTTGGATATATCCCAATATAGTTTTCGCACAGATGTGCGAAAACCGCCATCGTGAGGATGGCGTTGGGGGTGAAGTCAAGAAGGTGGAGGCCGTAGGTATGCATGATATCGCAGAAGAAATCGGAAAAAGGGGGACAAAGGCCGCAATGAAAGAAAGCTGCGAAGAAGAAGTACCCGCCGGGATAATTGTCCTTGGCGGCGGCGGGATAGGCTCTGGTCCGAGGGTGCGCCTTGGTCTCCTTAGCCCAGAACAAGTAGTACTTGTTCCAGAGCTCCCGCGCGCTGAGCCTCGGCGAGAAGACGACGTTCCGCTTCCGCAGCAGAGTAAGCCTCGCCGCCTGCTCAGATTTCTCCTTCTTGGTCTTCTCCGCCTTCGCCTTCTCGGTCTTCGGGGCCATGGCGGAGGCGGCGAGGGAAGGGGGACGAAGAGTCCGGCGGCGCCGCGGATGCGGAAAACGGCGGAGGAGGTGTGGAGGCGGAGCGCAAAGGGAATCTCTGGAGATGGAAGAAGAAGCAATGAAGGCGTAGGAGGGGAACCGCTCCTGCTTCCTCTGCTTTTATGGGGAAGTGGGGGGCGTATCGCTCTTTCCATTAAAAGAACGTGGCCACGTCCCATCCCACGACGCCGCAATCGACGCGTGCCGTTACGGGGGGACGCGGCGGATGCGGAAGTGGATTCGGCGTGCCGTGGGCCGCGCGTGTCCGTGCACTGTTTTGGGCCTGGCCCAACAGCGCTCGGCACCGTGTGTGGCCCAGGCCCGGGGGCTCCTGTCGGTGTACTAAGGTAGGGGTACCTCAGTACCCCAAGTTGTGCACGGGCGGTAGCAGCTTCCCGCGGCAGGGCCTAACACGTGCTTGCCGGAGACCTTCCTGCTCCATATAAAACCATTCAAAAACAAAGTATACAAGATAGAAGATCAAGACCCCGGCAAGTGGAGCTTGCTGGGAAGGCCGCCCCAGGCTCAAGATTACCTCACTAGCACAAAACCCTGGCAAGAGGAGCTTGCCAGGAAGGCCAGAAGATTACATTACAGAAGACATGCCTCGGCGCAACGTGCGCCCCGGCAGGGCCCGGAGAGCGACAAGCTTCAGAGCCCGACAAGCTCCTGGGCCCGGCAAGGTCAAGACCCCGGCAAGGTGCTTGCCGGGAGGGTTGCGCTGTGTGCCCGCGCTCCAGCTCACCGAACCACGCGTCGCCCTGGGGCCACTCCAGGGACGCGTGGCGGATGGCTGTGCAGCCTGGGGGACACGGTGGCACTCCACGGTGATAAAGCTATCGCCGTGGCGAACGGAGACGCAAGGGCGGGCGCTTTTGGGGTCGACGGCGACGGGCATTAAATGCTCTTGTCCCCCACTGTCAAAGTAGGTAGCGACCACTGTTCACGCACTGTAGCTCCACTATTCCTGCACTGTTACAACTACCACCACTTTTACGTTTTTACCCTTTCTCTTACGTTGACACCTGTCGGTGACCCCTTGCACTATAAAAGGAGGCCCATGCACAACGTAGAAAGGGTTCGGAACCTAGATCGCTCATTCGCTCGGTGTAGCTAGTTCTTCAAGCTCCCGAGCTCCCCAACTCAATACAATCAAGCAGGAGTAGGGTTTTACGCGTCCATCGCGGCCCGAACCTGGGTAAACTGCCCGCGTGCTCTCCACGATCTGCTCTTTGTGCTCCCTCCGCTCCCTTACCGCACGAACAAGGGGCTCCGGTCCCATAGGTGCTCGTGGTGGACAGTTTCCCCCGACACAAGTAGTAGTAGGATAAAGAACACAGGGAGAAGTTTCCTCAGAATTTTATGCATAAAGTGAGTAAGGGGTAATATTCACTAGAAAATCAGGGTCGCACAGCCCAAAATAGGACTTGCATATGCAGGAACATGATAAAATCCGTTTACTTGCATGTTTAGCTTCGGCACACCTTTAAGATAATAAGTGGTGTCTTTGTCTAGATAAACTTGGTTCACCACTGATATGGGCGTGACAAGTTCTTTCAATGTATCGATGCAGGGTGGAGTCCCACATTATTCAACCTTAATGCTCTTTTTTCCCTTTGGCTAAAAGTGATCCTTCTATCTTTTTACCAATTATCTTATGATAATCTTCTTGTCGACCCTCCGGTCGAATAGTTTTCTTTTCAATTGCTTCCACCATGTAGATAGCTTTAGATTCTCGGCTATGCTTGCAAAACTTTTTCTCTGGCAAATTCAGGAACTCAAAAAAATCTTTTAAAACATGCAGCATGGGGCGAGTTCCAATATTTAGCTCGTGATGAAGATCTCTTATCTTCTCTGCTCTAAGAAAGACTTAATACTATCATAAACATGATCGACCTTACTTTTTTCCTTTAAGCATAGGTACTAATTTTCAACATCATACCTAATTTTATCAAGTAAACTCCAGGTCTCCAATATCTCGGTTCCCAAGAACGAACCTTTAGAAGCAAGGTCTAAAGCGTGTTTGCTTTGTGAGTCAAGTCCACCATAAAGGAAATTCACTATTAAATTATTAGGATAATGGTGCTCAGGACATGCAGAGAGTGTTTCCCGATACCTTATATATGCATCTACTAGTTTCTCGCCTTGTCGCTTCCAAAAGCTGCTAATCTTCCTAATTATAGTGTATAATTTTCCTTGTGGGAAATAGCGTGCGAAAAATGCAGCCAATAGTTTTGGCCTATTGTTCATGGTACTTATGGCCTAGCATCTTAACCATTTGATGGCTTCTCCTTCAAGCGACTACTTTTACTTTTATCTGTTCGTTAGTCAAATCCTACAATTGAAGAGTTCCACATGCAAGATTAAAATTATCATTATATGTATACGTGCATTTAGCTACGTGACCTCGTAATATATTCTCTTCCACTAGAGAAATTAACCGAGGGTTCATCTCATATACTTTACCATGTAGGTCAGGACCAATTGTTATAAAATTCTTTCCTCGAGTTGGTCCCGATACTAACTCCACACCTACCTGACAAATTTGTTCTTGAAGGACCATGGTTGCTTGTGATATGCAAAAACCGTTAGGACACATAATAATTCAAAACTTAAGGCAAGGTTTACACAAAGAGAAATCCGACCTTTTCCTCTTGTATTGAATTATGTGTTTGATACATCCATTTTGCGTCAAGTTTTCTTACTGTTATTTTTAGTGTTTTTGTTCGTTATATCACTTTGGGGAGTAATTCTAATGGATTATCTCTCCTAATTTTCAAGGTTTACACATAGAGGGAGAATACCGGCAGCTGGAATTCTGGACCTGAAAAAGCTATGTCAGAGATACCTATTCTGCACATCTCCAAATGGGCCAAAATTTTACGGATAATTATTTTGGAATGTATAAAAAATACAGGAGAAAATAGATTCTAGAGGAGGCCATCCAGGTGCCCACTAGACACCAAGGCACGCCCACCCTCCCAGGTGTGCTCTCGTGGGTAGTGGGCCACCTGGCCCACTTCTAATGACCATCTTCTGGTATATTGATACGTCCATTTTGCATCATGTTTTATTACTGTTATTTTTAGTGATTGTATTCATTATAAAACTTTGGGGAGTAATTCTAATGCCTTTTCTCTCATAATTTGCAAGGTTCGTAGAAAGAGGGAGAATACAAGCATCTGGAACTCTGGACCCGAGAAAACTACGTCAGAGATACCTATTTACCACATCTCTAAATGGGCTGAAAATTTATGGAGAATTATTTTGGAACGTATAATAGATATTGGAGAAAAGAACCACCAGATGGGGGCACCCAGGTGCCCACAAGGCACCAGGATATGCCACTCCCTCCAGGCGCGCCCAGGTGAGTAGTGGGGGGCCAGGCCCACCTCCGATGGCCATCTTCTGGTATATAAGGTCATTTGACCTAGAAAAAATCAGGAGTGGAATTCTGGGATGGAGCGCCGCCGTCTTGATCCGGAACTTGGGCAGGAGCACTTTTGCTCTCTGGTGGAGCGATTCCGCCTGGGATACTTCCCTCTGAGAGGTGGAAATCGAAGCCATCATCATCACCAAGAACCCTCCCATCGTGGGAGGATCAATCTCCATCAACATCTTCACCAGCTGTAGCGACCCGATCCCAATTGTAGGAAGTCTCTGTGCGTAAGTGTCATCCCTGGATCGGTATGCTGACACACACAGTACTCGAGGATTTATAACAGAGTTTGAATCACACACTTATTACATCGAGATCCTCATAAAGAGTATTTATTACAAAAATATGGCTGAAGGCCAACTAAGATAAGATACCGCGGAAGCTTCAAAGATAAATGAGTCCATCCAGCTTCACGGCAAAATTGAGTGCATGATAAGGACCTATCGCACCTTAATCCTCATATGAAAACTTTGCAAAATGAGACGTTGCAACCGTGTAGGTCAGCACATGGAATATGCTGGCAAAGTCACACTATAGCAATAACGATGAGCAAACTCTATGACTACATGCATATTTGGCTGGTGGAGGCTCGAGGTTAATTTTTTGCATAAAGCTATTTTTTCCCTACAACAAAGGAATAAATTTTATTTACTACTAGATTAAAATTACCAATATTGAGAAGGTTCCTCCAACTCAATCCCAAAATCACCAAGTCATTACCCAACAATTTCATTAAATAGAGTGATGAGATCAACAAATAATTCACTTCTAGATACTCAAGATGTACGTAACCAGGGACATGGCTAATCATGATTAGTTTGTACACGCTGTAGATGTTTGGGCACTTTTCCCCACAAGACTCGACCGCATCCATGATCGAAAGATCGGGACATAGCCTTTCAGAAGTATTAATACTTTGGGTAGACCGGTACACCTACTTTCCCCTACATCTGCTAGTCCACCACTGAAAGAGGTCACACAACTTACTCAACTATGCCAGAGCCCATAATGGCTTGTGGCTGCACACGGAAGTTTCTAGGCATGAATAATCATATGATCCCTTTGAGCCTTGGTGGCATTCCGTAGGATGATCACACGGGTCCTTCGGGATCTCCTAGGACAACAATGGATTCTCCAGGTGTCCGCAACCAATCCACCAAGATGTGTATTAATGTTGCCACCTTAAACTTTCCCTTAGTTATTATTGCTCTCACAACTTTCATGAATCACACATACCAATCCCCGTCTACGATCATGGCTAAGCAATAAGTAGCATAACGTATATTCTCGGGGTGCTTCAAATATCATAGGTTCCTACCTCGTGAACTACATAGCATAACCACAATTCCCAAATCCTACTCATGCAAATCTTGGAGGGGTGAAACTAATGCAAGTAAAACTGGGTACAGGAAAAGTATGATTAAAGTGTAACTTGCCTTGCTAATGATCGTTAAACCCTAGAGACTCGTAGTAGCAAGCTTCGCACTCCGGAAAATCTATCGTAAACAAGCAATAGCATACATAAGCACTCAAGCAAAAGATGCAAAGAAAATCAAAGAAAAAGATTCAGAAAACTCAAAAACTAGCACATATATCTTTCGAACAGAGAATGATTTTTTAATAGTATCAAATTGTGTGGATTAGATCTTAACAGAAAGCTTGTCAAGAGCTTCGATTTGCAAAAAAGAATAAAATAAAACGGAGTTACGAAACTCAAGTTACGATCAAAATAAGTTCAAATTCAAATCTGTTTGAATTCAAATTTTAAAACTTTCAAAAATATATTTGAGTAAAAAGTTGTGCTAGATTGAAAAACATGGACTAAACTGTAAGAAAACTATTTGCATCTGGGTCCCTGTCTACGAGACAGAAAATTTAACGAACGAACGTTCGCTACAGAAGGTTAAGAAACGAAAACGTTCGCTGCAGAGATCTAACAAACGATCATACGCTAAGTAAATAGAAAAACCCAAACGGATCTAATCCGTCGAATGTAAATCCAACGGACGAGAGGCAAGGGGGAGTACCGCGGCGTCGGCGGCGAGGTCGGGCGGCGGCGGCGAGTTGGGCAGCGGCTCTAGTGCGCGTCGGCGGCGACAGAGCGAGCGGGGAGGGGCGGGGCGGTGGTGCGGTGACAACGGCGGCGGTCGGCAGGCAGTGGCGACGACGACTTAAGGCGGCGGCGGCCGTGGTTCCGGCAGCGGCGGTGGCTTGCGGTGATTTGGGGAGGAGAGAGAGGGGGTCGGGTCGGCTATATAAAGGGGCGGGGGTGGGGCGGCTCGGCTTGGGCGAGGGGGCAGCCCGATAGTGTCCGCCTCAGACACGGCGGCGGCCGGCGGCGTGCGTTGGGAGGAGTCCCGCTCGGGGACGGCGCGAGTGCTGGGCTGGGCTGCGGCCCGGCGAGCTGAGCCGACCCAGTTCGGTTGGTCCGATTTAAAAAAAAAATCTTTTTCAGAGATAAGGAAAACACAAAAACTATAATAAAAATTTATCCAAAAATAGCAGAAAAATTCACATATACTTAGGGCCTTATTATTGACCTTGTGAACATCTTTCTGGGCCTAAATGCCTAATTTAAAAATAAACAATTTGGTACTAATAAAATTTTCATAAAATAAATATTTTCGCAAATAAAATCAAATAAAAATATTTTGACTCAAAATTCAATTTCCAACATTTCTTTTCTGTTTTTTGAAGAAGTCATGTTATCTTCTCTTTTTATTTTATTTATTTTGAAAATATTGGAATTAAAAATCGGTAAAATTGATATTTGATCCAACCCCACTTGGAAAGAAATGAAATATGGTTCTTTTGGGAAACTTCCAGCTCTCTCATTTGGTCCTTGAGTTGCTTAAAGTCCCTTGGATCAATTTCCAACAAAACCAAAATTCAAAAATGCATAAATTATGAATGCATATGAATGATCTAAATAATAACATCCAAATTGAAAATTTGGATGTTACACCAGCCCCATCTCATATCAAACCCTAGTTCATATGTTGTATTCAATCTTTGTATCAAAACCTCATATTGGTACCTCTGGGTTTACTAATAGTGTTGATTACATCTTGTAGTTGATGCTAGTTGGTTTATTTAGTGGGAGATAATATGTTCAGATCTATTGTGCTATTTAATACCCCCTCTGATATTGAACATGCATATGCTTTGTGAGTAGTTACTTTTGTTCTTGAGGACATGGGAGAAGTCTTGTCATAAGTAATCATGTTAATTTGATATTCGTTCAAATTTTGATGATATGTATGTTGTGATACCCTTAGTGGTGTCGTTTGTATGTCGACTACATGACACTTCCCCATCCTTCGGCCTAAGGGAATACATTGTGGAAGTGTGATTAGATGATGGGTTGCTAGAGTGACAGAAGGTTAAACCCTAGTTTATGCGCTATTTTGCAAGGGGTTGATTTGGATTCATATACTTAATGCTATGGTTATATATTATCTTAATTCTTCTTTCGTAGTTGTGGATGCTTGCTAAGGGAAGTCATCATAAGTGGGAGGCTAGTTGAAGTAAGAACATGACCCAAGCACCGGTCCACTCACTTATCAAATTATCAAAGTAGTGAACGCGAATCAAACCAACATGATGAAAGTGACTAGATGAAATTCCCATGTGTCCTCAAGAACGCTTTTCCTATTATAAGAAATGATTTCGACCCGTGCTTTTCCACAAAAGGATTGGGTTACCTTGCTGCACCTATTGTTACTATTGCTACTTGTCACTTCTTACAAATTATATTGCTATCAAACAACTTGTTATTACAATTTCAGTGCCTACAAAACTTATCTTGCTGGAAACCGTTTGTTGTTTTCTTCTGCTCCTCTGTGGACGGTGACTTCATCGTTGGGCCTCATAAACAATTCACGATACACAATCTACATTATACCATGGTTTTGATTTTCTGGCGCATTTCAGGTATCGTGTGCTATATTTTAAGACATTTTTTAAATTTAACATACTTTTTTGTGCATATAAACCAAATCACAACTTCAATTGCATGTGCTGATGAAAGGGATGAGGATTGCCATTCAATCTGGGAGCATCCAATGGTGCATACGTAAGATCCATGGGGTTTGGGTTCTGGCGAATCAGAATGAACGACTCACATCGCACGTGCGGTTTGGTCGGCACATAGCTGTCATGGATGAACCATGTGCTATTCTCAAACTAGAATGCAAATCTTCTGTTCATACATACCAGAGTGAGATCAATTCAGTGTGATACCTCTAGGGTATAATAATAATAAACATTTCAAATTCATTGATGATGAGGCTGGAAACGGCGTTAGTATTTATCCAAAGAGGAAGGGATGATGCGACACATCTACGGTAGGTATTTTCCTTAGATGTGAAACCAATGTTATCGACCAGGTAGGAGACTCAAGCAACACTATGTAAACGGTACCTGTACACAAAGAACAAATACTTGCATCCTGGTGCGTAAGAGGGGTTGTCAATCCCTCCAGTAAAGAGATATATTTGTTTGTATGAGATCAGATAAATAGATCGTGCAAGAACACAAAATAAAAGATGCAAATAAAAATTGCAGCAAGATATTTTTGGGTTTTTGGAATAATATATCTGAAAGCAAAAGCGATAAAAATTAGATCAGAAAGCAATATGATAAAAGATAGACCCGAAGGTCGTAGATTTCACTAATGGCTTCTCTCGAGAAAATAGCATACGGTGGGTAAACAAATTACTGTTAGGCAATTGATAGAAGATCAAATAATTATGACGATATCCAAGGTAATGAATATTATATAGGCATCACGTCCAAGATTACTAGAACAAATGATTTTGCATCTAATATTATAACTCCACACATCGACCGATATCCAGCATGCATCTAGCGCATTAAGTTCATGGAGAAACGAAGTAATGCGATAAGAACGGTGAAATAATGTAGAATAGATCTATTCATGTAGGAATAGATTTCATCTTGTTATCCTTAATTGCAATGATACATACATGCCTCTCTACCCCTTCTGTCACTGGGTGACGACACCGTAAGAACAAACCCATCACAGAGCACCTCTTCCCATGGCAAGAAAAATCGATCTAGTTTTCCTAACTAAACCAAAGATTCGAAGAAGAAATACGAGGCTATAATTAACCATACATATAAGAGCTCAAATAATATTAATAGATACATATCTGATCATAAACTCAAAATTCATTGGATCCCAACAAACACATCGCAAAAAGTCATTACATCAAATAGATCTCCAAGAGACCATTGTATTGAGAATCAAAAAGAGAGAAGAAGACATCTAGCAACTACCTACGGACCTGTAGGTCTATGGTGGAATACTCATGCATCATCGGAGAAGCACCAATGAGGATGGTGAACCCCTTCGTGATGGTGTTAGATTGGATCTCGTGGTTTTGGAACTTGCGGCGGCTGGAATTGTGTTTTGCCTGCTCCCCTAGGATTTCTGGAATTTCTGAGGATTTACAGAGCGAAGAGGCGGTCGAGATGACCCCATGGGCCCCATGGCGCATTAGGGTGCCAGGGGCCTCTGGCGCACCCTGGTGTATTGTGGGCCCCACGGTCCTCCCCAGGTGCATCCTTGGCTCCCAAGTTGTCTTCTGGTCGAAAAACATCTCCAAAAAGTTTCATTGCATTTGGACTCCGTTTGATAGATATATTCTGCGAAGTAAAAACAAGCAAAAAACAGCAACTAGTACTTCGCACTAGGTCAATAGGTTAGTCCCAAAAAATGATATAAAGTTGCTATAAAATGATTGTAAAACATCCAAGAATGGTGATATAATAGCATAGAACAATCAAAAATCATAGATACATTGGAGACGTATCAGCATCCCCAAGCTTAATTCCTACTCGTCCTCGAGTAGGTAAATGATAAAAATAGAATTTTTTATGTGGAATGATGCCTAACATGTTCATCACATATTCTTTTCTTGTGTAGCATGGAAAATTCGGATTTTAGATGATTCAAAGCAATAGTCTAGTTTTGACATGAAGACTTCAATACTAAAGCATATCAACGAGCAACTATGCTTTTCAAAATATCAACGCTAAAGAAATTTATCCCTAGCCCATTATGCTCAATCATTGATCCATTCATGCAACACATCCTAATATTAGCTACATCCAATGCTCAAGTGTGATAATAGTATTCTGTAGTTGGTGCTTTATAAGAGAAGTAGAGGCTCAAATATAATATAAATTGCATAAAGTAAATAGATGGACCCTTCGCAGAGGGAAGTAGGGATTTGTAGAGGTGCGAGAGCTCCAAACTTAAATTGAGAGATAAAATAATTTGGGGTGGCATGATTTTCTTGTCAACGAGAACGACTAACACTTCCCAATATCTTCCATGCTAAGTAAATCATTGGCGGTTCCCAAACATAAAATAAAGTTTGTTTCCTTTGCACCATTCTTTCACAATCCATGTCTAGCCAAATTCACGGGTGCCTTCCATACCAACACATACCAAGGAATTTATTTGTAGTATTTTTTTTCATTTCTGGACTAGGAATCCCTATTACCGCCACATTCTCGTGCAATTACAAGTGAATGAAACTCATCTTGAGAATAACCTACTCAGCATGGAAATTATCGGCCACCCCTCGCCGCTTCATGAGCGGTACGGGCACACAAAAGAGAAGTTTATTTTGAAAATTAGAGTTGGCACATACAAATTTGCTTGGGACGGCATGCAAATATCGCATATAGGTAGGTATGGTGGACTCATTTGGCACAACTTGGGTTTTAGGATTTGGATGCACAAGTAGTATTTCTACTTAGTACAAGTGAAGCCTAGCAAATAGATTGAGAAGCGACCAACCAAGGAACGAAAACCATCATAAAAGAACATTAAGCATAACTAACACTGAATAATGCAACACAAGTAGGATGTAATTTCATTACATAACATAGGGAATCACAAACCTTGACACCAATATTATTACTGGAGAATAATTACTCACCAACATGACTCATATATTACTATCATCATATCTCAAAACTATTACAAGGATTCAAGCTTTTTTTGTCCAATGATCTTCATGAAAGTTTTTATTGTATCCCTCTTTAATATCTGTCACTTTGGGACTAATTCATATGTTGCAATTGCTTTTGAAAAGCTAAGTGAAGAACATGAGCATAAAATGTTCATATCTCAAAATAATATGTGAAGCAAGAGAGAATTTCTTCAAAAAATTACTAATAAATCTATGTGAAGCGTGAGATTATTCCTTCAAAAATATAGCTCCAAGTAAAATACTTATGGTCATCAGAAGAATGAGGGGGTGCCTTCCGGGGAATCGAAGCTTAGTTGCTTGATACTTCTTGAATGTTATCTTGGGGTGCCATGGGCATCCCCAAGCTTAGGCTCTTTTCATTCCTTATTCCTTCATCCATCGGGATCTCACCCAAAACTTGAAAACATCAATCACACAAAACTTATAAAAACCTCGTGAGATCCGTTAGTATAATAAAGTAATCTTTACTATAAGTATTATAGGAAACCCATTCAGATTTTGTTATTACATTATATCTACTCTATTCTAACTTTACCATGGCTTATACCTCCCGATAAAAATCATAGATTAATTAAAATAAGTACATAATGCAACGAAAACAGAATCTGTCAAAAACGGAACAGTCTGCACAGACGAATTTTTTAATCATACTTATGTAACTCTAAAAACTCTGAACAATTAGGACAACGTGGGCTATTTGAATATCAGTTTAGTGTAAAAATTCAGCAATTTTTTCGCGCTCCAGCAAACGACAAGAATTCTGCCATCGGACGCGAAAATTTCTGTTGATGCGCCGAATCAAATCAACTCTCACTGAAATCAATCCCAAAGGCTTTGCTTGGAACAAACACTAACTAAAACACTAAAATGACAATCATTACAGAAGTAATAATGTGTATTTGTTAAAAAAGAATAAAAATGTAACATCGCAATTTTCAATTTGGATGTTAATACATAGATCATTCATATGCATTCATCATTTGAGCATTTTGAGTTTGGTTTTATTTCTAAATTGATCCAAAAGACTTTAAGCAACTCAAGGACCCAAGTGAGAGAGTTGGAAGTTTTCCAAAGAGGACCCACAATTTTATTAATTTCCAAGTTGGGTTGGATCAAATATTACTTTACCAATTTCCATTTTCAATATTTTTAAAATAATGAGAGAAGATAATATGACTTCTTCAAAAATAGGATAAAAATGTTGGAAATTGAATTTTGAGTAAAAAATATATTTATTGGATTTTTATTTGCAAAAGTATTTATGTTGTTACTTTATTTGCACAAAAAGAATTATTTTTATTTTAGGCATTTAGGCCTAGAAAAATGTTCACCAGGTCATAAATAAGGCCGTATGTACGTGGATTTTTTTTATGATTTTAGAAATATATTTATTGCCTTTTCTATTTTTCTGTATTTTTGAAAGAAAAAAAGGTTTTCCGAACCGACTGGGCCGAAGCCCAGCCGGCCCAACACACCACCGCCTTCCCCTCCCATGGCCGACCCGGAATCGCCGAGTCCGGCGCCAGCACGCCGCCGCCGTTGCCTCTTGCGCAAGTCGGACCCCCTAGGGCCCCTTTATAAGCTGACCCCGCCGCCCCCTCTCTCGTCCTCCTCACCCCCCGCCGCCTACACCCGTCGCCCATGCCGCCGCTGCCGCTCACCGTTCCGCCCCGCACCACCCCGAGCCGCCGGCACCGCCTCGCCCTCCCCTCACCGCCGATCCTCGTCGCCGGAGCCAACCACCACTGTCGGAGCCCGATCCGATCCGACCCGCGCCGGACCCGACCCACCGGTCGAAATCGATAATAAACCTATTCGTTTTTTAGGGTTTTCTTTTGTTTTTTTAAAACCCTAGAATGTTTTTTATAAACCCCGTTTATTTTCTTTGGTTTAGTTATTTAGTGAACTTCGTTGGTTAGGTTTAGAAAATGAACTTTCGCTATATAGATTTTTGTTTTTCTGCTATTTTTTGTGAGAGATCTTTTCGCGATTATTTTTCTTACAGTTTAGTCCCTAGTTTTCAAACGTTCACTACTTTTTACTCGTTTATCCGAATTAGATGAAACCAATGCCAAACTATTCGTTTTGATCCCATATATCCAGTAATCCAACTAAAATTTACTTTTGAAACTTTTAAAATTTGAATTCAAACATATTTGAATTTCAACTTCTTTTGATTGTAACTTGAGTTTCGTAACTCCGTTTGAGTTGATTCTTTTTGCAAATCAAAGATCTTGACCTAAACTTTATGATAAGGCAACACCCTATTAATTTTGGTACTGTTAGAAATTGTTTTCTGTTGCAAGAGTTGTTTGCTTCTTTTCGAAGTTCCCCGAGATCTTCTCTTCGATTTTGTTACATGATTGCTTATGTATGCTATTGTTTGATTACGATAGAATTTTTGGAGTGCGAAGCTTGCTACTACGAGTATCTAGGTTTCAACGATCATCAGCAATGCAAGTTACACTTTGATCAGACTTTTCAATACCCAATTTTAGTTGCATTAGTTATACCCTCAAAGATTTGCATTAGTAGGACTTGGATATATGTGGAATTGCTTTGTAGTTCATGAGGTAGGAACCTATGACTTGAGATCAACCCCGGTTTTATACACTTTGTTACTTATTGCTTAGCCATGCTCGTAGACATGGTTTGCTATGTGAGATTCATGAAAGTTGTGAGCATAACAACAACTAAGGGAAAGTTTGAGGTGGCAACTTTAATACACATCTGGGTGGATTGGTTGCAGGGCACCTGGAGAATCCAGTGTTGTCCAAGGAGATCCTAGAAGAATTGTGTGGTCATCCTATGGAATGCCACCCAGGCTCAAAGGGATCATATATCATTCATGCCTCGAAACTTCCGTGTGCATCCACAAGCCATTATGGGCTCTGGCATAGTTGAGTATGTTGTGTGAGCTCTTTCAGTGGTGGACTAGCAGATGTAGGGGAAAGTAGGTGTACCGGTCTACGCAGAGTAAAGTGTTAATTCTTTTGAAAGGCTATGTCTCGATCTTCCGATCATGGATGCAGTCGAGTCTTGTGGGGAAAGTGCGCAACCTCCGCAGAGTGTACAAACTATTCATGAATAGTCGTGTCCCCGGTTATGGACATCTTGAGTATCCTGGTATTTGAATTATGGACTGATCTCATCACTCTATTAATTAACTTGTTGGGATACTAATGACATTGGTCAATTTGGGATTGAGATGGAGGAACCACTCTCAGTGTTGAGTAATTCTACTTAGTAGTAAATAAAATTTATTCCTTTATTGTAGGGAAAAACTAGCTTTATGCAAAAATAAACCTTATAGCCTCCACCAGCCAAATACGCATGTAGTGGTAGATATTTGTCCATTATTATTTCTATAGTGTCACTTTGCCAGCATATTCAATGTGCTGACCTACACGGCTGCAACGTCTCATGTTGCAGAGTTTTCAGACGAAGATTAAGGTGTGATTAGGTCGTTGTCATGCAGTCAGTGTTTGCTGTGGAGTTGGATGGACTCAACTTATCTTTGATGCTTCTGCAGTTTAATTTTTAGATGGCCTTCAGCCATATTTTTGTAATAATACTCTTTATGAGGATTTCGATGTAATAAGTGTGTGATTAAAACGTTGTTATAAATCCTCAAGTACTGTGTGTGTTAGCAAACCGATCCAAGGATGACACTTAAGCACAGAGACTTCGATCCATTGGGGTCGTGGTCACTACAAGATGGTATCAGAGCACATGTTGACGGTAGGACGCGACCACTAGCATAAGCCACATGATGCTCTTCTCTACTCATTTCAAATCTGTCTCTATTTCTACTTTATAGATGTCAGACCCCGGGAACAGTTTTACTCAGCCTGATGATGACACCCCTTTCAGAAGACACTTGAAGGAAGTCACTAGGTACCTACACATCGGAATACCAATTTTCACTAGAACCTTCACTTCAACATTACCGGAAGAGGAGTGCTGGAGGATCAAAGTTAGCGTTCATGGGAGGACTATTGCACCAGTCACGGAACTTCTCGAACTTGCTTTTGATGCTCCAACTTGGAGCTTGGTAAAGAGTATGGCAGCACACATCACCTTTGGATGCATTTGCGAAGTCTACAACAAGGATCTTGAAGACACCATCTACCAGATTTGTGGACGCTGAGATGAGCAATGGAAGATGATTCGCACTGGGAATGATAAGTCCATTGCAGCATTCATACAAGAGATGGACCAACACATTCGTCACTATGAGAATCAAATGTGCACGCTCATGCTGAAGACCAAGATGGTGATGACAAGAAACATCGAGCTAGAATAAGAACTCAAGACAACACGCAATGGATATGAAGAGGAAATTGTTGTGCTATTGGAGGAGAATGAAGCGCTGAAGAAGAAGGCTGGAGCACCCGTGGTGAAGCCAGAACCAGAGATGGGCATTCATTTGGAGGACTACATCTTGATAGATGACACCGACAGTGACAAAAGCGACTATGAAGACGAAGCTGGAGTAGATATTATGGAGTCTTCTTCCGATCGAAGCTATTAGATGACCACCCTGTAATCAATAGTGATCTCCCAGGTAGTTAGAATCGTTCGCGAGCTTTTTATTAGTAGCTTAGGATCTTTTGTGTGACCTTGTTTGAAACGGAGTGATATGATATGAATATGTTTGTCTCATGTGCATATGGGTAGTGAAATCTCTCTAGGCCTCATTCTATTCTATTTCTCATCCCTCTAAGCCATCAGATGCCTCCGAGATGTGAGCCCGGATTTCAGTTCCCACCTGAGCTCACCCAGTTGATCTAGCAGCAGAACACTTTGATGCAACTACTTGTTCAGAACCAAGGCAACAACAACAACAATAACAATAACAACAACCCTCCTCCAGCTGACAACTTGACCTGTTTCCTAAGGTTGAATCCGCCGGTGTTCTCTGGTAGCACCAAGCCGATTGTTGCAGAAGACTGGCTCCGCAAGATGGGAAAAGAGCTAGCAACTGCAGGATGCACAGATGCAGAGAGAGTGCGCTTTGCCGCACATCAGCTTGAGGGACCAGCAGCCTCTTTGTGGGAGAACTACATCGCTACTTATCCTCTTGCTACAATTACTTGGGATCAGTTTCAGCAAGCCTTTGCACTGCACATGTTTCAGTTGGATCCATGAGCCTGAAGAAGCGTAAGTTTCACAACTTGCGCCAAGGAAACCGTACTGTGGGGCAGTACGTGGATGATTTCAGGCAGTTAGCTCGCTATGCACCAGATGATGTGGCCACAAATGCCGTGATCCAGGAGAAGTTTCTTGAGGGACTCAATGATGAGTTTTGTGCGGATTGAGAGCCGCAAGAGGAAGTATGGATCGGGAAAGTATAATTCTGGAACTCGGCAGAAGCCCCGCTATTCCCCATACTCAGGAGGGCATAACCATCCCACCCATGGGGGACATAACCATGGTCTAACAATGGTGGAAATTCACACAACCATAGTGACCCCAGGAATGGCAATGGGAATGGAGGAAACAACAATCAGAACCGTTCCACTCCATCAACACATGCTAAGAAGGATCTGAGTCACATTGCTTGTTTCAAGTGCGGGAAGACCGGACACTATGCCACCGTTTGTCCTGAAGCAAAGAATGGAAATTGCAGTGGAAGCTCAGGAAAGAAGCCCAACCCATTCACCAGAGGACAGGTGAACCACGTCAGTGTGTAGCAGATTGACAAGCAGCCCGACGTAGTGGTTGGTAAGTTTTTTGGTTAATGCATTTACATCCCTTGTTCATTTTGACACTAGTGCATCTCATTCATACATATCAAGGGGTTTTGTGGAAAAGTATAATTTGCCAACCGTAGCCCTTAAGTTACCTATGTTAGTGAGTTCCCCGAGCAGAGTACATGGCTAGTCGAGGATGTTACCAATTGCCCTTGACTATTGGTAGACATGTTTTTCCCAGCGACCTCATCGTTTTGGAATCCCAGGGGTTGGATGTAATCATAGGTATGGATTGGCTATCCAAGTTTGAGGGAAACATTGATTGTGCCAGTAGATCTATTCTCCTCACCACCCCGGAAGGAAAGAGGATTAAGTATGTGTCGAGGTACACACCCCGGAGGACACAAGTAAATGCACTTTCGGGAGTTCGATACGTCCAAAACGTATCTATAATTTCTGCTTGCTCCATGCCTCTTTTTGGGTGATATTGCTATGATATTTATACACTTCCATACACTTTTGATCATATTTGGACTAACCTATTAACTCAGAGCACCCCAGTGCCAGTTTCTGTTTTCTGCTGTTTTTGTATTTCAGGTTTTCCCATTACGAGAACTACCAGAAAAATCCCGGAAAAATTATATAAAAAATCAGCGTTCCAGAAGCTTCCCAGCAGCCAAAGTACAGCCGGAGGGGGCCACCAGGGCTCCAGGCGCCCTGGTGGCGCGGCCCCCCTGGCCGCGCCGGGGGGGCGCCTGGGCCCCCCGGGCCTCCGCTGATGCCCCCCTTTGGCATATATTTATATAGTGTCCCGAAACCCTCGAGACGGGAACCCTTTTTCGCGATCTCATCTCTGTTCCGCCGCCGCCGTGCTTCCAAGATCGGGAGCACCAGGAGAACTCTTCCCGGCACCCTGCCGGAGGGGAGGATCACCATCGGGAGCTTCTCCACCACCATGGACGCCTCCCGGATGAGTTGTGAGTAGTCTCCCTTGGACCATGGGTCCATGACCAGTAGCTATGTGATGTTCTCCTCCCGTTCTTGTGCTTCACTAATTAGTCCTCGTGAGCTGCCCTACATGATCGAGGCACATATGTAATCCTTATGCTGTTGCTATGTTGAGTTTGCTGGGATCCGATGGACTGTGAGATTATGTTCAGATTGTGTTTGAGTAATATATTTGATCTACCTCTTTTATATTTATGTTCATAAGTAATTCTTGCATGTTCTCCGTTGTTATTTATTGCTTTGGCCAAATAGTAGGTAGTGACTCCAAGAGGGAACGTTATGCTTGATTGTGGGTTCATGCCCCTCGATGACTAGCTTGAGTGACAGAAACATGAGTCTAGGGGATGTGCTGTTGCCACAAGGGGGAAAACAACGGTGCTTGTGCCCGCGGGTGCAAGGATTGTTTACTTTACGCAAAGTTCTTTTAATGCAGTTGTCTGTTGCTTTGAGTTTACAATATGGGTGGGACTCGCAACTTAATACCAGCGAGATGTTCTGGATAGATATCTCAAGGTGGATGATTAGTAGTAGATGCAGATGGATTTCGGTCTACTTGCCTTGGCGTACCGCCCATGCTTTGAACCTCTACCTTTCTTGTAACATAGTTAGCATTGGTTTGCGCACATAATTCTGTCAATTGCCCAGCTGTAATTCGTTCACCTCACATAGCTGTTTTATCTTCTTTTGGGAGAGAGACATCACTAGTGAACATCATGGGACCCCGGTCCATATTACCATCATTGATCACATCCGCTATTTACTTTCAGCTTTTACTTACTATTGCAGCAATACCTATCACTATTATCACTTGCGTTTGATCCTTTGTAAACTACAAGGCCGGCGAGATTGACAACCTCTCTGTACTCGTTGGGAGCAAAGTTATTTGTATCTGTGTGCAGGTCCACGTTGATTGCTAATATCTGGCGCCGTTAGCAGTTGACACCTTCTTGTTGAAACTGGGAGTCTCAGGGAAATCGATCCTTGGTATCTTTGCCAAGGGAAAACTTCTGCTACACTACATCTCAAACCTTCCACTTGGGGTAACCAACGAGGGGCGAGAAGCCATCAGAGTTGTTCAGGAGGAAGTACCAGTTGTGAAGGATTTCCCCGATGTATTCCCGAAGGAGTTACCAGGCATGCCACCGGATCGAGACATCGAGTTCTTGATTGAATTGTTACCAGGAATCAGACCAATATTCAAGAGACCATACCAGATGCCCGCCAGTGATTTCAAAGAGATTAAGAATCAAATCAAGGATTTAATGGAGAAAGGTTATATTCGACCAAGTTCTTCACCTTGGGGAGCCATGGTGCTCTTAGTTGAGAAGAAGGATGGTTCATTAAGGATGGTTGTGGATTATCGTGCACTGAATGAGGTGACAATCAAGAACAAGTACCCTTTGCCGATGATCAATGATTTGTTTGACCAGTTGCAAGGAGCCAAAGTCTTATCTAAGATCGATTTACGATCTGGATATCATCAGTTGAAGATCCAAGAGCAGGACATACCTAAGACAGCTTTTACCACAAGGTACGAGCTTTATGAATATACAGTTATGTCATTTGGTTTGACTAAGTCCCATGCCTATTTTATGAGTATGATGAACAAGGTGTTCATGGAGTTCTTCGATAAGTTTGTGGTGGTATTCATTGATCACATATTGGTTCACTCCAAGAATGAAGAGGAGCACAAGGAACATTTGCGTTTACTTCTCGAAAAGCTCAGGGAACATTAGTTATATGCCAAGTTCAGCAAATGTGAGTTTTGGTTGAAGGAAGTCGGATTTGCCGGACATGTTATATCCGGAGATGGTATAGCAGTAGACCCCTCCAAGGTAGAGGTCGTCACCGAGTGGAAAGCACCCACCTCGGTTGGAGATATTCATAATTTTCTTGGACTCATGGGATATTATTGGAGGTTCATTGAGAATTTCTCCAAGATAGCAAAGCCCATGACAGAGTTGTTGAAGAAGGAAAGTAAGTACAATTGGACCGAAGAATGTGAAGCTAGTTTTCAGGAATTGAAGAAACGTTTGGTTACAGCCCCAGTGCTGATTCTGCCGAATATATGCAAGGATTTTCAAGTGTATCGCTTCACGTCAAGGACTTGGAGGCATTCTCATGCAAGAAGGAAGAGTTGTTTCATATGCCTCACGTCAACTTTGACCCCATGAGTTGAATTATGCCACACATGATTTGGAGTTAGCAGCCATAGTGCACGCACTCAATACCTGGAAGCACTTTCTTATTGGAAACCGTTGTGATGTTTACATGGATCATAAGTGTTTGAAGTACATCTTCACGTAGAAGGAGTTAAATCTCAGGCAAAGAAGATGGTTGGAGCTCATAAAGGATTATGACATGAGATTGCATTATCACCCAGGAATATCCAATGTCGTGGCAGATGCTCTGAGTCGCAAGAGTTATATTAACCCTATCATAACCAGAGGTTTACACCACGAGTTAGCAGATGATCTTAGAGATTTAAAGTTGGAGATAGTCCCCAGAGGCTATGTTGCCACATTGGAAATTCAGTCCACTTTGTCGGGAAAGATTTGAGAAGCCCAGAAGACGGACGAAGGTATTGCAGAAATAAAGGGCAGAATGAGCAAAGGAAAGGCAGAAGGATTCCGTGAAGATGAATACTGAACACTGTGGTTCGAAGAACATATATACGTGCCCAATGACCCGGAGATGAGGAAGTTGATTCTTCAGGAAGCTCATGATTCACCTTACTCGATACACCCAGGCAATACCAAGATGTATTTGGATTTGAAACAGAATTTCTAGTGGACCGAAATGAAGAAGGGCATTGCCGAGTATGTAGCGGTATGTGACGTCTGTTAGAGAGTTAAGGCAGAACATCAGAAACCAGCAGGGTTACTACAGTCATTACCGATACCAGATTGGAAGTGGGATAAGCTTGGAATGTATTTTATAACAGGACTACCCAGGACACATTCAGGGTATGATTCCATCCGGGTTATAGTTGATCGTTTGACTAAGGCAGCTCATTTTATCCCCGTGAAGACCACTTACACAAGTGCTAAGTTGGCCAAGATATACATGACCATAATCGTATGTCTGAATGGAGTTCCAAGGACCATCGTATCAGCTAGAGGAACACAGTTTACCTCAAAGTTTGGGAAGCAGTTGCACGAAGCTTTGGGTACTAGGCTTGAATTCAGTACAGCCTTTCATCCATAGACAGATGCACAGACAGAGAGAGTCAATCAAATTCTGGAGGACATGTTGAGAGCTTGTGCGCTAGATTATGGATCTAGTTGGGATGATAACTTGCCTTACACAGTGTTATCTTAGAATAATAGTTATCATACCAGTCTGCAGATGGCCCCTTTCGAGGCTTTGTACGGAAGGAGGTGCAGGACACCATTGATGTGGGATGAAGTCGGAGACCGCACGTTATTTGGACCCGATTTGAACAGAGATTCCGCGGAGAAGGTCAAGTTGGTCCGTGACAGACTGAAGATAGTCGAGTCGAGACAGAAGAGTTATGGTGATGCAAAACGCAAGGAGGTAACTTACGAAGTTGGAGATAGAGCATATCTTCGTGTGTCCCCACTTCGTGGAGTTAAGAGTTTTAGAGTTAAGGGTAAATTGGCACCATGATTTGTGGGACCGTAGAGAGTTTTGGAACGCCGAGGAGAAGTAGCTTATTAGCTAGAGTTACCCGAAACTTTGTCCAGAGTTTATGATGTGTTTCACGTTTCCCTGTTGAAGAAGTGCCACGTAGAGATGGCGGATATCCCTATACGACATACAGTGCCCCTGGAAGCAATTCAGTTAGAAAGTGATCTGACTTATGAGGAGAAGCGAGTCAAGATTCTCGAGTTTACTAACAGAGTTACCTGCAGCAAAGTTATCAAGTTTTGCAAAGTGCAGTGGAGTCACCATACAGAGGACGAAGCGCCCTCAAAACAAGAGGAAGACCTTCGACAAGACCACCCACAACTTTTTGCTAGCCAACCCGAATCTCGAGGGCGAGATTCATCTTAAGCGGGGTAGGTTTGTAACATCCCAATTTTCAATTAGGATGTTAACACATAGATCATTCATATGCATTCATCATTTCAGCATTTTGAATTTGGTTTTATTTGTAAATTGATCCAAAAGACTTTAAGCAACTCAAGGACCCATATGAGAGAGTTGGAAGTTTTCCAAAGAGGACCCACAATTATATTAATTTCCAAGTGGGGTTGGATCAAATATTATTTTACCAATTTTCATTTTCAATATTTTTAAAATAACGAGAGAAGATAATATGACTTCTTCAAATATAGAATAAAAATGTTGGAAATTAATTTTTTAGTAAAAATATAATTATTGGTTTTTTTGCAAAAGTATGTATTTTGTTACTTTATTTGCACTAAAAAGTTTATTTCTATTTTAGGCATTTAGGCCCAAAAAAATGTTCACTAGGTCATAAATAAGGCCCTAAGTCGTGTGAATTTTTCTGCGATTCTTAAAAATAAATTTATTGCCTTTTTCTATTTTTCTGTATTTTCGGAAAAATATTTTTTTTAAATGTTTTTCGAACGGGCTGGGACGAAGCCCAGCCGGCCCAGCGCGCCACCGCCTTCCCCTCACGAGGCTGACCCACACTCGCCGAAGTCCGGTGCCAGCACACCGCCTCCGTTGCCCCTTGAGCAAGTCCGACCCCCCGGGGCCGCTTTATAAGCCGACGCCGCCGCCCCCTCTCTCCTCCTCCTCATCCCGCCGCCGAGCCACCTCCTGGAGCCGCCGCCCGCGCCGCCGCCGTTGCCGCCCGCCGCCGCTGCCGCTCATCGCCCCGCCCCGCACAACCCCGAGCCACTGCCGCCCCCTCGCCGCCGGTCCGCCGGAGCCGGAGCCCGATCCGATCCAACCCGCGCCGGACCCGACCCGCGGGCCGAAATCGGTAATAAACTGATTCATTTTTTACGTTTTTCTTTCTGGTTTTTTTAAAACCTGGATTGTTTTTTATAAGCCCGGTATATTTTCTTAGGTTTTGTTATTTAATGAACGTTCACTGGTTAAGTTTAGAAAACGAACGTTCGCTATATAGATTTTTTCTGTTATTTTTGGTCAGGGACCTTTTCGCGATTATTTTTCTTATAGTTTAGTCCCTAGTTTTCAAACGATCACTAATTTTTACTTGTTTATCCGAATAAGATGAAACCAACGCCAAACTCTTCATTTTGATCCCATCTATCCAGTAATCCAACTCAAATTTATTTTTGAAAGTTTTAAAACTTGAATTCAAATAGATTTCAATTTGAACTTCTTTTGATCGTAACTTGAGTTTCGTAACTCCGTTTGAGTTGATTCTTTTTTCAAATCGAAGCTCTTGACCTAAACTTTCTAATAAGGCTAAATTTAGTTAATTTTGGTAGGTTTAGAAATTGTTTGCTGTTGAAAGAGTTGTTTGCTCGTTTTCGAAGTTTTTTGAGATCTTCTCTTCGATTATGTTGCATGATTGCTTATGTATGCTATTGTTTGACTGCGATAGAATTTTCAGAGTGCAAAGCTTGCTACTACAAGTCTCTAGGTTTCAGGGATCATCAGCAAGGCAAGGCACACTTTGATCATATTTTTCAATACCCAGTTTTACTCGCATTATTTATACCCTCGAATATTTGCATGAGTAGGGCTTGGATATATGTGGAATTGCTTTGTACTTCATGATGTAGGAACCTATGACTTGAGATCAACCCCGGGTTTATACGA
This sequence comes from Secale cereale, assembly GCA_902687465.1. Lineage (NCBI taxonomy): Eukaryota > Viridiplantae > Streptophyta > Magnoliopsida > Poales > Poaceae > Secale > Secale cereale. The sequence goes on along the minus strand of LR738710.1, from coordinate 437,233,482 downwards.
TTTGTTACTTATTGCTTAGCCATGCTCGTAGACGTGGTTTGTTATGTGAGATTCATGAAAGTTGTGAGCATAAAAACAACTAAGGGAAAGTTTGAGGTGGCAACTTTAATACACATCTGGGTGGATTGGTTGCAGAGCACCTGGAGAATTCAGTGTTGTCCAAGGAGATCCCAGAGGAACTGTGTGATCATCATCTGGAATGCCACCCAGGTTCAAAGGGATCATATATCATTCATGTCTAGAAACTTCCGTGTGCAGCCACAAGCCATTATGGGCTCTCGCATAGTTGAGTATGTTGGGGAAAGTAGGTGTACTGGTCTACTCAGAGTAAAGAGTTAATGCTTCTGGAAGGCTATGTCTCGATCTTCCGATCATGGATGCGGTCGAGTCTTGTGGGGAAAAGTGCGCATCCTCCGCAGAGTGTAAAGACTATTCATGAATAGTCGTGTCCCTAGTTATGGACATCTTGAGTATCCTGGTATTTGAATTATGGACTAATTTCATCACTCTATTAATTAACTTGTTGGATTACTAGTGACATTGTCGGTGTACTAAGGTAGGGGTACCCCAGTACCCCAACATGTGCACGGGCAGTTGCAGCTTCCCGCGGCAAGGTTTACTGCGTGCTCGCCGGAGACCTTCCTGCTCCCTATTAAACCATTCAAAAACAAAGTATACAAGACATAAGACCGAGACCCCGGCAAGAGGAGCTTGCCGGGAAGGCCGTACCAGGCTCGAGACCGCCCTACTAACACAAGACCCTGGCAAGAGGAGCTTGCCAGGAAGACTAGACGACAACGCCTCGGCGCTATACGCGTCCCGGCAAGGGAGCGGCAAGCTCCCGGGCCCGGCAAGATCAAGGCCCCGGCAAGGTGCTTGCCGGGGAGGCTGCGCTGTGTGCCCGCGCTCCAGCTCATCGGCCCACGCGTCGCCCTGGGGCCTATCCAGGGACGCGTGGCGGATGGCTGTGCAGCCTGGGGTACACGGTGGCACTCCACGGTGATGGATCCGTCGCCGTGGCGGACGGAGACGCTAAGGCGGGAGCTTTTGGGGTCGACGGCGACGGGCATTAAATGCCCTTGTCCCCCACTGTTAAAGTAGGTATAGACCACTGTTCTGTACTGTAGCTCCACTGTTCCCGCACTATTACAACTACCACCTCTTTTACATTTTTACCCCTTTCTCCTACGTTGACACCTGTCGGTGACCCCTTTGCACTATAAAAGGAGGCCCATGCACAACGTGGAGGGGGTGGGGAACCTAGATCACTCTCACGCTTGGAGTAGCTGCTTCTTCAAGCTCCCGAGCGCTCAAACTCAATACACAACCAAGCAGGAGTAGGGTTTTACGCGTCTACCGCGGCCCGAACCTGGGTAAAACTGCCCGCGTGCTCGTCACGATCTGCTCTTTGTGCTCCCTCCGCCCTCGTACCGCACAGACAAGGGGCTCCGGTCCCATAGGTGTTCGTGGCGGACAGTTTCCCCCAACATCTTTGGCGCGCCAGGTAGGGGGCGTCGAGGTTGTGCGAACCTGATCCGGCGTTCGCGCGGGCGCATTCTTCATCAACCTCTCCAGCTTCACCATCAACTTCATCAGCGACAACTCCATGGCCCCGAAGAAGAAGGCTTCGGAGGTCGGAGGCCCGTCTGCGTCTCACCCGCCGCCACCGGAGCCAACGGTGGGCGGGGGAGACGCCGTCGGTAGGGTGGTTGCCGGTGAGGACACTCACGGCGCCACCAGATCCAAGAACAGGACGGACGACCGAACCTCGGTCTCCGTGGACGCGCCGCGTCCATCTCAGCACACGACGACCCAGCAGCGCCATACCACAGGAGGTGGTATCCGCTTGCTGGGGCAAGGCCAAACCGGAGGCTCGCGGGATGCCCCGGACCCCCGTCCGGGTACAAGCAAAGCGAAGGCGCCGGCGCGGGACCCCGCTCCTTCTAACGTTGTTAGAAGTCCGAGCGTATCCCGCTCCTCGCACCGCTCGCCCGCGTTCCCTTCCACTCCAGCAGAAGCGCTCGCAAGGGCGCAACTGCTCCTCGACTTTCCTCCAGCGGCCGACAAGGCCGAAGAATGGAGGGCCACCATCCGGAGCCTGATAGACTTCGCCAACAACGACTCTCCACAGCAGCCGTCGACCTCACGGCCGCGGCAAGCTGAGAAGACGAAGGCTATCGGCGACAAGACCGCCGGGGGTGCGACAAGCGTGCACTCCCCGCCGCAGAAGCAGAAGACGCCGCCCCGCCGGAACAACCCCGACGACGGCTCCACGGCCTCGTCGGACCCGCGGGCCCGTCGGGACCAGCGCCAGGTCCTCGACGACCGGCGAGATGAAGACGCTCGGACCACAATCGAGCGCCGCCGAGAAGCTCGGCGACAATCCGACAAGAGAGCTGGGAACACTGTCGACGTGCACGCGCCCGGTGAACCAGGCGACTTGCCGTACGCGGCAGGCTGCCCTGCGTTCACCCGCGAGCTGCGGCGCGTCCAGTGGCCCAGCATGAAGAACTTTAAGCCCGACGTACCGGAGAAGTACGACGGCAAGACACACCCCTCGGAGTTTCTCAGCGTCTACACCATCGCAGTACAAGCTGCCGGGGGGCGCGACGAGAAGATCTTGGCGAATTACTTCCCGCTCGTGCTAAAGCCGAACGTCCGTTCGTGGCTCATGCACTTGCCGGAAGGTTCCATCTCTTCTTGGGCCGACCTTTGTCACCAGTTTGTTGGCGCCTTCACCGGCGGCCACAAACCCCACGGCCAGGAGAGCGATCTCCATATCTTGGCCCAGAAGGAAGGCGAGCCCCTGCGCAAGTATATCCAACGCTTCAGCCGGGTGCAGCACAACATCCCTGACGTTCACCCTGTCGCGGTTATCAGCGCGTTCCATCAGAACGTGCGTAACCGCCGCATGCGTGAGGAAATGGCGATGACCAAGATTAGGGACGTCAGCAAGCTCTACGCTCTTGCTGACAAGTGCGCACACGCAGAAGAGGGGAGGAGACTCCCCGGGGAAGATACTGGCGCGGGGGGAAGCGACAGCGACGACGCAGCCCCGGCAAAGAAGAGCCGGCAGCGGAACAACAGAAAGAAGGGCAAGAAGGAAGTGCTTGCCGTCGAGAAGTCCGGCAAGGAGGCCCCCGCCAAGCAAGCGCAGGCTGGCGGCTCCGGCAAGGAGCCTGCCCCTGCGGCGGCGGCCGACAAGCCGGGTAGCTCCGACAAGCAATACTGTAAGATCCACCGCACCAAGGGTCATGATCTCTCCAACTGCAAGCGCGTCGAGTACCTCGTCGAGCAGCAAAAAGCTGAGTACGAGAGGCGCGACAAGGAGAAGGCCCAAGGTGGCGGGGAAGAGCCCAGCAAGAAGCGGCCGTTCAACGGCCGGGGAGGACGCCGCGGCAAGGCTAAGCAGCGGCAAGGAGATCGACCTCCCCGGGGCCGCGACAACGACGAAGAAGACGACGATGAAGACATGGAGGACGAGGAGAACAGCGAGCAGGAGTTCCAGAAGGCCACGGAGGTCCTGTGCGTCGACGGTGGCGCCTCCCTGCATACCTCCCACCGCCAACTCAAGCAGTGGGTGCGTGAGGTAAACGCAGCGGAGCCGCCCGTGGAGTCGCGCAGGCTCCTCAAATGGTCCAGCACGCCCATCGTTTTTGACCTTGAGGATCACCCTGACCGCACCACCGCGGTCGGGTGCTTGCCGATGCTGGTTTCTCCCACCATCCGCAACCTCAAGGTCACCAAAATGTTGGTTGACGGCGGGGCCGGGCTGAACTTGATCTCCTCCGCTGTGATCAAGAAACTCCAGATTCAAGATGGCGAGCTCGAAGAGACCGGTTCATTCCAAGGAATCAACCCGGGAAGGAGCAAGCCCAAGGGAAAATTCACTCTGCCAGTGACCTTTGGCGGGGAGCTCAACTTCAGGACTGAGCGCATCACTTTCGACGTCGCCGATATTCCATTGCCCTACAATGGAATACTTGGCCGTCCTGCCCTCGCAAAGTTCATGGCAGCTTCCCATTATGCCTACAACGTGCTGAAGATGCCGGGGCCGATAAGCGTCATCACTGTCCACAGCGACAAGAAGGATGCGCTTATTTGCGCCGACAAGATTTACCGGGATGCGGCAGCTGCGGCCGAGAAGGATACTCTTGCCGCTGAAGCTCCCGGGGGGAAGAAGACGAAGACCAAGTCCGGCAAGTGCTCTGGGACCCACTCCGGCAACCGCACCTCCTCGGAGTGCTGCGCTGCCGTCGAGGACGTTCCATCGAGCTCCACCGGCAAGAGTAAGAAAGGAATGGCTGCTCCTCCGGCAACCAAGAAAGTGTCCGCAAAGGAGGACGGCACTGGTGGTACCTTCACCATCAGTGCCACCCTTGACAGCAAATAGGAAAGCGCGCTCGTCGCCTTCCTGCGGGCGAATGTCGATGTGTTTGCCTGGCAACCATCTGACATCCCCGGTGTTCCCAGGAAGGTGATTGAGCACAAGCTTGCTGTCTGTCCTCATGCGCGGCCCATCAAGCAGAAAGTGAGGAAGCAAGCCGTGGAGCGCCAAGAGTTCATCAACGAGGAAATCAAGAAGCTAGAAGCAGCAGGCCTAGTTAGAGGTGTGATCCATCCGACGTGGTTGGCAAACCCAGTCGTCGTGCGCAAGGCCAACGGGAAGTGGAGATTGTGTATAGACTTCACCGATGTCAATAAAGCATGTCCCAAGGATCCATTCCCTTTGCCGCGCATCGACCAGATCGTTGACTCCACTGCCGGATGTGAGCTGCTCTGCTTTCTTGATGCATACTCAGGCTATCATCAGATTTTCATGGCCAAGGAAGATGAAGAGAAGACTGCATTTATCACTCCATGTGGCACTTATTGCTTTATCCGCATGCCATTTGGATTGAAGAATGCAGGCTCAACCTTCGCAAGGGTAGTGTACACTGCTTTTGAGCCACAGATCCACAGAAATGTAGAAGCTTACATGGATGACATCGTGGTGAAGAGCAAGAGCAAAGAAACCCTGATTCAAGACTTGGAAGAAACGTTTCAGAACCTGCGCGGGATACAGCTCAAGTTGAACCCCGAGAAGTGCGTCTTCGGAGTCCCCTCCGGCAAGCTTCTCGGGTTCTTTGTATCACAGAGGGGGATTGAAGCCAACCCCGACAAGATCAAAGCCATTGAGCAGATAGAGGCCCCGAAGCGCGTCAAGGATGTCAGAAGGCTTGCAGGTTGTGTTGCTGCCCTCAGTAGGTTCATTTCAAAGTCTGCAGAACGCGCCCTACCTTTCTTCAAAATCTTGAAGAAGGCAGGTCCCATGAAGTGGACTCCGGAAGCGGAGGCGGCGTTGCAGGATTTGAAACGGTACCTGTCCTCCACTCCTATACTTGTCGCACCTAGACCACAGGAAAAGCTGTTGCTATACTTAGCGGCAACCAACCAGGTGGTCAGTGCTGCGTTGGTAGCGGAGAGGGAGTCCGACGAGGAGTCAGCATCACCGGCAAGCAAATCCAGCGACAAGCAGGGGGCTGTCCCGACAAGCTCTGGTCCCGACAAGGAAGACTCTGCGCAGGAACAAGGAGAGGTGCGGAAGAAGATGGTGCAGCGCCCAGTGTATTTTGTAAGTTCCCTTCTCCAGGGGGCTAGATCAAGATACTCTGGTGTGCAAAAATTGCTTTTCGGCCTCCTCATGGCCTCGAGAAAGCTGCGCCATTACTTCCAAGCCCATGAGATAACAGTGGTCACTCGCTTTCCGTTGAAGAGGATATTGCACAATCCAGAAGCAACAGGCAGGATCGTCGAGTGGGCACTGGAGCTGTCGAGCTTTGGACTCAAGTTTGAAAGTACTTCAACCATACAGAGCCGAGCTTTGGCAGAATTCATAGCTGAGTGGACCCCGACACCAGATGAAGAGGTTCAAGAAACAAGTGCACCCGTACAAGAAGCGACAAGTGAATGGGTAATGTATTTTGACGGTGCCTTCTCGCTGCAAGGCGCCGGTGCCGGCGTGGTACTCATCGCGCCCACCGGAGAGCACCTCAAATATGTTATCCAGATGCACTTTCCCAGGGAGCAAGCGACAAACAACACTGCAGAATATGAAGGCTTGCTCGCCGGCCTCAGGATTGCGGCCGAACTTGGGATCAGAAAGCTGATTGTGCGGGGCGATTCTCAGTTAGTGGTCCGGCAAGTTAACAAGAGCTATCAGAGCCCTTTGATGGAAGCTTATGTTGATGAAGTGAGAAAGCTTGAAGAGCACTTTGAAGGTTTGCAGATGGAGCACGTCCCGAGAGCTCAAAATGAAATTGCAGATGGCCTTTCAAAGTGCGCCGCGATGAAGTTACCTGTGGAACCAGGGACCTTCTTACTCAAGCTGACTCAGCCATCCGTTACACCATCAACTGGGCAGTCCAAGAAGAGAAAGTTGGTCTCCGGCGACTACTTGCCGGCGGACCTTCCTGAAACCGCCGCCAAGGTCCCCAAGATCAACAACCAGAACGCTGAGGAACAGTTTGCTCCTGCAAGTCCTCGGGCTTGTACAGTTGAAGCAAACGTTCCCGGCAAGCCTCGCCCCGGCGAGCTTGCCGGGGGACCGTCAGCTCCGGCAGAACCAGAGGTCCTTGCCGTAGAAGCTGAGGTTCCCGCAGCGGCCCTCGAGCCCTTAGTCCTTGCCGTCGAGCCTCGGGCTCCGGCATGGGCGCAGCAGATCGTCCGTTTTCTGCAAACTGGAGAACTTCCCGACGACCCTCAAGAGATAGAGAAGATAACCAGGCAGTCAAGTATGTACCAGTTCGTGGATAACGAGCTGTACAGAAGAAGACTCAATGGTGTCAGGTTGAAGTGCATCTCCCGAGAAGATGGACAGAAGCTGTTGGCGGAAATACACGGAGGCATATGCGGCCACCACATTGGCGCAAGGGCGCTTGCCGGGAAAGCTTTCCGGCAAGGGTTCTTTTGGCAAGAAGCCCTCCAAGATGCAACTGCACTAGTAACCAAGTGTGAAGCGTGCCAGTTCCATGCGAAGCAAATCCATCAGCCAGCTCAAGCTCTCCAAACAATCCCTTTGTCATGGCCCTTCTCGGTCTGGGGGCTCGATATCCTCGGCCCTTTCCCTCGTGCTGTCGGGGGCTTTGAGTACTTGTACGTTGCAATCGACAAGTTCACAAAGTGGCCAGAAGTGGAGCCGGTGAGGAAGGTGACAGCACAGTCAGCGGTCAGGTTCTTCAGGTCGATTGTTTGCCGTTTCGGGATCCCTAACAGGATTATCACCGACAACGGTACGCAATTCACTAGTCGCACCTTCATGCAGTACGTCCAAGACCTTGGCGCCAAGGTCTGTTTCGCTTCTGTTGCTCACCCGAGGAGCAACGGTCAAGCGGAGAGGGCAAATGCTGAAGTGCTGCGCGGACTCAAGACAAGGACCTTTGACAGGCTGCGCAAGTGCGGAAGAAATTGGATAGAGGAGCTCCCGGCGGCTCTTTGGTCAATCAGAACGACACCAAGTCGAGCCACCGGACAGACACCTTTTGCTCTAGTCTACGGAGCAGAAGCAGTTCTCCCCACGGAACTCGTATACGGATCTCCTCGAGTGCTCGCTTATGATGAGCTCGAGCAAGAGCAGCTGCGGCAAGATGACGCATTGCTCCTTGAGGAGGGACGTCTCCAGGCTGCTGTACGAGCTGCTCGATACCAGCAAGCTTTGCGCCGCTACCATAGCCGCAAAGTCAAGGCCAGGAGTCTCGAGGAAGGCGACCTTGTTCTTCGGCGTGTTCAGTCCGCCAAGAATTCCAACAAGTTGACGCCGAAGTGGGAAGGCCCTTATCGGGTGAGACAAGTTACGAGGCCCGGCGCTGTCCGCCTCGAGACCGAAGAAGGCTTACCGGTGAGCAACTCCTGGAACATAGAGCATCTTCGCAAGTTTCACCCCTAAGGCGCGGTTGCCGTGATCCGCTCCGGCAACCACCTTTTGTACAAGCTTTGCCGCTGTTGCATGTAACCCTTTGTACAAAGCCGGGCGCAGACCCCATGCATCAGTAAAGCTTTCGTGTTTTTCGCGTCGATTGCCTTTTGCATGTTTCTCTTTGTTGTTTGCATGTTCTGTTTGGCATTTGATGCAACACTCAAGCATACGGTAAGCATTAGCACGCCGAAAGGCCATATACTTGTTTCCCTCTCCCTTTTTCTTTCCTCTTAAGCAGAAGGAACATTCCTCGCGCACAAGTTTGCCGGGGGGAAGGAGGTGGAGGAGGAACCAAGTGCTGTTCAAGAAAGAGAAGTCTTACCGGAAAGCAAGCAATATAAGCGAGCAGCATACGAGAGATAAGTTGTTAGAATTTGACCAGTTCAAATTTTAAATTTTAGAATTTGAACGATCACATTTTGTATGGAAAACCTGTGCGCGGAGGAACCTACCCGTAGCTTGCCGCACCCTTATCTTGTTTTCGAGTTCACTCAACGATTTAAGTGAGCTGCGACAAGTGTCGCGCCCTTGCTTCGTTTCCGAGTACGCTCAGCAAGCTAAGTGCGTTGCGACTAGCTGCGGCAAGGTTGCTTGCCGGCGAGGACCTTGGCCAGCAGGCTGCTCAGAGTCCAGCACTCAGCGCTCGCGGCAAAGGCCCCTTGCCGGCATGCTCCCCGGGAGCGTAGGGTGAAAAACATACAAAGTCAAAGATTGAAACAAGGAAGATAACATTGCATTGATTGATCAAAATAAAGTAAATATCTTACAAGGGATAACTTGTCGCAATGGACTAATAAGTTCATGATATAATGTGCAGCAACAAAAAGATAAAGATAATGGAGCCCTAGTCTACGCGGTCGCCTTCCTTCCTGCCAAGCTTTGCCACCTTGGCGATGATGTGGCCGACCTGCTCCTTCAGGGCCTCCGTGTCTGCATCAGCCGGCAAGCTGCGAAGAACGTTCGTGAGGTTGATTCCCGGGTTGCGGTACACGATCTTCGTCAGCACCCGCTCCAGAGTTCCCGCGCAGAGCAGGCGCGACTCCTCGGCCAGCTGCGCGGGGATGCGGTTCCGGAGACTTGCAAGGGCCGGCGCGACCCCTCTGAAGAAGAGGCTGAGCCTGGCGCTGTGCGGGAGATCCGGATCCGGCGAGTAGATGAGATGTTCGACCTTCAACGCCAGCAACTCCTGGTCAATATTGGACGCAGAAGAAACCAGCTCTTCGGTCCACACTTCAATGGTCTGCCGGAAGAGCTCGGACGCCTTGTTGACGTTCTCCACCAAGGTCCGCTCCTTGCGGAGCTCATCCTTCAACTTGGTCTCCTGAGCCCGGGCAGCATCGAGCGATTCCTTCAGAGTGGTGACCTTCAGCTCCAAGTCCTCAATGGAGTCCTTGGCGGCCTTCAGCTCGTCGCCCCTCTTGGAGAGACTCACCTGAAGCTCGGAGTTTGTGTGAGCATCCTTCTCGCGCTCCAAGATGAGCGCGGCAACCTTCTCGGCGCTCACCTTCATCGCCTTCTCCAACTGTTCAACCTTGGCGGCGAGCTCTTTCTTGGCGTCTTCCGCGGCAACCGCGGCGGCTTTCGCCTCCTTCAGCTCCCCGCCAAGGGCAGCCTCGCGAGCGGTAAGGTCCTCCTCATGGGAGTCCAGCTCGACCTTCCGCTGCGCGAGCTCTCCTTCTCGCCGGGACATCTCCACCCCGGCGAGACGCTGCTGTTCTTCCGCTTCAGCTTTTTCGAGCACCCATTCCTGGTACTCGCCGGCGAGACGCTCCCGCTCCTCCGCCACCTCGCGGAGGGCTGCCTGATTGGCGGCGCTGAGCTCCGCCGCACGCTTCTCCATTTCCGCCGCGGCCTTGGCGGCAAGGGCCTCCCGGGAGGCCAGCTTCGCCTGCCTGGCCCGGTAAAGGGCCAGGAGCTGGTGGAGCAATCTCTCCTCCTCGGGCCCCTCACTCCCGCCGGGCGCCTCGACGATTTTCAGGCCTGCGGAGGCTAGGACTTCTCCGTCGAACGCCTCGCCCTCCGCAGGAGCTCGCGATGAAGACCCCCAAGGCATCTGGATGAAGACGCCATTGGGGGCCTCGAGATAGTACCTCTGCTCCTCGCTGGCGGAGGGGCCGGTGACCGGTGCAGCATCTGATGCTCCCGCCGCCTCCGGGTTGGCGGTGCGGTCACCGTCCCTCTCCCCGGCCGCTGCGTCTGCAGCCGGAGCAGTCTCCTGCGCGGCCGGCTCGGCGGCCTCGGCCATCTCCTCGACGACAGGAGCGTCGCCGCCGCCGCCCTGCGCGCCCTCCTCCTCAAGGTCGATGACCTCTGTCTCCATGGGCGCAGGAGGAGGAAGATCTGAAAAGAAGAAGAAAAAGAAGTTCAAGACTCAAGCAAATATCCAAAAAAGAGGCAAGCCAAGAAGACAAGTCACAAAACATACCTTGGCGGACGTCCTCAGCGGCGGGCTCCCTCGCCGGGGAGCTCGGCCTTGGCGGAGTGGCCGCCCTCGCCGGGCTGCTCGCCCTTGGCGGGGTACTCTGCCTCGGCGGAGTACCCGCCCTTGGCGGAGCACTCTCCCTTGCCGGAGAGTTCTGCCTTGGCGGGGATGGCGGGGCCTGCGGCTCCTCGACGGTGGTCTCCGGGCGCTCTTCCCGCTGTGGCTCCACCTCTGCACAGAACAAGACAAGAAACGTCAAGACATGAAGACAAAACCAAACCCTCAGGCGTACCCCGACAAGCGAAAAGAGAAAACCCCAGACTTACGCTGGGGGCTGCGCTGCGGGCTGCGCTGGGGGCTGCTCCTCGGAGCAGCGCTCGGCTCCGGCACACCCTCTGTTGCCGCAGCTGCCGAGTCCTCCGCGACCTCGACCTCGGGCGCCTTGGCCTTCTTCGCCGCGCGATGGGCCAGGGTCCTGAAATCAGAACAATAAACAGAGTCAACATCATCGAAAAAAGTCAAGACAGAAATCGAGAAGATATAAAGTCTTGGATTCTTACTCCTGGTCCTCCTCGTCGTCCTCGCTCAGGGCGGAGAAGTCATACTCCACCGTGGGCGCGTCGGCGCGAGGAGCGGAAGACGAAGACTCCCTCGCGAGCTTGGTGTTCACCGGGGCTGGGGGCTGCGAAGACCCAGCCCCTGTGGCTGCCGGCGCCCGAGGAGCGGGCGGAGCCGTTGCTCCGCTCCGAGAAGACCCCTGCCGGCTCGCTGCCGGCCTGCGGGGCGCCTCCGTCGTAGTCCGCGCACGGGCCGCCTCCGCTGCGGCTGGTGCGCCGGACGGCCTTGGCGCGGCTTGGCTCCCCCGGGGAGCTGCCCGGCGAGGTGGCTGTTGCCGGGGCGCCTGCGCCCTCTCCCCCGTCGCCGCCTTGCGGAGGCGCTTCGCCGGGGACTGCCTCGGGCTTGCCGGGGGCGGAGAGCTCTCCGACGAGGAGAGGTCGTCGGCGTACAACTCCGTGGATCCGCCGGAGTCCTCGGCCTCCTCCTCCTCCTCCGCCCCGGCCGGCTCGCTGGGCCCAGCGTCCTGCGCTGCGGCCCCCTTTCCTTTGGCGCCTCCGCCCCTCGCGGCGCCTCTGCTCCCTCCGGCGGTGCCCTCCATTGCCGCGGCCTCCGCCGCGATCCCGTGGATCCCGGAGTGCCTCAGCGAGGGGACCCCGGCGAGCGCGTCGGGTGGAAGATTCAGCAACCTGCGGATCACCGCCTCCTCCGCCTGGGTGGACGCGTCCTCAGCCTCCGCCTCCTCCGGCGAGAATCCGAAGACTCCTGCCGCCGCGGCTGCGGCGGCCTCCTCAGCCCGAGAGGCTATGTAGGCGATCTCCTGGTCGGTGGTGTCCCGCGTGTGCAGCTTGAGGTCCTCCTTGTTCTTCGCCACCTCGGCGAGGTTGTCGTAGAAGTTGAGGACGTCGATGGGCTTCGGGGCGATCCACGTGCGGTCCAAGCCATGCGAGTCGCACATGGGCATCATGGCGAGGATCCGATCCCTGACGGCGTTGTTGCAGAGTGGCACCACTTCCCGGGGAGTCCTGAACCACTCAGGGTGCGTCGGGTCGTACTTGAAGAGTTCTCGTACCATTCCCCGCAGCTCCAGCGTGGTGAAGTTGAAATTGAGCCCGGGGCGCAGCCTCATGATGTCTGCCGGGCCGCCGTACTCCCAGGCCGGCCTCTTCCGGTCTTGGAGAGGGGCGATGCGCCGGCGGAGGAAATCTGCGCCCATCTCGGCAACTGACAGATTGGCCAACCGAAGACGAAGAATACGGACGAGGGCGATGTTGAGCTTGACATCGTCCGAGTCCAGCTCACTCCAGTCCCTGCCGCGCACGATGGGCATTGTGCACGGCGCGGTGAAGGCTTGCGGCTGGTCTTCTACGATCCAGCACCACTCCGCTCGCCATTCCTCCCACTTGCCGCGGAGCTCCCCCGGCAAGTATGCCCCTTTCTTATTCAGACGAAAGACCCAAGAAATTCCTCCGGAGAGGGGGGCATCGGCCTCGGCTCTAGGAGTGAAGAAGTGTCTAAAGAGGGCTACATTGGGGTGGACTCCTATGAAGTTTTCGCACATGTGTGCGAAAACGGCCATGGTGAGAATGGCGTTGGGGGTGAAGTCAAGCAGATGGAGGCCATATGTGTTCATGACGTCGCAGAAGAAGTTCGAGAAAGGAGGACAGAGACCACAATGGAAAAAGGCAGCAAAGAAGTAGTACCCGCCGGGATAGCTGTCCTTGGCGGCGGCCGGGTACGCTCGCGTGCGGGGATGCGCGTCGGTTCCCTTGGACCAGAACAAGTAATACTTGTTCCAGAGCTCCCGCACGCCGAGCTTTGGCGGGAAGACGACATGCCGCTTCCGGTACGCGATGAGCTTGGCCGCTTGCTCCGATTTCTCCCGCTTGGCCTTCTCCGCCTTCGCCTTGTCGGTCTTTGGGGCCATGGCGGACGCGGTGGAAGGAGGGGGACGAAGAGCTCGGCGGCGGCGGAGATGTGGAGGCAGAGAGCAAGAAGGAATCTTTGGAGGAGGAAGACGACGTAATGAGAGCGCAAGGAGGGGAACCGCGCCCGCTCCCTCTGCTTTTATGGGGGAGTGGGGGGCGTTTCCCCCTTTCCATTAAGAGATCGTGGGCACGTCCCATCCCACGGCGCCGCGATCGACGCGTGCCGTTACCGTGGGGTGCGGCGGATATGGAAGTGGATTCGGCGCGCCGCGGGCCGCGGGTGCCCGTGCACTGTTTTGGGCCTGGCCCAACAGCGCTCGGCACCGTGTGTGGCCCAGGCCCGGGGGCTCCTGTCAGTGTACTAAGGTAGGGGTACCCCAGTACCCCAACTTGTGCACGGGCAGTTGCAGCTTCCCGCGGCAAGGTTTACTGCGTGCTCGCCGGAGACCTTCCTGCTCCCTATTAAACCATTCAAAAACAAAGTATACAAGACATAAGACCGAGACCCCGGCAAGAGGAGCTTGCCGGGAAGGCCGTACCAGGCTCGAGACCGCCCTACTAACACAAGACCCTGGCAAGAGGAGCTTGCCAGGAAGACTAGACGACAACGCCTCGGCGCTATACGCGTCCCGGCAAGGGAGCGGCAAGCTCCCGGGCCCGGCAAGATCAAGGCCCCGGCAAGGTGCTTGCCGGGGAGGCTGCGTTGTGTGCCCGCGCTCCAGCTCATCGGCCCACGCGTCGCCCTGGGGCCTATCCAGGGACGCGTGGCGGATGGCTGTGCAGCCTGGGGTACACGGTGGCACTCCACGGTGATGGATCCGTCGCCGTGGCGGACGGAGACGCTAAGGCGGGAGCTTTTGGGGTCGACGGCGACGGGCATTAAATGCCCTTGTCCCCCACTGTTAAAGTAGGTATAGACCACTGTTCTGTACTGTAGCTCCACTGTTCCTGCACTGTTACAACTACCACCTCTTTTACATTTTTACCCCTTTCTCCTACGTTGACACCTGTCGGTGACCCCTTTGCACTATAAAAGGAGGCCCATGCACAACGTGGAGGGGGTGGGGAACCTAGATCACTCTCACGCTTGGAGTAGCTGCTTCTTCAAGCTCCCGAGCGCTCAAACTCAATACACAACCAAGCAGGAGTAGGGTTTTACGCGTCTACCGCGGCCCGAACCTGGGTAAAACTGCCCGCGTGCTCGTCACGATCTGCTCTTTGTGCTCCCTCCGCCCTCGTACCGCACAGACAAGGGGCTCCGGTCCCATAGGTGTTCGTGGCGGACAGTTTCCCCCGACAGACATTGGTTAATTTGGGATTGAGATGGAGGGACCACTCTCAGTGCTGAGTAATTCTACTTAGTAGTAAATAAAATGTATTCCTTTGTTGTAGGGAAAACTAGCTTTCTGCAAAAATAAACTTTACAGCCTCCACCAGCCACATATGCATGTAGTGGTAGATATTTGTTCATCATTATTGCTAGAGTGTGACTTTGCCAGCATATTTAATGTGCTGACCTACACGGCTGCAACGTCTCATGTTGCAGAGTTTTCAGATGGAGATTAATGAGTGATTAGGTCATTTTCATGCACTCAGTGTTTGCCGTGGAGTTGGATGGACTCAACTTATCTTTGATGCTTCCGCAGTTTAATTTTTAGATGGCCTTCAGCCATATTTTTGTAATAATACTTTTAAGAGGATTTCGATGTAATAAGTGTGTGACTGAAACTTTGTTATAAATCCTCAAGTACTCTGTGTGTTAGCATACCGATCCAGGGATGACACTGAAGCACAGAAACTTCGATCCATTGGGATCGTGGTCGCTACAAAAAACCAAAAAGCAAAAGGATAACAATTGGGTTTCCTCCCAACAAGCGCTATCGTTTAATGCCCCTAGCATAATGCATAGATTCAGGTATTGTCATCTTTAGTTTTTGCCCCATAGGATGCCCTCATGAGTGGTTCGTATGGTGACTTAATTCTTGTCCTAGGGAAGTGTTCCATACCCTTTCTTAATGGAAACTGAAATTTAATATTGCCTACTTTCATATCTATCACGACACATATAGTGCCTAAAAACGATCTACCAAGTATTATAGGACAAAACAGATTGCAATCAATATCAAGAACAATAAAATCGATGGGCACATAGTTCCTATTTGCAAGAATAAGAACATCATTAATTATTCCCAAAGGCTTGTTAATAGTAGATTCTGCCAAGTGCAAATTAAGACAACATTCTTCAATATCGGTAACACCAAGCACATCACATAGAGATTTCAGAATTGTGGAAACACTAGCACCCAAATCAAATAAAGCAAAACACTCATAATTTTTTATCTTGACTTTAATGGTAGGTTCCCATTCGTCCTGTAATTTTCTAGGAATTCAAATCTCTAACTCCAATTTTTCTTGTAAAGCTTTCATCATGGCATCGACAATATGTCATGTAAAAGCTTTATTTTGTTCATAAGAATGGGGTGAATTTATCATGGATTGCAACAAAGAAATACACAAAAGACTGGGCACAACACTAGTTAAAGTTTTGACCTCTCCAAACCCACTTTTACCATTTTTTTCATCAAGATTTTCACCCTCCGAATCTTTGGGATGCCCTCTAGCTAAATTTGACTCTTCTTTAGTCCCTTTATCATCAATTTTAATATTACTAAACAAGGAGTCAATAGAGGAAACACCAACTACTTCAAGATCTTCCTTATTTTTATCTTCTAAAGAAATGGGCTTAGCGGCCATTTGATTTACTAGAGTGGCTTGCACATCAGATATTTTGCCTAACAAATTTTCAGCATGAGCATACTTAGATTAGAGATTAGAAACCTCTCTACTAATATCATCAAGTTGTTTCATTATAGCATCAAGCACATTAGAGTCTTTTTTAAGCTCTTCGGTAAAATACTTATTATGCTCAAATTGTGTGATCATATATTCCTTGGTACTTTTCTCAATCTCAAGAAAAATATTGGGGCAAGGAACATCATAATACTTTCTTCGAGACATCGTGGTAACACAAACAAGATTGCAAGCAAACAGAAAGATTTGACGAGAAATAAGCAAACGAAAAAGAAGTCAAATAAAATGACAATTTTTTGTGAAGTGGGGGAGATGAAAACAAAGTCAAATGGCAAATAATGTAAATTGCAAGGAGATGAGAGTTGTGATTAGGAACCTGATAGATGTTGATGATGTCTTTGTGGCAACGACGCCAAAATTCCTTTTGATGCGGCTTAAAACTGCGTCGGTATTTCCCCAAAGAGGAAGGGATGATGCAACACAGCTACGGTAGATATTTTCCTCAGATGTGAAACCAAAGTCATCGAACCAGTAGAAAATTACAGCAACACTATGTAAATGGTATATGCACACAAAGAACAAATACTTGCAACCCGACGCATAAGAGGGGTTGTGAATCCCTCCTCGATAAAGAGATATATTTGTTTGTATGAGATTGGATAAATAGATCGTGCTGGAACACAAAAAAGGTATTTTTGGGGTTTTGGAATAATAGATCTGAAAGCAACATCGATGAAAAATAGATCGGAAAGCAATGTGATAAAAGATAGACCCGGGCCGTAGATTTCACTAGTGGCTTCTCTCAAGAAAATAGCATACGGTGGGTAAACAAATTACTGTTGGGCAACTGATAGACGATCAAATAATTATGACGATATCGAAGGCAATGATTATTATATAGGCATTACGTCCAAGATTAGTAGGCCGAAACGATTCTGCATCTACTACTATTAATCCACACATCAACCGCAATCCAACATGCATCTAGTGTATTAAGTTCATGGAGAAACGGAGTAATGCAATAAGAATGGTGACATGATGTAGACAAGATCTATTCATGTTGGAATAGATCCCATCTTGTTATCCTTAATAGCAACGACACATACGTGCCTCGCTACCCCTTCTATCACTAGGTGAGGACACCATAAGATTGAACCCATCACAAAGCACCTCTTCCCATGGCAATAAAAAATGATCTAGTTGGCCTAACTAAACCAAAGATTCGAAGACGAAATACGAGGCTATAAGTAATCATGCATATAAGAGACCAAAGAAGAGTGAACAAATATTTGATGTCTACTACGCAACCTTGTTCTTGTAGATGTTGATGGGCCTCCAAGTGCAGAGGTTTGTAGGACAGTAGCAAATTTCCCTCAAGTGGATGACCTAAGGTTTATCAATCCGTGGGAGGCGTAGGATGAAGATGGTCTCTCTCAAACAACCCTGCAACCAAATAAAAAAGATTCTGTTGTGTCCCCAACACACCCAATACAATGGCAAATTGTATAGGTACACTAATTCGGCGAAGAGATGGTGATACAAGTGCAATATGGATGGTAGATATAGGTTTTTGTAATCTGAAAATATAAAAACAGCAAGGTAACTAATGATAAAAGTGAGCGTAAACGGTATTGCAATGCTAGGAAACAAGGCCTAGGTTTCGTACTTTCACTAGTGCAAGTTCTCTCAACAATAATAACATAACTGGATCGTATAACTATCCCTCAACATGCAACAAAGAGTCAGTCCAAAGTAACTAATAGCAGAGAACAAACGAAGAGATTATTGTAGGGTACGAAACCACCTCAAAGTTATTCTTTCTGATCGATCTATTCAAGAGTCCGTAGTAAAATAACACGAAGCTGTTCTTTCCGTTCGATCTATCCTAGAGTTCATACTAGAATAACACCTTAAGATACAAATCAACCAAAACCCTAATGTCACCTAGATACTCCATTGTCACCTCAAGTATCCGTGGGCATGATTATACGATATGCATCGCACAATCTCAGATTCATCTATTCAACCAACACAAAGAACTTCAAAGAGTGCCCCAAAGTTTCTACCGGAGAGTCAAGACAAAAACGTGTGCGAACCCCTATGCATAAGTTCACAAGGTCACTGAACCCGCAAGTTGATCACCAAAGCATACATCAAGTAGATCACGTGATATCCGTGATGGCCTAGCTTATTAGGGATGATAGACTACTCATATCAATAAGGAATTCCTTCTTTTCCGGGAGCCCATTAGGAAAGAACTCCAAAGTTAAGCGTGCTCAGCTTGGAGTAGTTTCAGGATGGGTTACTGGTCGGGAAGTTGCTCCCGGTTGCGCACGAGTGAGGATAAAGTGCAAGAAAAGACTAGTATTGATATGTGAGGCCAGTCTAGATCCTGCCAGGAGTAACGACCACCGGCGGGTGTGTCTGGGGCATTACAATATCCCATTGTCACCACAGATAAGCACATGCAAAACATTCATCAAGTGTTCTCAAATCCTTAAAGACTCAATCCGATAAGATAACTTCAAAGGGAAAACTCAATTCATCACAAGAGAGTAGAGGGGGAGAAACATCATAACATCCAACTATAATAGCAAAGCTCGCGATACATCAAGATCGCGCCATCTCAAGAACACGAGAGAGAGAGAGAGAGAGAGAGAGAGAGAGAGAGAGAGAGAGAGAGAGAGAGAGAGAGATATTAAACACATAGCTACTGATACATACCCTCGGCCCTGCGGGTGAACTACTCCCCCCGCGTCAGGGAGAGCGTTGAGATGATGAAGATGGCCACCGGAGAGGGATTCCGCCCTCCAGCAGGGTGCCGAAATGGGTCTAGATTGGTTTTCGGTGGCAACAGAGGCTTGCGGCGGCGGAACTCCCTCTCTAGGTTATTTTCTGGAGGTTTCTGTATATATAGGAGGTCTTGGAGTTGGGGACAAGTAAATGGGACCTCCGGGCTGTCCACGAGGTAGGGGGCGCACCCAGGGGGCGCCCCCTACCCTCGTGGGCAGCCCGGGAACCTTCTGGTCCCCCTCCGGCACATTCGTGGGCTTCTTCTGGTCCAAAAATAACGCCCCTTGACTTTTAGGTCAATTGGGCTCCGTTTGATATTCCTTTTCTGCGATACTCTAAAACAATGGGAAAATAGAAACTGGCACTGGGCTCTGGGTTAATAGGTTAGTCCCAAAAATCATATAAAAGTGTATATAGAAGCGCATAAAACATCCTAGAAGGATAATATAATAGCATGGAACAATAAAAAAAATTAGATACGTTGGAGACGTATCAAGCATCCCCAAGCTTAATTCCTGCTTGTCCTCGAGTAGGTAAATGATAAAAACAGAATTTTTGATGTGGAATTCTACCTAACATAATTGTCAATGTAATTTTCTTTATTGTGGCATGAATGTCCAGATCCGAAAATTCAAGACAAAAGTCTATATTGACAAAAGAAATAATAATACTTCAAGCATACTAACAAAGCAATCATGTCTTCTGAAAATAACATGGTCAAAGAAAGTTATCCCTACAAAATCATATAGTCTGGCTATGCTCTATCTTCATCACACAAAATATTTAAATCATGCACAACCCTGGTTTTAGCCAAGCAATTGTTTCACACTCCAATTTTTTCAAACCTTTCAACTTTCACGCAATACATGAGCGTGAGCCATGGATATAGCACTATGTGGAATAGAGTGGTGGTTGTGGAGAAGATAAAAGAGGAAGATAGTCTCACATTAACAAGGCGTATCAATAGGCTATGGAGATCCCCATCAATAGATATCAATGTGAGTGAGTAGGGACTGCCATGCAACGGATGCACTAGAGCTATAAGTGTGTGAAGCTTAGCAAGGGAAACTAAGTGGGTGTGCATCCAACTTGCTTGCTCACGAAGACCTAGGGCATTTGAGGAAGCCCATCATTGGAATATACAATCCAAGTTCTATAACGAAAATTCCCACTTGTATATGAAAGTGACAAAACAAGAGACTCTCTATCATGAAGATCATGGTGCTACTTTGAAGCACAAGTGTGGAAAAAGGATAGTAACATTGTCCCTTCTCTCATTTTCTCTCATTTTCCCCCTTTTTTCTTTAGGCATTTTCTCTTCTTCTTTTTTATTTTTAATGGCCTCTTTTTTCTTTTCTTACGTCCGGAGTATCATCCCGACTTGTGGGGGAATCATAGTCTCCATTATCGTTTCCTCTCTAGGACAATGCTCTAGTAATGAAGATCATCACACTTATATTTACTTACAATTTGAAGCTAGTACAAAATATGACTCTATGTGAATGACAATGATGAAGCATGTCATATGAACGGAACAGTGGAATGTTGCATGGAAATGCCATGATAGGTAGGTATGGTGGCTGTTTTGAGGAAGGTGTATGGTGGGTGTATCTGTCAGGCCCAAGATGCAATTCTATCCCGATCACGTGACACTTACGTGATTGGGGCACAACCGCATTTCGGGCGCTTAGCAAGATGGATATCATTACATCGTACCATTACATAAATACATGGGGGATACAACAATACATACAAGTCACATGAATACAACATCATCAAATACAAAGCATCCGGCTACGGATGCAAACATGAAAAGCACAACGACATCCATCTGCTATCCCAGGCTGCCGACCCGGAACCTAACCCAAGACTGAAGAAGAAGAAGAAGAAGAAAGAACTCCAACACAACGATCATCACTCTCACGTCAAGACATCGGAAACCTGCACCTGCAACTGTTGTTGTAGTATCTGTGAGCCACGAGGACTCAGCAATCCCATAACCATGGGTAACAAGACTATCAAAGCTTAATGGGTAGTAAGAGGTAAAGTGGTGAGGTTGCAGCAGCGGCTAAGCAGTATGTATGGTGGCTAACTTACGAGTACAAGAATAAGATGAGCATCTACGCAAACAGTCGCAAACTAGTAATGATCGCTAACGATCCTGATCTACCTATGAGTCAAACATAACCCCACCGTGTTCTCTTCTCAAAGTGAAAAGAGACAGTCATGATTACTCACACAGTTGTGTGTTTTACTTCGGATCCTCTGTCAAGTTTTCTACAACCGGACATTAACAAATTTCAATCTGCCACATAACCGCGGGCACGGCTTTCGAAAGATCATAACCCTGCAGGGGTGTCCCAACTTAGCCCATCACAAGCTCTCACGATCAGCAGAAATAATAATAATATTACCCCTTGTCTTAGGGACAATCCGATGAGGCTCGGAATCCCGATGCACAAGACATTTCAACAATGGTGAAACAAGTCCAGCAAGACCTCCCGGCGTGCCGACACCCTGATAGTAGCCGCGTGTATCTCGTCTCAGGCCACGTCCGGATGAGCTATGGTTACAACGACCAGATACCCCAAGTTTCCAAGGGGCGGCGCCGCAAGCTGCTCTATTTGGGACCAACACCACCAGCACTGGCCCTCCCTGTATGTAGAAGAATCTTCGGGTAGCGCTAACTCCCTATGCAATAAATTAATTAATTAATTAAGTTTTTATTATGTTGCAAATTAAAACCAATGTTGGGCCTTGCTGGAGGAGTTTTATTCAAAGACGAACTGTCAAGGGGTACCCATATACCCAACCGTGTAAGGAATGCAAAATCAAGGAACATAATGCCGGTTTATCGGCTCCTAAGGTGGCTTGAGTGGAACAAAACACCGAGCAAAAGGCCATGCCTTCCACCCATGCCCAGTATATAGGTGTGTTAATAATAATAATAGATATTGTGATATTCCAACAACAAGTTCCAACATGGAATGATCTTCATCTTCACTTGCAACTAACAACGCTATAAGAGGGGCTGAGCAAGCGGGTAACATATCCAAACAATGGTTTTGCTAGGAAGGTGTCAAAGGTTAGAGGTTTTGTGGCAACAAGGAGAGGCTGACAATAATGATGGGTAGCGCGACATATAACGATAGCATCGAGACAACTAAGCATGGCAATGATAGTAAAGGTATCCAAGGTGATGGTCATCTTGCCTGAGATCCCGCAAGGAAGAAGAATGAGTCCGTGAAGAAGACGAAGAAGAAGCCTTGAAGACGAACCACGTGTAGTCGAACGAATCCTCACGATCGCAACGGAAAAGAACTAGCGAGAAGAAATCACACAACAAGGTAAACACACAACACAAGAACATGACAAGATGCTCAACCAAGTATAATGCAAGACAAGTCTATATATGATGCAATACATGGCAAGGTAGGAAGCACTCAAAAACAACTTCACCCAACAAGTTTAAATGAGGCCGGAATCAACATATAACAAATCCGGTAATTCCTCATATGCATAATTTGAAATTAGTCCAGATCTGAACAAACCTTAAGTTAAAGTTGTTAAACAGCACGTTAACATGCACCATGATGATCTACATGAAATTCTAGTCAAGTTTCATATAAAGTTTGTTTAATTCGGAGCTACGACCTAGAAGATATGAGCAAAACAAGACAAGCATGGCAGCGGTGCAAGATGCACCCAAACATCAAGCAAACTCACTCCAAACATGAAAACAATATGATATTATGATTCTACATGCAAAATCACACAAGTTTCATATAGGGCACACTCAAAACGGAGCAACGGATCAACACATACACACGAAACAAGATATAACAACAAGCTGAAGTTAACAGCCACATAGCAACTTTGGAGCAAGGTAAATATATGCTACAGCACCCAAACATGTTAACAAGAAGCATGGATGTGAAGTAGACATGCTACTTAACAAGCATGAACTTAGAACACACCTAAAAGCTTGTTGGAACACAATTAAACAAGCATGGCAAGTTGCAATGAAATTATCCAGACTTAGTCAAAATCCGGGAAGGCAAAACATCATCACGATGCTGCCTTCGGAGGCACAAAACAACAAGCATATCAACTCTACCAAGCATATAAAGAACATGGACATGTAGTAGACATATCCTACATCAAACAACTCCACTGGAGAATCTCCATAGGAGGCATGGATCAATAACAACAAGCTCCACCAAATTGAACATGCTGATAAAATCCTGATAGGTATAATTTATAGCAACTTGAGAGCAAGAAATAAATAAGCTACAACATGTCATATGAGCAAGCAAGGGCATGAATGGATAGAAAATAACATGAACAACAAGACATGATCATTGGCCACTCCAAAACAAGCATGGATTTGACTAGGGCATCAAGCAAACATAACATCAGGTTATAACAGATTCCAGACTTAGCAGTTTTTCACTAAGTATAAAACAGCAGCAACAACATGGCATGTTTACAAGCTTGTTTAAGTCACCTCAAGGCATATCATGAAAAGTGGATTGCACCACAGCAAAGACTATATGATTGTGCTTCTAAAACATATAGACATGTGGCATGAAGACAAACATACCAATAGCAATGAGAAAGTGAAATCAGCATCTCATGACAAGTGTCAGCTCTTAACAGCCAAATGCACCTTTGCAACAGAGATTAACATGGCAATATGAACTCAAACAAGCATGCTACGGCAACCATCATGTATAGCACTTCACAATGAACATTTTGACATATCATATGCTCCATTTGGATAAACATGCACAAAGTTATCACATCTCAAACATGGCATCAAATTAACAAGTAACACGAGTTTATAACAAGTAGCACTCTTGCATCGATGATTAGGGCATCAACATGAAGTCAAACAAACCTGGCACAATGGAACAAAGTGTATAGCATATCACCACGATCATTTTGACATATCATTCACTCAATTTGGACATACACACAAGAAGTTACAGCCGTGCAAAGTATGCAACAAATCATGCAATTTCTGGGACTTGGTGGAAAAAGAGGCAACCTCGGGTGGACATTGTCCGTGTGCAAACGGACATGTTCGTCGGTGCGGCTGGACGCGGGTCCCACTGGCAGTCACAGAGAGAGGGGGCGTGGACATGTCCGGCACCACTGGACATGTCCGGCTCGGGCGAGGTCAACGACAGTGGGGATCCGGTCGTGGAGGTCGTCTCCGGCGAGCTCCGAGCTGCGGCGAGTCGGCAGACGGAAGAGGAAGGCTCATGGGCTTCGGATCCGGCGAGGGGAGCTCCGTTCCCGGCCAGAGGAGCGGCGACCGGCGAGTTATGGGGAGGAGGAGGCCCGGCGGTGGCTGGGAATGGCAGCTCCGGCGAGGGGCTTGTCGGCGGCTAGGGGAGACGACGGCGGGGGTCCAGCGCGTGACCGACGGTGGAGGCGGCACGGCGGGGAGCTGTGGCGGTGGCCGGCGCAGCTCGTGGCGGCGGGGCGCGAGGTCCGGCGAGGGGCCTGCTCGGCGAGGCACAGGCGGGGTCCGATGACCGGCGTTGTGGCGTGCGGTCGGGCGCCAGCGCGGGCAAGGGCCCGATCCGGCCCAGATCGGGTCCCAGGCGGGCCACGGCTGGGCTGGCGGCGATGGGAGGTCTGGCGACGCGGAGCCGCGGCTTGGAGGCTGTGGGAGCCGGCTGGATGCTCCCCGGACCGTCCGATCTGGCCGTGGACGGCCGAGATCGCGGCTCGGGAGCCGGCTGGTGGCTCAGGGAAGCCGGAGGCGCAGATGGCTTGGGTGGCGGCGCTGGAGGGAGTTGGCTGGCGTGGATTTCGAGGGGAGGAAGAAGAAGGCCAAATTTGGCAAGGGGAGGAGGTTATATAGGGAAAGGCTAGGGTTAGGGGGTTAGAAGGGGGTTTTCGAGCCCTCCGATCGCGATCCGACGGATCCGATTGCAAGGTGAGGTAGGATGGGCCTAGGGGAGGTTAGTGGGCTGTGTAGGAGGGGTTGTGGGGATAGAAGAGAAGAGGCCCACGGGGGTTTTCGGAGACTGAAAACGTCTGACGTTTAAACCGGTGACTAGTGCCGCTATATATATCCGTTGGGCTATCAAACGAGCTCCGAATGCGACGAAACTTGACAGGAGGTCTACCTATGCTATAATAAGACCACACGCCAAGTTTCAACCCATTCCGAGAATGTTTTTCGGCCACTCATAAAATAAATATTCGGAGGCGCCGCGGGCGCGTGCGAGTGTGTCTGGGCTCAGAACGGACAACGGAGAGGACGGGCGGACTCGGACGGATGCAAGTTTTGAAAACATGATGATGCAATACACGTGATGACATGGCAAGAGGCAACACGCAAGCAGATGACATGGCAACAATGACGAATAACTGCTGACCCGTGGCGCACCGGTCTCGGGGTGTCACAGTATGGTACCGGTGAAAGTTGCGCGGTACAAGAGAGGCTAGCAATGGTGTAAGGGTGAGAGTGCGTCTAATCCATGGACTCAACATTAGTCATAAAGAACTCATATACTTATTGCAAAAATCTACGAGTTATCAAAACAAAGTATTCAACGCATGCTCCTACGGGAATTGTTGGTAGGAGTTAACCATCGCGCGATCCCGACCTCCACACAAAGGATGACACTCAATAAATAAATCATGCTCCAACTTCATCACATAACGGTTCACCATATGTGCATGCTACGGGAATCACTAACTTGAACACAAGTATTTCTCAAATTCACAATTACTCCACTAGCATGACTCCAATATCACCATCCTCATATCTCAAAACAATCATCAAGTATCAAACATCTCATAATATTCAATGCACTTTATACCTATCTTGGATGCCTATCATATTAGGACCAATTCATAACCAAAGAAAATTACCATGCTGTTCTAAACGACTCTCAAAATAATATAAGTGAAGCATGAGAGTTCAACAATTTCTTCAAAATGAAACCACCGCCATGCTCTATAAGTGAAGCACTAGAGCAAATGACAAACTACTCCAAAAGATATAAGTGAAGATCAATGAGTAGTTGAATAATTATGTAACTATGTGAAGACTCTCTAACATTTAGGAATTTCAGATCTAGGGATTTTATTCAAACGGCCAGCAAAACAAAATAAAATAACTTGACGCTCCAAGCAGAACACATATCATGTGGCGAATAAAAATATAGCATCGAGTAAAGTTACCGATAGACGAAGACGAAAGAGGGGATGCCTTCCCAGGGCATCCCCAAGCTTAGGCTCTTGGTTGTCCTTGAATTTTACCTTGGAGTTCCTCGGGCATCCCCAAGCTTAGGCTCTTGCCACTCCTTATTCCATAGTCCATCGAATCTTTACCCAAAACTTGAAAACTTCACAACACAAAACTTAACAGAAAACTCGTCATCTTCATTAGTATAAGAAAATAAAACCACCTCTTAGGTACTGTTATGAACTCGTTATAAATTCATATTGGTGTAACTACCGCATTCCAACTTCTCTATGGTTCGTACCCTACGATACTACTCATAGATTCATCAAAATAAGCAAACAACACATAGAAAACAGAATCTGTCAAAAACAGAACAGTTTGTAGCAATCTGTAATTTTCGAATACTTCTGCAACTCTTAAAATTCTGAAATAAATTGGTGGACGTGAGGAATTTGTCTATTAAACATCTGCAAAAAGAATCAACTAAAAGGCACTCTCCAGCAAAAAATGGTAGCTAATCTCGTGAGCGCTAAATTTTCTGTTTTTTACAGCATGATCGCATAAACTTCACACAAGTCTTCCCAAAGGTTCTACTTGGCACAAACACTAATTTAAAACACAAAACCACATCTAAACAGAAGCTAGATGCAATTTTTATTCCTAAACAGAAGCTAAAACAGAGAAAATAAAATTGGGTTCCCTCCCAACAAGCACTATCGTTTACTGCCCCTAGCTAGTCACGATGATGACAATGATGCTCACATAAAAGATAAGAATTGAAACATAACGGGAGCATCATGAAGCATATGACTATCACATTTAAGCCTAACCCACTTCCTATGCATAGGGATTTTGTGAGTAAACAACTTATGGGACCGAGAATCAACTAGCATAGGTAGGGAAAACAAGCATAGCTTCAAAACTTTCAACATATAGAGAGGAAACTTGATATTATTGCAATAGGTAGAAACATATGTTCCTCTCTCATAATAATTTCCAGTAGCATGATGAATGAATTCAACAATATAAACATCACATAAAGCATTCTTTTCATGATCCATAAGCATAGAAATTTTACTACTCCCATTATAAGCAAAATTCTTCTCCTTCATAGTAGTGGGAGGAGCAAATTCAATAAAATAACTATCATGTGAAGCATAACCCAATTGAAATTTAAAATCATGATGACAAGTTTCATGGTTACCTTTATTCTTTATAGCATACATGTCATCGCAATAATCATCATAATAGGAGGCATCCTTTCATCATAATAAATTTTCTCATTAAAACTTCGGGGAAAAATATCATCTTCATCAAACATAGCATCCCCAAGCTTGTGGCTTGGCATATCATTAGCATCATAGGTATTCAAAGAGTTCATACTAACAACATTGCAATTATGCTCATCATTCACATATTTTATGCCAAGCATTCTATGTAATTCTTCTTCTAGTACTTGAGCACAATTTTCCTTCCCATCATTTTCACGAAAGATATTAAAAAGATGAAGCATATGAGGTAACCATAATTCCATTTTTTGTAGTTTTCTTTTATAAACTAAACTAGTGATAAAACAAGAAACTAAAAGACTCGATTGCAAGATCTAAATATATACCTTCAAGCACTCACCTCCCCGGCAACGGTGCCAGAAAAGAGCTTGATGTCTACTATGCAACATTCTTCTTGTAGACGTTGTTGGGCCTCCAAGTGCAGAGGTTTGTAGGACAGTAGCAAATTTCCCTCAAGTGGATGACCTAAGGTTTTTCAATCCGTGGGAGGCGTAGGATGAAGATGGTCTCTCTCAAACAACCCTGCAACCAAATAACAAAGAGTCTCTTGTGTCCCCAACACACCCAATACAATGGTAAATTGTATAAGTGCACTAATTCAGCGAAGAGATGATGATACAAGTGCAATATGGGTGGTAGATATAGGTTTTTGTAATCTGAAAAAAATAGTAAGGTAACTAATGATAAAAGTGAGCATAAACAGTATTGCAATGCTAGGAAACAAGGCCTAGGGTTCATACTTCACTAGTGCAAGTTCTCTCAACAATAATAAAATAGCTGGATCATATAACTATCCCTCAACATGCAACAAAGAGTCACTCCAAAGTAACTAATAGCAGAGAACAAACGAAGAGATTATTGTAGGGTACGAAACCACCTCGAAGTTATTCTTTCTGATCGATTTATTCAAGAGTCCATAGTAAAATAACACAAAGCTAATATTTCCGTTCGATCTATCCTAGAGTTCGTACTAGAATAACACCTTAAGATAAAAATCAACCAAAACCGTAATGTCACCTAGATACTCCATTGTCACCTCAAGTATTCGTGGGCATGATTATACGATATGCATCACACAATCTCAGATTCATCTATTCAACCAACACAAAGAACTTCAAAGAGTGCCCCAAAGTTTCTACCGGAGAGTCAAGACGAAAACGTGTGCCAACCCCTATGCATAAGTTCACAAGGTCACTAAACGCAAGTTGATCACCAAAGCATACATTAAGTAGATTACATGATATCCCATTGTCACCACGGATAAGCACGTGCAAGACATACATCAAGTGTTCTCAAATCCTTAAAGACTCAATCCGATAAGATAACTTCAAAGGGAAAACTCAATTCATCACAAGAGAGTAGAGGGGGAGAAACATCATAAGATCCAACTATAATAGCAAAGCTCGCGATACATCAAGATCGTGCCATCTCAAGAACATGAAAGACAGAGAGAGAGAGATTAAACACATAGCTACTGATACATACCCTCAGCCCCGACGGTTAACTACTCCCCCCTCGTCATGGAGAGTGCCCGGATGATGAAGATGGCCACCGAAGAGGGATTCCCCCCTCCGGCAGGGTGCCGGAATGGGTCTAGATTGGTTTTCGGTGGCAACAGAGGCTTGCGGTGGTGGAACTCCCGATCTAGGTTGTTTTCTAGAGGTTTCTGTATATATATAGGAGGTGTTGGAATCGGGGACAAGTAAAGGGGACCTCCGGGCTGTCCACGATGTAGGGGCGCGCCTAGGGGGCGCCCCTACCCTCGTGGGCAGCCCGGGAACCTTCTGGTCCCCCTCCGGCACTTCCTGGGCTTCTTCTGGTCCAAAAATAACCTCCGTTGAGTTTCAGGTCAATTGGGCTCCATTTGATATTCATTTTCTGTGATACTCTAAAACAAGGGGAAAACAGAAACTGGCACTGGGCTCTGGGTTAATAAGTTAGTCCCAATAATCATATAAAAGTGTATATAGAAGACCATAAAACATCCTAGAATGATAATATAACAGCATGGAACAATCAAAAATTATAGATACGTTGGAGACGTATCAATATTCATGGATAGAGATCTAATCATAAATTCAAAATTCATCGGATCCAAACAAACACACTGCGAAAAGTCATTACATCAAATAGATCTCTAAGAGACCATTGTATTGAGAATCAAAATGAGAGAAGAACCCATCTAGCTACTATATACAGACCCATAGGTCTATGGTGGACTACACACGCATCATCGTAGTGGCACTAATGAGGATGATGAACCCCTCTGTGATGTTGTTAGATTGGATCTCGTGGTTCTAGAACCTGCGGCGGCCGGAATTGTGTTTCATCTGCTCCCCTAGGGTTTACGAAACGTATTTACATATTACTAAAAACCAAAAAAACCTTGCGGCAATTTATTTACTTTATTTTTAATTTTATTTTGACCTATCTATCGCTCAGAATTAATCCTTGCAAGTAACTTGTTCAAGGGGATTGACAATCATCTTCCCATGTTGGGTGCAAGTGATTGCATTTGTGTGTGTAGGTGCTAACGGCGCACAAGTTTGTGTGATTCTCCTATTGATTTGATAAAGCTTGGTTCTCACCAAGAGAAACTCTTATCTCTACTGTACTACTTCTCCCTTCCTATTCGGGGAAATCCCAATGCAGGTCACGGGTAGTAGTAGGCTCAAGAACACAAGGAGAAGTTTCCTCATAATTTTATGCATAAAGTGAGTAAGGAATAATATTCACTAGGAAATCAGGGTGACACAACCCAAAATAGGACTTGCATCTCAAGGAGCATGATAAAATATGTTTACTTGCATCTTTAGCTTCGGCACACCCTTCAAGATAATAAGTGGTGTCTTTGTCTAAATAAACTTTGTTCACGAGTGATATGGGTGTGGCAAGTTCTTTCACTATATCAATGTAGGGTGGAGTCCCACATTGTTCCACCTTAATGCTTTTTTCCTGTGGCGAAAAGTTATCCTTCTATCTTTTTACCCATTATGTTATGATAAGCTTCTTTCTGATCCTCTGGTCTAATAGTTTTCTTTTCAATTGCTTCCACCATGTAGACAGCTTTAGATTCCCGGCTATGCTTGCAAAACTTTTTCTCTGGCAAATTCAGGAACTTGAAAAAATCTTTTAAAACATGCATCATGGGGCCAGTTCCAATATTTAGCTCATGATGAAGATCTTTTATCTTCTCTATTTCAAGAAAGACTTAACACTATCATTAACATGATCAACCTTACTTTTTTCCTTTGAGCATAGGTACCAATTTTCAGCATCGTACCTAATATTATTGAGTAAACTCCAAGCCTCCAATATCTCGGTTCCCAAGAACGAACCTTTAGAAGCAAGGTCTAAAGCATGTTTACTTTGTGAGTCAAGTCCACAATAAAATAAATTCACTATTAAATTATCAGGATAATGGTGCTCAGGACATGTAGAGAGTATTTCACGATACGTTATATATGATCTACTACTTTCTCTCCTTGTCGCTACCCAAAGCTGCTAATCTTCCTACTTATAGTGTATAATTTTCCTAGTGGGAAATAGTGTGCAAAAATGCAGCCAATAGTCCTGGCCTATTGTTCACGGTACTTATGTCTTGGCGTCTTAACCATCTGATGCCTTCTCCTTCAAGCGACTACTTTTGTTTCTATCTCTTCATTAGTCAAATCTTGCAATTGAATAGTTCCACATGCAAGATTAAAATTATTATTATGTGTATACGTGCATTTAGCTGCGTCACCTTGTAATATATTCTCTTCCACTAGAGAAATTAACCGAGGATTCATCTCATATACTTTACCAGGTAGGTCAGGACCGATTGTTATAAAATTCTCTCCTCGAGCTGGTCCTGATACTAACTCAACACCTAACTGACAAATTTGTTATTGAAGGACCATGGTTGCTTGTGATCTGCAAAAACCTTTAGGACACAAAATAATTCAAAACTCAAGGGAATATTTACACAAAGAGGAATCTGACTTTTGCCTCTTGTATTGACTTATGTGTTTGATACATCCATTTTGCATCAAGTTTTCTTACTGTTATTTTTAGTGTTTTTGTTCACTATAATAGTTTGGGGAGTAATTATAATGCCATTTCTCTCCTAATTTGCAAGGTTTACACAAAGATCGAGAATACCGGCAGCTGGAATTCTGGACCTGAAAAAGCTATGTTAGAGATACCTATTCTACACATCTCCAAATGGGCCAAAAATTTACGGAGAATTACTTTGGAATATACGAAAAATACCGCAGAAAATAGATTCTAGAGGAGGCCAACCAGGTGCCCACTAGGCACCAGGGCACGCCCACCCTCCCAAGCGTGCTCTAGTGGGTAGTGGGCTACCTGGCCCACTTCTGGCGACCATCTTCTATTATATTGATACATCCATTTTGCATCGTGTTTTATTACTGTTATTTTTAGATATTTTATTCATTATAGCACTTTGGGGAGTGATTCTAATGCCTTTTCTCTCATAATTTGCAAGGTTTACAAAAAGAGGGAGAATACTGGCATCTGGAATTCTGGACCTGAAAAAGCTACGTCAGAGTTGCCTATTATGCACATCTCTAAATGGGCTGAAAATTTATGGGGATTATTTTGGAATGTATAATAAATATTGGAGAAAAGAACCACCAGAGGGGGCACCCAGGCACCCACGAGGTACCAGGGCACGCCACTCCCTCTAGGTGTGCCCTGGTGGGTAGTGGGGGCCCAGGCCCACCTCCAGTGGCCATCTTCTGGTACATATGGTCATTTGTCCTTGAAAAACTCAGTAGAGGAATTTTGGGATAGAGCGTCGCCGTCTTGATGCGGAACTTGGGAAAGGGCACTTTTATTCTCCGACGGAGCGATTCCGCCGGGGATAAGCCATCGTCATCACCAACAACCCTCTCATCGTGGGAGGATAAACCGCCATCAACATCTTCACCAACACCATCTCATAGCAAACCCTAGTTCATCTCTTGTATTCAATATTTGTCTCAAAACCTTAGATTAGTACCTGTGGGTTGCTAGTAGTTGATTATATCTTGTAGTTGATGCTAGTTGGTTTATTTAGTAAAAGATAATATGTTCGGATCCATTATGCTATTTAATACTCCTATGATATTGAACATGCATATTATTGAGTAGTTACTTTTGTTCTTGAGGACATGGGAGAAGTCTTGTCATATGTAATCATGTGAAATTGATATTCGTTTGAATTTTCAAGATATGTATGTTGCAATACCCTTAGTGGTATCGTTTGTACGTCGACTACATGACTCTTCACCATCCTTCGGCCTATGGGAATTGTTGGTGTACAAAAGTAGGGGCCCTTTTGCACCCCTTTACTTGTGCAAGGGCAGTTGTAGCCACGCCTACGACCATGCTTGGTGGAGCAGAAGAAGGAGAATCATGAGACTGCCAAGGCAACACTCAAGCAAGAGGCATGGAAAACAGAGGGGCAAGGTGGACTCCTCCCCCGGCAATGCCCTTACCGAGGCGGCCTACATGACCTCGACAAGAGTCTTGCCGGGGACAACTTGCCCAACACCTGCATGGCCACCACCCTTGGGTCTGAGAGCTCTTACACCATCGACAACGTCAAGACCAAGATTCAGGGACGCCTGCATGGTGGCATGCATATCTTTGTGGGACCAAGGGCCTGCAGGCCTAGACAAGGGACCAGAAGACGAAGACCCCCAGCAAGAGCCTTGCCGGGGACGACCGAAGACCCCCGGCAAGATCCTTGCCGAGGACAGCCATGAGACCCAGGCAAGACCCCTTGCCAGGGGCGTCCGTGGGGCCACAGCCAGGCCCGCGCCCGCCAAGGTTTCGCTGCCCTACGACCGCTCTTACACGGCAACCAACTTGCCAACTGGACAAGTGCCTGGGTGGCAGCATGCAGCCTCTAAGCCAGCTAGCCAAGCACATGCGTGGCGGCATGCAGATCTTCGTGAAGACCCTGCCACCACACCAGCACAGCAGCCAGCTGCCAGCGTGGCGCCGCATGCCTTGTTAGCTTGGACGTGTGTCGGAGCGAGATGAGGCGGCAACGGATGGGACAAGCTCTGTTGCTGTCCCCAATAAAGCTAGAGACACATAGGCGGTGCATTAAATGCGTTCGTCCTATGATGTCAGGAGATAACCTTCTACACTTTAGTTACTTTCCACCTCATGTGTGCCGCTGTGGCAACCCATTTGTCATATAAAAGGAGGCCCGATGCGTACTGGGAGAGGATTCATACTTTTTGTACAGGCATGCATAGTAGCCAGTTCAAGAGC
Source organism: Secale cereale (assembly GCA_902687465.1). Classification (NCBI taxonomy): domain Eukaryota; kingdom Viridiplantae; phylum Streptophyta; class Magnoliopsida; order Poales; family Poaceae; genus Secale; species Secale cereale. Next base: position 437,200,247 of record LR738710.1, on the reverse strand, counting down.
TCTAGAACACCAAATATACTCAGACAAGCAGGACTAGGGTTTTACACATCATCTGCGGCCCGAACCTGGGTAAAATTCCCACGCGTTGATCGACTAGACCTGCTCTTTCCACAGCTCTACGCCCCGCCAACCGTAGTAGGGGTCCCCGGAATCCCATAGGTGTCGTTTTCCCCGACAGGAATGAATTGTTGAATAGTGATTTGATGATGGGTTTCTAGAGTGACAGAATCTTAAACCCTAGTTTATGCGCTATTCCGCAAGGGGCTGATTTGGATCCATATACTTAATGTTATGGGTATATATTATCTTAATTCTTCTTTCTTAGTTGCGGATGCTTGCGAAGGGGGGTAATAATAAGTGGGAGGCTTGTTCAAGTAAGAATAGGACCCAAGCACCGGTCAACTCACATATCAAATTATCAAAGTAGAGTACGTGAATCAAACCAACATGATGGAGGTGATTAGATGAAATTCCTGTGTGTCCTCAAGAACGCCTTTCCTATTATAAGAAATCGTTCTGACCTGTCCTTTGCAACAAAAGGATTGGGTTACCCTGTTGAACCTATTGTTAGTATTGCTACTTGTCACTTCTTACAAATTATCTTGCTATCAAACAACTTGTTACTACAATTTCAGTGCCTGCACAACTTACCTTGCTGGAAACCGCTTGTCATTTCCTTCTGCTACTCTATGGACGGTGACTTCATCGTTTGGCCTCATAAAAAATTCATGATATGCAATCAACATTATACCACTGGTTTGATTTGCTGGCGCATTTCAGGTATCGTGTGCTATATTTTAAGACATTTTTTGAATTTAACATACTTTTTGTGCATATAAATCAAATCTCAACTGCAGCTGCAGCTGCATGTGCTGATGAAAGGGATGAGGATTGTCGTTCAATCTGGGAGCATCCCATGGTGCAGACGTAATATCCATGTGGTTTGGGTTCTGGCGAATCAAAACGCACGACTCACATCGCGTGCGCGGTTTGGTCGGCACACAACTGTCATGAATGAACCGTGTGCTATTCGCAAACCCGATTGCATATCTTCTGTTCATACATACTGGATTGACATCAATTGAGTGTGCTACCTCTAGGGTATAATAATAATAATAAACAGTTCAAATTCATTGCTTATGCGGTATGAAACTACGGTAGTATTTCCCCCAAGAGGAAGGGATGATGGAGCACATCTACGGTAGGTATTTCCCTTAGATGTGAAACCAAGGTTATCGAACCAGTAGGATACTCAAGCAACACTATGTAAATGGTACTTGGACACAAAGAACAAATACCCGCAACCCAACGCGTAAGAGGGGTTCTCAATCCCTCCGGTAAAGAGATAGATTTGTTTGTATGAGATTGGATAAATAGATCATGCAAGAACACAAAATAATATATGCAAATTAAAAGTGCAGCAAGATATTTTTGGGTTTTTGGAATAGTAGATCTGAATGCAAATGTGATGAAAAATAGATCAGAAAGGAATATGATAATAGATAGACCCGAGGGCCGTAGATTTCACTAGTGGCTTCTCTCGAGAAAATAGCACATGATGGGTAAACAAATTACTATAGGGCAATTGATAGAAGATCAAATAATTATGTCGATATCCAAGACAATGATTATTATATAGGTATCACGTCAAAGATTAGTAGAACGAAATGATTCTGCATCTACTGTTATTACTCCACACATCGACCGCTTTCCAGCATGCATCTAGCGCATTAAATTCATAGAGAAACGGAGTAATGCGATAAGAACGGTGACATGATGTTGAATAGATCTATTCGTGTAGGAATAGATTTCATCTTGTTATCCTTAATTGCAATGATACATACGTGCCTCGCTACCCTTTCTGTCACTGGGTGAGGACACCGTAAGATCAAACCCATCACAAATCACCTCTTCCCATGGCAAGAAAAAATGATCTAGTTGTCCTAACTAAACCAAAGATTCGAAGAAGAAATACGAGGCTATAAGTAATCATACATATAAGGGCTCAAAGAAGATTAAAAGAATATTAATAGATAAAGATCTTATCATAAACTCAAAATTCATCAGATCCCAACAAACACACCGCAAAAAGTCATTACATCAAATAGATCTCCAAGAGACCATTGTATTGAGAATCAAAAAGAGAGAAGAAGACATCTAGCAACTACCTACAGACATGTATGTCTATGGTGGAATACTCATGCATCATCGGAGAGGCACCAATGAGGACGATGAACCCCTCTGTGATAGTGTTAGATTGGATCTCGTGGTTCTGGAACTTGCGGCGGCTGGAATTGTGTTTCGTCTGCTCCCCTAGGGTTTCTGGAATTTCTGAGGATTTACAGAGCAAAGAGGCGGTGGAGGAGACCCCATGGGCCCCACAACCCATTAGGGCGCCAGGGGCCTCTCGCGCACCCTAGTGTCTTGTTGGCCCCACGGGCCTTCCCAGGTGCTTCCTTGGCTCCCAAGTTGTCTTTTGGTCCAAAAACATCTCCAAAAGTTTCATTGCATTTGGACTCCGTTTGATAGGGATATTCTGCAACGTAAAAAACAAGCAAAAGAACAGCAACTGGTACTTGGCACTAGGTCAATTGGTTAGTCCCAAAAAATGATATAAAGTTGTTCTATAATGATTTTAAAACATCCAAGAATGATAATATAATAGCATGGAACAAACAAAATATAGATAGGTTGGAGACGTATCAGCATACCTAAGCTTAATTCATACTCATCCTCGAGTAGGTAAACGATAAAAATAGAATTTTTTATGTGGAATGCTGCCTAACATGTTCATCACATATTCTTTTCTTTTGTAGCATGGACAATTGGACTTTTAGATGATTCAAAGCAATTTTCTAGTTTTGACATGAAGACTTCAATACTCACGCATATCAACGAGCAACCATGCTTTTCAAAATATCAGCGCTAAAGAAAGTTATCCCTAGCCCATTATGCTCAATCATTGATCCATTCGTGCAACACATACTAATATTAGCTGCATCCATTGCTCAAGTGTGATAACAGTATTTTGTAGTTGGTGCTTTATAAGAGAAGATGAGACTCAAATAAAATAAAAATTGCATAAAGTAAATAGATAGGCCCTTTGTAGAGGGAAGTAGGGATTTGTAGAGGTGCCAGAGCTCCAAGCTTAAATTATGAGATACAATTATTTTGGGTGGCATGCTTTTCTCGTCAATGAGAATGACTAAGAGTTCCCAATATCTTCCATGCTAAGTGAGGGAGTCATGTATTCAGGGGTCCTTAGGCGTTCGGGTCGATGAAGCTGGGCCGTACTGATGGGCCACGAAAGTAGAAGCAGAAGACAGGACTACTATGTACGTAGAAAGGCAACGGAGAGGGTCTAGGGTTACAAGGGTGACTTGGGGATGGAGTAATAGATACATCCGGACTGTACTATGTACGTAGAGTCCGGATGTATCTAGTACTCCCTCCCCAAGTCACCATTGTAACCCTAAACCCTCTCTGGCATGTATATAAGCCATGGGGTTTAGTCTGTAGAGGCTGACATCAGAATCATAACCTCCTCATAGGCTAGGCATTAGGGTTTAGACACTATGATCTCGAGGTAGATCAACTCTTGTAATCATATTCATCAAGATTAATATAGCAGGAAGTAGGGTTTTACCTCGATCGAGAGGGCCTGAACCTGGGTAAACATCGTGTCCCCAGTCTAGTGTTACCATGGATCCTCTAACGTATAGCTTGGCCCCCCCTACCCGAGATCTACCGGTTTTGACACCGACAATGGTGATTTCATTGAGAGCTCTGCTATGCACTCGCGATGAGCGATCGATGGCTCGTCTCGTCATCAGCAACGAGATCACCCTTGGAAACAACTTGGCCATTGGTCAGGTTCTCCAGATCGGCGGGATCGCTGTATGCGCTCGCGTGGCCTCGAGGCCGGCCGCATTCCCTGCGGTCATCGAGCACCACCCTTATGTTGACTCTGGCCACTCCGATAACGCGACCTCGACAGATCTCTTGCCTTTAAATGAGCTGCTGGATTGCATCACCGCGCTGGGGCTTTCATCGCCAGGAGATCAGATCGGACCTAAATTCGGTCATGATGAGATCGATCCCATCCTGATCACTCATCTAGTGGCAACAGTCGAGGACGGAGCCGAAGAGACTCCCCCTCTTGAGACGGAGACCTCCACAGTTAGGATCTTCGAACCCATCGAGCCGAACACGCCCCTGTCGGGTGGCACTTTGTGTTTTTTCAGCTCTAGGATTGACGCCGGGCCCACAGAACGATCAGATCCTGTTGAGCCCGGATCGTCGACATCGGAGGTTGTCAAAACCTTGAATACCACTTTGGGTCGAGACTCAAAATTACCAACGCCCACCCACCCTAGGAAAAACTCTCCAAGTAAATATGGATTCCCGGACATAGATGATCTCCCGAACATACAGCAGCAGCCCGAGGAAACGGTAAACCACTTCTGGGCTAGATTCCTGCTTGTCAAGAACAAGATTAAGGACTGATGCGATGATGAGGCGGTCTCCCTAATTTATCGCAGTTATACAGACAAGGGAGTCTTGAACGCCCTCTACCGACATAGTGTTATGAGTTTCACAGAACTGTCGCATTTAGTATGAAAGTATTGCGCAATAGAAAACTATTGGCAAGAAGAACAAACCCTTTTCAGGGCGCAGGTCTATACTGGACGAACTGCTCGATAAACCTTGCCAAATACACGCAACCCCGGACAATATCCCAAACCACTGCCTTAGGGCATGTTGGGTACTCCGGCAGGTAGAAAAACCGATGCAGCAATCCTTGCCACAGCAGTATCAGGGGAGAAAGACGTCGGTGTTTTCACTGTCTTCGAGACGTTCTCCTCAAATAACCGCCGCAAGATAGCAAATCGCGAACTTGTTGAGGTCTACCAAATTAGCTCTGCAATCCCACGGAGCGACACGACACTTAGTTTTTCTGCCGAAGACACACCTCGAGTCCGGCCGATCTGAGCAACAACAGCTCTTGTACTAGACCCAATAGTAGACGATTTTCGCCTCACTAAAGTACTTATGGACGGAGGAAGTAGACTGAACCTCATATATGAGGAAACGCTTGCAAAAATGCAGGTCGACAAATCTCGCATTGAGCACACTAACACAACCTTCAGAGGAATTATTCCCGGCCGAGAAGCCCGGTGTTCGGGAATTATTAAGTTCGACGTAGTATTCGGCACATCCGATAACTATAGGTCGGAGGAACTGCTCTTCCACATTGTTCCCTTCAATAGCGGATACCACGCCCGTCGGTGTCAAAACCTGCAGATCTTGGGTAGGGGGCCCAAGCTATGAGCTTAGAGGATCGATGGTAACAGGAGGCTGGGGACACGATGTTTACCCATGTTCAGGCCTTCTCGATCGAGGTAATACCCTACTTCCTGCTATATTAATATGGATGAATATGAATACAAGACTTGATCTACCTCGAGATCGTAATGGCTAAACCCTAGGTCTAGCCTATGAGGATGTTGTGATGTTGATGGTCTCCTCTACAGACTAAACACCCTGGCTTATATACATGCCAGAGGGGACCTAGGGTTACAAGGGTGACTTGGGGAGGAAGTAAGTGATACATCCGGACTCTATGCTTGCCTTTCAACGTACATAGGAGTCCTGACCGAATACGGTGGAGAGTCTTCTGCTTCTTCTTTTCATAGCCACCAATACGGCCCAGCTTCATCGACCCGGATGCCTGAGGACCCCTGAATACAGGACTCCCTCAGTAGCCCCCGGACTTGCCTTCAAGGACGAGATCATGTCCGGCTTCATGTCTTCGGTCTTGCAAGGTGAGTCCTCCTGAATGATAGTTCGGCTTCTTTAAATATTGTATTATGTTGATTCCTCACCGCCGTCGCCTTGGTTTCCACGTGTCCAACGAATGCAAACCGTCTGGGCAGTTTTACAAATACCCCTTGACTGTGTAGGGAAGGCGTCTATATAAGAGATTAGATCTCAGTTGCCTCCTCAACCCATTCCACGCGGAAGAAACCCTAGTGCCTACAAAAAATCTTCAAACATGGCTAGCGCCCCAAGCTCTTCCTCGCGCCCTCATGGCCCTCGTGCAGGAGATTGGAAAAGTTGCTCTGTGTCCCATGCACATCTGAAGACACTACAAGCGCAGGGGTATCTCCCTCCCGAGGATCTAGTCCCCGTCCGGGCCAGACTGACTTCTATTGACAATCAAGCCCTCGCAGAGAGCTTTCCCAACCCCTCCGATGGAGTGCGGGTATGTTTTGTCCCCTTGCTTTTAAGAGGCATAGGGTTCCCCGTCCGCCCCTTCCTTAGGGGACTCCTGGAGTTCTATGGTCGCCAATTGCACGATCTTACGTCGGGGTCTATCCTGCATATCGCGGGTTTTGTTGCTTTATGTGAATTGTTCTTAGGCTACGAGGCTCACTTTGAGCTGTGGCAAAAATTCTTCTGCCATGTCCCTCGCTCGAAAAAGGGATCCATATTTGAAGTTGGGGGCGCCGAAGTATGGCGCATAGCCGGGACAAGCTATCTGCCCGGTACTCCGAAGAAGGCATCCGAAGAGTTGCCTTCAGAGTGGTTTTACATTGAGGATGTTGCTCTGCCGGATCCAGTTCGGCGAGGCCTCCCCAAATATTCCAGTGCTCCGCCAAAGAAGCTTTTTAACTGGTTTCCCTGCAGTCCTTCGGAAGAAGAGAGAGCGGAGGTTAACAGACTGGCTGGCAAGATCAGATTGCTCGCCAGTTTGGGGTTATCTATAATCGAAGTGATGGCCATTTCAAAAAAGTGATGCGTGCAGCCACTTCAAGCTAGAGGATTTCCAATGTGGCATTATAATGGCCTAGATGATGCCTCCCGCTGCTTATGCCCAGGTCCAGATGACCCCGCCGCTCTAACCGTTGTCTTGGAAGGTCTTTATAAGGGAGAGAAACAAGAATTCATTTGTTTAATGTGTCAGGAGGGTTTTCTATGTACAATCCTCCTGACTAGGTAAGTCTCTCTCCTGACTGCCCACTTTTTCTTCATTATGATGTATTAACCAAACTGAATTCGGTTTCTCCCAACAGGAGTGGAGGAAGGTGATCGAGGGGATTAACAGTCCCGCCCCACAGCCAGAGGACCGGTTTCAAAATGCAGGTCCCGGATATAATGAAGATTCGGACATAGGCATAGAGCTAGAAGAGGGAGTCGTCTAACAAGCCTGCCGTGAGGGCACCCTGGTGGCTATTGGAGCTGAATACCCATGCCTCATTCCTTCTTCCCATGTAAGTACCCATGACATATCTCATCAAAGAGAAGATTCCTAGCGTGCCTTACCCACCGTATTTTATCATACTTAAACAGGGACGGCGCTCCTCACGCCGAACTGTGCGAAGAACATCATCCCAGAGAGTGACGCCCGCATCGGGTGAGGCCTCGAAGCGAAAGAGGACTGCAAACGCCAATGTACCTTTAAAGAGGTATGGTTTTTAACACATGCTAGGTGGTAAAGCCGGTACTATAATTTCCGCTTTGTTTTTCCTTTTAGGAGGAATACACACCGGACTGTTTTCGGTGATCGTGCAGATCAACCTCTAGCCAATCCAGCGTCCGGCCCGTCAAGGGTTAATACGGATTATGTCATGGAATTGGCACGGCAGATGTCCGGTTTAGAGGACTTAGGTGTGGAGCCATCGCGCGGGTTAGCTTGAAGAGGTTAAAGCACACAAAGAACACAGAGGGTTTATCCTAGTTCGGCCCCTTCGATGAAGGTAAAGCCTATGTATAGTTTGGTTTGGTATTGCTTGGGCATCGATGAACAGGGAGCGGATTGCTTGCCTATGTCTCGACGGGTTGTTGCCTGTCCATGAACCGTCGCCGGCTCATCTCTTTATATAGGAGGCAACGCCCGGTCCGGTTTACAGAGTCCTGAGGTCGGTTCATAATCGTGTCCGCCTCGGTCTCTACTCTTTCTATCTTACACCTTAAGTTACATGGTATGACGGCTCATAAATCGTAAGCTTTACATATGGGCCCTAAACCTCTATGGGCCATAACCTCCGGCTCATATTCTACTGGGCTTATGATAATACAATTATGTAAGTGTAATCCGGACCTTCCTAGCCGGTTTATACCTGCTACTAATATCCCTGACATTAGGCCCCAGATTGATTTGAACTTGTTCATGTCAGTCTTCTAAGTCTTTGCATAAATTTCTCCTCTGTAACTTCTCTGCTTTGTAAACCGGCTATGACGTCATCTCCGGAAATCATCTCAATCTGTCGTGACATCACCTACGCATTTATTGCTCACCTCTGTTTGTTACCTTTGTTAAATGCTATCCCGAAGATCGAGGCAACAACGGAATCATTATCCAATCTCTGACCTCCTTGATTCCCGCGCTTGCCGTTTCACCTCAACAGCTTATATATACCGCGTCAGCCTGTTTCTTTTCTTCCTTCTGCCTTCGTCTTCCTCCGTCGCCCGAAGCTTCGCCGCCGTTCTTCGAGCCCATAGCCGTCGTCAAGCCAGGCCGCTGCATCACCCTGAACCGTGTTCAGAGCACTCCGCCGCCATCTTCTTCTTCCTCAGGTACTCCTTCCTTCTCACTGTAGATCTTAATCTAGGGTTCCTCCATAGCTTCCGCCATGACACCTTGAAGCTTTGCTATTCATCACTGTGGGTTATGCTTGCCGTAGATTCAAACCTTAGATTCGTTTTGAGTGCGCTTCTGCTCCGCTGTTCAAACCTTCGATTCAAATCTTAGATTCATTTGATCTGTAGAAACCCTTCATGCTTCTTCCTGTATAAGACTTGCATATATTTTATCCTTTTCTTACGTCTCAGATCCATTTTTACTTTAGCCTTCTGTAGAAACCTGTTTCTTCGCCTTGTAGATCTGTAAGTTACTCACCGGTTTAACCAATTATATGCTTTTGTAAAGAATTAGACGTAAGCCCGACGGTTTAGCCTCCTCTTTTCTGTTATCATAAACCGGTAGCTGTTCGCTTCACATCTGCTTCCGGGTTGTCAATGCCATTAGTCCCTTGTCTAAACCGTCGATATAATTTGATGTTATGCTCCGGTTTATGTTTCAGTAATTAGTAATCCGGATTTTGCACTCTATCTTTCAGCGTTTCCTTTAGTCGAGATGACTGCCAAGCAGTTCGTTGCTTGCAACTGGGCTCCTTCCCGCATTACTGAGGATGATTTAACAAATGCTGCTTCAATTGGTCTTCTGGGCCCTAAAGAGGTTCTGAACTGGCGGGCCCAGGAGATGAATGCGCCCTACCCCTAAAGAAGGAGAGATCATTGTTTTCTTTGATCATCTGGCCCGGGGCTTTTGCCCTCCCGGTTCAAAATTCTTCCAGGATGTACTAGCCGCTTTTCAGCTCCATCCTCAGGACATAGGCCCAAACTCTATATCAAATGTCTGCAATTTTCAAGTCTTCTCAGAAGCATATCTTCAAGAAGAACCTTCAGTGGATTTGTTCAGAGACTTTTTTCACTTAAACCGGTGGACAGAATTTTCTGACGGGCCGCATCAAGAGTTGGGTGGCGTCAGCATTCAAAAGAGGAAAGATGTAACCTTCCCTCACGCTGCTCTCCATACACACCCCAAGGAATGGAACCAATCATGGTTCTATTGCAAAGATACCTCGCATGAAGGGGAAAACCCTCTGTCGGGTTACCGCGCATATCGCCTACCTGAAGATCATCCCTGCTGCAGCGCCTCAGTGCTCCAGACCGTGCCCGGTTTGCCCCTCAACTATCCAAGCTTAGAGCCTTTATGGCCAATGGTTTAACCGGAGTAGACTTTGTTCGCTGTTGGCTTGCCTGGAGCATCCTTCCACTGAGCCGGCGCTCAGGCCTGATGTGTGAGTATACCGGTAAACCGGAGGATCTGCTGCGCCACATTGATCTAATACTTCCTGAAGAAGAAGTTGCCGAATCCGCAAAGAAAATGCTCAACATCTCTCTTGAAGAGTGCAGCCGGACCGGTTTAGCTCCATTTTGTGAAAACAATAAACCGCCAGCAGTAAGTTCTTTCTGATCTTTTCTGCTTGTTCTAATCTGTCCATATCAAATATCTTCTATTTATTTTCTTTCTGCACAGGCCAATGATCCCTTCTGGAAGAGGAAACCTCAAGACAAACCGGGCAAACAACCACGCCGGAAGACGTATGTTGTCAAGAAGAAGAAGGCGGCTGCCCCCTCCGGTTCATGTCCAGAGGAAGATGACCCGGATTCCGAGGTATGAGTTGATCCTGATATATTGTAATCTCCCTTTATCAAATTTATGTTAACAATGCCTTTCCACAGGATCTGGCTGAAGAAAGTAAAGCGGCGGAAGTTGAGGTAATCTCTCTTTCTTCAGACTCAGAACCACCGGCGCCCAAAATCCGCCGGGCGTCTCGGAAATACCCTTTTTCTCATCCTTACGCTCAATTGGACCCCAAATTTCTTTTGAAGAAGCAGCAGCATGAGGCGCGCCGGACTACGCGCCATAGTGGCCATGTAGTGGAGTCCTCCGGAATACCTCTTATTGCGGCTCGCAGGCGCCGCTCTGAGGTTTTACTTTTTCCAACTCTTCTTCATCCAAAGGCCGGGCTTATACGTAAACCACTTAAACCGTCTGATCCTAACTATTAGGAGGCTCCTTTGTCCTCTTCTGGCGAGTCGACTGCTACATAGGTCCCTGTACTGAAGACCGTGCCTGGGTAAGTCTTTTCCATCATCCGGTTTATCTTTACATCTGTATCTTGATGATTCTCATTGTTCCTTTGATTTTCTTCGGCAAGCTGAAGGCTGAAGCCTAGCAAGAGGGCGAAAACGACCAAAGTGGCTGCCGAAACTGCTACTGTTGAACCGGCTGCTGATCCAGACGAAGTTAACCCTCCAGAAGATTATCCTGCAGCTCAGTTTGATGACCCTGCTCCCATGGATCGTGATCATATTGTTGCTCTGGAGAATATTAATACGGAGAATGTAGTTGATCCGGCTAGTCCTGTCCGGGTTAGCCCTCCTCAGGCTAGCCCGGCTCCTGTTAGTCCGGTGCCTACTGCTGCCCCTTCTCAACCAACTACTGCTTCTTCCCCGGACGTTCAGATAACCGGGTCAGGTTTTACCGCTCCTGCTGAGCCTATCGTCTTGGCCAAACATACTTCCAAAGAGGAGAGGCTTCAACAAGAAAAGGGCAAGTGGAGCACAGACTTATCCAGCTATGCCCAATTGAGTGCCCAGGAACTTCATTCCGGGTATCTGAACCGGCTTTATACCAGCCGCGATTATGAATTGGGGTTGGTTAATATGATGAAGGATAAGTACGAGGTAACTTCCTTCACTTGTCTCTGTTTTGTATTCTTTGTACTCCTGTCTTTAGGCCATAGTAGCCCCCAAGTGCTGGTTTAGCTTCGTTGTAGGTGAACCGGCACTTCCAATGTATGTAAAATGAACTTACATTAGCCCCCAAGTGCCAGGGGCATAACTTGTTTTATGTGCCTGGGACTTGTCTAAATTTCTCTTTTGATACTTCAACTGTACATTAGCACCCAAGTGTCAAGTGGATAACTTGTTTATATGCTTGAGACTTGTCTTAATTGTCTTTTACTCCACTTGATGTCCTTATAGGCTGACTTGACCCGGAGGGCTGCAGAAATAACAGAGCTCCGGAATAGACTGGCTGCTACTGAAACTGCTTCTGAGAAGGCCAAGGAAGAGCTTGCGCTGAACTTAACCAACACAGAAAAATTGAAAAAAGACTTTGAAAGGAGCGGTCCTCCTGGGAGGTGCAGAGAGACGCTCTCGAGAAAAGAGCAAAGGATGCTGAAGCTGCCCTTAATCCGGTTACACAGGAGTTGACTGGTTTAAGGCAGCAGATAGAACTTATGACCTCTGCTATCTTTGGTGAGCACTTAATTGCATATGTTTTCATCTCTGCACTCTTTGTTCCGCTCCTTTTTAACTTTAACAATCATATTTAGGGCGACGCATAACTCATCTTGGAGATGACGTCCGAAAGAAGCTCAAGGCCTCTTATACCTTGGTGGAGCAGTTGTATTCCGGCGCCCAAAGGATTATAAGTGCAATGTCCCATCAAAAAGCGGCCCCAACTACTATCCAAGGTACTTTAGAAAAGCTATCCATCCTGCCTGTTCGCTTGGTGGAAGTGAAGAAATCTGCTGCACGGTCCAGTTCTCTTGTAGCACTGACCCGGGCCAAGGCATGGGTTCCGGACTTTGATCCGGAGGAAGCTATGAACGGATATCCCAGTAACAAAGAAGATGGATCCACCTTCTCTGGCGTGGACCTCCGTGCTTTAACCAAGGAGATGCGCCCTCTTGCCAGCAAACTTGCCGATGAAGTGGATTTGACCAGGTATCATCCGGCATATGACTTAGAAAATGAACGGGTGGACCGGCCGGTTTATGATACCGAGAATCTGATCCCGCCAGTGCGTGCCCATACTTTCGCTCCAGATATTGATCCGTCCGATCTTATTACTGAGGAGATGTACTTTCGTGCACTCTCCAAGATAGACTGGCGCGTTCCCGACTTCCAGCCAATTCTTGAAGATGAAGAGGATCTGGAATAGGCCGATCCTCAGCCTTCGCAGCAGGAAGAAGAATGAGTCGCCCGGTTTAACTCATAGTTGATGAAAAACTGTTGCCAAATTTTTTTAATCCGTTCAGGCCCGCAAGTGCCTTGTAATAGGATAGTTCGAAACATTGTCTTTGTCTTAATTTGGATGTCACAGCTTGACTTGGCATCTGCCAATTTTAATCCCTTGTCTGCTATGGTTGATCCGTTTATGTTATCTGTATCTGCATAAACAATGCTAACAAGATGTCCTGGCGGTTTACCACCGGACGTATTATATTGCTCCCATAAGCATATATTGAAAGAGTATCTGTTTGACACCCAAAAATACTTCATACCTTTGATTAAGTGTGCCTGACATCCTTAATCCGGTAGGAATTATTGAACGTGTAGATTCTGATGAGTTTCTTGGCCCTTTTGGCGTTTGCCTGATGACTGTTCCGGGTTTTGATAAACGCCGGTTTAAATCGTGCTGGTGTTCTATGACCCAGACTTTTGTAGATATGTGGTCAACTTTGAAGTTGCCCAGCTCCGGATCAAAAAACTTAGTTACCCACGGAAAACTTTGAAAAAATCGCAAAAAACAAAGCATTGTTGGCAAATAAGACCATGTAGTCGAGGCTTTTTGCGAGCTACCCGGCTCCAAATCGAGGCTTCTGATTCGAATGCGATCAGTAAACCGGACCAAAGGTGTTTAAGGGCCAGTACTTTTGGTAGCTTTTTTGGGCTTCTAGAATAAGCTGGGTAGGGGTAGCTTATTTCAGCTTATTCTAGAAGCCAGCAAAAGAACTGGCCCTAAGCTAGGATTCGAATGCGACCATGTAGCCCCCAGTGGCCTTGAAATATTTGCCGATCAATTGATGTGATCCAAGGAGCTATCATTCATTTTGCCAATCAATGGATGTGATCCAAGGAGCTATGATTCATTTTGCCAATCAATGGATGTGATCCAAGGAGCTATGATTCATTTTGCCAATCAATGGATGTGATCCAAGGAGCAATGATTTATTTTGCCAATCAATGGATGTGATCCAAGGAGCAATGATTCATTTTGCCAATCAATGGATGTGATCCAAGGAGCAATGATTTATTTTGCCAATCAATGGATGTGATCCAAGGAGTAATGATTTATTTTGCCAATCAATGGATGTGATCCAAGGAGCAATGATTCGAATACGATCATATAAACCGGACCAAAAGGGATTAAACTAGGATTCGAATGCGATCCGTAGCCCCCTAGTGACCGTGGAGGTAGGGTACCTATGAGAGAGTTGCGCTTGAATGGCAAGTCATGTTTGGTCCCTTATAGAACTGTCCTGCATAGCAAAATAGACTAATCAAAGCATCTTGTTTTCTTGATGAGCATGATATATATTAACAGAAGTAAACCTTAGATGGATATCACCTGAGTGAACTCCCATAAAACACTTATTTAGAAGAAAATGGCTGATCCCCCGGTTTACCAGGGGTGCCAGTCTATTTATTAATCATAATATATACAGGATACATGAAGCGGAGCTCATGGCTCAAGTGTAGTAAGGCTGCAGAAGGGCAATGTTCCACGGCCTCTTCGTCTCTTCCTCTGTTGTCCGTGAGTCTTTATGTTCTCGAACGTCCACCAGGAAGTACGAATCGTTGTATAGGTTCTTGCTAACCACAAAGGGTCCTTCCCAAGGTGAGGATAGCTTGTGCATATCTGTCTGGTCTTGTATAAGCCGGAGCACCAGGTCCCCCTCCTGGAACGTCCTGGTCTTGAGCCGGCGGCTGTGATATCTGCGTAGGTCTTGCTGATAAATTGCAGATCGTGCTACTGCTATCTCACGCTCTTCATCCAGCCGGTCTAAGTTGTCATGTCTTGCTTGCTCATTAGCCGCTTCAACATAAGCTGCCACCTGTGGGGAGTCGTGCCGGATATCACTTGGAAGAACCGCTTCAGCACCGTACACCATGAAGAAGGGTGTGTAGCCTGTAGACCTGTTAGGCGTAGTGTTGATGCTCTAGAGGACAGAAGGTAACTCCTCAACCCAGCACCCTGGTGTTCTTTGTAAGGGAGTCATAAGCCGGGGCTTGATGCCTCGCAAGATCTCTTGATTAGCCCTTTCAGCTTGACCATTGGATTGAGGGTGAGCTACTGAAGACACATCCAGGCGAATATGTTCCCTTTGGCAAAACTCTTCCATCTCTCCCTTGGATAGATTGGTGCCATTACTAGTAATAATGCTGTGTGGAAAGCCAAACCGGAAAATTACCTTTTTGATGAATTTAACTGCTGTTGCCGCATCACCCTTACTGACAGGCTCTGCCTCAATCCATTTTGTAAACTTGTCCACTACCACCAACAAGTGGGTTTTTTGATCTTGGGATCGTTTAAAAGGCCCAACCATATCAAGCCCCCAAGTCACAAACGGGCAAGTAATCGGAATCATCCGTAGCTCCTGTGCCGGAACAAGAGCACGCCGTGAAAATTTCTGACAAGCGTCGCATCTTCGGACTAGATCCTCCGCGTCAGCATGGGCTGGTAACCAGTAAAACCCGTGACGACCATCTCCTTCATGTATCTCTCGAAGAATATCACTGCCTGTGACTTTGAACCGCGTTATGACCACAATCTCCTTCATGTATCTCTCGAAGAATATCACTGCCTTCTTCCGATGACACATAGCGCTGAAAGGCTCCAGAAACACTACGGTGATGAAGTTCTCCATTAACAATGGTCATAGACTTGGATCGCCGGCTTATCTTCCTAGCTTCAACCTCATCATATGGCAACTCTCCTCGGCTTAGGTACGCCAAGTAAGGGAGTGTCCAATCCGGAATAACATGAAGCGCTGCAACCAGCTGTGCTTCCAGATCAGGAACAGCCAAATCCTCTTCCGTTGGTGTCTGAACTGATGGACTGTGTAACTCATCCAAGAAAGTATTTGGTGGCACCAGTTTACGCTGAGAACCCAGCCGACTTAGAGCATCGGCCGCTTCATTTTTCCGCCGGTCTATGTGATCCACCTGATATCCTTTGAAACATCCTGCAACTGCTTCAACTTCTCGCTTGTAAGCTGCCATAAGAGGGTCTTTAGAGTCCCACTTGCCAGACACTTGTTGCGCCACTAGATCTGAATCACCAAAGCACTTGACCCGGCTCAAGTTCATTTCCTTAGCCATCCGCAGGCCGTGAAGCAGTGCTTCATATTCAGCTGCATTGTTAGTGCAAGGGAACATTAGTCGGAGGACATAACAAAACTTGTCACCTCGTGGGGAAGTTAACACTACTCCAGCCCTCGAGCCTTCTAATTGCCTTGAACCGTCAAAGTGGATAGTCCAGTATGTATGATCCGGCTTCTCCTCTGGTGCTTGCAATTCTGTCCAATCATTGATAAAATCCACCAATGCTTGGGATTTTATAGCAGTACGGGGTACATACTTCAACCCGTGTGGGCTCAGCTCAATGGCCCATTTTGCTACTCTGCCCGTAGCTTCTCTGTTCTGGATTATATCCCCCAATGGAGCTGAGCTAACAACAGTGATTGGGTGGCCCTAGAAGTAGTGCTTTAGCTTCCGGTTTGCCATGAACACGCCATACACCAGTTTCTGCCAGTGTGGGTACCTTTGCTTTGATTCAATTAGAACTTCACTGACGTAATAAACCGGGCGCTGAACCGGATATTCCTTGCCTGCCTCTTTGCGTTCCACCACAATTTCCATGCTAACTGCACGGGCATTGGCGGCCACGTATAACATCAGCGGCTCGTTGTCAACAGGGGCAGCAAGAACCGGCGGTTCTGCTAATTGCCGCTTCAAGTCCTCAAACGCAGTGTTTGCAGCATCGCTCCATATAAACCGGTCTGTCTTTTTCAGCATTTGATAAAGCGGAATTGCCTTCTCTCCCAAACGGCTGATAAATCGACTTAACGTTGTAATCCGGCAAGCTATGCGCTGGACATCATTGATGCAAGCTGGTTTAGTCAAGGATGTGATCGCCTTGATCTTCTCCGGATTGGCCTCTATTCCTCTGTTTGATACTAAGAACCCAAGGAGCTTGCCTGCCGGAACACCAAAAACGCACTTCTCCGGATTAAGCATCATCTTATAAACCCGGAGGTTGTCAAAGGTTTCTTTTAGGTCTTCTATCAGCGTCTCCTCCTTCCTGGATTTTACGACAATGTCATCCACATGGGCATGGACATTTTTTCCGATCTGCCCCTTGAGACAGTTCTGTACGCAACGCTGGTAAGTTGCTTGGGCACTCTTAAGCCCAAAGGGCATAGATACGTAACAGAAGGCCCCAAAGGGAGTTATGAAGGCTGTCTTCTCCTGGTCCTTAACTGCCATCTTGATCTGATGATACCCTGAATATGCATCCAAAAAACTTAGCCGCTCACATCCTGCCGTAGCATCAATGATCTGATCAATACACGGGAGAGCAAAAGGGTCAGTTGGACAAGCTTTGTTTAAGTCTGTGTAATCCACACACATCCTCCACTTTCCATTTTTCTTTAACACCAGAACCGGATTAGCCAACCACTCCGGATGGAACACCTCAACTATGAATCCTGCGGCCAAAAGCCTGGCCACTTCTTCACCTATAGCCTTGCGCCTTTCTTCGTTGAAGCGGCGCAGGTACTGCTTGACCGGTTTGAACTTCGGATCAATATTAAGATTGTGCTCAGCGAGTTCCCTCGGTATACCTGGCATGTCAGAAGGTTTCCATGCAAAGATATCCCGATTCTCACGGATGAACTCGAAAGCGCGCTTTCCTATTTGGGGTCTAGGTTAGCGCTGATAGTGAACTGCTTGGATGAATCGCCTGGCATAAAGTCAACCTACTTGGTTTCCTCTGCCGATTTAAACTTCAACGCCGGATCATGCTCTGTAGTTGGCTTTTTTAACGGGGACATATCTGCCGGATCAATGTTGTCTTTGTAGAATTTCAACTTCTCTGTAGCACACACTGCCTCTGCATAGGCTGTGTCTCCTTCCTCGCACTCCAATGCAATCTTGCGACTTCCGTGAACCGTGATGGTTCCCTTGTGACTCGGCATCTTGAGCTGTAGATAAACATAGCACAGTCTAGCCATGAACTTGGCGTAAACCGGCCTTCCAAACAGAGCATGATATGGGCTCTGGATCTTTACGACCTCAAAGGTCACTGTCTCTAACCTGGAATCCTGCTCATCTCCAAAGGTGACTTCCGGATCAATTTTCCCAACTGGGTAAGCCGATTTACCTGGCACCACTCCATGGAACACCGTGTTGGACTGTCTCAACTTCTTGTCTGTCAACCCCATACGACGGAAAGTCTCGTAATACAAGATGTTGATACTGCTGCCGCCATCCATGAGTACCTTTGTATATTTGTAGCCACCCACCTGTGGTGCCACCACTAAGGCCAACTGGCCCGGATTATCAATCCGTGGCGGGTGATCCTCTTTGCTCCACACAATAGGTTGTTCCGACCAACGTAGAAAATGTGGCGTTTCCGGTTCCACTGCGTGCACTGCGCGCTTCAGAATCTTTTGATCTCGTTTGCACAAACTAGTAGTAAAGACGTGGTACTGTCCACTACTTAGCTCCTTCGGATTACTCTGATATCCGGATTGCTGCTGCTGTTGACGCTGCTGATTGCCTTGGTTATTGTAACCACCCTGACCATGTTGCTGGTTGCCTTGGTTGTAATTATTGTTACCACCATGATATCCTGATCCGGAACCATTACCCTGGTGACCCGGACCATGAAAACCGGGACTCGAGCCGCCGCCCGGTGGTCCGTTGTTGTATTTGGCTTGTCTCATGGCCTCTAAGATGATCCGACATTCCCTCCATGTATGTTTAGCTGGGTGTTCCGGCGTGCTATGTTTCGGGCAAGGCTCATCCAACTGTTGATCCAGATTGATGGATCCTCCTCCACTCCGTGGAGGTGGTCTACCCTTGCGGCGCTGAAAGTTTCCTTGAACATTGGTATTGGCCACAAAATCAGAGCCGTCCTCTGCCTTTCTCTTACCAGTGAAACTTGTTCCTGCTGGATTAGCTTGCGCCGGTTTACCAGCCTTGTTTGCTTTCTCGGACTTGTCTCCATCTGCCTCTGGGTACTTAGCGTTATCAGAATCCCCATATTTCACCAGAGCGCTCATGAGAGTCCCCATGTCATTGCAATCCCGCTTGAGCCGTCCCAACTTCAGCTTCAGAGACTCAAACCGGCAATTGTTTTCCAGTGTCACTATCGCCGTACTAGGATTGATGCTATTGGAAGAGTGCAGGATTTCTGATACTCGCCGCACCCAGGTGCTCGTAGGCTCCTGCTCTCCTTGAACACATGCCGCTAAGTCTACTACTGACATTGGCTGCTTGCACGTGTCTTTGAAATTTTTATTAAACTGGTGACACAGCTCACCCCATGATCCGATGGAGTTAGGTGGTAAGCCCTTTAACCATGTCCGGGTTGTACCCTCAAGCATCATGGTAAAATACTTGGCGCATGCCGCTTCATCCACATCTAGCATCTCCATAGCCATCTCATAGCTCTCAACCCACGCCTCTGGAGCCAGGTCTGCCATGTAGTTGGGCACCTTACGCGGATCTTTGAGTCTTTGGGTAACTTTACGCTTCGTAAAGCGGGGACAAGACACTGTACTCCAAAGGAACTCGTCGTGACTCCTGTCTCTGTTGTGGTTGGGTGAACCGGCGTCATTAGTCGGGTATCCTCGCAGGCGGTAGGTCTGGCCAGGTTCATTGCCTCCTGGGCGTGCGCTTCTGCTCCTGCCGGATTATCCTGTTTGTGACGGTGACGTCTCCGCTCGCTGCTAGACACTTCCGGTTCATCCCAATGCCTAGTGTAGCTTCGGCTGTGGCGGGGGGTTGAGTGAATCCTCTCCTTACTGTAAGAGTACGCCTGTTGTTGTGTCAGCGCCGTGTCCAGCAACTCCTTAGCCAGGCGCGCTTCCATCGCCACGGGGATGTTCCCTCAATAGGTAAAGCGGCCAGTCGTGAAGCGGCGGCGACAATGTTGTCCAGTGGGTTTGAATAATGGCCAGGAGGGGTGGGGATGTGCGGCGTGGGCACAACTTGACGATTTCGCTCTGCGGTCGGCTGTTGAACCGGTGCGCCTGCTCCTGGGGCTCCTCCCCAGTTTACTTCTAGGTTATTGCTGGCTCCCGCTCCTGGTGTGCCGAAGAGATTCATCGCCTCATAGACCGGCGGTAGACGAGTTTGCTTCCTTCTGTTCCTTACCTCCTGCGCAGAAGTCTGATCAACCCTGAGCCGGAAAGCTTGGGAGTCCAGCTCTGCTTGCCTTGTAACCATCATGGCTTTCTCTGCATCCAGATCCCATTTAGCTTGCTCAATCCGGCCCTTCAGCTGAAGGATCTCCGCATCATGTTGCGCCTTGTTGGCAGGAGCTACTTCGGCTATTGCGCGTGTTGTCAACTCCTCGACCAAGGTTGATAGAGCGTCAGAGGGTGAGAGGGCTTGGCTGCTCGCCCCTGCACCAGCTACCTCTGCTGTGAACGCCCCAGTCACCGTGGGCTGCTGCATAGACTGTGATCCGGCCATGAAGACAGCCACCCGGTTTGGCGGATCAAAGGGGTCCGGAATACTGTCACCATCGGATACACCCCCGGATCGGCCGTCTTGCAACAGATACAAAGATTCGGTCTCCCCGGATGAAGATTCATCGTCAGAATAGACAACTGTCCCGCCACCAGAATCTGATCCGTCCTCGGCTTGGACTCCCTGTACTGCTCCAACGAAAACACGCTTCACGGCGGGCTGAATCCGGACCGATCTCGCACGCTGAGCCGGCTCGATGATGTTGGGGAAGATGTCCGGCTCAGGTCCCGGTTCACCAATCTTGCTGATGAAGACGTGGATGCCGCCGAAGGGGACCCGGTACCCGTAATCGAAAGAATCGGCCTCGGGGCCCCAGCCTGCGTCGTCGATGTAGATCCGGCCGCGGCGACTCTTGGTCATCCGGCCAACCACGTAACCCTTGAGTCCTTCAAAGCTGCCCTTCAAGAACTCGAAACCATCGTGCGATAGCCCCACGGTGGGCGCCAACTGTCGTGGAATTGTCACGGCAGATGTCCGGTTTAGTGGACTTAGGTGTGAGGCCGCACATCTATGTAGTAGCTTGAGAGGGGTTGAGCGGAATCGAGAGACGCAACGCAAGACAAGGATTTAGATAGCTTCGGGCCCCGGGAAACATCATCCGGTAATAGCCCTACGTGCTGTTTGAGGCTAGGTCTCATTATGACCGTCATGGTGCCGCAGGTAAACCGGCTCTTGTGTCTAGCCCTAGAAACTTGTGAGAACTTGTCTAACTTGTCCCCCTTTGGGGAGCCCTGCCCCTCCTTATATATGTTGAAGGGGCAGATTACATGACTAGTCCTAGTAGGATTAGGATTGCTTTATTGCAAGGAGTCCTAGTCTTGCTTCCTTTGTAAGGGAATATTCCTTGTGCTTTCTTCATAAACCGGCCCACCATAACATGAACCGGCCTTCTGGTCTTTGGACCATGTCATCCGTGATCCGCCAGCCGGGTTACCAGCGGGTGGTATTATTTAGGCAGGTTGCTTGTAAACCGTCTGGTTAGGACGGATCGCTAGTGAATTATCAAGTGTAAACCGTCTCTCAAGTAAACCGCCAAGTCCGGCCGGGTCATATTTCCGGCCGTTCATACCACGGGGTATATCGCCGACATTAGCCCCCGAGTGCTTGGGGGACTCGAACAGTCGCGCAGGGACTCCAATCTGTGTTAACTGCTGTAGTGCGTGACACTTTTATGAGCTGCATGATATCTGTAAGATGTACTTTGTAAGTATGGACTCGAGGCATTGTCGAGTGAGCACTTGAGCCTTCGTCGGGTGAATGGTCTTGTACAAGTAACATGATCGATGCATCATTTGCTGATGAGCACTCGAAGTTGCCGCGAGTATGCTTCCGATGGGAGTATTTGGATGAAGCATCGAAATTGCAGTCGAGTTCGTCTTCTTGTAGGATGTGGGAGCAGCAGTCGTCGGGTGCGCGTCAACGCTCCCGATGGGAGTAGCCCCCGAGGCTATGGTCGACTGCTTGCAGTCGAGCATAGGCTCAAGACTTTTTCGTTGTCGAGTAACTGTCATCCGAGGAAGTGCTCGACTCGGGTCTTGCACCGTACGTGTGAGTTGTTGTAGAGACCGGTCGTGGACAAGGAGGTTAGCATCGCCGTGTCACGAGGGCGCCCAGCCCCCATGCATCTGCTGAGAAGGAGAAAAGGTGCAACTGCATTAAGCTGTACTTGCATGATATACAGAACAATTGTGAGGTGCGTGATTTGTAGATGTTGCACTTTTGTTAAGTGGATAATGTAGCAGCATATAAGGTTTATGTGTGTCTTTTCATGAGTAGGCAGACCTCCGGCAGCATAATCTTGCCGGGTAACAGGGACGCGATGCCAGACTTGTTGAACCCGGAGACAAGGTCGGCCTTTTGGTACCCAGCCTCACTACTTCGACGAACGCGAATAAACATCATATAAAACTGAGCATGATCCAAAAGATGGTTTTGTAGCCCCGAGAGGGTTGTGTGTGACTGCATAGTCGGCTTTGGCGATTGATCGAGGATGCATATAGGTTTTGAAATCATAGCTTATAAGAGTGTAAAGAAACTTACCTGTCGAATCGACATGGCGAAGAGAGTCGAAGATGAGCAGTCAAAGACGAGCAGTCGGTGATGAGCAGTCGATGTGGCAAAGCGGAGTCGATGCAGCAGACGATCTTGATGCGGATGATGGACCTGACGCGGCGGACCAATGGATCGAAGGCAATGGCGGCTGAGCGACCGGGAATCCACGGCGGGTAAGTACTAGCATCTAGTACTTTGTAGTAATAGTTAGACAAATCTCTGAAGTCTGCGCACTGGGAACCTCTGCTAGTCTGCCTTTGGTATTAGATAATATATATGCGCCGCTGTTCAGGAGCCATCTTTTTTTTATGAATAGGGCACTTGCTCTCCCTTTGGTGTTCGCAGCGTGTCCCTCCGTAGTCAGCGGCAGCCAGCGACTCGGCGCGAGGGCACGAGGCTTAATGAGGCCAACGTACAGGCTGACATGGCGAAGGAGCGTGGCTCCACAACAGCGGCTTTTTAAAGACGGAAATAGCCATGGCAAATCTGGTGCGGCGACGTCGGAGGGAGGCACGATAGAAGAGGCACCCAGTGAGGCGAGGTGGAGGCCCTCAGCGGCAGCAGCGGCTCAGGCGGAGGCGACTTGCGATCGGTCGGCCGAACACAGCACCGCGGAGGCAACTTGCATGTGGAGAAGGGCGAGTTTCGCAGCAGCTCGAGACGGAAACAGATCCGAGCGGGAGGCGTCTTATGAATCTGGGTTTCGCTGAGGTGGCACGAGTCCGGCTTGTAGATGATGCGGCGGCTCGAAACCGAGGCAACTCTACGACAAGGTGATCTGGGGATGACTCATAGGCGCAGGCCGGCTCTCCGGTGGCGGCTCAAAACCATACCTTGAAGGCAGCGCGGAAATGCGCCAGCGAGCACGTGGTGGCGAGGCGGACTCGGAGTCGGGCAACTACGGCGGCTCGCCGCGTGACGGCTAATCGAGGACGGGCAGATCTGGCCGCCGGGCCTCACGCGTGCGGACACAGGAGTCCAGATAGTAGCCGGCTTCGTTTCCGGATCGTGTTGACTTGATCCATATTCGAGTCAAGTAGTACTCCACTTGACGTCTTGAGGCTTCACGTGGGACGAATTCTTGACCTTCCTACTGGATCGCTTCGTTTTCCTAATCTCCTCCCTCCAATTCGTATATGTCAGATCCAAAGTTAATCACCACTCTGGTCACAAAAAACGATGAAGTTTCCGGCTCAGCGCAAGGTTGCTCCAACGCGATTGTTCGTACTGGCTCTTCTTCAATCACGAGCTTCTCGAACCCTAGGATAGATCCCTCCAAGAACTCAACACCACCATGCGCAGGCCCCACGGTGGGCGCCAACTGTCGTGGAATTGTCACGGCAGATGTCCGGTTTAGTGGACTTAGGTGTGAGGCCGCGCATCTATGTAGTAGCTTGAGAGGGGTTGAGCGGAATCGAGAGACGCAACGCAAGACAAGGATTTAGACAGCTTCGGGCCCCGGGAAACATCATCCGGTAATAGCCCTACGTGCTGTTTGAGGCTAGGTCTCATTATGACCCTCATGGTGTCGCCGGTAAACCGGCTCTTGTGTCTAGCCCTAGAAACTTGTGAGAACTTGTCTAACTTGTCCCCCTTTGGGGAGCCCTGCCCCTCCTTATATATGTTGAAGGGGCGGGTTACATGACTAGTCCTAGTAGGATTAGGATTGCTTTATTACAAGGAGTCCTAGTCTTGCTTCCTTTGTAAGAGAATATTCCTTGTGCTTTCTACATAAACCGGCCCATCATAACATGAACCGGCCTTCTGGGCTTTGGGCCTTGTCATCCGTGATCCGCCAGCCGGGTTACCAGTGAGTGGTATTATTTAGGCAGGTTGCTTGTAAACCGTCTGGTTAGGACGGATCGCCAGTGAATCATCAAGTGTAAACCGTCTCTCAAGTAAACCGCCAAGTTCGGCCGGGTCATATTTCCGGCCGGTTCATACCGTGGGGTATATCCCCGACAGATTATGTGCCGGATTGTCCCCTCCAGGAGGATTCAGACGAAATGTCAGTTACTAATTCCGAAGTGGAGGTTGCGATGGTTCACAGACAGCGGAAAGCAGCCATGTGTGACCCAGCCTTTTCCGAGGAGGCGTTTATCGCCCTCAGTTCTGCAGATGCCTATATCAGAGCCGCTCAAGATAGACTCGCTGGAGCCACTCACCGTCTTTCAAAAGATATGCGAGTAAGTGTACAGTTTGATGTTCCCATGCCAGTAGCCCCCGAGACTTAAAGCAGTTGGTACAACTGATCTGAGGATTGTTGTGTTTTTGTAGGTGCTTCAAGAAAAGAATAACTCCTTATCCAAGGAGCTTGAAGAGTGCTGGACCCAACTCACAAATGCCTGCGCCGAATTGGAAAATTCGAAGAAATATGGAAAGGATGTTGGTGGTAAGAACAATGGTGTACGGATACGATGATATTTGTGTCGAGCACTGAGTCATTATGTACATACTAATTGTAATACAGGAACAGGGTCGAGCGACCAACTGGAGAGGGAGCTAAGGGCTGCTTTAGCGCACAAAAAATTTGCCGAAGATGAAACAGCTGCTGGCAAGCATGTATTGACGCAAGCCATATATAAGAAGAACCAAGAGCGGGATAAAAATATCCAGCTCGGACAGGAGCTAAAGGACGTAAGGGCCCAACTCTAAAGCGCCTTGGAAGAGAACCAGAGGCTAAAGGGTGAAATGTTCAGTATGTCCCTTATACCTAGCTCTTCTTATAGTTTCTTATTTTGGAAGTTTCTTATAAAACTTCTCCTGCAGGTTTGTTAACTGGGTAGCCCGAAGGAGGAGTGTCCGGTTTTAAGGGTGACGTGTTGCAAGAGCTTTCCAGAGTCCACGAGCAAGCTCAGAAGGCCATGAAGAGTATGGCCAGGGCTTTATGGCTAGGTGATTCGACTCCAGAAACTATGGAGGACTTGGCGGACTTGTTCAAAGGGGCTCGATGCCGCTTTGAATTGTGGAAAGCATCAGCATGTCGCATGGGTGCTCGAGAAGCCTGGGCCATGGTGAAGACATGCTACACTCATCTTGATCCAAATGATATGGCCCGCGTGGGACCTCGAGGGTCCGATGGATAAGAAATTCCTCTGCATTTGGTATATGACCAAGTAGAGAACGCTGCCAAGCTTTCCCAGCAGGACTGTAAACTAGACAGCCTTATAGAGGGAATAGAAAAAGAGTAGTCATTTGATTCTATGTATTAATGTACTTTTACCATCAAACTTATCTCCGGCCAAATTTATAAAAAGGTTGTCATGGCCGACCATCTGCTTTAACCTTCATAAACCCAAAGGCTGGAGTGCTTCCGAATAATATATATATGTGGTAAACACGTCATTTATTTGGAAACCAGACAATCCGGTCATAATTGCTTGAACAGACAAACTGTGTTCGGGGAGTTATCTTATATTACTATTTAACGTAAGAAACATCTTCCAGAGAGAATAGTTCTATTAGGGGTTCCTTTCCCTGGGTCGGCGTGCATACAAATGCAGGCCTAGGCTTTTGATCCTATGAAAAGGATTGTAGGATGCCATATCATGTGGTAGTTTAAAATGCGCTTTAAACTGCGATATGTCGTGTTTCCGTCGACCGATCATTCCCTTAAGAGCGCTAGCTTTCGGCTTCACCCAGTCTGAGGTACATGTCCGGATTACCCGGTTGTAACAATCGCAGAGGTGCTCCCTTTACGCCCTAGCCGAACAATCGAAAACGTAGGGGTAAGCAATAAGCTTTATTGGTAATGGACTTAAGTCATATTGGTGCATATAATGGCAAGGAAGGACTGTAAAAAACAGATGACATTTTAAGCAATAAGCTTTATTGGTAATGGACTTCGTTAAAGAAGCACCTAGGTATATTTGAGGTAGATACATTCGAAGATGTACTTATCCTGTGGTAGTTCGAGCGAGCCGAATACTTGCCAATGAGAGAAAAATGTAAAAAGAAAAGGAGAAAAAATAGAAGGTAAAAGACAAGACCTAACTTGTAAGGAGTAAAAAATTGCTACCGAACTATCCATAACATCGCCGTAGCCTGGCAGCGTTCCACGGGTTCGGCTTAAGGCGGTTGTCTTGTGCATTGCGAAGGCGATAGGCTCCACCTGTGAGTACTTCGTCGATAATGAAGGGGCCCTTCCATTTTGGTTTGAGCTTGTCCTTTTTCTTCTCCGGGAGGCGTAAAACGAGCTCGCCGACATTGTATGTCTTGGCCCGCACTTCTCTGCTCTAGTATCGCCTGGCCTATTGTTGATAAAATGCGCAACGAACTTGCGGTGTATCACTCTCCTCTTCAAGTCCATCTAAGTCGTCCTGCCGATCTAGCTCGGCTTCTCTCTCCTCGTACATGCGCGCTCGAGGTGAGTCATGATAATGTCGCAGGGCAGAACGGCCTCTGTGTCGTACACCATGAAAAAAGGTGTGTATCCAGTCGTGCGATTAGGTGTGGTCCGCAGCCCCCAGAGTACGGAGTCAAGCTCTTCGATCCAGTTTTTATCCGACTCCCGTAGGGAGCGCACTAGTCGAGGTTTGATGCCGCTCATTATCAGACCATTGGCTCTTTCGACTTGACCGTTTGTTTGAGGATGGTATACAGAAGCATAGTCAAGTTTAATACCTAACTTTGTGCACCAATTTTTTACCTCATCAGCTGTGAAGTTGGTGCCATTATCTGTGATAATACTGTGTGGGACACCGTAACGGTGTACTACGGCGGATATAATATCTATCACAAGCCCTGCCTCGGCTGTTTTTACTGGCTTGGCTTCTATCCATTTAGTGAATTTATCTACCATTACCAATAAGTATTTCTTTTTATGGCTTCCCCCTTTAAGGGGTCTGACCATATCAAGCCCCCAGACCGCAAAAGGCCAAGTAATGGGGATTATTCTCAGAGCGGTGGGAGGCATGTGACTTTGATTTGCAAAAGCTGGCAG
Organism: Secale cereale; assembly: GCA_902687465.1. NCBI lineage: Eukaryota > Viridiplantae > Streptophyta > Magnoliopsida > Poales > Poaceae > Secale > Secale cereale. The sequence goes on along the minus strand of LR738710.1, from coordinate 437,173,066 downwards.
CCAACGCAGTGTTGCACTAAGGTTTGGGCATCTGCTCGGTCAGTGGGCCAGAAAAAACGAGCTCGAAAAGCTTTGCCTACGAGTGCCCGGGCTGCGGCATGATGGCCGCCCATTCCAGCATGTATTTCAGTGAGAATTTGCCTTCGCTCCTCTTCTGAGATGCACCTTTGTAGAACACCAGTAGTGCTTTTCTTATATAGTTCACCTTCGTGAATCTTATAGGCTTTAGGACGCCGGACTAGGCGGCGGGCCTCATTTTGGTCATCGGGGAGTCCCTGCCTTTTAAAGTAAGCTAGGAAGGGCTCTGTCTAGGGGGCTATGATAGCCATGGTCTCGTGAGCCGAAGGAGTTATTTCCATGTCTTGATCTTCGATGTCGTCTTGGTTAAGTTCGGCCGGGGTGTATTCGGACCCGAATTCGTATCGTCGCCCGCATCTTGCCATGTTACTGATGGCTTAAATAGCCTTTCCACGAAAGTGTTAGGCGGGACGGGGTCGCGTTGTAGAGACCACGATCCGAATGGACCGAAGTCTCTTTGTTTTAGTGTCATACCTGGATCGGTAATGCTGACACACACAGTACTTGAAGGATTTATAACAGAGTGGCAATCACACACTTATCACATCGAGTGTCTCCAAAGAGAACTTATTACAAAAGTTTATGGCTTATGGCCATCTAACAAAATAACAGCGGAAGGCTTGGAAGACAGGTGAGTCCATGAACTCCAACGGCATAGCTGAGTGCATGACAAACGACCTAGAACGTCTTACTCCTCGTCTGAAAAGTCTGCAACGTAACATGTTGCAGCCCGAAATGGGTCGGCACATGGAATATGCTGGCAAGATAACACAGAAGATGCAAGTAACAGAAACAAAGGCTACACTATATGCATATTTGGCTGGTGGAGGCTCTAAGGTTAAAGTTTTTGCGTAAAGCCAATTTTTCCCTACAACAAAGGAATACATTTTATTTTAACTATCATGGTAGTTGAAACATCATTGAGAAGGTACCTCCAACTCAATCCCAATTAAAGTAATCATTAACTGTGACGCCCGAAGACCGACGTCCCAGAAGATTCCAGAAGATTCCAGGTGTTCCGGGTTCTCCCGTGTGTTTCTTTTGTGCTTGTGTTATTTATTTTGCATTGCATCATGTCATCATGCCATCATGTCATATTTATTTTGCATCTCAACTTAAACAAATCGTGTGGACCGTCGGTCCATTTAAATCGAGGGAAGAATGACTTCTCTTTATAACATATAAAAGCCTCTCAATATTATTAGGGAGCTATATTTATAAATATTCCATTCCTTGGAATCACCTATAACACAATTGCACCATTCTTCATTTTTCTTACATCCAACTCAACTTCATTTCTTCCTTTGAGGCCCTTTAGTAAAATTGTGTTGCAATTTTACTTCATCCGCAAATGTTCCAAATCTGCCCATAAATCACATTTAGTGTGTAGGGTCACCTTCTATATTTTCAACTCTTTTGAGGTTCTTTTGGATGGGTTTAAAAATTCAAACATGTCAAGTTATTTTCAACATGTTTGGATTTTACTTCCTCTAGAAAACCTCAGGCCATTTTGTTAAAATTCCTCATATTTTTATGAGTCTAAGAAGATTGGCCTCCTGCCAAAATTCTATTCCTAACCCCTCTTTCTTTTTCTCCCTCTCTTTCTTCCTTGTTATTTTTTTCTGTTTTGGAGATGGCCAAAACCAGCAGAGGAAGAGCCAGCCGGCCCAAGAACTTCCTCCTCCAGCCGGACCAGCCGGCCCATCAACTGCTCCCTGGCCCATCTCCTCTCCAAGTCCTTTCCCTCCGCTAACCCTAGCGAGGCCCGACCGCTCCTCCCGGTTCCCTTTGTCCGCCGCCAGAGACCTCGTCCCTCGAGCCCGACTGCTCCTCTCGTTTTCCTCCCGACCCTCTCCCCTCGTTCGCCGCAACCCTCGTTCCCCGATCCCATCTCGTCACCCGACCCCGCTCCTCCCCTCGCCATCTCCCTCCGCGCCTCCGGCCTCCCTTCCCGCGCGGCCCCGAGCGCCCGGCCTCCCTTCCCGCGCAGGCCCCCCTCGCTCTCTCTTCCATCGCCAGCGGCCAGGGGTCGCCGCGCCCGTCGCCAAGGCCGTCCACCGTCGCGCCCGCCTCACGCCGACCAGCGCCTCCTCCTTTCGTCGCAGCAGCCGCCCCCTGCTGACTCCATCCCGCTCGCCAACGTCACGTCGCCGCCCCGGGTCGTCCTCCCCTCGACCAGCGCGTCGCGCCCCCATCTCCCCGGCCTCGGGCCCTCCTCTCCAGGAGCAGCGGACCGGGCCAGTGCCTTCGTCTGGCTGGCCAGGAGCCGCCCCGTCCTCCCCGTCAAGACCGCAACGGCCGCGCCTTCACCTCCAGCAGCTCCTTCGAGCCTCCGCGCCTCCTCTTTGCCATGCACCAGCAGCCGACGCCCCTGTTTTCCGCCATGGAGCCCCGCGGCCAGCCGCCCCGCACCATCACTCCGGCCATCTCCAGCCCGAGTCGTGGAGGATCCTGCTGTTTTGACGCCAAGTCGGCCTTGTGGTGTTTCGGTTGGTCCATTTTGGCACATGGAAGGCTGGATGCCTGTTGTGATGCTCCATTTTGGATCGCCAAGTACTCTGCTCCGATGCCGTGTACGACTACCCTGGGAGATACCAAGTACACCGACGGCCCCAAAGATTGGATGCATCAAGTTCCAGTATGACAAGTACCCCTACCGTCGCCGAGACCGCAAGTACATCTACGAACGGGAACGCCTACACGACGACACAAGACGACGCGACAATACCTCTTCGGAGACGTGAACGACTACGAACGAGAAAAACTACTTCCCTCTACGGCATGTACCACTACCGTCGCCCGGAAACGATGGATGCGCCAAGTACATCTACGAACTCGACGCCCGAACGACTACTGTCGCCAAGTTCCACTACCGTCGCCCCGTGTACATCTGCGAACGGAACGACTACTTCCCTCTACGGAACGACTACTTCGTTGACGACCTCATGTACCACTACTTCCACTACGATCTCGAACCCCTCCGAGAACGATCGCTCCGAAGGTATAACCCCGAGACGATGACCCGTGGTTGATGCTTGTGTTGTATGAGATGTTTCCCTTGTGTGCACCGTGCCGTTTCATCTTTTGTCATGTTCCTCGGTTGCCTCGTCGCCGACTCGTGGGAACCCGGTGACGGGATCACCCCACCTTTCATCTTGTTCGACTTGCTCACGTCGATTCCTCTTTTGCACCGGACTCTCAGCAAGTACCGGAACCGAGATGTTGCCGTGCATCATTTTCGGATCGTTGCCGTGGCACCCTTTCTTCCACCACGGTGACAATACTTCTTATTTCTTCATGTCAACCTTTAAATAAAATTGCATAAAACTTGATCATGTCATCCGCATCATGTTAACAACATTGATATGTTAAATTGTTGTTTGCTTATAATTGCTAAACATGCTCATGGGGTTTTTCCAGATATGTTGTTGTTATTTCCGTCCTCATTTAAAATGTCTAAATAGGTAGTTTGTTATGCTTCACCTCTTGCCTTGTTAACAAACTTTTAATCTTGTCTTGTTAATAAACGAGAGTCAACTACATAATTAACATGTGGTGTTTCGTCAATATGCAACTCGTTGCATATTGAGCTCCACTTAACTTGTAGTTTTGTTTGTGCACTTTGCCATGCCATGCATATTTAAACCGGACATGCATCATACTTGGATGTGCATCGTATGCCATGTTTATGCTTGTGTGTTTACCGTGTTGTTTGCTTCTTTTCGGTTGCTTTTCTTGTTAGCTTCGGATTCGTTCCGGAGTTGTGAGGATTCGCTCGACTGTTGCTCCGTCTTCTTCATGGATCCGTTCTTCTCCCTTGTGGAATTCCAGGCAAGATGACCGAACCCGGATACCATTACTATCTTTGCCTATTGCTAGAGTATCGCTCTGTATTTTTGCCTCGATGCCCATGTTTTCCTGTCAGCCTCCTATTGTAACCATGAACCTGTTTAACCACCCTACCTATGCAAACCGTTGAATGGCTAAGTACGCTTCGCTCAGCCCCTCTTATAGCATTGTTAGTTGCAGGTGAAGATTGAAGATGCTTGCTTCATGTTGAAGTTTGTTGGGTTATATCACACTATATAATGCTTAAAATGAAATCATCTATATATTGGCAAGGGTGGAAGGCTAAGCCTTTTGCTTGGTGATTTGTTCCACTCATGCCGTTAGGAACCGTATAAACCGGTGTTATGTTCCTTGATTATGCGTTCCTCACACGGTTGGGGTTTATGGGGCCCCCTCGATAAACCGCTAAGTGCTAAGTCTTTTCCAGCAAGTCCCAACATTGGTACTATTCGCCTAATAACTAATAAAACTTGCATAGGGACTAGCTATCCCTTTTATTTTAATTCAACAACCCCGGGCCAGTGCTCCACATGAGTGTTGGTCCGAAACGGGGAGTCTGCGGGGCCACCACGAGGAAACTCTAGGTTTGGTAAAAACCTGTAGAATCGCCCATCCGGTCGTGTCCTGAGACTAGATACGCGCGGCTACCTATCAGGGTGTCGACACGCCGGGAGGATTTGCTGGATTAGCCTTACCTTAGTTCGGAGTATCTTGAGCACGGGATTCCGAGAATACTCGGGTCTTCCCACCTTGGAGTTGCGACTCCGCGGATCGTGGGCTTGTCATGGGCCAAGTTGGAACACCCCTGCAGGGTTATGAACTTTGGAAAGCCGTGCCCACGGTTATGTGGCAGATGGGAGCTTGTTAATATCCGGTTGTAGATAACTTGACACACTGTTCTAATACACTACCAGCGTGTGTACCGTGACTGTCAATTTCCGAATAGGGATTCGGGAGTTGAACACGGTGGGGTTATGTTTGTTGAGCTTTTAGCTAGGATCACTTCGTGATCATCTCTCGACCGAGGCACCTTCTCTTCTCGCTCTCGTATACGTAAGCTAGTGCTAGTTGCTGCTGCAGACTCTTGTTGTTCCTTCACCTCTTGTTCTTTCTTCAGCCTTGTCCTCACCCAAGGCTTAAATAGTCGTGTTACCCGGGAACGGGATTGCTGAGTCCTCTGTGGCTCACAGTTACTTCACCACACCAGATGCAGGTTCAGCCGAGTTTGATGCAGGAGTTGGATCAGTTCTTCACCGGGAGTTCGATGAAGAGTTTGGCCGTTTGCTTGTGTCGGTTTTCGACGATCAGTAGTGGTTTCTACTAGGATTCGATCTAGGCCTGTGGCTTTATGTTGTTTTGGTATCTTTCTTTTGGATCTTCACCCGTAGTCGGGTTGTGATGTTTTGAAAGATGATTTGCTTATGTAATGTATTGTGTGAAGTGGCGAGTGTAAGCCAGCTATCTCCTTTTGCAATTTAATCCCTCTTTTACATGAGTCGTGCAAAGATACCAAACTTGAGATCTTTCTAGGATGGGCTTATACCTTTAAGTCGTGCCTCGACACGTAGGAGGTATAGTCCCATCCTGGGCATTACAAGTTGGTATTCAGAGCCTTCTCCGACCTAGAAGCCCCCACTGATTGATCGAATCGTTGAAGGTTGAGTCTAGGCACACACTGAAAATGTTTTGAGTCCTATATATATCGGAGAGTAGGATTTCTTTTGCTCCTCATCTCTTTTCACTCTAGTGAGGACTCCTAACGATTACTTTTGTCTCTTCTACTCTCAAAATTGCACCAATTTTTTTTAGGAATCTCGCGAGTATTCTTGGATTGTTTCGATGTTCTTGTGACGAGAATATTGTTCTCGATGCCTCCTGACATTAGGGGTTGTGGCAGTGTCCCGGGGAGTTGAGCTTCGGGGTATTGTCGTCACAAGCATATCGCGGCAGTACTAAATACTTAAGACGGCCGACATCGAAAACTCTCCTATGCGGTTAGTGGCAAGATAACCCCGACATCACCCAGTACTGGGGAGGTAGTTCGGGAGTATTGCCATAGCTTGTATAGTGGATGCGTTTCGAAGGTCCGAGGTAAACGGTTTCCGAGAACAACTGGTTATGTGTTGAAGGATGGATACAGCTGGATGTAGGATTAGAGTTGAGTGCGCGGTGTTTCCCCTGTATCCCCAACACCTGATTGCATAACTGGAAACTTTCGGAAATTAATAGGTGGGTTCATCCAGTAGTTCTAGGCATTCTTCCAACGGATGCACGATATGAAGTTCGGGGTTCTACATTGAGTGAAGTGGTTTTATGGACTTGTTCTGATCGGGAGTTGCATCTTAAAGGGTCATTGGCTATGCTGATCCGGGGATTGCAAAACCCTTTTGTAACACGTTCCATGAGCTTTCAGCACAAAGATGTCGAACGAAGCTCCTATCTTGTATTTGTTCCATCTGCTCCTTGTTCCTTTTTATTTTTTGTTCTCCAAGTGGCTTCTCGTCAAGTTGTTGTACCTGCGGAACTCATTCGTTCAATTCTCTGTTCTGATGATATTGTGAAGATTAGGCTGCTACACATCTATCCTTTGTTTTTGTTTTGATTCTGGTATTCGAGTTGCTTCGATGTCAAATGTTGATTCCATACCTTTCATTATCGGTGTTCTCATATTTCTATGGGAGTGCTAGTCCTTCTTGACCATCAAGATCTCCATGTTAATCCTTTTCAACTGGTGTGCCTTCTCTTCAAGTTATTCCATACAAACGCCGTTGAGAAATCTGGCGATTTGTCTGTTTCATTCATCCCAAGTTGTCTTTGTTTTCCCCACCCTCCCACCCTTCTTCTTATCGGAGCAAGGAATTATCAGATGAAATATCCATTTTATTAATGTGATGTTTCTTCATTCTTTTCCTTCAATGTTCTTATCCGATGATTTATCGTGAAGATGCTCAGGAAACTCTAAGTTCATCATTCTTTTGTTCTCATATTCTGCCGGTGGATATAATTCAAGATTTCGGTGTTGATCTTCTCATTTTCCCTCAGTTCACAATGCTTTCTTATTTCGGTGCACCAATTAATCATTCTCCTCTTTCTATTCATATCCGGAGTGCTGAAGATTCATAATTCCATTCTTAATCCTTTCAAATTATTTTGAGGATTATCATCTTATTCAAGCCATTTAATTCAAACGGTGCAATATCTCTTAAGCAATCTTTTTTTCAACGGTGATTTCTTTGAGTGGGCCCTAACCCACAGGTCTTTTCCCAGGATCTTACCTGACTCTTCTAATTATTCCGGAGTTATTCTCAAATTCTTTTCAAAGTGTGACGTAAGAATGATTTCCATCAGTCACATGCCTTCTCCAAGCTTGTTTTCAATTATTTCCATCTTTAGCTCCACCTTCCATCTTTTTATTCTTCCGGAGTATCTCGAAATTCTTCATGGCATTTCTCGTCTTCATTCTCAACATCTGAAGACCGGAGAAGTGTTTCTCTTAAATCTTGGCCCGTTCTCTCAAGAATTGTGGTTCTAGCTTCATGCCATCCTCATTATTGTTCAGATTGTGAGGAATTCTTTTCATACCCATCCGAAGCATTCATGAATTCTTCCTATTGTGATCCTCTGAAGGCCATCATTTCAGAAGATTTCTTCGTTCTCAGTTTTCAACTTCGTCCTCCAAATATTCTTCATTGATGTCTCTTCGTTCGTCTCCATATTTTTACGGTGGTGCTTTCAAGTTTACTCTTCCGTTGTTATCGTTTTAATTCACTCGTTCTTTTCACAATCCTACCGGTGAGTCGTTCAAGATTATTCTCAAGTTTGGCTATATCTCTCCAATCCTTTCCAACGAGAATAAGTAGTATGCCAAATCCATTGCTTATCGCCAATTTAAATGGGTGAAGGATATGCATGACATAATTCTTATTCTTATTCCTTCAAGGTGTTTTAATCCCTTCCTTCAGAGCTTGTTCATCATACCATATCCTCGGTTCCAAGTTGTTCATCTTGTTTTCCGGAGCTCCAAGTTATTTCTATTACATCAATTCAAGCTCCATCTAATTCATCGCAGGTCTTGAATCTTATTCTTTCCATCTTTCATTTCTCATGCTTTCATTACCGGAGTTCTCTTGGTGGTTCATCATGTTTTAATTCATCCTCGAAGTCTTCATCAAGATTCTTGTTGGAGCTCAAGCATTCTTCATCATGTATTCCAAGTGCAATTCTTTCTCCCTTATCTTTTGAGATGGTGGTATGCCATTTTTGACAATTTCCCTTCATGTTTCATGACTCTCAAGTTGTCAGGAATGAGATACTTAAACCCATCATTTTCCTTGTTCAGGAGATCTTTTCAACCCTTCTTCGTAAGGATGCTCTTTCAAATTCAATTTTGAGAGATGTTGTCATTTTCTTCTCCGTTCAAGTCTTTCATTGAGTTATATGCTATTCTGTCATTCCGGAGGCTTTGTGATATTGCTCTCTTTGACCATCATCTCGTTTTTATCAAGATCATATTCTTTCCTTGATTGTCTTTTAACCGGAATGTCATGCCATCAATTCAAGTTCCGTCTTTTATCTAGCTTTTCCTCTCCTTAAACCGGAGTGCTGTCTGAATCTTTCTTACCCCTTGGGCCATTCTTTCAATTGTTTCAGAAGCTATGTGTTGTTGATCCCTTCAAGTATCATTCCATCTCCTCAAGTTCATGTTCAATTCCTTCCATTTTCAGACGGAGTGCTGTCCAAATTATTTCGTTCTTATTCTTTCTCAATCTTGGTTAACCGGAGTGGTTTTGAAATTCTTTCGTCATCCGTGAGCTCTTGTTTCATGTCTTTCAACCTACAAGGTTCTCATTATGCTCCTGTTATTCTTTTCTAATGGAGTGTTTTCTTATTCATTCATCTCCGTTGTATTCTTATTCAACTTTTTTAACCTCTCAAGGTTCTTTGGTTTCACTCGTCTGTCAAAGAAGCAACTTTGTTTACCTCTTCTTTTCGTTTCTACCCGGTGCTATCTCTAGGATCTCGGGTCGAGATCCTCTGTTAGTGTGGGAGAGTTGTGACGCCCAAAGACCGACGTCCCAAAAGATTCCAGAAGATTTCAGAAGATTCCAGGTGTTCCGGGTTCTCCCGTGTGTTTCTTTTGTGCTTGTGTTATTTATTTTGCATTGCATCATGTCATCATGCCATCATGTCATATTTATTTTGCATCTCAACTTAAACAAATCGTGTGGACCGTCGGTCCATTTAAATCGAGGGAAGAATGACTTCTCTTTATAACATATAAAAGCCTCTCAATATTATTAGGGAGCTATATTTATAAATATTCCATTCCTTGGAATCACCTATAACACAATTGCACCATTCTTCATTTTTCTTACATCCAACTCAACTTCATTTCTTCCTTTGAGGCCCTTTAGTAAAATTGTGTTGCAATTTTACTTGATCCGCAAATGTTCCAAATCTGCCCATAAATCACATTTAGTGTGTAGGGTCACCTTCTATATTTTCAACTCTTTTGAGGTTCTTTTGGATGGGTTTAAAAATTCAAACATGTCAAGTTATTTTCAACATGTTTGGATTTTACTTCCTCTAGAAAACCTCAGGCCATTTTGTTAAAATTCCTCATATTTTTATGAGTCTAAGAAGATTGGCCTCCTGCCAAAATTCTATTCCTAACCCCTCTTTCTTTTTCTCCCTCTCTTTCTTCCTTGTTATTTTTTTTCTGTTTTGGAGATGGCCAAAATCAGCAGAGGAAGAGCCAGCCGGCCCAAGAACTTCCTCCTCCAGCCGGACCAGCCGGCCCATCAACTGCTCCCTGGCCCATCTCCTCTCCAAGTCCTTTCCCTCCGCTAACCCTAGCGAGGCCCGACCGCTCCTCCCGGTTCCCTTCGTCCGCCGCCAGAGACCTCGTCCCTCGAGCCCGACCGCTCCTCTCGTTTTCCTCCCGACCCTCTCCCCTCGTTCGCCGCAACCCTCGTTCCCCGATCCCATCTCGTCGCCCGACCCCGCTCCTCCCCTCGCCATCTCCCTCTGCGCCTCCGGCCTCCCTTCCCGCGCGGCCCCGAGCGCCCGGCCTCCCTTCCCGCGCAGGCCCCCTCGCTCTCTCTTCCATCGCCAGCGGCCAGGGGTCGCCGCGCCCGTCGCCAAGGTCGTCCACCGTCGCGCCCGCCTCACGCCGACCAGCGCCTCCTCCTTTCGTTGCAGCAGCCACCCCCTGCTGCCTCCATCCCGCTCGCCAACGTCACGTCGCCGCCCCGGGTCGTCCTCCCCTCGACCAGCGCATCGCGCCCCCATCTCCCCGGCCTCAGGCCCTCCTCTCCAGGAGCAGCGGACCGGGCCAGTGCCTTCGTCTGGCCGGCCAGGAGCCGCCCCGTCCTCCCCGTCAAGACCGCAACGGCCGCGCCTTCACCTCCAGCAGCTCCTTCGAGCCTCCGCGCCTCCTCTTCGCCATGCACCAGGAGCCGACGCCCCTGTTTTCCGCCATGGAGCCCCGCGGCCAGCCGCCCCGCACCATCACTCCGGCCATCTCCAGCCCGAGTCGTGGAGGATCCTGCTGTTTTGACGCCAAGTCGGCCTTGTGGTGTTTCGGTTGGTCCTTACCAAGTTTGGAAGGCTGGATGCCTGTTGTGATGCTCCATTTTGGATCGCCAAGTACTCTGCTCCGATGCCGTGTACGACTACCCTGGGAGATACCAAGTACCCCGACGGCCCCGAAGATTGGATGCATCAAGTTCCACTATGACAAGTACCCCTACCGTCGCCGAGACCGCAAGTACATCTACGAACGGGAACGCCTACACGACGACACAAGACGACGCGACAAGTACCTCTTCGGAGACGTGAACAACTACGAACGAGAACAACTACTTCCCTCTATGGCATGTACCACTACCGTCGCCCGGAAACGATGGATGCGCCAAGTACATCTACGAACTCGACGCCCGAACGACTACTGTCGCCAAGTTCCACTACCGTCGCCCCGTGTACATCTGCGAACGGAACGACTACTTCCCTCTACGGAACGACTACTTCGTTGACAACCTCATGTACCACTACTTCCACTACGATCTCGAACCCCTCTGAGAACGATCGCTCCGAAGGTATAACCCCGAGACGATGACCCGTGGTTGATGCTTGTGTTGTATGAGATGTTTCCCTTGTGTGCACCGTGCCGTTTCATCTTTTGTCATGTTCCTCGGTTGCCTCGTCGCCGACTCGTGGGAACCCGGTGACGGGATCACCCCACCTTTCATCTTGTTCGACTTGCTCACATCGATTCCTCTTTTGCACCCGACTCTCAGCAAGTACCGGAACCGAGATGTTGTCATGCATCATTTTCGGATCGTTGCCGTGGCACCCTTTCTTCCACCACGGTGACAATACTTCTTATTTCTTCATGTCAACCTTTAAATAAAATTGCATAAAACTTGATCATGTCATCCGCATCATGTTAACAACATTGATATGTTAAATTGTTGTTTGCTTATAATTGCTAAACATGCTCATGGGGTTTTTCCAGATATGTTGTTGTTATTTTCGGCCTCATTTAAAATGTCTAAATAGGTAGTTTGTTATGCTTCACCTCTTGCCTTGTTAATAAACTTTTAATCTTGTCTTGTTAATAAACGAGAGTCAACTAAATAATTAACATGTGGTGTTTCGTCAATATGCAACTCGTTGCATATTGAGCTCCACTTAACTTGTAGTTTTGTTGGTGCACTTTGCCATGCCATGCATCTTTAAACCGGACATGCATCATACTTAGATGTGCATCGTATGCCATGTTTATGCTTGTGTGTTTACCGTGTTGTTTGCTTCTTTCCGGTTGCTTTTCTTGTTAGCTTCGGATTCGTTCCGGAGTTGTGAGGATTCGCTCGACTGTTGCTCCGTCTTCTTCATGGATCCGTTCTTCTCCCTTGTGGAATTCCAGGCAAGATGACCGAACCCGGATACCATTACTATCTTTGCCTGTTGCTAGAGTATCGCTCTATAATTTTGCCTCGATGCCCATGTTTTCCTGTCAGCCTCCTATTGTAACCATGAACCTGTTTAACCACCCTACCTATGCAAACCGTTGAATGGCTAAGTACGCTTCGCTCAGCCCCTCTTATAGCATTGTTAGTTGCAGGTGAAGATTGAAGATGCTTGCTTCATGTTGAAGTTTGTTGGGTTATATCACACTATATAATGCTTAAAATGAAATCATCTATATATTGGCAAGGGTGGAAGGCTAAGCCTTTTGCTTGGTGATTTGTTCCACTCATGCCGTTAGGAACCGTATAAACCGGTGTTATGTTCCTTGATTATGCGTTCCTCACACGGTTGGGGTTTATGGTGCCCCCTCAATAAACCGCTAAGTGCTAAGTCTTTTCCAGCAAGTCCCAACATTGGTACTATTCGCCTAATAACTAATAAAACTTGCATAGGGACTAGCTATCCCTTTTATTTTAATTCAACAACCCCGGGCCAGTGCTCCACATGAGTGTTGGTCCGAAACGGGGAGTCTGCGGGGCCACCACGAGGAAACTCGAGGTTTGGTAAAAACCTGTAGAATCGCCCATCCGGACGTGTCCTGAGACTAGATACGTGCGGCTACCTATCAGGGTATCGACACGCCGGGAGGATTTGCTGGATTAGCCTTACCTTAGTTCGGAGTATCTTGAATACGGGATTCCGAGAATACTCGGGTCTTCCCACCTTGGAGTTGCGACTCCGCGGATCGTGGGCTTGTCATGGGCCAAGTTGGAACACCCCTGCAGGGTTATGAACATTCGAAAGCCGTGCCTGCGGTTATGTGGCAGATGGGAGCTTGTTAATATCCGGTTGTAGATAACTTGACACACTTTTCTAATACACTACCAGCGTGTGTACCGTGACTGTCAATTTCTGAATAGGGATTCGGGAGTTGAACACGGTGGGGTTATGTTTGTTGAGCTTTTAGCTAGGATCACTTCGTGATCATCTCTCGACCGAGGCACCTTCTCTTCTCGCTCTCGTATACGTAAGCTAGTGCTAGTTGCTGCTACAGACTCTTGTTGTTCCTTCACCTCTTGTTCTTTCTTCAGCCTTGTCCTCACCCAAGGCTTAAATAGTCGTTTTACCCGGGAACGGGATTGCTGAGTCCTCTGTGGCTCAGAGTTACTTCACCACACCAGATGCAGGTTCAGCCGAGTTTGATGCAGGAGTTGGATCAGTTCTTCACCGGGAGTTCGATGAAGAGTTTGGCCGTTTGCTTGTGTCGGTTTTCGACGATCAGTAGTGGTTTCTACTAGGATTTGATCTAGGCCTGTGGCTTTATGTTGTTTTGGTATCTTTCTTTTGGATCTTCACCCGTAGTCGGGTTGTGATGTTTTGAAAGATGATTTGCTTATGTAATGTATTGTGTGAAGTGGCGAGTGTAAGCCAGCTATCTCCTTTTGCAATTTAATCCCTCTTTTACATGAGTCGTGCAAAGATACCAAACTTGAGATCATTCTAGGATGGGCTTATACCTTTAAGTCGTGCCTCGACACGTAGGAGGTATAGTCCCATCCTGGGCATTACATTAACCCAACAAGTTAATATTAAAGTGATGAGATCAACCAATAATTCAAGTACCAGATACTCAAGATTGTCCATAACCGGGGACACGGCTAATCATGATCAGTTTGTACACTCTGCAGAGGTTTGTGCACTTTTCCCACAAGACTCGATCGCCTCCATTTAGTTTCTCGCACTGCATGGTGTTTGAGAAACGAATGACCGATACATAGTCTTTCAGAAGCATTTACTCTTTAGCCCAGGTGGACCCGTACACCTACTTTCCGCTACATCTGGTAGTCCACCACGAAAGAGCTCACACAACTTACTCATACTATGCTAGAGCCCATAATGGCATTGTGGCTGCACACGGAAGTTTCTAGCATGAATAGTTTTATGATCTCTTTGAGCCTGGGTGGCATTCCATAGGACAATCACACGAAAACCCCGGGATTTCCTAGGACAACACTGGATTCCCCAGGTGCCCTGCAACCAATCCACCCAGATGTGTATTCAAGTAGCCACCTTAAGTTGAACCATTAATTAACAACTCACATCTGTCATGGATTTCACTCAAACCCAAACCACGTCTACGAGCATAGCATGATAACCTAAGCATAGCGTAGAAGTAACTCCCAAGGGTTTGAAAATAATGCAGGTAATAGGTTCTACCTCAAACTACTTCCCAGACCCATAAGTTAAGAGATCCTATTCATGCAATGTGTGCAGGTTTGATCTAATGCATAAAAACTGTGTAATAAAAGGGTATGATCAAAGTGTTACTTGCCTTGCTGATGATTCGCAAAACCTAGAGACTCGTAGCAGCACGCTTCACAGTCCGTGTATTCTATCGCAAGCAAACAATAGCATACATAAGAAATCAAGCAATGATGCACATAGAAAACTCCAAAAGAGAAGATCTAACCACAAAGTTCAACTTAAGAACTCCGGTTTGCAAAAAGAAACAAATCGAAAGAAGCAACGAATCTCAAACTGCGAAAGAAACGAGGACTGTTTACTAGTTTGATCTAGGGTCAAATTTTACAGTAGCAAAAATTTGTTCAAGTTGGTTAAATGGAAAGAGGGCGTCGAGTCGAAAATCTGGGATTTTGAATCACCTGATTCCGACTCTCGAGCGAAAAGAAAAACGAAAAACAAGATCAGGGCAGAAATCACGATCGAAAATAATCACGGATAAATACCCCGAAAAAGAAACTGACGAACAGATTAACGAACGAACGATCGTTAACAGAGACTAAACGACGAACTTGTTCGCTAAAAAGAACGAACGGGCGAACGGTCGCTAAACAGCTAAACCGAAAAAAAAACCGATCTAATCTAAAAAACGAAACTAGGGTTTTGCCAAAAAAACTGGGTCGGTTTCTTCTAGAAAACCGGGGCGGCGGGCAGCTACCTCGACGAACTCCGGCGGCGGGCGGCTGGTCCGGCGGCGGCGACGGGCGGCGGCGGCGGCGTGCGGTGGCAGCAGGCGGCGGCTCGCCGCGGGCAGTGGCGGCGGCGGCGCTAGGGTTCAGCGCAACGGGCGGGACGGCTGAGGCGGGGCGGCTGGGCCGGCTTATAAAGGCCCGGGCCAGGGGGAGTCCTGGCCGAACACGGCCCAAAGTCGGTTCGCCACTCTTTTTTTTAACACGAGTCCTGACGTACGAAAACTAACAAAAGAAATAATAAACGGACTCCAAAAAGTCAGAAATAAATTTTCAGCGTCTTATAATAATATTTAGGAAAAAGTGAACATTTTTCCCGGACCTAAGTGCAATTTGGAAAAACGCATATTTTTCCTATGCAAATAAAATCGCAAATAAATCCGAAAAAAAGTGATTTTAATATTTTTCCTCCAATATTTATTTTATTTTGGAGAAGTCTTATTATCTCCGCTCATGTATTTTTATTTAGAAATATTTTTAGGAGAGGAAAATTATTAAAACCAACACTGTCCTCGTACTGGTATTCGAGTAAACTCAAATACACAAATGGTAGAATTCCCAACTCTCTCCGTAGGTCCTTGAGTTGCTTAGAATTTTCGAGGATCGCCATGCTCAAAATGCAAAGAAATATGCAATGCAGTATGATCTATGTATAACATTCCAAATTGAAAATTTGGGATGTTACAAACCTACCCCCCCTTAGAATGAATCTCGCCCTCGAGATTCGGCTTGGCTAGAGAACAGGTGTGGGTGGTCCTTGGCGTAGATCATCTTCTCGTTCCCAGGTGGCTTCTTCCGCGGTGTGGTGACTCCACTGAACTTTGCAAAACTTGATAACCTTACTACGGGTGACTCTGCTTGAAAATTCGAGAATCTTAACAGGATTCTCCTCGTAAGTCAGATCACTATCCAACTGAATTGCCTCCAGGGGTACTGTGTCTCTAAGCAGGATATCGGCCATCTCCGCATGGCACTTCTTAAGCTGCGAAACGTGAAACACATTGTGCACTCCTGACAATCCTTCGGGCAACTCCAACTTATAGGCAACCTCTCCCATGCGTTCTAGAACATGGTAAGGTCCCACAAATCTCGAGGCTAGCTTTCCCTTGACTCCGAAACGTTTAACTCCTCGCAGAGGCGATACTCTCAAGTACGCCCTATTTCCGATTTCATAGGCTACTTCCTTGCGCTTCGAGTCTGCATAACTCTTCTGCCTGTACTGAGCTACCTTCAATCTATCTCGAATTAGCTTAACCTTCTCTTCAGACTCTTTAATCGAGTCCGGTCCAAACAACTGTCGGTCTCCAACTTCATCCCACATTAACGGTGTTTGGCATCTCCTCCTGTACAATGCTTCGAACGGTGCCATCTTCAAACTGGCCTGGTAACTGTTGTTGTACGAGAACTCAGCGTAGGGCAAATTGTCATCCCAACTAGATCCATAATCTAGTGCACAAGCTCTCAACATGTCCTCCAGAATCTGGTTGACTCTCTCGGTCTGTCCGTCGGTCTGCGGATGAAAAGCTGTGCTGAATTCCAGCCTCGTTCCCAAAGTTTGGTGTAGCTGATGCCAAAACTTTGAGGTGAACTGTGTTCCTCTATCTGATACAATGGTCCTCGGAACTCCGTGTAGATATACGATCCTAGTCATGTATATCTTGGCCAACTTCGCACTGGTGTATGTGGTTTTCACGGGGATAAAGTGGGCTACCTTGGTCAAATGATCTACTACTACCCAGATTGAGTCATATCCTGCTTTGGTCCTGAGCAATCCGGTGATAAAATCCATGCCAAGCTTCTCCCACTTCCATTTGGGTATCGGCATAGGCTGTAGCAATCCTGCTGGCTTCTGATGCTCTGCCTTTACTCTCTGGCATACATCACATACGGCTACATACTCGGCAATATCCTTCTTCATTCCCATCCACCAGAGATGTTCCTTCAAATCCAAATACATCTTGGTGTTTCCGGGGTGTATCGAGTATGGCAAATCATCTGCTTCCTGCAGTATCAACTTCCTGATCTCCGGGTTGTTGGGCACATAGATTCGTACTCAAACCACAAGGTGTCGTGTTCATCTTCACGAAATCCTTTGGCTTTTCCTTCACTCATCCTCTCCTTTATCTCGGCAATCTCTATGTCATCCTTCTGGGATTCGCGTATCTTCCCCAGCAATGTTGACTGAACCTCCAATGTTGCGACGAAACCTCTAGGAACTATCTCCAAACAAAGCTCCCTGAGATCTTCTGCCAACTCCTGGGAAAATCCCCCTTTTACTAGGGTATTTGCATAACTCTTCCGGTCAAAGCGTCTGCAACAACATTGGCCTTTCTTGGGTGATAGTGCAGCTTCATATCGTAATCCTTTATAAGCTCCAACCATCTCCTTTGTCTGAGGTTCAGCTCCTTCTGAGTGAAAATGTACTTCTAACTCTTGTGATCCGTGTACACATCACAACGATTTCCAAGAAGGAAATGTCTCGAGGTTTTGAGTGCGTGCACTACAGTTGCTAACTCCAGATCGTGTGTCGCATAATTCAACTCGTGCGGTCGCAGTTGACGAGATGCATAGGAAACAACTCTTCCATCCTGCATAAGTACTCCTCCAAGTCCTAAGCGTGAAGCGTCGCAGTACACTTGGAAATCCTTGCGTATATCTGGCAATATCAGCACTGGGGCTGTCGTCAACCATTTCTTCAACTCCTGGAAACTTTCTTCGCACTCTTCAGTCCAATTGAACTTTGTCTCCTTCTTCAACAATGTCGTCATTGGCTTAGCAATCTTGGAGACATTTTTTATGAATCTCCGGTAGTATCCCCCGAGTCCAAGAAAACTGCGGATCTCTCCAACTGAAGTGGGTGCCAACCATTCAGTGACTGCCAGCACTTTGACGGGGTCCACTCCTATACTTTCTCCTGATATAACATGCCCTAAGAATCCAACTTCCTTCAACCAAAACTCGCATTTGCTAAACTTGGCATACAACTGTTGTTCTCTGAGCTTTTCCAGTACCAAACGCAAATGCTCTGCGTGTTCCTCCTCATTCTTCGAGTACACCAAAATATCATCAATGAATACCACGACAAACTTATCCAAGAACTCCATGAACACCTTGTTCATCATACTCATGAAATAGGCAGGGGCGTTAGTGAATCCAAATGACATAACTGTATACTCATGTAGCCCGTACCTTGTGGTGAAGGATGTCTTAGGTATATCCTTCTCTCGGACCTTCAACTGGTGGTATCCAGATCGTAGATCGATCTTAGAGAATACTTTCGCTCCCTAGAGTTGGTCGAACAAATCATTGATCATCGGCAGCGGGTACTTATTCTTAAAAGTCACTTCATTCAGTGCACGATAATCAACGACCATTCTTAAAGATCCATCCTTCTTCTCGACCAAAAGCACTGGAGCTCCCCAACGTGATGAACTCCAGGGAATAAAACATTTCTCCAATAACTCCTTAATCTGCTTCTTGATCTCCTCTAGATCATTCGCTGCCATCCGATATGGTCTCTTCGATATAGGTCCGGTGCCAGGCAACAGCTCAATCAAAAACTCAATATCCCTATCTGGCGGCATGCCTGGTAACTCCGCTGGAAAAACATTCGGGTAATCCTTTACTACCAGCACTTCCTCCTGAACAACTCCCGTGAGAGAATGTACTTGTGTCCGTATAGGCGAATGCCTAGATACATACTTAATCGCTTTTCCCTCCGGGGTGGTAAGCAAAATAGACTTGCTGGCACAATCGATGTTCCCTCCATACATCGATAGCCAATCCATACCTAATATCACATCCAATCCTTGTGACTCCAAAACTATGAGGTCTAAGGGGAAAACATGGCGTCCAATGGTCAATGGCATCTGAAAACATCCTTGATTTGCCATATATTCCGCTCCGGGTGAACTTACTAACATGGGGGCCATAAGGACTCTGGTGGGCAACTTATGTCTATTTACGAATCCCCTTGAAATGTATGAATGTGATGCACCAGTATCGAAAAGAACTACTGCGGTAAATGACTTAACCAAAAACTTACCGATCACCGCATCTGGTTGCTCTTCAACTTCCTCCACGGTCACATGGTCCACTTGTCCTTTGTTGAATGGGTTGGGCTTCTTGCCGGTGCTTTCATTGCCGTTCCCATTCTTAGCTTCAGGGCACTCATTGGCATAGTGTCCATTCTTCCCGCACTTGTAACAGGTGACGTGGCTTAAATCCTACTTGGCGGGTGTGGATGGGGTAGAGCGATCCTGATTATTGTTTGCTCCATTCCCATTCCCATTCTTGGAGCCTTTGTGGTTGTGAGAACTTCCTCCAGTGTGGGTGTGGCTTCCATGGTTATGGGTGTATCCTCCCGAATTCGAAGTGAATTGGGGCTTCTGCTGGGCTCCAGAATTATTCCTTCCTTTGTCCATACTTCCTCTTGCGACTCTCAATCTACTGCTGCTTCCCTTCAATCATAAGAGCTTTATCTACCAACTTCTGGTAGTTGTTGAAGGTTGCCACCATCAACTATACGCTCATCTCATCATTTAGCCCTTCCATAAATCTCTCCTGCTTAGCGGCATCTGTGGCCACATCATCTAGGACATAACGAGATAGGGTACTAAACTCATCTATGTACTGAGCTACAGTACGATTTCCTTGGCGCATGTTGCGGAACTCCCGCTTCATCATGCTCATAGCTCCGGTTGAGACATGGGCAGTACGGAAAGCTTGCTGAAACTGATCTCAAGTGACATTGGCTACACGGAAAGTGGCTGTGTAATTCTCCCACCATGCTGCGGCTGGTCCAGACAACTGATGTGCGGCAAATCGCACCTTCTCAGCATCCGAGCAATTGGCGGTGGTCAAATCCCTTCCAATCTTGCGCTGCCAGTCATCAGCAACTATTGGTTCAATGCTGCTAGCAAACACCGGTGGTTGCAACCTTAAGAAACGTGTCCGGTTGTCCATGGGTGGTGGTGGTGGATGGTTGTTGTTGTTCTGGTTGTTCTGAGTGTTCTGGACAAGAAGTTGCATAAAAGTGTTCTGCTGCTGAATCAACTGAGTGAGCTCAGGGGGAAATTGAAATTCTGGCTCACGTCTCGGAGGCATCTGATGGGTGTAGAGGGAAGAGATTAGAATAGAAATGAGGTGTAAGGGAAAATCACTACCCATATGCACATGAGACAAACACAAGAATATCACACCAATCAATTTCAAGCAAGGTCTTACAAAGATCGAACTAGCGTTACAAAAGTGCTCTAAATACTACTTTGTGGGGAAACTAACTACTAGTCATAGGGTGGTCCTCTAGAAATTTTGATCGGCGGAAGATTCCATGATGTTTGCTCCAGCTTCATCTTCGTAGTCTTCGTCATCACTATCATCGGGGTCTAAATCTGTGTCGTCGATGATGATGTAATCTTCAGAACGAATCTCCTTGGGTTCTTCTTCCTCTTCTTCTCCTCCTGGTGCTGGATCTCCCATGAATGCTCCTAGCTTCCTTGTCAAATCGTCATTCTTCTCCACTAGTATCAACATCTCCTCCTCGTATCTGTCACGAGTAGACTTGAGTTCTTCTTCTAGCTCCAAGTTCCTGGTTAGTGCCTTCTTCAAATATATCATCTCTGCACACATCTGGTTCTCCTGTTGACGAATGTGCTGGTTTAACTCCTGGATGAACGCTGCAATGGACATGTCCTTCCGGGTACTGATCATGTCCCAACACTCATCTCGGCGTCCACAAATCTGGTAGATAGTGTCCTTCAGCTCCTTCTTGTAGACTTCTCCGATCCTACCCATAGTGATGTGGGCTGCCATACTCTTGCCTAGGCTCCAGGTTGGTGCATCAAAAGAAAACTCTATTGGCTTAGTGGATGGTGCGAAGGTTCTCCCGGGAATTTGAACTTGAATGATGCATCGCTCCTCTTCTAGTAAAGTGGCGGTGTGGGTCCCGGTAAAGCTTGGTATTCCTATGTTCAGGTACCTAGTGACTTCCTTCAAGTGTCGTCCAAAAGGTGTGTCTTCATCCAGTTGCGTGAACTTGTTCCTTGGGTCCACCATCCTAGAGAAGTAGAAAATGGAGAGAAGTCAGAAATGAGTAGAGAAGAGTGACCTAGGGTTTATCTTAGTGGCCGTGTCCTATAGTCAGTGTGTGCTCTGATACCATCTTGTAGCGACCACGATCCAAATGGACCGAAGTCTCTGTGTTTCAGTGTCATCCCTGGATCGGTAATGCTGACACACACAGTACTTGAAGGATTTATAATAGAGTGGCAATCACACACATATTACATCGAGTGTATCCAAAGAGAACTTATTACAAAAGTTTATGGCTTAAGGCCATCTAACAAAATAACAGCGGAAGGCTTGGAAGATAGGTGAGTCCATCAACTCGAACGGCATAGCTGAGTGCATGACAAACGACCTAGAACGTCTTACTCCTCGTCTGAAAAGTCTGCAATGTAACATGTTGCAGCCCGAAACGGGTCAGCACATGGAATATGCTGGCAAGATAACACAAAAGATGTAAGTAACAGAAATAAAGGCTACACTATATGCATATTTGGCTGGTGGAGGCTCTAAGGTTAAAGTTTTTGTGTAAAGCCAACTTTTTCCTACAGCAAAGGAATAAATTTTATTTTAACTATCATGGTAGTTGAAACATCATTGAGAAGGTACCTCCAACTCAATCCCAATTAAAGTAATCATTAACCCAACAAGTTAATATTAAAGTGATGAGATCAACCAATAATTCAAGTACCAGATACTCAAGATTGTCCATAACCGGGGACACGGCTAATCATGATCAGTTAGTACACTCTGCAGAGGTTTGTGCACTTTTCCCACAAGACTCGATCGCCTCCATCTAATTTCTCGCACTGCATGGTGTTTGAGAAACGGATGACCGAGACATAGTATTTCAGAAGCATTTACTCTTTACCCTAGGTGGACCCGTACACCTACTTTCCCCTACATCTGCTAGTCCACCACGAAAGAGCTCACACAACTTACTCATACTATGCCAGAGCCCATAATGGCATTGTGGCTGCACACGGAAGTTTCTAGCATGAATAGTTTTATGATCCCTTTGAGCCTGGGTGGCATTCCAAAGGACAATCACACAGAAACCCCGGGATTTCCTAAGACAACACTGGATTCCCAAGGTGCCCTGCAACCAATCCACCCAGATGTGTATTCAAGTAGCCACCTTAAGTTGAACCATTAATTAACAACTCACATCTGTCATGGATTTCACTCAAACCCAAACCACGTCAACGAGCATAGCATGATAACCTAAGCATAGCGTAGAAGTAACTCCCAAGGGTTTGAAAATAATGCAGGTAATAGGTTCTACCTCAAACTACTTCGCAGACCCACAAGCTAAGAGATCCTACTCATGCAATGTGTGCGGGTTTGATCTAATGCATAAAAATTGGGTAATAAAAGGGTATGATCAAAGTGTTACTTGCCTTGCTGATGATTCGCAAAACCTAGAGACTCATAGTAGCACGCTTCACAGTCCGGGTATTCTATCGTAAGCAAGCAATAGCATACATAAGAAATCAAGCAATGATGCACATACAAAACTCCAAAAGAGAAGATCTAACCAAAAAGTTCAACTTAAGAACTCCGGTTTGCAAAAAGAAACAAATCGAAAGAAGCAACGAAACTCAAACTGCGAAAGAAACGAGGTCAGTTTACTAGTTTGATCTAGGGTCAAATTTTACAGTAGCAAAACTTTGTTCAAGTTGGTTAAACGGATACAGGGCGTCGAGATGAAAATCTGGGATTTTGAATCACCTGATTCCGACTCTCGAGCGAAAAGAAAAACGGAAAACAAGATCAGGGCAGAAATCGCGATCGAAAATAATCGTGGATAAATACCATGAAAAAGAAAACTGACGAGCAGATTAACGAACGAACATTTGTTAACAGAGACTAAACGACGAACCTGTTCATTAAAAAGAATGAACGGGCGAACGGTCGCTAAACAGCTAAACAAAAAAAAACCGATCTAATCTAAAAAAACGAAACTAGGGTTTTGCCAAAAAAAAACGGGTCGGTTTCTTCTAGAAAACCGGGGCGGCGGGGGGCTACCTTGACGAACTCTGGCGGCGGGCGTCGGGTCCGGCGGCGGCTTCGGGCGGCGGCGTCGTGCGGCGGCGGCGCGGCGGTGCGGCGGCGGCAGGCGGCGGTGGCGCAAGGGTTCGGCGCGATGGGCAAAGCGGCGGGGCGGGGCGGCTGGGCCGGCTTATAAAGGCCCGGGCCACGGGGAGTCCTGACTGAACACGGACCGAAGTCGGTTCGCCACTCTTTTTTTTAACACGAGTCATGACGTACGAAAACTAACAAAAGAAATACTAAACGGACTCCAAAAATTCCGTAATAAATTTTCACCGTCCTCTAATAATATTTAGGACAAAGGAACGGTTTTCCCGGACCTAAATGCAATTTGGAAAAACGCATATTTTTCCTATGCAAATAAATCCGAAAAAAAACAAAAGTGATTTTAATATTTTTCCTCGAATATTTCTTTTATTTCGGAGAAGTCATATTATCTCCGCTCGTGTATTTTCATTTAGAAATATTCTTAGGAGAGAAAAATAATCAAACCAACACTATCCTCGTACCGGTATTCGAGTAAACTCAAATACAAAAACGGTAGAATTCCCAACTCTCTCCGTAGGTCCTTGAGTTGCTTAGAATTTTCGAGGATCGCCACGCTCAAAATGCAAAGAAATATGCAATGCAGTATGATCTATGTATAACATTCCAAATTGAAAATTTGGGATGTTACACGCGTTTAGCGCCCATATGGGCGTGTACGTCGGCGGCCTGATTATTATCTCGGGCTACGTGATGGAATTCCAACCCCTCGAATCTAGCCGATATTTTTAATATAGCATTGCGATAAGCTGCCATTTTTGAATCATTCGCATCAAAATCTCCGTTAATTTGGGAGATAGCGAGGTTTGAGTCTCCGCGTACCTCGAGACGTTGTATGCCCATGGATACAGCTAGGCGGGGACCATGCAATAGGACCTCATATTCGGCCGCATTGTTCGAGTCTGTGTACATAATGTGCAGAACGTATCAGACTGTATCCCCAGTTGGAGATATCAATATTACGCCGGGCCCTAATCCGGCTAACATTTTGGAACCATCGAAGTACATTGTCCAGTGGGAGTATGAGCCGTACTCTTTAGGGAGTTCGGCTTCGGTCCATTCTGCGACAAAGTCAGCCAACACCAGGGATTTAATAGTCTGGCGTGCCTTATAAGATATTTCGAACGGTAAGAGTTATATGGCCCATTTGGCTATGCGTCTAGTGGCGTATTTATTGTTAATAATGTCATTGAGTCGTACTTTGGATGCCATTGTGATCGAACACTCTTGAAACTAGTGTCGAAGTTTCCGAGATGACATGAACAACGCATAGGCAATTTTCCGATAGTGGGGGTACCGTGACTTGCACGATGTCAGAACCTTGGATACATTGTATACATGTTTTTGAACGGGGAATTTATGTCCTTCTTCGGCTCATTCGACGACGACCATGGCACTCACTACGTGGTGAGTGGCTGATATATACAGCAGCATTGGTTCGCCAACACCGGGGGCGGCTAGGATTGGGTTGCTCGCTAGTAGAGTTTTTATTTCTTCCAATCCAACTGTGGACGCGTTCGTCCATTCGAATTTGTCAGTGCGTCGTAACAATCTATAAAATGGCAATGCCTTTTCTCCTAACCTGGAGATGAAGCACCTTAACGCCGCTACGCAGCCTGCTAGTTTTTGCATTTGCTTGAGGTCGGTTGGTATTTTGAGCTCTGACAAGGCCCAGATATTAGCAGGGTTAGATTCGATTCCTCTATGGGATACGATGAACCCTAATAACTTTCCGGCTAGAACTCCCAAAACACATTTTTCCGGATTCAGCCTTATGTCATATTCTCGAAGGTTGGCGAACGTGAGGCGGAGATCTTCCACCAAAGTCTCGACATGTTTAGTCTTAACGACTACGTCGTCAACATATGCCTACACTATTTTTCCAATTTGTTTTTCTAAGCATGTTTGAATCATGCGTTGATATGTGGCGCCAACGTTTTTAAGTCCAATGGGCATAGTGTTGAAACAGAAAGGACCGTACGGGGTGATAAATGTTGTTGCGACCTGGTCGGATTCCTTCATCTTTATCTCATGGTATCCGGAGTAAGCGTCAAAGAAGCACAACGAGTCGTGTCCGGCCGTTGCATCGATAATTTGATCAATGCGGGGAAAAGGAAAGGGATCCATTGGACAGGCCTTATTTAGGTCTGTGAAGTCGACGCAGAGGCGTCAGGATTTATCCTTCTTCGGTACCATGACTAGGTTGGCTAGCCAATCGGGATGTTGAATTTCTCTAATGAATCTGGCTTCCAATAGTTTGGATAGCTCTTCTCCTGTTGCTTTTCTTTTGGGTTCAGAAAACGGTCGCAGTGACTACTTGACTGGTTTGAATCCTTTGATAATATTGAGGCTGTGTCAGCCAGCCTGCGTGGGATTCTTGACATATCTGAAGGGAGCCACGCGAATATATCCCAATTTTCCTGAAGGAAGGCGTGTAACGCGCTGTTTACCGCTGGATCCTGTGCCCCAATAGATGTTGTCTTATTAGGGTCTGTTGGGTGCACTTGGAATTTGATTATTTCATCTGCTAGCTTGCAGGAGGTAGATCTTGATCTTTTGGCGAGGATCACATCGTCCTTATCCACCTTTGACCATAGGGTGGTTAATTCTTCGGCCGCGAGGGCTTCGGATAATGCCTCTAAGGCTAAGGATGTCGTCTTGTTCTTGGCGCGGAGTGCTCTATCCAGATCACTTGTTAATGTGATCACTCCATTGGGCCCTGGCATTTTAAGCTTCATGTACTCGTAATGGGGTATAGCTTGAAAGTGTGAGAAAGTGTCCCGTCCTGGAAGGGCGTGGTATCCGCTATGAAAGGGAACAATGTGGAAGAGTAGTTCCTCCGATCTGTAGTTATCGAATGTGCCGAATATTACATCGAGCTTAATGCTTCCCGAACACCGGGCTTCGCGGCTGGGTATAATTCCTCTAAAGGTTGTGTTGGTGTGCTCAATGGGGGACTTTTCGACCTGCATTTTTGCAAGCGTTTCCTCATATATGAGGTTGAGTCCGCTTCCTCCGTCCATAAGTACTTTAGTGAGGCGAAAGCCATCTACTATTGGATCTAGTACAAGAGTTGTTGTTGCTCGGATCGGCCGTACTCGGGGTGCGTCTTCGGCGGAAAAACTAATTGTCGTGTCACTCCATGTGCTTGCAGTGCTAATTTGGTAAACCTCGGCAAGTTTGCGGTTCGCTCTATTGTGGCGGTTATTTGAGGAGAAGGTCTCGAAGACGGTGAAGACACTGACGTCTTTCTTCCTTGATATGGCGGTGGCAAGAATTGCCGCACCGCTCTTTGCTACCTGCCGGAGTACCCAACATGCCCTAAGGCAATGGTTTGGGATCTTGTCCGGGGCTGCATGTATTTGGCAAGGTGTATCGAGCAGTTCGTCCAGTACGGACATGTGCCTTAACAAAGGTTAGTTCTTCTTGCCAATAGGTACATTATTGGATGACCTAATAGGGTATGTCCATTTAGCCTTGATAGTGTACTGTCCGGATATGGACTTTTCGAGAGGTGTATTCTGGGCTTTCCAAGTGTTTTCCATTGCGCAGTACTTTTGTACTAAATGCGATAGTTTTGTGAAACTCAGAACACGACGTCGGTTGAGGGTGTTCAAGACTCCCTCGTCTGTAAAGTTGCGGTAAAATAGAGGGACCACCTCGTCGTCGCAACAGCCCCTCTTGTTGTTTTTAACAAGCAGGAATCTGGCCCAGAAGTGGTTGACCGTTTCCTCGGGCTACTGTTGTATGTTCCCGAGATCATATGTGTCCGGAAATCCGGATTTACTTGGAAAAGCTTTTCCCATGGTGGGTGGGTGTTGGTAATTTTAAGTCCTGACCCAAAGTGGTATTCGGGGTTTTGAGAACCTCCGATGGGGACGATTCGGGCTCGACATGATCTAATCGTTTCACGGGACCGGCGTCAGTCCCAGAGCTCAAAGAACATAAAGTGCCTCCTGAAAAGGGTGTGTTCGGCTCGATGGGTTCGGAGATCTGGACTATGACAGTCTCCGTCTCGAGAGGAGGAGTCTGTTCGGCTCCGTCCTCAACTACTGCCACTAGATGAGTGATCGGGAAGGGATCGATCTCATCATGACCGGATTTAACTCCGATCAGATCTCCTGGCGATGAGAGCCCCAGGGCGGCGATGTGATCAAGCTGCTCGTTTAAGGGCGAGAGATCTGCTGAGATTGCATCATCGGAGTGGCCGGAGTCAACATAAGGGTGGTGCTCCATGACCGCAGGGAGTGCGGCCGGCCCTGAGGCCATGCGGGCGCATACAACGAATCCGCCGAGCTGGAGAACCTGGCCTATGGTCAGGTTGTTTCCGAGGGTAATCCTGTTGCTGATGATGAGACGAGCCATCAACCGCTCATCGCGAGTGCACAGCGGAGCTCTCAATGAAAGCACCATTGTCGGTGTCAAAACCGGCAGATCTCGGGTAGGGGGCCCAAGCTATGCATTTAGAGGATCGATGGTAACAGGAGGGTGGGGGCACGATGTTTACCCAGGTTCAGGCCCTCTCGCTCGAGGTAATACCCTACTTCCTGCTATATTAATATGGATGAATATGAATACAAGAGTTGATCTACCTGGAGATCGTAATGGCTAAACCCTAAGGTCTAGCCTATGAGGATGTTGTGATGTTGATGATCCCCTCTAGAGACTAAACCCCCCACTTATATACACGCCAGAGGGGACCTAGGGTTACAAGGGTGACTTGGGGAGGAAGTAATTGATACATCCGGACTCTACGCTTGCCTTTCTACGTACATAGAAGTCCTGACCGAATACGGGGGAGAGTCTTCTGCTTCTTCCTTTCGTGGCCCACCAATACGGCCCAGCTTCATCGACCCGGATGCCTGAGGACCCCTGAATACAGGACTCCCTTAACGCCTTTCTAGGACGGGACGCTTTTTCACGCTTCGAAACCATACCCCATTACGGGTACATGAAGCTTAAAATGCCAGGGCCCAATGGAGTAATCACATTAACAAGTGATCCGGATAGAGCACTCTGCACCGAGAACAAAACGGCATCTTTAGCCTTAGAGGCATTATCCGAAGCCCTCGTGGCCAAAGAATTAGCTACCTTACGATCAACGGTGGACATGGACGATGTAATCATCGCCAAAAGATCGAAATGTACCTCCTTCAAGCCAGCAGATGAAATCATAAAATTCCAAGTGCACCCAACAGACCCTAATAAGACAGCGTCTATCGGGGCACAGCTGGATCCGGCGGTAGACAGCGCGTTACGCGCCTTCCTACGGGAAAATTGGGATATATTCACCTGGCACCCTTCAGATATGCCGGGAATCCCACGCAGGCTGGCCGAACCCAGCCTCAATATTATCAAACGGTTCAAACCAGTCAAGCAGTCACTGTGACAGTTTTCCGAACCCAAAAGACAAGCAATGGGATAAGAGCTAGCCAAGCTATTAGAAGCTGGATTCATCAGAGAAATTAAACATTCGGTTTGGCTAGCAAACCTAGTCATGGTGATAAAGAAGGATAAATCATGGCGCCTCTGCGTCGACTTTACAGACCTAAATAAGTCCTGCCCCAAGGGTCCATTTCCTCTGCCCCGCATTGATCAAATTATCGATTCAACGGCCCGACATGACTCGTTGTGCTTCCTTGCTGCTTACTCCGGATACCATCAAATAAACATGAAGGAATCCGATCAGGCCGCAACGGCATTTATCACCCCGTATGGTCCCTTTTGTTTTAACACTATGCCCTTTGGACTTAAAACCGCTGGCGCCACATATCAACGCATGATTCAAACATGCTTAGAAAAACAAATTGGCAAGACAGTGGAGGCATATGTTGATGATGTAGTCGTTAAGACCAAACACGTTGAGACTCTCGTAGAAGATCTCCGCCTTACGTTTGATAACCTTCGAGAATATGACATCAGGCTCAATCCAGACAAATGTGTTTTCGGCATTCCAGCCGGAAAGCTATTAGGGTTCATTCTATCCCACAGAGGAATCGAATCTAACCCAGCTAAGATTCGGGCCTTGTTAGAGCTCAAAACGCCAACCGATCTCAAGCAAGTGCAAAAGCTAGCAGGCTGCGTAGCGGCCTTGAGCCGCTTCATCTCCGGGTTAGGAGAAAAATCATTGCCACTTTATAGATTGCTACGATGCAGTGACAACTTCGAATGGACGGACGCGGCCACAACTGGATTGGAAGAAATAAAAACTCTACTAGCGAGCAACCCAATCCTAGCCGCTCTCGATGTTGGCGAACCAATGTCCCTGTATGTATCAGCCACTCACTAGGTAGTGAGTGCCGTGCTCGTCGTCGAACGAGCCAAAGAGGGACATAAGTTCCCCGTTCAAAAACCCGTATACTATGTATCCGAGGTTCTAACAGCGTGCAAATCACGGTACCCCCACTATCAGAAAATTGCCTATGCGGTCTTTATGTCATCTCGGAAACTTTGACACTACTTTCAAGAGTGTTCGATCACAGAGGCATCTGAAGTACCACTCAACGATATTATTAACAATAAAGACGCCATTGGATGCATAGCCAAATTGGTCATCGAGCTCTTACCGTTCGAAATATCTTATAAGCCACGCCAGACTATTAAATCCCAGGAGTTGGTTGACTTTGTCGTAGAATGGACTGAAGCCGAACTCCCTAAAGAGTACGGCTCATATTCCCACTGGACAATGTACTTCGACGGTTCCAAAATGCTAGCCGGATTGGGGGCCGGCGTAATATTGATATCTCCAACTAGGGATACAGTCCGATACGTTCTACAAATTATGTACACGGACTCGAACAATGCGGCCAAATATGAGGCCCTACTGCATGGTCTCCGCCTAGCTGTATCCATGGGCATACAATGCCTTGAGGTACGCGAAGACTCAAACCTCGCTATCTCCCAAATAAACGAAGATTCTGATGCGAGTATTCAAAATGGCAGCTTATCGCAATGCTATATTGAAGAACATTCGGCTAGATTTGAGGGGTTGGAATTCCGTCACGTAGCCCGGGATAATAACCAGGGCGTACTCGCTTGTATGGGCGCTAAACGCGACCCAGTCCCGCCTAACACCTTCGTGGAAAGGGTATTTAAGCCATCAATAACATGGCAGGACGCACGCGGCGACACAGATTTGGATCCAAACTCACCCCCAGCTGAACTTAACCCAGACGTCATCTGAGACTCGGACATGGAGATAACTCCTTTGGCTCACGAGATCATGGTTGTCATAGCCTCCTGGACAGAGCCCTTCTTAGCTTAACTTAAAAGGCAGGAGCTCCTCGATGACCAAAATGAGGCCCACCGCATAGTCCGGCGTTCTAGAGCCTACAAAGTTCACGAAGGTGAACTATATAAGAAAAGCATTACTGGTGTTCTCCAAAGGTGCATCTCCAAAGAGGAGGGAAGTCAAATTCTCATTGAAATACACGCTGGAATGGGCGGCCACCATGCTGCAGCCCGGGCGCTCGTAGGAAAAGCTTTTCGAGCTGGCTTTTTCTGGACCATTGCCCGAGCAAATGCCCAGACCTTAGTCCAACATTGCATTGGCTACCAGCTCTTTGCAAATCAAAGTCACATGCCTCCCACCACTTTGAGAACAATCCCCATTACTTGGCCTTTTGAAGTATGGGGGCTCGATATGGTCGGACCTCTTAAAGGGGGGAGCCATAAAAACAAATACTTGCTGGTGATGGTAGACAAATTCACTAAATGGATAGAAGCCAAGCCAGTAAAAACAGCTGAGGCAAGGCCGGTGATAGATTTAATATCCAGTGTAGTACACCGTTATTGTGTCCTGCACAGTATTATCACAGATAATGGCACCAACTTTACAGCTGACGAGGCAAAAAATTGGTACGCAAAGTTAGGTATTAAACTTGATTATGCTTATGTGTACCATCCTCAAACAAATGGTCAAGTCGGAAGATCCAATGGTCTGATAATGAGCGGCGTTAAACCCCGACTAGTACGCTCCCTACGGGAGTCTGATAAACACAGGGTCGAAGAGCTTGACTCCGTACTCTGGGGGATGCGGACCACACCTAATCGGACGACCGGATACACACCTTTCTTCATGGTGTACGGCGCAGAGGCTATCCTGCCCTGTGACATTATTCATGATTCACCTCGAGTGCGCATGTATGAGGAGAGAGAAGTTGATCTAGACCGCCAGGACGAACTAGATGGACTTGAAGAGGAGCGCGATACAGCGCAGGCCCATTCCGCATTTCATCAACAACTGGCCAGGCGATACCAGAGTAGAGAAGTGTGGGCCAAGACATACAATGTCGGCGAACTCGTTTTACGCCTCCCGGGAAAGAAAAAGGACAAGCTCAAACCAAAATGGGAGGGGCCCTTCATTATCGACGAAGTACTCACCAGTGGAGCCTATCGCCTTCGGAATGCACAAGACAACCGCCTTGAGCCGAACCCGTGCAACGCTGCCAGGCTCCTATGATTCTATGGATAGTTCGGTAGCAAAATTTTCCTCCTTTTAAGTTAGGTCTTGTCTCTTATCTTTTATTTTTCTCATTTTCCTCTTTTTTACATTTTCTCTCATTGGTAAGTATTCGGCTCACCCGAATTGCCATAGGATAAGTACATATTTGAATGTATCTACCTCAAATATACTTGGGGGCTTCTTTAACGAAGCCCATTACTAAAAAAGCTTCTTGCTTAAATTGTCGTCTGTTTCTACAGTCATTCCTTGCTATTATATGCACCAATATGACTTCAGTTCTGGCCAAGCTGGGTTGCCTGGCTCCTATGCTTACCCCTACGTTTCTGATTGTTCGGCTAGGGCGTAAAGGGAGCACCTATGTGATTGTTACAACCGGTTAATCCGGACATGTACCTCAGACTGGGTGAAGCCGAATGCTAGAGCTCTTAAGGGAATAATCGGTCGGTGGATACACGACATAACGCGTTAATGCATACATTTTAATTATCACAGGATATGGCGTCCTACAATCCTTTTTTACAGGATCAAAAGCCTAGGCTTGCATATGTACGCATGACGACCCAGCAAAAGGAACCCTTAGGTTGGTCGTAATGGCAAGTATCATATACTAGTATCATGCATATGATACTAGTGTATGATACTACATCGGTAATGCATAGTATCATATGTTAGTATCATAGATAACTTCATTTATTAGCATGCATGACACATAGTAGCACAACATTTAATATGATACGGTATCATGATATGATACCCAACCTTCTCTTTCTACATTTAGTTCTACGACACGTCATCAAATTTTCCTTGTTGGCATGCATGATACTACCTATGATACTCCCATTACAACCAGCCTTAAAGAAACTATTCTCCCTGGAAGATGTTTCTTACATTAAACAGTAATATAACATAACTCCCCAAATACAGTTTGTCTGTTCAAGCAATTATGACCGGATTGCCTGGTTTCCGAACATACCACGTGTTTACCACAGGTATAGTATTCAGAAGTACTCCAGCCTTTGGGTTTATGGAGGTTAAAGTGGAAGGTCAGCCACGACAACCTTTTTATAGTTTCGGCCGGAGATAAGTTTGATGTTAAAAGTACATTGATACATAGAATCAAATGATTACTCTTTCTCTATTCCCTCTATAAGGTTGTCTAGTCTACAATCCTGTTGGGAAAACTTGGATGCTGTATCCACTCGGTCATATACCAAGCTCACGTGGATTTCTTGTCCATCCGATCCTCGAGGTCCCACGCGGGCCATATGATTCGGATCAAGATGGGTGTAGCGTGTCTTCACCCTGGCCCAGGCTTCTCGAACACCCATGCGACATGCTGACGCTTTCCATAGTTCGAAGTGGCGTCGAGCCCCTTTGAACAGGTCCGCCAAGTCCTCCATAGTTTCTGGAGGGGAATCGCCCGCCATAAAGCCTTGGCCATATTCTTCATGGCCTTCTGAGC
The DNA here is from genome assembly GCA_902687465.1 of Secale cereale. Classification (NCBI taxonomy): domain Eukaryota; kingdom Viridiplantae; phylum Streptophyta; class Magnoliopsida; order Poales; family Poaceae; genus Secale; species Secale cereale. The sequence continues at coordinate 437,140,089 of LR738710.1, read as the reverse complement.
TCGCTCATGGACCCTGGAAAGCTCTTGCAGCAAGTCACCCTCAAAACCGGACACTTCCCTTTTGGGCTGCCAGTTAACAAACCTGCAGGAACAATTTTATGAAAAAGTTTCAAAATAAGGGACTATAAGGAGAGCTAGGTATAAGGGACATACTGAACATGCCACCTTTTAGCCTCCGGTTCTCTTCCATGGCACTTGAGAGTTGGGCTCTTACGTCCTTTAGCTCATGTTCTAGCCTAACATTTTTATCATGCGCTTGGTTTCTTTTATCTATGGCTTGCGTCAATACGCTCTTACCAGCAGCTGTTTCCCCTTCGGCAAAAAATTTGTCTACCAAAGCAGCCCTTAGCTCCCTCTCCATTTGGTTGGTCGGTCCTGTTTTTGTATTACAATTAGTATGTACTTGACGACTTAGTGATCAGCAAAAATATCATATTGTCCGCACACCATTGTTCTTACCACCCACATCCTTTATGGATTTCTTCGAATTTTCCAATTCGATGGTGACAGTCGTGAGCTGGGTCCGGCACACTTCCAGCTCCTTGGATAAAGAGTTATTTTTTTCTTGAATCACCTACAAAAACACAACGATCCTCAAATTAGTTGTACCAACTGCTTTAAGTCTCGGGGCTACTGGCATGGGAACATCAAACTATACATTTACCCGCATATCTTTTGAAAGTTGGTGAGTGGCTCCAGCGTGTCCGTCTTGAGTAGCTCGGACATAAGCATCTGCAGAGCTGAGGGTGTTAAACGCCTCCTCAGAATAGGTTGGGTCACGCATGGCTTCTTTCCGCCGCCGGTGAACCATCGCAACCTCCACATTGGAATTAGTAACAGACATTCCATCTGAATCCTCTTGAAGGGGACAATTGATGTCTACACATGCTTCTATTTCTTGTAGACTATGTTGGGCCTCCAAGCGCAGAGGTTTGTAGGACAGCAGCAATTTCCCTCAAGTGGATGACCTAAGGTTTATCGAACTCAGGGAAGTAGAGGTTGAAGATGGTCTCTCTCAAGCAACCCTGCAACTAAGATACAAGAAGTCTCTTGTGTCCCCAACACACCTAATACAACTAGGAGTTGTATAGGTGCACTAGTTCGGCGAAGAGATTGTAAAATATGGATGATAGGAATGGCAAAGCAAAGTAATATAAATCTGTAATAAAAAGTGCAACAAGCAAACAAGTGGTAAACGTGAGCACAAATGGTATTGCAATGGTGGAAACAAGGCCTAGGCTTCATACTTTCACTAGTGGCAACTCCCAACAACATTAACATAGTCTAATCACATGATATTTCCCATAAAACATGCAATGGAGACGCACTCGAAGGTCATTCCTTTGTGGTCAAGAGAGGACGAGAATTATGTAGGGCTACAAAAGCACACCTCAAAGTTCGTAGTTCTCAATCTATGGATTTCCCAATGTCACCGCGGCCATCCAAAGAGAGTACCACAATCACCACAACATATCTCAAGGATAGTCAAAGACAAGCACCAAGAGACTCTCAATCTTCAATCAACACACAAAAGAGGAAATCACTCATGAAAATATTCTTCTAATCCATGTCCAATAGACCGCTGTCACCTTGGCCTCGGGGATTATACTAGATAAAGACAAGTGAGTACATCAATCCAATACATAGAGGAAGGGGAAATATCATGGGATCACCCTAGATTAACATAGCCTATGATCACAACGAAGATCGCATCATGGGAGAGAGAATTGACCACATAGCTACTGGTAGAAACCTCAGCCCCGAGGAGGAACTACTCCCGCATCATGGAGGGAGGAAGCAATGTCGATGGAGATGAATCCGGGGGCACTTCCACGTCTCGGCAGGATGCCGGCACAGGAATTCTGGTCCCCCGAAACTTGGTGGCGATGGAGGCGGAGATCGGAATTGCTTCTGGAGAAAAGGGTTCCGGAATCAGGGTTTTCGCGACGGGAGAATAAATAGGAGGCCAAGTAGGGCACCAGAGGAGGTGGGAGCCCCCCAGGCGGCCCCCCGGCGCGGCCAGGGGTGGGGCCGCGCCATCAGGGCACCTGGGGCCCCTCTAGCCCCCCTTTGGCCCCACTTTTGGCACATGGAAGCTTCTGGAGCGCTGATTTTTTATATATTTTTCCCGGAATTTTTCTGGCAATTTAAGTACTGGGAAAACCTGAAATACAAAAACGGCAGAAAACAGAAACTGGCACTGGGGTGCACTGAGTTAATAGGTTAGTCCAAATATGATCAAAAGTGTATGAAAGTGTATCAAAAGCATAGCAATATCACCAAAAACATGCATGGAGCAAGCAGAAATTATAGATACGTTTGGGACGTATCTGTGACGCCCGAAGACCGACGTCCCAGAAGATTCCAGAAGATTCCAGATGCTCCGGGTTCTCCCGTGTGTTTCTTTTGTGCTTGTGTTATTTATTGTTGCATTGCATCATGTCATCATGCCATCATGTCTTTAATTTTGCATCTCAACCTAAATAAATTGTGTGGACCTTCGGTCCATTTAAATCGAGGGAAGAATGTCTTCTCTTTAAAACATATAAAAGCCTCTCAATATTATTAGGGAGCTATATAATAATATTCCATTTGTTTGGAATTAACCAACACACGTGCATAATTTTCCCCATGCTTTTCCTACTTCGAGTTTCTCCTTCAAAACCTTGCCAATAATTATTTTCCGTTGTTTCGAGGTTCCTCCGAAAATTCGAACATTTTGGACACTTCAATAATTATGTCTTAGTTCAAACCCATTTGAATAAATTCAAATATGTTTGAATTATATCTCGATCTTGTCTTTTATATTTTTCTCGGACCGTGCTCATTTTATGATGGCCGAGAAAAAAATAACCTCTTGTGCTAACTTTTGCCCTAACCCCCTCCTCATTCTTTTCTTCTCTTATTTGGTTTCTGGGAAAAAATCAAATAAGAAGAGAGCCCAGCCGCCCTTCCCTCCTGCTAGCCCATCAGCCAACCGCCGCGGCCCATCATCCCTCCCAAGGCCCAGGCCTCTCCTCCCTCAGGCCCATTGGCCCAACTCCACCGAACCCTAGCTCCCGCAACCAGCCTCCCATCGCTCCTCCTCATTCCCCTGTGCGCCGCCGGTTCTTTCCCCTCGACCCCGCTCTCCCGCATCCTCGCTCGCCCCAGCACCCCTCGTTCGTCTTCCCTGGAGCCCGATACTCTCCCCATCGATCCCCACGCCGCTCGATCCCCACTCTCCCCCTCCTCCTCTGGCGCGAGCCGGCCGCCCCGAGCGCCTTCCTCCGACCTCCTCCTCGTAGCCTGCAGCCGCCGTGCGGCTCCCCTCCTCGACAGCAGCGCCTGCGGGCCTCCTCCGCGCCGTCCTTCTCCTCATCGCCGCCTCTTCCTCGCCAGGTCCAGCAGCCCGACGCGCCCGTCCGTCCTTGCCTCCATCCCGCTCGCCAGGCCGCAGCGCCATGGCCCTGGAGCCCGACCTTTCTCGCAGCGCTGTGCCGCGCCCCGCCAAGTTCCCTCCGGCCGCCTCTTCTTCTGCGTCGGCGAGCACAAGCCGCGGACCGGCCAGGATTCACCGTCCCGTGCCGTTCCTCTGCTGTCCAGCGCCAAGGCTGCAGGGCCGAGCCCTCGAACAGCCTCCATCGCCTCCATCGCTAAGTTGCCGCTGCCATGGCCTCAAGCCGCTGCTGCGTTCCTATTTAGGCCGGAGCCGCAGCGTTTCCTCTTGCTGCTTCGTGCACGCGAGCCCCATTTCATAGGAGAGGTCAAGACCCCAAGATTCGTCAAGTTCGACTACACGATGAAACAACAAGTACCCCTTCATTTTTGTCAAGACCGGCAAGATCGACGCGAGACCGAGACCCGCAAACGACTTCATGAACAAGTACCACTACCGTCGCCCCGGAAACGATGGGTGCGCCAAGTACATCTACGAATGGAACGAGTACATCTACGAACGTGAACAACTACCGTCACCGAGACCGCAAGTACCTCTACGAACGTGTACCCCTACGTCAACGACGACTCGACAAGTACCCCGCCGGCGAGTACCTCTTCGGAAACGTGTTCGACTACTTCCTCTACGACCGCGAGTACCACTACTTCCACTACGATCCCGAACCGCCCCGAGAACGATTGTTCCGAAGGTATAACCCCGAGACGATGACCCGTGGACGAATGATGCTTGCATGTGTCGTATGAGATGTTTCCCTTGTGTGCACCGTGCCCGTTCATCTTTTGTCATGCTCCTCGGTTGCCTCGTCGCCGACCCGTGGGAACCCGGTGACGGGATCACCCCACCTTTTCTTCTTGTTTCGCTCGCTCTCCGTCACCTTATGCACCGGTCTCTCAACGAGTTACCGGAACCGATATGTTGTCGTTGCATCACTTTCGGATCGTTGTCGTGCCACCCTTTCCTTCCACCATGGTGACAAATACTTCATATCATCTTCCTGTCAACTTTTAATAAAAATTGCATAAACTTGATCATGTCATCCGCATCATGTTAACAACATTAAAATGTGTGAATTGTTGTTTGCTTAAAAATTTCTAAACATGCTCATGGGGATTTTTCCGGAATTGTTGTTGTTATTTCCGGCCTCATTTAAAATGCCTAAATAGGTAGTTTACTTTTGATTCACCTCTTGCCATGTTAACAAACATTTAATCTTGTCTTGTAAATAAACGAGAGTCAATTAAATAAATAACATGTGGTGTTTCGTCAATATGCAACTCGTTGCATATTGAGCTCCACTTAACTTGTAGTACTTGTTTGTGCACTTTGCCATGCCATGCATAATTAAATCGGACATGCATCATACTTGGATGTGCATCGTATGCCATGTTTATGCTTGTGTGTTTACCGTGTTGTTTGCTTCATTCCGGTTGCTTCTCTTGTTAGCTTCGGTTTTGTTCCGGAGTTGTGAGGATTCGCTCGACTATGTTGCTCCGTCTTCTTCCTGGACCCGTTCTTCTCCCTTGTGGAATCTCAGGCAAGATGATCATACCCTTGGATACCTTTACTACCATTGCCATGCTTAGTTGTCTCGATGCTATCGTTACATGTCGCGCTACCCATCTTTATGTCAGCCTCTCCTTGTTGCCATGAAACCTCTAACATTTGAAACCTTCCTAGTAAATCCACTGTTTGGCTATGTTCCCGCTTGCTCAGCCCCTCTTATAGCGTTGTTAGTTGCAGGTGAAGATGAAGATCGTTCCAGGAGGGAACTTGTTGTTGATATATCACAATATCTATAATTATTATTAACACACCTATATACTGGGCATGGGTGGAAGGCTTGGCCTTTTGCTCAGTTTTTTGTTCCACTCATGCCACCTTAGGCGCCGATAAACCGGCATTATGTTCCTTGATTTTGCGTTCCTTACACGATGGGTGGATGGGGACCCCTTGACACTTCGACTTTGAATAAAACTCCTCCAGCAAGGCCCAACATTGGTCTTATTTTGCCTCATAATAACTTAATTAATTAATTAATTTGCATAAGGGGGACGCTCCTTGGATATTCTTTTCTACATAGCAGGGGGCCAGCGCTGATGGTGTTGGTCCCAAACGGGGGTTATGCGGGGCCACCACGGGGAAACTCGAGGTTTGGCTCATGTAGGATCGCCCATCCGGACGTGGCCTGAGACGAGATACGCGCGGCTACTATCAGGGTGTTGACACGCCGGGAGGTCTTGCTGGATTTGTTTTACCATTGTCGAAATGTCTTGTGCTACCGGGAAGTCGAGCCTAATCGGATTTTCCCTAAGATAAGGGGTGATGACATTATAATTATCACTTCAGCTAATCGTGAGAGCTTGTGATGGGCTAAGTTGGGACACCCCTGCAGAGTTATAATCTTTCGAAAGCCGTGCCCGCGGTTATGTGGCAGATTGGAATTTGTTAATGTCCGGTTGTAGAAAACTTGACAGAGGATCCGAAGTAAAACACACAACTGTGTGAGTAACCGTGACTGTCTCTTTTCACTTTGAGAAGAGAACACGGTGGGGTTATGTTTGATTCGTATGTAGTTCAGGATCTTTAGCGATCACTACTTTTGCGACCGTTTGCGTAGATGCTCATGTTATTCTGGTACTCGTAAGTTAGCCACCATATTATGCTTAGCCGCTGCTGCAACCTCACCACTTTACCTCTTCCTACCCATAAATCTTTGCTAGTCTTGATACCCATGGTTATGGGATTGCTGAGCCCTCGTGGCTCACAGATATTACAACACCAGATGCAGGTTCAGCCGAGTTTGATGTAGGAGCTGGTTCAAGTTCTTCACCAGGAGCTCGATGAAGAGTGTGGCCGTTTGCTTGTGACGTTTTCGATGATCAGTAGTGGTTTCTACTAGGATTCGATCCTGACCTGTGGCTTTATGTTGTTTTGGTATCTTTCTTTGGATCTTCGCCCGTAGTCGGGTTGTGATGTTTTGAATGATGTTTGCTTATGTAATGTATTGTGTGAAGTGGCGAGTGTAAGCCAGCTATCTTCTTTTGCATTTTAATACCTCTTTTACATGAGTCGTGCAAAGATACCAAACTTGAGATCATTCTAGGATGGGCTTATACCTTTAAGTCGTGCCTCGACACGTAGGAGGTATAGTCCCATCCTAGGCATTACAAGTTGGTATTCAGAGCCTTCTCCGACCTAGAAGCCCCCACTGATTGATCGAATCGTTGACGGTTGAGTCTAGGCACACACTGGAAATGTTTTGAGTCCTATATATATATCGGAGAGTAGGTTTTCTTTGCTTCTCATCCCCTTTCATTCTGGTGAGGACTCCTGACGATTACTCTTGACTCTTCTACTTTCAAAAATTGCACCAAATTTTTTTAGGATCACGCGGGTATTGTTTGGATTGTTCCGATGTCTTTGTGACGAGAACATTGTTCTCGATGCCTCCTGTCATTAGGGGTTGTGGCAGTGTCCCAGGGAGTTGAGCTCCGAGGTGTTGTCGTCACAAATCCATTGCGGCAGTACTAGAATACTTAAGACGGCCGACATCGAAAACTCTCCTATGCGGTTAGTGGCAAGATAACACCGACATCACCCAGTACTGGGGAGGTAGTTCGGGAGTATTGCCATAGCTTGTATAGTAGATGCGTTTCGAAGGTCCGAGGTAAACGGTTTCCGAGAAAGACTGGTTATGTGTTGAAGGATGGATACAGCTGGATGTAGGATTAGAGTTGAGTGCGCGGTGCTTCCCCTGTATCCCCAACACCTGATTGCATAACTGTAAACTTTCGGAAATTAATAGGTGGGTTCATCTAGTAGTTCTAGGCATTATTCCAACGAGTGTAGGATATGAAGTTCGGGGTTCTACATTGAGTGAAGTGGTTTTATGGGCTTGTTCTGATCGGGAGTTGCATCTTAAAGGGTCCTTGGCTATGCTGATCTGGGGATTGCAAAACCCTTTTGTAACACGTTCCATAAGCTTTCAGCACAAAGATGTCGAACGAAGCTCCTATCTTGTGTTTGTTCCATCTGTTCCTTGTTCCTTTTTTATTTACCTTTTGTTCTCCAAGTGGCTTCTCGACTAGTTGATGTACCTGCGGAATTCATTCGTTCAATTCTCTGTTCGGATAGATGTGTTGCAACATAATCTTCTTCATAAACATATCTATCCTTTGTTCTTGATTTGATTCTGGTATTCGAGTTGCTTCGATGTCAAATGTTGATTCCATACCTTTCTTAATCGGTATTCTCATATTTCTATGGGAGTGTTAATTCTTCTCGACCATCAAGATCTTCATGTTAATCCTTTTCAACCGATGTACCTTCTCTTCAAGTTATTCCGTAAGGACGCCGTTGAGAAATCTGACGATTTGCCTGTTTCTTTCATCTCAAGTTGTCTTTGTTTTCCCCACCCTCCCACCCTTCTTCTTCTCGAAGCAAGAATTCTCAGATGAAGTATTCATTTTATTCATATGAGGTTCTTCATTCATTTCCTTCAATGTTCTTATCCGGTGATTTATCATGAAGATGCTCAAGAGCTTCAAGTTCATCATTCTTCGTTCTCGTTTCTTCTGCGAGTGGATGTAATTCAAGACTTCGGTATTGATCTTATCCTTTTCCTCATTTCACAATGCTTTCTTATTCCGGTGCACCAATTAATCATTCTCCTCTTGTTATTCATATCCAGAGTGCTGAAGATTCATAATTCCATTCTTAATCCGTTCAAGCTATTTTGAGATTGTCTTCTTATTCAAGCCATGTAATTCAACCGGTGCAATATTTCTTAAGCAATCTTTCCAACGGTGATTTCTTTTGAGTGGGCCCTAACCCACAGGTCTTTTTCCAGGATCTTACCTGACTCTTCTTTTTCCGGAGAATACTTTTTCAAATGTGACGTAAGAATGATCTCCATCAGTCACATGCCTTCTCCAAGCTTGTTTTCAATTATTTCCATCTTTAGCTCCACCTTCCTCTTGTCATTCGTCTGGAGTATCTCGAAATTCTTCATGGCATTTCTCGTCTTCATTTTCAACAATTGAAGAACGGAGAAGTGTTTCTCATGAATCTTGGCCGTTCTCTTGAAGATTCGGAGTTCTAGCTTCATGCCATCCTCATAGTTGTTCCGATTGTGAGGAATTCTTTTATACCATCCGAAGCATTTCATGAATTCTTTCCATTGTGATCCCCCGAAGGCCATCATTTCAGAATATTTCCTCGTTCTCAGTTTTCAACTTCGTCCTCCTAATATTCTTCATTGATGTCTCTTCGTTCGTCTTCCGTTGTTATCGTTTTAATTCATTTGTTCTTTTCATAATCCTACCGGTGCTTCGTTGAAGATTTATTCAAGCTTGTGCGAGATCTCTCTTAATTCTTTTCAACGAGAATAAGTAGGATGCCAAATACGTTGCTTGTCATCAATTTAATTGGTGATGGCGATGCATACAGTAAATCTTATTCTTATTTCCTCGATGTGATTAATCTCTTTTTCCAGAGCTTGTTCATCATATCATATTCTCGGTTCTAAGTTGTTCATCTTGTTTTCCGGAGATCCAAGTTATTTCAATTATATCATTTCAAAGCTACATCTAATTCATCGCATGCCTTGAATCTTATTCTTTTCATCTTTCACTTCTCATGCTTTCATTACCGGAGTTCTTCATGGTGGTTCATCATGTTTTAATTCATCCTCGAAGTCTTCATCAAGATTCTTGTTGGAGGAGCTCAAATATTTTCTTCTTCTTGCTTTCCAATTGCAATCCGCTCTACCTCATCTTTTCAGATGGTGATATGTCATTTTTCACAATTCCTTCATGTTTCTTGATTCACGAGTTATCAAGAATGAGGTATTTAAACCCATCATTTTCTTTGTTCAGGAGATCTTTCCAACCCTTCAATTATTCGTTGGAGTCATCTTGGGTTGTATTTCACCTAAAAGCTTTCCCTAAGGATTGTTGCTAATTATGGTGCTCATAAATGACCCAAGTCCTTCATTTATCATTCCGATGAAATAAGTTTATCGTCTCCTTGTTGATCTCAATCAAATCAATCATTTCCGTCAGTGGCTGGTTGTCACCTCATAATTTTGAGATGAATTCCATAAGCCCACATCAAGCTTATTCATTTTGGTTGTTGATTTTTTAAAATCAACTCCGTTCAACCCTTCTTCGTAAGGAGGTTTTCCTAATTCATTTGTGGGAGAAGTTGTCATTTTTCTTCTCCATTCATTTCTTTCATTGATTATATGCTATTCTTTCATTCCGGAGGCATTGTGACATTGCTCTCTTTGACCATCATCTCGTTTTTTATCAAGATCATATTCTCCCTTGCTTGTCTATTTAACCGGAGTGTTGTGTCCTCCATTCTAGTTCCGTCATCTTATCTAGTTTGCCTCTCTTTTCAACCGGAGTGTTGTTTGAATCCTTCTTACCCCTTGTGTCATTCTTTCAATTGTTTCAGAGTCTGTGTGTTGTTGTTTTCATCAAGTATCTTCCCATCTCCTCAAGTTCTTGTTAATTCCTTCCATTTTCAGACGGAGTGCTTTCCAAATTCTGTCATTCTTATTCCTTGGCTATGCCGTTGCAGTTTCATATTCTTTTGGTTCGTAAGCTCTTAATTCATGTCTTTCAACCCACAAGGTTCTCATTAGTTCCTTGTTCCTCCTTTTACCGGAGTGCTCTTAACTTCGTTCATCTCCGTTGCATTCTTTCTTTCAAGTTTGCTCAACCTCTCAGGTTCGTGGTTCCACTCGTTTGTCGAAGAAGCAACTTTGTTTTACCTCTTCCTCTTCCGTTTTTACCCGGTGATATCTCTAGGATCTCGGGTCGAGATCCTCTGTTAGTGTGGGAGAGTTGTGATGCCCGAAGACCGACGTCCCAGAAGATTCCAGAAGATTCCAGATGTTCCGGGTTCTCCCGTGTGTTTCTTTTGTGCTTGTGTTATTTATTGTTGCATTGCATCATGTCATCATGCCATCATGTCTTTAATTTTGCATCTCAACCTAAATAAATTGTGTGGACCTTCGGTCCATTTAAATCGAGGGAAGAATGTCTTCTCTTTAAAACATATAAAAGCCTCTCAATATTATTAGGGAGCTATATAATAATATTCCATTTGTTTGGAATTAACCAACACACGTGCATAATTTTCCCCATGCTTTTCCTACTTCGAGTTTCTCCTTCAAAACCTTGCCAATAATTCTTTTCCGTTGTTTCGAGGTTCCTCCGAAAATTCGAACATTTTGGACACTTCAATAATAAAGTCTTAGTTCAAACCCATTTGAATAAATTCAAATATGTTTGAATTATATCTCGATCTTGTCTTTTATATTTTCTCGGACCGTGCTCATTTTATGATGGCCGAGAAAAAAATAACCTCTTGTGCTAACTTTTGCCCTAACCCCCTCCTCATTCTTTTCTTCTCTTATTTCGTTTCTGGGAAAAAAATCAAATAAGAAGAGAGCCCAGCCGCCCTTCCCTCCTCCTGGCCCATCAGCCAACCGCCGCGGCCCATCTTCCCTCCCAAGGCCCAGGCCTCTCCTCCCTCAGGCCCATTGGCCCAACTCCACCGAACCCTAGCTCCCGCACCCAGGCTCCCATCGCTCCTCCTCATTCCCCTATGCGCCACCGGTTCTTTCCCCTCGACCCCGCTCTCCCGCATCCTCGCTCGCCCCAGCACCCCTCGTTCGTCTTCCCTGGAGCCCGATACTCTCCCCATCGATCCCCAAGCCGCTCGATCCCAACTCTCCCCCTCCACCTCGGGCGCGAGCCGGCCGCCCCGAGCGCCTTCCTCCGACCTCCTCCTCGTAGCCTGCAGCCGCCGCGCGGCTCCCCTCCTCGACAGCAGCGCCTGCGGGCCTCCTCCGCGCCGTCCTTCTCCTTGTCGCCGCCTCTTCCTCGCCAGGTCCAGCAGCCCGACGCGCCCGTCCGTCCTTGCCTCCATCCCGCTCGCCAGGCCGCAGCGCCATGGCCCTGGAGCCCGACCTTCCTCGCAGCGCTGTGCCGCGCCCCGCCAAGTTCCCTCCGGCCGCCTCTTCTTCTGCGCCGGCGAGCACAAGCCGCGGACCGGCCAGGATTCGCCGTCCCGTGCCGTTGCTCTGCTGTCCAGCGCCAAGGCTGCAGGGCCGAGCCCTCGAACAGCCTCCATCGCCTCCATCGCCAAGTTGCCGCTGCCATGGCCTCAAGCCGCTGCTGCGTTCCTATTTTGGCCGGAGCCGCAGCGTTTCCTCTTGCTGCTTTGTGCACGCGAGCCCCATTTCATAGGAGAGGTCAAGACCCCCAAGATTTGTCAAGTTCGACTACACGATGAATCAACAAGTACCCCTTCATTTTTGTCAAGACCGGCAAGATCGACGCGAGACCGAGACCCGCGAACGACTTCATGAACAAGTACCACTACCGTCGCCCCGGAAACGATGGGTGCGCCAAGTACATCTACGAACGGAACGAGTACATCTACGAACGTGAACAACTACCGTCGCCGAGACCGCAAGTACCTCTACGAACGTGTACCCCTACGTCATTGACGACTCGACAAGTACCCCGTCGGCGAGTACCTCTTCGGAAACGTGTTCGAGTACTTCCTCTACGACCTCGAGTACCACTACTTCCACTACGATCTCGAACCTCCCCGAGAACAATTATTCCGAAGGTATAACCCCGAGACGATGACCCGTGGACGAATGATGCTTGCATGTGCCGTATGAGATGTTTCCCTTGTGTGCACCGTGCCCGTTCATCTTTTGTCATGCTCCTCGGTTGCCTCATCGCCGACCCGTGGGAACCCGGTGACGGGATCACCCCACCTTTTCTTCTTGTTTCGCTCGCTCTCCGTCACCTTTTGCACCGGTCTCTCAACGAGTTACCGGAACCGATATGTTGTCATTGAATCACTTTCGGATCGTTGCCGTGGCACCCTTTCCTTCCACCACGGTGACAAATACTTCATATCATCTTCATGTCAACTTTTAATAAAAATTGCATAAACTTGATCATGTCATCCGCATCATGTTAACAATATTAAAATGTGTGAATTGTTGTTTGCTTAAAAATTGCTAAACATGCTCATGGGGATTTTTCCGGAATTGTTGTTGTTATTTCCGGCCTCATTGAAAATGCCTAAATAGGTAGTTTACTTTTGATTCACCTCTTGCCATGTTAACAAACATTTAATCTTGTCTTGTAAATAAACGAGAGTCAACTAAATAAATAACATGTGGTGTTTCGTCAATATGCAACTCGTTGCATATTGAGCTCCACTTAACTTGTAGTACTTGTTTGTGCACTTTGCCATTCCATGCATAATTAAATCGGACATGCATCATACTTGGATGTGCATCGTATGCCATGTTTATGCTTGTGTGTTTACCATGTTGTTTGCTTCTTTCCGGTTGCTTCTCTTGTTAGCTTCGGTTTCGTTCCGGAGTTGTGAGGATTCGCTCGACTATGTTGCTCCGTCTTCTTCCTGGACCCGTTCTTCTCCCTCGTGGAATCTCAGGCAAGATGATCATACCCTTGGATACCTTTACTACCATTGCCATGCTTAGTTGTCTCGATGCTATCGTTACATGTCGCGCTACCCATCTTTATGTCAGCCTCTCCTTGTTGCCATGAAACCTCTAACATTTGAAACCTTCCTAGTAAAACCACTGTTTGGCTATGTTCCCGCTTGCTCAGCCCCTCTTATAGCGTTGTTAGTTGCAGGTGAAGATGAAGATCGTTCCAGGAGGGAACTTGTTGTTGATATATCACAATATCTATAATTATTATTAACACACCTATATACTGGGCATGGGTGGAAGGCTTGGCCTTTTGCTCGGTGTTTTGTTCCACTCATGCCACCTTAGGCGCCGATAAACCGGCATTATGTTCCTTGATTTTGCGTTCCTTACACGATGGGTGGATGGGGACCCCTTGACACTTCGACTTTGAATAAAACTCCTCCAGCAAGGCCCAACATTGGTTTTATTTTGCCTCATAATAACTTAATTAATTAATTAATTTGCATAAGGGGGACGCTCCTTGGATATTCTTTTCTACATAGCAGGGGGGCCAGCGCTGATGGTGTTGGTCCCAAACGGGGGTTATGCAGGGCCACCACGGGGAAACTCGAGGTTTGGCTCATGTAAGATCGCCCATCCGGACGTGGCCTGAGACGAGATACGCGCGGCTACTATCAGGGTGTCGACACGCCGGGAGGTCTTGCTGGACTTGTTTTACCATTGTCGAAATGTCTTGTGCTATCGAGAAGCCGAGCCTGATCGGATTTTCCCTAAGATAAGGGGTGATGACATTATAATTATAACTTCAGCTAATCGTGAGAGCTTGTGATGGGCTAAGTTGGGACACCCCTGCAGGGTTATAATCTTTCGAAAGCCGTGCCCGCGGTTATGTGGCGGATTGGAATTTGTTAATGTCCGGTTGTAAAAAACTTGACAGAGGATCCGAAGTAAAACACACAACTATGTGAGTAACCGTGACTGTCTCTTTTCACTTTGAGAAGAGAAGACGGTGGGGTTATGTTTGATTCGTATGTAGTTCAGGATCTTTAGCGATCACTACTTTTGCGACCGTTTGCGTAGATGCTCATGTCATTCTGGTACTCGTAAGTTAGCCACCATATTATGCTTAGCCGCTGCTGCAACCTCACCACTTTACCTCTTCCTACCCATAAAGCTTTGCTAGTCTTGATACCCATGGTTATGGGATTGCTGAGCCCTCGTGGCTCACAGATATTACAACACCAGATGCAGGTTCAGCCGAGTTTGATGCAGGAGCTGGTTCAAGTTCTTCACCAGGAGCTCGATGAAGAGTGTGGCCGTTTGCTTGTGACGTTTTCGATGATCAGTAGTGGTTTCTACTAGGATTCGATCCTGACCTGTGGCTTTATGTTGTTTTGGTATCTTTCTTTGGATCTTCGCCCGTAGTCGGGTTGTGATGTTTTGAATGATGTTTGCTTATGTAATGTATTGTGTGAAGTGGCGAGTGTAAGCCAACTATCTTCTTTTGCATTTTAATCCCTCTTTTACATGAGTCGTGCAAAGATACCAAACTTGAGATCATTCTAGGATGGGCTTATACCTTTAAGTCGTGCCTCGACACGTAGGAGGTATAGTCCCATCCTGGGCATTATAGTATCAACATCCCCAAGCTTAATTCCTGCTCGTCCTCGAGTAGGTAAATGATAACAAGCACAATTTCTGTGGTGACATGCTACCAAAGAGTCTTTCACAATCGCATGACAAATGCTTATTGAGATAATGAATCTTTAGTAATTAAGTTGCCTCATGAGAATATCACAAAGAACTGAAAGTTTACAATATGATACTGAAACACCCAATAGATTTGTAGTGAGCATGTGTGCAAACATGACAAAGTGATACCTCGCTTGCCCCTTTTAGTGAAGCAAAACATAAATGTAGGAGCACCTCTGAAGTTTAAGTGACGACTAGATACAATGATTTCAGAATAAGCGATATCACAATCATGCAGAAGACAATGGTACTTTGGGACAATGCACATTACACTCAGAATGACAATCATGCTCTCAATAGTTGGTGCTTTGAAGAAAGAAGGTGGAGACTCTCGAACCGTGGATTTTGATGGCAAGGTTGAAAACCCGTGGCTGGAAGCAAAGGCTAAACAAGTACCAGAGCTCGTGGTTTTAAAAACAGAGATAAAAAGCTTTTGAGAGGTGCATAATTCGTCAACGAATGCTAGTAGATAACCCAATTACTTCTTATGCTGGACAAGTTTCGAGGAACGGCTCCCACGCGGGGACGATCACATCCCCTTAATCTCCTTTGTTTATCACTGCCAGAGTTTTCTGATTTCTCATGAACAAAGCGTGAAGGAGGGTTTGTTTGTTGCTATTATCTTTTGTGAGCTGGGCGCACTCATGTGTGACACCCTGAGACTGATGCTCCAGGTGTCAGTCCGTTATTCGTTGTCAGTGCCTTGTCATCTGCTTGTGTGTTGCATCTTGCCATGTCATCATGTGTGTTGCATCAGCATGTTTTCAAAACTTGCTTCCGTCGGAGTCTCCTTGTCTTTTCCGTTGTCCGTTCTGAGCCGAGACACACTTGCACGCGCCCGCGGTGCCTCCGAATTTTTTATTTTGTGACTGGCCGAAAAATGTTCTCGGAATGGGATGAAACTTGTCATGTGGTCTTATTATAGTGTAGACAGGTCGCCTGCCAAATTTCATCGCATTCGGAGCTCGTTTGATAGCCCAACGAATATATATAGCGGCACTAGTCGCCGGTTAATTCGTCGGACGTTTTCGGTCTCCGAAAACCTCCGCGGGCCTCTATCTCTCTTCTCTTCTCTAAGCCCGGGGCCTTTCCTCGCAGCCCACTAGGCCTGCCTAACTTCCCCTTCGCTCCGGACCGTCAGATCGCGATCCGAGCGTCCGAAACGGCCCAAAATCCCTCCTAGCCCTAATCCCTACCTCCCCTTCCCTATTTATACCCTCCATCCTGCCAAAAACAGCCTAAAACATAGCCCTAGCCCCCCCAGCCGCCACTCCCTCCTCGTTTTCAGGGCCGCTGCGCTCCGCCGCCGCCACTTGTCGCCTCCAGCGCCGCCGCCACCTCACAGGCGCCATATGGCGGCCCCTGATTGGCCAGTCGCCACCACCTCAGCCTCCCTCCACCTCTCCCACGGCGCCACGTCGTCCCCGCGCCCCCTGAGCGCCTCCAAGCCGCCGGGCCCGAGCCAGGCCCGCCCCTGCACCCGACCGGGCCGCGCCGGGCCCGAGCCACCCCGCGTGCGCCCGCCCGTTCCACGCGCTGGCCGAGCCCCAGCTCCTCTGCTCCGCCGCCGCGTTCGCTCGCCGCCTCGCGAGCCCGCCGGCCGGTCGCCGGAGCGACTCCCGTCGCCAGTCCCCGTCGCCAGCGACCCCGAAACCCCGTCGCCGTGCATCCCTCAGCGCCCCGCCGCATGCTGCTCTACCTCGCTGCCCGAGGCCGCAGCGCCGCCGGAGGAGCTCGTCGACGGCTGAAAGCACATTTGCTCCCTGGGTGGTTTTGGTAATTAATGACAACATACTTTGTGGTTGGACTAATACTTTTATCAAGTATGTTTCAGGAAACCCAATCACATTGGTATGGCAAGATGACTGAAGAAGTGGACCCCTCAAATGCTAAGGCAAGCATTGGCAAAAGCTCAAGACTCCATTTCTGGTTTAGTGATCAAAGATCACATTGAGTCCATAGGAAAGCCAATACTATTAAAAGGGGATGAGGTTGTGTTGATGATCTGGTTGCTCAAGTGCTTGGTGATCTAACTCCCTCAACTATCAGCACTATTCACTACTTAACACACACCCATAAGTAATCTCGGTCAAACCAACTCTGTCTCACCGAGATGAAGTTATCTCTACCAACCCTAACATCTCGGTCACAGCGATTCTTTCAAATCAGTCCCACCGAGATGAACCACTTCTGCCATTTTCCAAACCCTAGAAAAATCGGTCTTACCGAGTTTGAGATCGGTCTCACCGAAACTGAACTGCCAACCTTCTGTAACCATTTCACATCATATCGGAATATCCGAGTTTGCATTATCGGTCTCACCGAAATGGGCAAGGTTCTGCCTTGACTCAAATCGGTCGCACCGATAATTCATTTTCGGTCAAACCGATTCTGGCATGTTCCTACTCTTTCTCAAATCGGTCCAACCGAGTTTTCTTTCTCGGTCCCACCGAAATCTCCAACGTTCATATCAGATACACTTTCGGTCCCACCTAGATGGTATTTTCGGTCCCACCGAAAATCCCAACGTTCACTATATTTGAACTTTCGGTCTGACCGAGTTTTCACTTCGGTCTGACCGAGATTGGTCAAATGTGTGTGTAACGGTTGGATTTTGTGTGGAGGCTATATATACCCCTCCACCCCCTCCTCATTCGTGAGGAGAGCCATCAGAAAGTACCACCACTTCTACCATACACTTTCTGAGAAGTGAACCACCTACCCTTGTGTTGAGATCAAGCCATTCCATTCCTACCATATGAAACTTGATCTCTAGCCTTCCCAAGTTGCTTTCCACTCAAATCTTTCTTCCACCACAGCCATATCAGTGAGGAGAGTTGAGTGTTGGGGAGTTTATCACTTGAAGCACAAGAGCAAGGAGTTCATCACCATCAACACCGTCTATTACCTTTTGGGGGGTGGTGCCTCCTAGATTGGTTAGGTGTCGCTTGGGAGCCTCCGTCTTGATGATGTGGAGTTGAACCAAGAAGTTTGTAAAGGCAAGGAGATCGCCTACTTCGTGAAGATCTACCCCGAGTAAGGCTAGTCCTCCGTGGGCGTAGGCCATGATGGAATAGACAAGGTTGCTTCTTCGTGGACCCTTCATGGGTGGAGCCCTCCGTGGACTCGCGCAGCCGTTACCCTCCGTGGGTTGAAGTCTCCATCAACGTGGATGTACGATAGCACCACCTATCGGAACCACGACAAAAATCTCCGTGTCACCAAACTGCGTTTGATCTTCTCCACTTCCATTTACTATATATGCAATTTACTTTCCGCTGCCCATACTCTAGAATTGCATGTGTAGTGTGTTACTTGACTTGATCTTAATTGTGAAACTGCCAAAAACTTTGCACAACCAAAAGGCAGATTTTTTATCTTGTCAAGTAGTCTAATCACCCCCCCTCTAGACCTACTTCTTCGATCCTACAATTGGTATCAAAGCTTTGGTCTCCATTGCTTTGGTTTACACACCATTGGAGGAAGATGGACGTGTCTACGGATGGGAGTGTTAGCCATAGAGTGCTTGTTCTTGATGGAAGGTTTTATAACTCTTGGAGGTCTGAAATGCTTAGTATCTTTAAGGTGTACAATTTGTGCAAATATGTTAAGACCCCCTATGTGCCTCCTGTTGATCCCTTGCACCCTACCATGGATGAAGAGCTTGATTTGCTTCGTAACCTTAGAACTGTGAATCTTATCATTAGAGGGTTACCTGATGACTTGCTTAATCTTGTTACAAATTTTGAGTGTGCCTATGCTATGTGGAAATTCTTGGAAGAACTTTATCCGGACTACTCTATGAGAGGTCTTGATGAAATTCTACACAAGACTATTGAATTTGATAGGTTGCACCCCAATGATCCTAACTTTGATAAATGCTTCTTTGAGCTTCGTGATCTTATAAAAAAGAAGGGTGATCCCGGTCTTATCAATATTAGAGTTAGAAATGCTCTTGCATTGCATTCCGAAGATTATTATTCCATTGACCAAACTAATGCAAATACTTATCAAATTGACCTAGGTGTTGATGATGAACAATCTATGGGTCAATATGATGATGAGCATGAGCAAGACGATGATTATTCCGATTCGGACACCGAGCTAGACAAAGTCATGAAGAGTCTCAATCTTATGGCAAATCTGAGAGACTACATGTCCGGTGGAAAAGAGTGGATTCTTGATAGTGGATGCACCGATCACATGACCGGAGACAAAGACATGTTTCGAGAGCTTACAAAGAACGATGGTCCGCGCAAGTATGTGACTTTTGGAGACAACTCCAAGGGTAAGGTACTTGGCCTTGGTAAGGTGGCCATATCTCATGATAGCTCAATTCAAAATGTCATGCTTGTTGAATCTCTTGGATACAATTTACTTTCCGTGTCTAGATTAGCTGACTTTGGATTCAATGTGCTATTCACCAAAGTAGATTGCCAAGTCTTTCGTCGTGATAATCAAAATATGGCCTTTACTGGTATTCGTAGAGGTGATCTATATATTGTTGATTTCACTAAGAAAGCCCAACCTAGAGCTTGTTTCATTGCTAAATCCTCTAAAGGTTGGTTATGGCATAGAAGGCTAGGACATGTTGGTATGCGTAATCTAGACAAGCTGATCAAAGGTGATCATATTCTTGGTGTTAAAGATGTTTTCTTTGACAAAGATAGACTTTGTAGTGCCTGTCAAGCAGGAAAACAAGTTGGTGGAAGTCATCCCGTGAAAAACATCATGACCACTAGGAGACCGCTTGAGCTTCTTCATATGGATCTCTTCGGTCCCAATGCTTACAAAAGCCTTGGTGGTAACTCCTTTGGTCTAGTTATAGTTGATGATTATTCCAGATTTACGTGGGTATTTTTCCTTGATGATAAATCGCAGGTTCAGAAAATCTTCAAGACCTTTGCCAAAAAGGCCCAAAATCGATTTGAGGTGAAGATCAAGAAAGTTCGGAGTGACAATGGAACGGAGTTCAAGAACGCCAATGTAGACTCTTTTCTCGATGAGGAAGGAATTCTACATGAGTTCTCGGCTACGTACACTCCTCAACAAAATGGAGTTGTTGAGAGGAAGAACCGAACGCTCATAGAGATGGCAAGAACGATGCTTGATGAATACAAGACACCGAAGCATTTTTGGGGAGAAGCGGTCGAGACAGCTTGTCATGCTATCAACAGGCTTTATCTTCATAAGCTCCTCGGCAAGACATCATACGAGCTTCTCACCGGTAACAAACCCCAAGTGGGATACTTTCGTGTCTTTGGTTCAAAATGCTATATCCTTGATAAGCATCGTCGGTCTAAATTTGCTCCTAAATCTCATGAAGGCTTTCTTCTTGGTTATGGATCAAACTCCCACACCTACCGTGTCTACAATAATTTCACCCGAAAGGTTGAAGAGACGGTAGATGTGAAGTTTGATGAATCTAATGGCTCGCAAGTAGAGCAAATGCCTATTGATGTAGGAGACAAGGACCCATCGGAAGCAATCCAAGATTTATCTATTGGAAAGATCCGTCCCATGGAGGTGAAGGAGAGTACCTCATCTACATATGTGGAGCCACCTACCTCACAGAGAGATGAACCTCAAGGCAACATGGAGGCCTCCACAAGTGGAACTCACCAAGATGAGGAAATGCAACAAGAAGATCCACCACAACCTCCTTCTCCACCACCTCAAGACAACACCGACAACAATGAAGAAGAAGAAGAAGAGGAAGATGAAGATGATGAGGAAGCTGAGCCACAACATCAACAAAAGCTATCCCGAGTTCGAGCAAGAGTCAAGAAGAATCATCCCGTGGAACAAATGATGAACGACATCAACTCCGGGAGAATTACTCGCTCTAAAACTCGCTTAGCTAACTTTTGTGAGCATTACTCATTTATCTCTAGTATTGAACCTATGAAGGTAGAAGAAGCACTTAAAGACCCGGATTGGGTGAACGCTATGCACGAAGAACTACACAACTTCGAGAGGAACAAGGTATGGACCTTGGTAGAGAAGCCCAACGATGATCAAAACATCATTGGAACCAAATGGGTGTTTCGGAACAAGCAAGATGAAGATGGACAAGTCATCCGCAACAAGGCTCGTCTCGTAGCTCAAGGTTACACACAAGTCGAAGGTATGGACTATGGTGAGACCTATGCCCCCGTTGCTAGACTTGAGTCCATTCGCATCCTTCTTGCTTATGCCAATCACCATGATATTACTCTCTATCAAATGGACATCAAAAGTGCTTTCCTAAATGGTGAAATTGAGGAGAAAGTATTTGTGAAACAACCTCCCGGTTTTGTGAATCCCAAAAAGCCTAATCATGTTTACAAGTTGCATAAAGCTCTTTATGGTCTTAAACAAGCCCCTAGAGCTTGGTACAAATGCTTGACTAGTTTTCTTCTTGAAAAAGGCTTTGAAATTGGAAAGATAGACTCAACGCTGTTCACAAAAAGGGTTAATGGTGAACTATTTGTGTGCCAAATATATGTTGATGATATTATCTTTGGTTCAACTAACCCCCATTTTAGCAAGAAGTTTGGACAGCTCATGTCGGAGAAGTATGAGATGTCCATGATGTGTGAACTCAAATTCTTCCTTGGGTTGCAAATCAAGCAATCTAAGGAGGGTACTTTTGTCTCACAAACAAAGTACACCAAGGATCTCTTCAAGAAGTTCAACATGCAAGAAAGCAAAGGTATGAGTACCCCCATGCCTACTAGTGGACATAATGACTTGACAAAGGATGGAGAACCCGTTGATCAAAAGGTTTACCGTTCTATGATTGGTTCTCTACTATATCTTTGTGCTTCTCGTCCTGACATAATGTTGAGTGTATGTATGTGTGCGCGATATCAAGCAGCCCCTAAAGAATGTCATCTTAAAGCTGTTAAAAGGATAGTGAGATACTTGATACACACACCAAACTTTGGCATTTGGTATCCTAAGAGAGCTTCTTTCGATCTTGTTGGCTATTCCGACTCGGACTATGCCGGTGACAAGGTTGATAGAAAGTCAACTTCGGGTACATGTCAATTCCTTGGTCGATCCCTTGTATCTTGGTCCTCCAAGAAACAAAATTCGGTATCTTTATCCACTGCCGAAGCAGAATATATTGCTGCTGGTTCGTGTTGTGCTCAATTACTATGGATGACACAAACGCTTAAGGATTATGGGATACATGTGAGACGTGTTCCCTTGCTTTGTGACAATGAGAGTGCAATCAAGATTGGACACAATCCCGTGCAACACTCTCGAACAAAGCATATTGAAGTTCGTCACCATTTTATTCGTGATCATATTGCCAAGGGTGACATTAATCTTAAGCATGTTCGTACTGACAAACAGCTTGCTGATATCTTTACAAAACCTCTTGATGAGAAGGTATTTTGTCGCTTAAGGAGTGAGTTGAACATCATTGATGCTTCAAACTTGGAGTGATAACTCCATTGATGCATGCAAGGCATGAGCCTCTTGACTAATCCTTGATATTTCTCTTATGATGATGATCATATGTCTTGGACACATTTGCCTCCTTGTATTGCATCTAACTCCTTGCAGGTACTTGGATGATCTACATTCCACAAGATTACCACACACTCAAATCATGAGTAATCTTGTCATTTGACCAAGTATCTAGCCCTTTGGGATGTTGAGTTCAAGGAACAAAATTCCACATATCCTTTTTGACACCTTATACATCTAGTATTTCACTCTTGTCATCTTGGATATTCTTGAGTATTTCCTTGCTTGCCTAACCCATGTAGGAAGATGAACTACACAAGTAGAAATGGCGCTCCAACTTCACATTCAATGAGCACCTACATCAAGCTTACCTACATGAGTAAAAGCAACAACAAGCCCAAGGTATGTTCTTCACATCTTTGAGGAGCTTTGCTCAAAGTCATGAGTACAAGCAGCTTCATAAGATGTGATCACATCAAATGCTTAATCGAAAAATGGCAACCCCATTTTGAGCTTAAACGATGAGTATGACCTATGATCAAATGTTTTCATTTGACTCCTAAGTCAATATACTCAAACATAGGTGACTTTGTCGCCGACCTTTATCTAGATGAAGTACATATGCTTTTGGAGTTTTTCTGTTTTCTCTTATATCCTCTTATTGAGTTTTCTTTATAAAAAAAAAAACTTCATCTAGGAATCTTTTTATTTCTTTTCTTATATTTCTTTGTGAATATCCTTCTGGAAATCTCTTTATGGCTCTGATCAATTCCCCGAAAATCTTTTACAAATTCATTGCAAATCTTTTGAAACATCCCTCGCAGAGTGAGCTGGATTATCTCTGTGTTTCCTTGGAATTATCTTCCAGGACATCAACTTCTGCAGCTCTACTCAGACGTAAATCTTAAAGAGGGAGAGGACTCGAATTTGGACTCAAATTGTTTCTCGATGAATGTTCTTATTTGCCCTGTTGTGATTCTTCAGGATCCCACTTCTTTCTTTCTTTCTTTCCATCTTTCCTGTCCTACCTAGTTTGCTGTCCTTTTCGGCACTTGATGTCAAAGGGGGAGAGAACTTAGGGGGAGTAAGGGGAGTAGGGGAGAAGATAAGACTTAAGGGAAGAAGAAAAGCAATCTTATCTTAAGGGGGAGAGAATCACATCAAAGCTTTGTCGTGTTTTACATTGGACATTACAATTGGCATCTTTCTTTTGATTTTGCTTTTTCCATCACACCCCTCGTTATCACAATTGGTATCTTATTCACAATTGGTATCTCATGAAATATTTTAGCTTAAGGGGAGAAGACTTAGAGGAATCTTCACAATTGATATCCTATGAAAAGCAAAATCTCTCTGAGTTCATTGAAAATCTTTTAGCTTCGGAGACATGTTTGCTGATTCAAGCCTGTGCTCAATATGAGACACTCTTTATACATGTCCTCCCTGGCTTGGTACTCTTGATGTTCTTGCAGTTGGTTGAAGGAATACTCTTGTGTTATCTAACCTTGTTTTCTCAAGTTTATCCCTTCAGGTACAAGTGCCAAGGAACCTCAAGGTAAGTATATGCATCTTGCAGAATGTGCATGATGGTGACTTGCTTGTAAATACTTGTTTGCAAGAAATCACCATGCACATATGCATTATCACTCACTTCCTTTCTCTTCTGCTCTGATGCATATAGCCAAGCTGCATGTAGCACATCTTGCTTATCTCTCTTGTGTGCTTGTGGTAGTCCAAAACCATAATCTATGAAAATCTTGCACACTTGTAGGGGGAGCTTGTGTACTACATGCTTGTCAAAGCTGTCATGATAATACTGTCTTTCTTTCAATAAGCTTTGATGTCTCGTTCAATATAATTTCAGTGTGTTGCCATCAATTACCAAAAAGGGGGAGATTGAAAGCACATTTGCTCCCTGGGTGGTTTTGGTAATTAATGACAACATACTTTGTGGTTGGACTAATACTTTTATCAAGTATGTTTCAGGAAACCCAATCACATTGATATGGCAAGATGACTGAAGAAGTGGACCCCTCAAATGCTAAGGCAAGCATTGGCAAAAACTCAAGACTCCATTTCTGGTTTAGTGATCAAAGATCACATTGAGTCCATAGGAAAGCCAATACTATTAAAAGGGGATGAGGTTGTGTTGATGATCTGGTTGCTCAAGTGCTTGGTGATCTAACTCCCTCAACTATCAGCACTATTCACTACTTAACACACACCCATAAGTAATCTCGGTCAAACCAACTCTGTCTCACCGAGATGAAGTTATCTCTACAAACCCTAACATCTCGGTCACACCGATTCTTTCAAATCAGTCCCACCGAGATGAACCACTTCTGCCATTTTCCAAACCCTAGAAAAATCGGTCTTACCGAGTTTGAGATCGGTCTCACCGAAACTGAACTGCCAACCTTCTGTAACCATTTCACATCATATCGGAATATCCGAGTTTGCATTATCGGTCTCACCGAAATGGGCAAGGTTCTGCCTTGACTCAAATCGGTCGCACCGATAATTCATTTTCGGTCAAACCGATTCTGGCATGTTCCTACTCTTTCTCAAATCGGTCCAACCGAGTTTTCTTTCTCGGTCCCACCGAAATCTCCAACGTTCATATCAGATACACTTTCGGTCCCACCGAGATGGTATTTTCGGTCCCACCGAAAATCCCAACGTTCACTATATTTGAACTTTCGGTCTGACCGAGTTTTCACTTCGGTCTGACCGAGATTGGTCAAATGTGTGTGTACGGTTGGATTTTGTGTGGAGGCTATATATACCCCTCCACCCCCTCCTCATTCGTGAGGAGAGCCATCAGAAAGTACCACCACTTCTACCATACACTTTCTGAGAAGTGAACCACCTACCCTTGTGTTGAGATCAAGCCATTCCATTCCTACCATATGAAACTTGATCTCTAGCCTTCCCAAGTTGCTTTCCACTCAAATCTTTCTTCCACCACAGCCATATCAGTGAGGAGAGTTGAGTGTTGGGGAGTTTATCACTTGAAGCACAAGAGCAAGGAGTTCATCACCATCAACACGGTCTATTACCTTTTGGGGGGTGGTGCCTCCTAGATTGGTTAGGTGTCGCTTGGGAGCCTCCGTCTTGATGATGTGGAGTTGAACCAAGAAGTTTGTAAAGGCAAGGAGATCGCCTACTTCGTGAAGATCTACCCCGAGTAAGGCTAGTCCTCCGTGGGCGTAGGCCATGATGGAATAGACAAGGTTGCTTCTTCGTGGACCCTTCGTGGGTGGAGCCCTCCGTGGACTCGCGCAGCCGTTACCCTCCGTGGGTTGAAGTCTCCATCAACGTGGATGTACGATAGCACCACCTATCGGAACCACGACAAAAATCTCCGTGTCACCAAACTGCGTTTGATCTTCTCCACTTCCATTTACTATATATGCAATTTACTTTCCGCTGCCCATACTCTAGAATTGCATGTGTAGTGTGTTACTTGACTTGATCTTAATTGTGAAACTGCCAAAAACTTTGCACAACCAAAAGGCAGATTTTTTATCTTGTCAAGTAGTCTAATCACCCCCCCCTCTAGACCTACTTCTTCGATCCTACAACGGCCTCCCCGCTGCGCCTCCGGCCAGATCCGGCCACCCGCCGACCGGATCCGGCCACCGCCGCCCCTCGCCGGCCCTCTCCGGCGCTCCCTCGAGCTCTCGTCGCCGGCCACCGCGGGCTTGCCTCACCCCTGCGCCGCGGGCCAGACATGTCCGATCTGCGTGGACATGTCCGCCCCCTCTCTCTCCGTGAGTCTCTGACAGGTCGGCCCACGCCGCTGCACCGACGGACATGTCCGCCTGGTGCCCGGACATGTCCAGGCCCTCCTCCTCTGCTGTCTCTGCCAAGTGGACCCCCAGCTAGCCGGACACGTCCAGTGGTTTTCGGACACGTCCGCCCCTCTCCTAGGTTGTTTTTGCCACTAAGTCCTTTACTGTTTTTTTATCATCTGATGCATACTTTGAGTGCCTGTAAATTATTGTGTGCTTATCCGTTTTGGGTGAATGATATGTCAAAATGATCGTGGAGTTATGCTCTATACTTTGTTCCTTTGTGCCATGCATGTTTGAGTTCATCTAGATGCTTAAATTTCTGTTGCAAGAGTGCATCCCGTTATAAACTGCTGCTATGTGTTGTTTTTATGCCATCTTTGCATAGTGATATCTTTTAGCTCGTTTGTCCAAATGATGCAAATGACATGTCCACGTGTTCGTCTTGCCATGCTCTACATGTTGTATGTGATAGGTTGCATGATAGATTTATTCTTGCCATGTTTATCATCGTTGCAAAGTGCCATGTGGCTGTGATGTTGTTTCACTTGATATGAAATGCCATCTTGTTGAGCTTGTTGCTATCGTTGTGTTTATCTCCATGAAGCATGCTTGGGTGTTTCGGAATCACCATCATGTGTACTTTGATGAGGTGCTTACCTCTTGCCATGTTTAGTTTCGAGGTGACTTAAACTTGCTCTTTTAGATGTCATGATGAAATTGCTGTTTTAGGACTTAGTGGATTTTCACTAAGTCTGGAATCTGTAACGTTCCGATGCCATGTTTGCTTGCTGCTCTAGGACAAACCATGATAGATTTTGATTGGATCTTGATTGTTCCTTGTAGTATATATTGTTGTCTTTCCATCCATGTTTTCACATGTCTATTTAAGTGGCTGTAGCATGTTTACCTTTTGCTACAAAGTTTCAATAAAATTCTGCTGCCAGAATTTTATTGTCAAGTTCAATATGTCCAAGTTCATTGCTATTGAACCGTGACTCCTTTGGGGGTGCACCTTTGGACTTAGTTGCTGTAATATATGTCTAGTTTGTGTTCATGCCCTTTGCCATGTTGTTTGAGTGCTGTAGCTTAATTATTTTGTGCTCCGAAGTTGCTATGTTGCTGTAATTTTCAGCTTTCGCTCGTTTCTTGTTTCGGGCATAACTTTTAGCCCGTAGCTCCGATTTCAGCAAGTCTTATATGAAACTTGTTTGATTTTCTGTGTAGATTCATAATATCATATTGTTATCATGTTTTGAAGCATTTTGCTCGATGCTTATTGTTGTGCTATATTCCTGTGCTTCCTGTATAGTTTTGCCTTGCATCATACTTTACCATGTATTGCATCATATAGACTTGGGTTGCTTTTGCTGTGCTTCCTACCTTGCCTTGTTTTGCTTCCTGTGTAGACCTTCTGTGCATCATAAGTAGACTTGTTTTGCATCATACTTGGTAGTGCATATTGTTATGTTCTTGAGTGGTTTGTTTACCGTATTGCTTGCTTCTTTTCGTTAGTGCTTGTTCCGTTGCGTTGTGAGGATTCGATCGTCTACTCGTGGGTCTTCTTCAAGGCTTCTTCTCCATCTTCTTCATGGAACCGTTCTTCTTCCTTGCGGGATCCCAAGCAAGATGATCATACCCTTGGATACCTTTACAACCATTGCCATGCTTAGTTGTCTCGATGCTATCGTTACATGTCGCGATACCCATCTCTTATGTCAGCCTCTCCTTGTTGCCATGAAACCTCTAACCTTGACACCTTCCTAGCAAAACCACTGTTTGGCTATGTTACCCGCTTGCTCAGTCCCTCTTATAGCGTTGTTAGTTGCAGGTGAAGATGAAGTTCGTTCCAGGAGGGAACTTGTTGTTGGATATATCACAATATCTAATATTATTATTAACACACCTATATACTGGGCATGGGTGGAAGGCTTGGCCTTTTGCTCGGTGTTTTGTTCCACTCATGCCACCTTAGGCGCCGATAAACCGGCATTATGTTCCTTGATTTTGCGTTCCTTACACGATGGGTGAAATGGGGACCCCTTGACAGTTCGACTTTGAATAAAACTCCTCCAGCAAGGCCCAACATTGGTTTTAATTGCCTCATAATAATAACTTAATTAATTAATTAATTTGCATAAGGGGGACGCTCCTTGGAGATTCTTTTCTACATAGCAGGGGGGGCCAGTGCTGATGGTGTTGGTCCCAAACCAGAGTCACTTGCGGATACTACCCAGTTCGCTGGGGTCTTCGGTATCTGTACGTAGCGCTCATCCGGACGTGGCCTGAGACGAGATGCTTGCGGCTACCATCAGGGTGTCGGCACGCCGGGAGGTCTTGCTGGACTTGTTTTACCATTGTCGAAATGACTTGTGCTACCGGGATGCCGAGCCTGATCGGATTTTCCCTAAGATAAGGAGTGATGATATTATATTTATCACTTCAGCTAATCGTGAGAGCTTGTGATGGGCTAAGTTGGAACACCCCTGCAGGGTTATGATCTTTCGAAAGCCGTGCCCGCGGTTATGTGGCAGATTGGAATTTGTTAATGTCCGGTTGTAGAAAACTTGTCAGATGATCCTAAGTTAAACACACAACTGCGTGAGTAACCGTGACTGTCTCTTTTCACTTTGAGAAGAGAACACGGTGGGGTTATGGTTGATTCGTATGTAGTTAGGATCTTTAGCGATCACTTCTTTTGCGACCGTTTGCGTAGATGCTCATCTTATTCTGGTACTCGTAAGTTAGCCACCCTACTTTTGCTTAGCCGCTGCTGCAACCTCACCACTTTACCTCTTCCTACCCATTAATCTTTGATAGTCTTGTTACCCATGGTTATGGGATTGCTGAGTCCTCGCGACTCACAGATACTACAACAACAGTTGCAGGTGCAGGTTCCGATGTCTTGACGTGAGAGCGTTGATCGTTGTTTGGAGTTCTTTCTTCTTCTTCTTCGTCAGTCTTGGGTTAGGTTCCTGGTCGGCAGCCTGGGATAGCAGATGGATGTCTTTGTGCTTTTATTGTTTGTATCCGTAGTCGGATACTTGTATTGATGTTGTTGTACTCTGATAATTGTATGTATTGTTGTATCCCCTATGTATGTATGTAATGGTACGATGTAATGATATCCATCTTGCTAAGCGCCCGAAATGCGGTTGTGCCTCAATCACGTAAGTGTCACGTGATCGAGATAGAATCGCATTTTGGGCCTGAAATCATGCCAGTCCCTCCTCGTATTAGAGGTTTGCAGATTAGACATGCAATCCCGAGGTAAGATTTGTCCAACATAAGAAGATCATGAATTACCTACTACTTCCTCATGAGCTAAAACAGAGGCACAAAAGAGAATTGCTTTTGAATAATTTTGAGATGGTACAAGAAAGTCTTCGTTAGGAATGGCAAGTAAATATCATATATAGGAAGGTATGGTGGACTCATATGGCATAACTGGTTTCAAGGATTTTGGATGCACAAGCAGTCAGTCCGCTTAGTACAGGTGAAGGCTAGCAAAAGACTGGGAGCGACCAACTAAGAGAGCAATGACGGCCATAATCATGCAGAGCGACAAAGCAACATTGAATCGGGCATGGAAGTTATATCACTACTGAGAAATTAAAGATCATCAAGGCTTGATAGACTTTCTTTACAGTCTTAAATATGCGTGAGCATATGCCAAGTCAATCAAAATAAATTCTTGGAGGAAGATATCACTAAACCATACCACCTCATAGGCAAAAAAATCATGCTGGTACTTCAATAACACATTAAGAACCCCCAGCTATTTGAGACTAACCATAAGAAAACATGAACTACTAAGCACCATTATGCACATAGCATTTTTATCATAGACATATCAACCAGTGCCACAGAAGCCAACTCTCTTAACAAGATAAGCATGATAACTCAAGAGAGTTCCAGAAGCAACAACCTAAACAAAAGCTCTTAAAAAGATAAGCATGAAAACTAAGAGCTAAGCATGACAGCAGCTATGAAAAGATAAAGAACACACACAAGAAGATACCCATGCAAGCCTATGTTGTGTTCTACAGTGGAGTGGAGCGTGTTTCTCTCCCAAACAATGAAGGCTAGGATCCAACTTGTTAAGAACAGCAAGTAAAACTAAATAAACTAAAAAGAAAAGAGCAAGACGCTCCAAGCATAGCACATAACGCATGAAGTGATAAAAATATAGTGGAACGAAGGACGAACTGATAATTGTTGATGGAGAAGGGGATGCACGGGGGCATCCCCAAGCTTAGATGCTTGAGTCTCCTTGGATATTTCTTGGGGGTGCATGGGGGCATCCCCAAGCTTGAGCGTTCGACACTCCTGAATCTTCTTTTATCATCTTCCCTCGCACACTTGAAAACTCCCTTCATACATAACTCATCATAATCTGATTAGAGAGGTTAGTACCCACAATAAAATAATTTTCTCTACTGGAAACAAATATGTTCTTGAAGATCTACTGTTTCTCAAGATCGCCAAAAAGTTTTTGCAAAGAAAAAGCAAGCTTAAGGTCTGCAAAACGAAGAAAAGGCAAAACAGGGCAGAATCTGTGAAAAACAGACCAGCAGGTAGTAAATAATTTTTTTTGGGTACTTCTGCAACTCAAATCAAAAAACTCAGAACGGACGCTCGAAAGCCAATTGTATAGAGCATGCTGTCAAAAAAATCAGATCAAAAAGATGATCTGGTGATTTTATTCGAATTTTTCTTTCCAAGGACAGAATCTGTTTTCTGGACAGCATGTCACAACTTTTGAACTTTCTTGCAATCAGAGGCTAAAATTGGCACAAAGCTGAAAAATAAAGATACAATGATGTTGCTAAAGTAGTAACAAACATCAAGACCACTAAAAACTGAAAGAAAAAACTGAAAGCAAAGATAACAAGGGTTGTCTCCCTAGAGCTCTTTCTTTATAGCCATAAAGATAGGCTTAAGACTTTAATGATGCTCTCGTAGGAATAAGAGTTGAAGAACAAAAGAGAGCATCAAGAAGCAAATACCAAACACATTTAAGCCTAACATGCTTCCTATGCACAGGAATATTGCAATAGAATAATTCATTGAAGCACAAAGCAATAAGCATAGGAAGACAAAACAAGTGCAGCTTCAAAACCTTCAACATAAAGAGAGGGAACTTGATATTATTGAAATATCTATAAGCATATGTTCCCTTCTCATAATAATTTTCAGTGGGATCACGAATAAACTCAACAATATAAGCATCACATAAAGCATTGTTACCATGATCCACATGCAAAAAGGTACTCTTACTCTCCACATAAGCATAATCTTTCTCATTGGTAATAGCGGGAGTAGGACTATCATAAACAACTTGAACACTATAGATTAATTGTGTATTAGGAAGATGGTGTTCAACAAGGGAGTAATTCCCTCCATGATTATGACAAGTTTCATAAGGATAATTTCTCCTTATGTCATAGGTACCTTTATAATCACTATAGATTGGAGTTATAACATCATCATGGTAGAGAAGAGCATTATCATTGCTAGCAACTATATTTGTAAACATGTTGTCTTTATTCTTACTAGCAAAAGAATTATCAATTATCACATCACTAGTGGGTAAAGGATTTGCAATCCTATCATCCCCAAGCTTAGAGCTTTCCATATCATCACTTTCAGAGTTGGTACCAAAAAGATTTTCAAGATCATAAGTAGCATTATCATCATTTTCCCAATCACAATAAGTAACATGCATATCATAATCAAAATCATCTTCAATAGTACCTACGGACGTATCATCAAGATGATAATTAAGGCAAACTTCACCTTCTTCTTTAAACTTACAACCGTTAGGATAAAAGTTGATGGGAGGAATATGCTCAGGCCAGGTTGATACCCATTCTTCTTCCTTCTTGCTCCTCTTCCTCCTCCTCTTCTTTTTCTTCTTCTTCACCTTAGGAGGGAGTGGTTGGAGATGAAGCTTCTCCACATATCCTGGTTTATCATTAGAAACAATAGGGGAAACTTGGGAGAAACTCTCCTTTTTATTAGCAGAAATATAAGAGACATTTTTATACTTTGGTAAAGTTCCCTCCTTTCTAATCTTACTTATGTAATCATTTTTATGGCAATTAACAACACAATAGAGATGGCAATTTTGCAAAGTGTTTTTTATTCCTATGGCATTAACATCTAGCCAAGAAGTCTTTTCTGATAACTCTTCACACATCAAAAATAACATAAGCTCATCATAAAGATCAGGGGTGATCATGTTATCACACAACTGGTTAACAGTTATGTTTTGAAAGTGCATGCATTGAAAATTAAAGTGACCCTCTATACAGCAAAGTTCACAATTAAAAGGATAAAGGTCACACAATTCTCTAGCAATTTCATTTAAATCTTTGACCCAAGTGATTGTTCTTTCATGCTTATGTTGCTTACAATACTTCTCTTCTTCAATCATAGGCCTTTCACAAGGTCTATCCACTCCACAAAAATTAACATGCTTATATAAAACTTCATTTTTAGGAATTGGATCATGCATGTTGCAATCATCATGAACAATTTCATTTTCTTTGCATATCTCTTTAAAAGGTTCATGATGCTTGATCCAATCCTCCTTAGGCATATTAAGATGTGAAGCAAAAGATTTGAGGAAATCAACAAGGAGTTGAGAATCAAGCCCAAACTTAGCACTAAACTTATTAAAACTTGTAGTTTCAACAAAGGACTTAATGCAATCATACTCATAAATTATACCTGACTCTTTACCTTTGTCGATCTCCCAATCTTCAGTGTTGCGTTGAATTCTTTCAAGGAGTTCCCATTTAGCATCAATCTTTTCGTTTGTGAAAGAACCCATAGAGGAAGCATCGAGCAAATCTTTATCCTGTCGAGAGAGCCTCGCATAGAAATTAGTAATAATCATATCTTTGGGGAGCCCATGGTTAGGACATTTTAGCATTAACGTTTTCAGTCTCCCCCAAGCTTGAGCTATGCTCTCTCCGTCATGAGGATAGAAATTATAAACATAATTCCTATTCTCATGGACTTCATGAAGAGGATAAAACTTGGAGTAAAAGAGAGACTGGATCTCTTCCCAATCCAGCAGGTTTGAGTCATCTAGTAGCTTATACCATTCCAATGCTTTTCCTTTCAGTGACAAGGCAAATAATTTCCTCATGACTCCATCTCTTGTCAAACCTGAAATCTTAAACAACTCACAAAGTTCCGTAAGTTTCAACAAATGAATACTAGGATTGACTGTCCCATCATAACAATCATTCCTAATTATTTCAATTATCCCAAGTGGTATTTGGAACGGGATACATTCAGTAGGTGGAGGAGACTTCTCTACCACGGGTGTGGTAAAGTGGCCTTCCCCAAGCAGCGAACTAAGAGTGCGGTTTTCCATAAACATAACTAGTGAAACTAAAAACAAGAAACGAAAAGATTTAATTGCAAGATCTAAACATATACCTTCAAACACTTACTTCCCTGGCAACGGCGCCAGAAATAGCTTGATGTCTACACACGCTTCTATTTCTTGTAGACTATGTTGGGCCTCCAAGCGCAGAGGTTTGTAGGACAGCAGCAATTTCCCTCAAGTGGATGACCTAAGGTTTATCGAACTCAGAGAAGTAGAGGTTGAAGATGGTCTCTCTCAAGCAACCCTGCAACTAAGATACAAGAAGTCTCTTGTGTCCCCAACACACCTAATACAACTAGGAGTTGTATAGGTGCACTAGTTCGGCGAAGAGTTGGTAAAATATGGATGATAGGAATTGCAAAGCAAAGTAATATAAATCTGTAATAAAAAGTGCAACAAGCAAACAAGTGGTAAACGTGAGCACAAATGGTATGGCAATGGTGGAAACAAGGCCTAGGCTTCATACTTTCACTAGTGGCAACTCCCAACAACATTAACATAGTCTAATCACATGATATTTCCCATAAAACATGCAATGGAGACGCACTCGGAGGTCATTCCTTTGTGGTCAAGAGAGGACGAGAATTATGTAGGGCTACAAAAGCACACCTCAAAGTTCGTAGTTCTCAATCTATGGATTTCCCAATGTCACCGCGGCCATCCAAAGAGAGTACCACAATCACCACAACATATCTCAAGGATAGTCAAAGACAAGCACCAAGAGACTCTCAATCTTCAATCAACACACAAAAGAGGAAATCACTCATGAAAATATTCTTCTAATCCATGTCCAATAGACCGCTGTCACCTTGGTCTCGGGGATTATACTAGATAAAGACAAGTGAGTACATCAATCCAATACATAGAGGAAGGGTAAATATCATGGGATCACCCTGGATTAACATAGCCTATGATCACAACAAAGATCGCATCATGGGAGAGAGAATTGACCACATAGCTACTGGTAGAAACCTCAGCCCCGAGGAGGAACTACTCCCGCATCATGGAGGGAGGAAGCAATGTCGATGGAGATGAATCTGGGGGCACTTCCCCGTCCCGGCAGGATGCCGGCACAGGAATTCTGGTCCCCCGAAACTTGGTGGCGATGGCGGCGGAGATCGGAATTGCTTCTGGAGAAAAGGGTTCCGGAATCAGGGTTTCCACGACGGGAGAATAAATAGGAGGCCAAGTAGGGCACCAGAGGAGGTGGGAGCCCCCCAGGCGGCCCCCCGGCGCGGCCAGGGGTGGGGCCGCGCCGTCAGGGCGCCTGGGGCCCCCCTCTGGCCCCACTTCTGGCACATGGAAGCTTCTGGAGCGCTGATTTTTTATATATTTTTCCCGGAATTTTTCTGGCAATTTAAGCAATGGGAAAACCTGAAATACAAAAACAGCAGAAAACAGAAACTGGCACTGGGGTGCACTGAGTTAATAGGTTAGTTCAAATAAGATCAAAAGTGTATGAAAGTGTATCAACAGCATAGCAATATCACCCAAAACATGCATGGAGCAAGCAGAAATTATAGATACGTTTGGGACGTATCAACAATCCGGCGCTGAATCCGCATTAACCCTTGACGTGTTGGATGCCGGATTGGCTGGAGCTTGATCTGCATGATTTCCGGAAACAGTTTGGTGTGTGTTCCTCCTAAAAGGAAAAAACAAACTGGAAAGTTGTAATACCGACTTCACCACCCAGCGTGTGTCAAAATAAACATACCTCTTTGAAGGTTCGGTGGTGTTCGCGGTCCTCCTTCACTTCAAGGCCTCACCCGATGCAGGCGTCGCCGTCTGGGATGACGATCTTCGCACAGTTCGGCGCGAAGAGCGCCGCCCCTTTAGGCATGGAAAAAGTGTGGTGGGTAAGGCACACTGGGAATCTTCTCTTTGATGAGGAGTGTCCTGGGTACTTATGTGAGAAGAAGGAATGAGGCCAGGGTAATTGGCTACAATAGCCACCACGGCAGGCTTGATAGATGAGTCCATCTTCTAGCTCTATGCCTATGTCCAGATCTCCATCATATCCAGGGCCCGCATTCCGGAGTCGGTCCTCTGGCTGTGGGGCGGGACTATTAATCCCCTCAATCACTTTCCTCCACTCCTGTTGGGAAAAACCGAAGTCAGTTCGGTCAGTACATCATAACAAAGAAAAATGGGCGAATATAGTAGTCACGAGAGAGACTTACCCAGTCAGGAGGATTGTACATAGAAAAACCCTCCCGGCACTTCAAGCGAAGGAAGTCTTGCTTCTCTCCCTTGTGAAGACCTTCCAGGATGGTGGATAGAGCGCCAGGATCGTCCGGACCCGGGCGTAAGCAGCGTGAGGCATAATTCAGGCCATTATAATGCCACATTGTAAATCCTCTAGCTTGGAGCGGCTGCACGCATCGCTTTATTGAAATCCCATCACTTCAATTATAGACAGCCCCGAACTGGCGAGCAATCTGATCTTGCCGGCCAGTCAGCTATCCTCTGCTCTCTCTTCTTCTGAAGGACTACGGAGAAACTAATTGAAAAGCTTCTTTGGTGGAGCGTTGGAATATTTGGGGAGGCCTTGCCGAACTAGATCCGGCAGGGTAACATCCTCAATGTAAAACCACTCTGAAGGCCACTCTTCGGATGCCTTCTTTGGAGTACGGGCAGATAGCCTGTCCCTGCTACGCGCCATACTTCGGTGCCACCAACTTCAAATATGGATCCCTTTTTCAAATGAGGGACAAGGCAGAAGAGCTTTCGCCACAGCTCAAAGTGAGGCTCGTAGCCCAAGAACAGTTCGCATAAAGCGACAAATCCCGCAATATGCAGGATAGACCCCGGCGTGAGATCATGCAATTGAAGACCATAGAACTCCAGGAGCCCCCTAAGGAAGGGGTGGATGGGAAAACCTACGCCTTTTAGATGCAAGGGGACAAAACATACTCGCTCTCCATCGGGGGGGTTGGAAAAGCTCTCCGCCAGGGCTTGATTGTTAATGGAAGTTAGTTCGGCCCGGACGGGGACTAGATCCTTGGGAGAGAGATATCCCCGTGCTTGAAGCATTCTCATGTGCGCATGGGATACAGAACAACTTTTCCAATCACCTGCTCGAGGTTCGTGAGGGCGCGAGTAAGAGCTTGGGGCGCTAGCCATGTTTGAAGATTTTTTTGCAGGCACTAGGGATTCTTCCGCGTGGAATGGAATGGAGAGGAAACTGAGATCTAATATCTTATATAGGTGCCTTCCCTACACAGTTAAGGGGGTAATTGTAAAAATACCTAGATGGTTCGCATTCGTTGGACACGTGGAAGCCAAGGCGACGGCGGCGAGGAATCAATGGAATACAATATTAAAAGAAGTCGGACTATCATCTAGAAGGACTCACCTTGCAAGACCGAAGACATGAAGCCGAGCACAGTCTCGTCCTTGAAGGCAAGTCCGGGGGCTACTGATGGAGTCCTGTATTCAGGGGTCCTCGGGCGTCCGGGTCGATGAAGCTGGGCCGTATTGATGGGCCACGAAAGTACAAGCAGAAGACTCTCCCCCGTATTCGGTCAGGACTCTTGTGTACGTAGAAAGGCAAGTGTAGAGTCCGGATGTATCTATTACTTCCTCCCCAAGTCACCTTTGTAACCCTAGACCCTCTTTGGCGTGTATATTAGCCAGGGGTTTAGTCTGTAGAGGCTGACATCAGAATCATAACATCCTCATAGGCTAGGCATTTGGGTTTCGCCACTACGATCTCGAGGTAGATCAACTCTTGTAAACATATTCATCGAGATTAATATAGCAGGAAGTAGGGTTTTACCTCGATCGAGAGGGCCTGAACCTGGGTAAACATCGTGTTACCATCTATCCTCTAATGCATAGCTTGGGCCCCCTTACCCGAGATCTACCGGTTTTGACACCGACACTAAGTAAA
This sequence comes from Secale cereale, assembly GCA_902687465.1. Classification (NCBI taxonomy): domain Eukaryota; kingdom Viridiplantae; phylum Streptophyta; class Magnoliopsida; order Poales; family Poaceae; genus Secale; species Secale cereale. The sequence goes on along the minus strand of LR738710.1, from coordinate 437,102,844 downwards.
CCATAGGCTGTTCCCAGACATAAAATAAAGTTTATTTCCTTTCACCATTCTTTCACAATCCATGGCTAGCCGAATTCACGGGTGCCTTCCATACCAACACATACCAAGGAATTTATTTGTAGTATTGTTTTTGCATTTTGGGACTGGGCATCCCTATTACCGCCACACTCTCGTGCAATGACAACTGAATAAACACTCATCTTGAGAATAACCTACTCAGCATGGAAAGTATCAGCCACCCACGCCGCTTCATGAGCGATACGGGCACACAAAAGAGAAGTTTATTTTGAAAATTAGAGTTGGCACATACAAATTTGCTTGGGACGGCATGCAAATACCACATATAGGTAGGTATGGTGGACTCATTTGGCACAAATTGGGTTTTAGGATTTGGATGCACAAGTAGTATTTCTACTTCGTACAAGTGAAGGCTAGCAAATAGATTGAGAAGCGGCCAACCAAGGAACGAAAACCATCATAAAAGAACATTAAGCATAACTAACACCGAATAATGCAACACAAGTAGGATGTAATTTCATTGCATAACAAAGGGAATCACAAACCTTAACACCAATATTCTTACTAGAGCATAATTACTCACCAACATGATTCATATATTGCTATCATCATATCTCAAAACTATTACAAGGAATCAAGTTTATTTTATCCAATGATCTACATTAAAAAAAATTATTGTATCCCTCTTGAATATCTATCACTTTGGGACTAATTTCATATGTTGCAACTGCTTTTGACAAGCTCAAACAAATTTAAGTGAATAACATGATCATGAAATTTTCATCTCTCAAAATAATATGTGAAGCAAGAGAGAATTTTTCAATACCAACTCTCAAATAAATCTATGTGAAGCATGAGAGTATTTATTTAAAATTACTAAAGCACACCATGTTCAAAAAGATATAAGTGAAGCACTAGAGCAATTCCATAGCTCAAAAGATTGAAGTGAAGCATACAAAGCAATTCTAAAAATCATAGCATAATTTTGGCTCTCTCAAATAGGTATGTCCAGCAAGGATACTTGTGATAAAATAAAAGTCAAAACAATCAAAGACTCATATAATACAAGATGCTCCAAGCAAAACTCATGATATGTGACGAATAAAAATATAGCTCCAAGTAAAATACCGATGGTAATTAGAAGAAAGAGGGGTGCCTTCCAGGGCATCCAAGCTTAGTTGCTTGACACTTCTTGAACATTATCTTGGGGTGCCATGGGCATCCCCAAGCTTAGGCTCTTTTCACTCCTTATTCCTTCATCCATCGTGATCTCACCCAAACTTGAAAACTTAAATCACACAAAACTTATCAAAACCTCGTGAGATCCGTTGGTATAATAAAAATAATCTTTACTATAAGTACTATAGAAAACCCATTAAAATGCTGTTATTACATTATATCTACTCCATTCTAACTTTACCATGGCTTAT
>LR738710.1:437035231-437101327 GCA_902687465.1 Secale cereale | reverse complement strand
AGAAACCATAGATTAATTAAACAAAGCACATAATGCAACGAAAATAGAATATGTCAAAAACAGAACAACCTGTAAAGACGAAATTTTTAATCATACTTATGTAACTCTAAAAATTATGAACAATTAGGACAATGTGGGCTATTTACATATCAATTTAGTGTAAAAACTAAAGCGATTTGTTCACGCTCCAGCAAACGACAAGAATTCTGCCATCGGACGCGAAAATTTATGTTGATGCACCGAATCAAATCAACTCTCACCAAAATCAATCCCAAATTCTGCTTGGCACAAACACTAATTAAAACACCAAAATGACAATCATTACAGAAGTAATAATGTGTATTTATTAAAAAAACACAATAAAAACCAAAAGGCAAAAAGATAACTATTGGGTTGCCTCCCAACAAGCGCTATTGTTTAATGCCCCTAGCTAGGCATAATGCATAGATTCAAGTATTGTCATCTTTAGTTTTTGCCCCATAGGATGCCCTCATGATTGATTCATATGGTTACTTAATTCTTGTCCTAGGGAAGTGTTCCATACCCTTTATTAATGGAAACTAAAATTTAATATCGCCTACTTTCATATTAATCACGACATCTATAGTGCGTAAAAACGGTCTACCAAGTATTATAGGACAAGCAGATTGCAACCAATATCAAGGACAATAAAATCCATGGGCACATAGTTCCTATTTGAAAGAATACGAACATCATTAATTATTCCCAAAGGCTTTTTAATAGTAGAATCCGCCAAGTGCAAATTAAGAGAATATTCCTCAATATCGGTAAGACCGAGCACATCACATAGAGATTTTGGAATTGTGAAACACTAGCACCCAAATCACATAAATCAAAGCACTCATAATTTTTTATCTTGACTTTAATGGTAGGTTCCCATTCGTCATCTAATTTTCTAGGAATTGAAATCTCTAACTCCAATTTTTCTTCTAAAGCTTTCATCATGGCATCAACAATATGTTTAGTAAAAGCTTTATTTTATTCATAAGAATGGGGTGAATTTATCATGGATTGCAACAAAGATATACACAAAAGAGTGGGCACAACACTAGTTAAAATTTTGACCTCTCCAAATCCACATTTACCGATTTGTTTTCATCAAGATTTTCACCCTCCGAATCATTGGGATGCCCACTAGCTAAAGTTAACTCTTCTTCAGTCCCTTTATCGTCAATTTTAATATTAATAAACAAGGAATCAATAGATGAAACACCAATTACTTAAAGATCTTCCTTCTTTTTATCTTCTAAAGAAATATTCTTAGCGGCCATTTGATTTACTAGAGTGGCCTGCACATCGGATATTTTTCCTAACAAATTTTCAACATGATCATACTTAGATTGCAGATTAGAAACCTCTCAACTAATATCATCAAGTTGTTTTGTTATAGCATCTAGCACAGTAGAGTGCTTTTTAAGCTCTTCGGTAAAATATTTATTATGCTCAAATTGTGTGGTCATATATTCCTTGGTACTTTTTTCAATCTAAAGCAAAACATTGGGATAAGGAACATCATAATACTTTGTTTGAGACATCATGGAAGCGCAAACAAGATTGCAAGCAAAGAGATAGATTTGACGAGAAAAAGGCAAACCAAAAAGAAGGCGAATAAAATGACAAAATTTTGTGAAGTGGGGGAGATGAAAACGAAGTCAAATGGAAAATAATATAAATTCCAAGGAGATGACATCTCCCCAACAATGGCGCCAGAAATTCCTTTTGATGCGGCTTGAAACGAAACCAAGGTTATCGAACCAGTAGGAGACAACAACACTAAGTAAATAGTACATGCACACAAAGAAAAAATACCTGCAACCCGACGCGTAAGAGGGGTTGTCAATCCCTCCTCGGTAAAGAGATAGATTTGTTTGTACGAGATTGGATAAATAGATCGTGCAAGAACACAAAATAAAAGATGCAAATAAAAAGTGCAAAAAGATATTTTTGGGTTTTTGGAATAATAGATCTGAAAGTAAAAGCGATGAAAAATAGATCGGAAAGCAATATGATAAAAGATAGACCCGGGGCCATAGATTTCACTAGTGGCTTCTCTCGAGAAAATAGCATACGGTGGGTAAACAAATTACTGTTGGGCAACTGATAGAAGATCAAATTATTATGATGATATCCAAGGCAATGATTATTATATAGGCATCACGTCCAGGATTAGTAGACTGAAACGATTCTGCATCTACTACTGTTACTCCACACATCAACCGCTATCCAGCATGCATCTAGTGTATTAAGTTCATGGAGAAACGAAGTAACACAATAAGAACGATGACATGATGTAGACAAGATATATTCTTGTAGGAATAGATCTCATCTTGTTATCCTTAATAACAATGATACATACGTGCCTCGCTACCCCTTCTGTCACTGGGTGATGACACCATAAGATCGAACCCATCACAAAGCACCTCTTCCCATGGCAAGAAAAATCGATCTAGTTGGCCTAACTAAACCAAAGATTCGAAGACGAAATACGAGGCTATAAGTAATAATGTGTATAAGAGATCAAAGAAGACTCAAATAATATTCATGGATATAGATCTGATCATAAATTCAGAATTCAACGGATCCCAACAAACACACCTCAAAAAGTCATTACATCAAATAGATCTCCAAGAGACCATTGTACTGAGAATCAAAAAGAAAGAAGAACCCATCTAGCCACTGCCTACATACCCATAGGTCTATGGTGGACTGCTCACGCATCATCGGAGAGGCACCAATGAGGATGATGAACCCCTCTGTGATGGTCTTAGATTGGATCTCGTGGTTCTAGGACTTGCGGCGGCCAAAATTGTGTTTCATCTGGTCCCCTAGGGTTTATGGAATTTCTGAGGATTTATAGAGCGAAGAGGCGGTGGAGGAGACCCACATGGCCCCCCACAGCCCATGAGAGCGCTCCAAGGGCCTCTATCGCGCCCTGGTGTCTTGTGGGCCCCACGGGCCTCCCCTAGGTGCTTCCTTGGCTCCCAAGTTGTCTTCTGGTCCGAAAAAAATCTCCAGAAAGTTTTGTTGCATTTGGACTCCGTTTGATAGGGATATTGTGCGAAGTAAAATACAAGCAAAAACAGCAACTGGCACTTGGCACTGGTTCAATAGGTTAGTCACAAAAAATGATATGAAGTTGCTACAAAATGATTGTAAAACATCCAAGAATGATAATATAACAGCATCTAACAATCAAAATTTATAGATACGTCAGAGATGTATCAATTGCCTGAGCTGACAACATATTAAAGGTTCTTACATTAACAGAAGACCGTGCATAACTCACAAATTGAGTACATGTGACAGTTCTAAATTGAACGAATTAAGTTGCTCATTACACATAAAAACTAGTCTTACGGCTTAATTCCCATGTACATGGGGGAACTGGGATCATTAGGTTGACCCCGTATGAACTTAGGTTTTCTGATGATTTTACGCTTCTCTGTTTGGAAGGTGCGGGATCCCTTGGCTGGCAACTCAATGAATTCATCGTACTCGTCCTCATCAACAAGATCCTCGACGCCCAGTACCATCCTCTTCGCATGCATCACTACATGGCAGTTATTATGCAAGGGGTCTGTCACACAGAAAATATGGGTAGCATCGCTGGCAAGAATGAATGGGTCCTTGTGATATGCCATCATTGTCTTGTTAACACAGGTATTCATGTAATCATCAAACATTACCTACCAAGAGGGATCCATGTGCACCTGAATAATGCCACCATAACTTTCACATAGTAAAGCTCCCAATTTCTTTGACGGTTCCATATTATACCCTTTTATCAGCTTCATCCACAGTCATTCATTCTATTCGAACATAGCTATTATGATATGAGGTATTCTCATCACGTTCCTCAGTGTAGAACATGTATCCATTTATGTCATACACTTGGTACATCAACACCGCAGGTGATGGATTTTGTGCCAACCACATCGCAATGTCATCCATGGATCTGTGTGCCAATCGATCCTATATCCATCTAGCGTAGTACTTATTGTGCTCCTTCATCTTGACATCTAATGGACGCACCATTGGTAAGAAGCTTTGGCGTATCTCCTCCAAGTGTTCCTCAACATAAGCATTGAGAACTGGGCTGTTAAGCAGTACCATCAAATGGGCCTTGTCGGCCAAATCTTTGGGTACAGCCTTTTGCATGCTAGCAAGCATCAGCTTACCTTTCAGCCTTACCTCGTGGCGAGAGAGGGGCAAACCTATAGGTGTTTGTTACATGTATTCAGTGCAAAACTCAACCACCTCCTCCGCGGTATAACCTTGTAGGATGCCTCTTGATGGCTTCGGTTCCGACAATAGCGGTTTAGTATTCCCATGAACCGCTTGAAGGGATACACGTTGCGAAGAAACACAGGACCACAATACTTTATCTCGTTGACAAGGTGCACAGTGAGATGGACCATGACATCAAATAATGATGGTAGGAAAAACATATCTAGGCTGGACAATATTCTTGCAATATCATCTTGCATACAATCCAACTCTTCATGATCTACAACTTTCTACCATAGTTTGTTGAAGAAATCACAGAGGTCGATGAGTGTGTTTCTTATATCTGTGTCCATCAGATTCCTGATGGCCATCGGGAGGATTTGTGTCAACATTACATGGCAATCATGTGACTTCATGTGTCTCAACTTCATTTTACCTGAGCTCACATCCATGAGACTTATGATGTTTGCGGAGTAGGAACAGGGTGTCTTAACTGACAACAAATACTTGAAGAACTCTGTTGCTTCTTTTGTATTGAAATTGTAACTCTTGCAAGCATGTTGGAATTTGTTATCATCTTCGGCTTCAATATTGCATTTTGATTGACCATCAAGCATATCGAGTCATGCACCATCACCATCCTTTATTTTACATTTAATCTTGAGTAGAGTACCAATGATGCTTTCACATACGTTCTTATCTACGCGCGTGACATCGATGCAGTTATGTACACGTAGAATATCCAATATGGTAATTCCTACAACACCGATTTCTTACTAAACACTTGATCCAACATCAACAACAAGAAGAAGAAGGACTAAATTATACAGGCTGTATATATCTCTATTTCCGTTGGCCCGTATTAATTCGTTATCTCTGTTTCCCTTGTCAATCTCATCGCACACAGTTAGTAATACGTATTCGACGGAGAACTTTTACATTATCGCCCACAGGTTCGTTTCTTGAATTGTGTTCCCTGTCGAGCACTCACTTAACAAAAAAAATCATATGCACTGTATATAATGATCGCACACAACTTTGATTACCGACCTGTTTGATGGGTATCACACACATCTTGTTACACCGAATCATTTGTGTTCAATTCAATCATCGCAAACTGTTCATCAGATCAAACTGTATGCCATATATCGCACACACCTTAATATGACTGCCCATTTCTGTTATTCTGGTTCATCGCAAACAGTTCACATGGATCAACCATATGCCACGCATCACACACTCAACTAAAATTTGGATCGTGTTTAATGTCTCGGCCATCGCAAATGTTTCATATCATTTTTGACAGTTTTATTACATCACCATTTGCGAATAATGCATCGCACACAGTTTCATCGAAGGGTCTCTGATTGTAGTGTTGCGTTAGCAGCATCCTGCTATAGTGCATTATCCTTTTTTTGTTTAATATGGCCGCTGAGTATCTTGCTAAGATGGTGCTTGCAGCCTAAAACATAATCTTATATAGGGGCCTGCAACTGATCTGATTAATGTTGAAGTGGCTATTATGTAGTACACTGAGGATATTGCCATTTGCTTTACTCATGATGCTTCGAAAGATATTAATCTCAAACTGTTGTTATATATGTTTGAGCTTATGTCTGGGTTAAAGATTAACTATCTTAAAGGGGGATTTTTACTATCTCTGTTGATAATGTGATTGCTAGTTTCTATGCTAATATGCCTGATTGTCAAGTTGGTACTCTTCCTGTGAAATATCTTGGAGTACTTATCATTTACTCTGTGCCAAAGACTGGTGATTGGAATTTTCTTGACACAAAGTTGATTAAGCGTTTGGATGCCTAGATTGCTTATTCCGCTTCCTCAATAGCTAGATTTGTCTTGCTTAATTCTAGTTTAGATGGGATTCCTTCCTTCGTCATGTCCATGCTCTTGCTTAATAGAACGATTATTGAGAAAATGGACACTCGCAATAGGCATTTTTCTATAGGAAAGGTAAAAAAAGATGGGTCCATCATATGGTGAAAGGGCCAAGGGTGTGTAGATCTAGAAGAATTGGAGGGCTTGGGCATTAATAATTTAGACAAGCATAATGTTAGTCTCCTTATGAAGTGGTGGTGGAAACTGCAGACTAGTAATGGCTTGTGGTAACAAATTGTTCACGATAGATATTTTAAGCGCCAAATTTTTGCCACTGTGCAGCCTCGTTTCAATGATTCCCTCTATTGGAAGGAAATTATGGAATTTAAGGAAGTGTATTTTGATGGGAGGAAAATTAGTATCAATACTGGCAGCCTGGTCAGACTCTGGCATGATCCTTGGATGTTGGATCATCCTTTTAAAAAATGGTCATGTTTGACATTTGTCAAAATCAGGATTATACTTTAGCTAATTTTGTGGTAAATGGTGTGTTGCCTCCCTTCATCGTAGACTATTTGTGGAATTGGCTAATAGTTGGTCTACTATTACTTATGAGGTTAATAATTATTTGTTGAATTATTCTTGTGATAGGGTTGCTTGGGCCCTAGGGAGTAAAGGGATATTTACTATTAAGTTTGTCTATGAATGGTTGGAAACTTACTTATCCAGAAATAACAAATGGATTTGGACAACCAATATTACTCTAAAGATTAAGATCTTCATGTGACAACTATTTCAAAATGCCATCCTTACATGTGATAACATGCCGAAACGTAATTGCTTAGGGAATCCTACTTGCTCTTTTTGCCGAGAAGTAGAAATTGCTAATCATATTTTCTTCACTTGTTCATTTTCTTGACCATTATTATGTTTGGTTTAGCTCTTGGTGTTTATTATAGTCTCAAATTTCCAAGTTTATCTTGGCTCTTTTGCTTCCTCTGTGGATGCAAAAAGTACTATATGATGATTGTGGCTGCAATCTATTGGGGCATTTGGTGTACTCAAAACAAAGTTACATTTGAGAGACACGTGGTGCATGCTCCTTTGGAAGCTTTTTTACTACATGTTCATTTATGATGTACTGGGTAGGGTTGTTGAAGCTAAATGACTGAGTCAATTTGCAGGCAAGTGGGAAGAGGGCAGTCCTGGTTGCTGCAACTCTAGTTGATCGTGTTGATGCTCCGGAGAGCCTCAGTCTCAAAGATGATGCTGGTGCTCAACGCATGTGAAGATTTATGTTGGTTCTCCTCATGTTGATTTCATCGGTGTTGGGGTATGATTTTGCTCACTGGGGTTTGATGCCCACTGAGTGGTAGTGTTGAGCTTTCGTAGTATGTAGTGTTCCGTTGGTTGTTGGTGTTAACAGGTTTTCCTCGTAGCAGATGTTTCAACATCGAACATCTGCATGGCTTCTCCCCCTTTTGCCTACTTTCCTGTTTTTTGTTGTGCCTGGTTGCTGTAAGGAGACTTGTATTGAATATTTCCGTTAAGAGATTAATGGATAGGGATGAGAGCCCGGTTGGATTTTTAAGAATTTTTAAACTTTAAAATATGACTTTCATTTTGTTTTTCAAAAATAGGGCTCCATGGAACTCAACATGTCACATGTCGGGTTCGAGTGCTGGTAATGGTCGCCCAAACCCATACCCATCTCAACATTTTTTGCCCAAACCCGTACCCGTACCCACACCCGGGTTTTAAATTGTTCCTACATACGTACCCTGCTGGGTACGGGTAATACCCACGGGTAAAAGTAACCATCTCGGCGACCTTTCAAAATTCACACTTCATCGTGTACTTTCAACACTTCCACATATATACACAACATTTCAACATGTATACTTCAACATTTAAACAAATATGTATATTGATACGTCTCCATCATATCTATAAATTTTTATTGTTTCATGCCAATATTCTACAACTCTTACATACGTTTTGGCAATAATTTAAATGATTTTCTTGGACTAACATATTGATCCAGTGCCCAGTGCCAGTTCATGTTTGTTGCATGTTTTTTGTTCCACAGAATATCCATATCAAACGAAGTCCAAACACGATAAATCTTTGGAGAATTATTTTGGAATATACGTGCTTTTTGGGAAGCAGAATCAACGCGAGACGATGGCCGAGGGGCCCACAAGCTCAAGGGCTGCGCCCAACAAGCTTGTGGTCACCCCGTAGGTCGGTTGGAGGTGTCCTTCAACTGCAAGGAAGCTTATATTTGAAAGAAATCATGTTAAAATTTCACCTGAATCGAAGTTACATATCTCTGGATATTTATGAAACGGTGAAAGGCCAGAAAACAGGTCACGAAATAGAAGAGAAACAAAGAGATAGATCCAATCTCAGCGGGTCTCCCGCCCTTCCACCACCATGGAGGCCATGGACCAGAGGGGAAACCCTCCTCCCATCTAGGGGGGTGTCAAGGAAGAAGATGAAGCACGAGGGGGCCCTCTCACCCTCTCTCCTGGTGGCGCCTGAGTGCCGCCCGGGCAAGGATCGTGACGATGATCTACACCAACAACCGCCTTACCGTCAACACCAACTTTCTCCACCTCTATGCAATGGTGTAACACCTTTCTCCCTGCTGCAATCTCTACTTCAACATGGTGCTCAACGCTAGATATTATTATCCAATGATATGTGGCTGTCCTATGATGTTTGAGTAGATCTGTTTTGTCCTATTAGTTGATTGATGATCGTGATTGGTTTGAGTTGTATGTTTTATGTTGGTGTTGTCCTATGGTTCCCTCCATGTCGCGCAAGCGTGAGGGATTCCCGTTGTAGGGTGTTGCAATATGTTCATGATTCTCTTATAGTGGATCGCGTGAGTGATTGAAACACATACCCAAGTAATGGGGTTGTTGCGTACGGGAGTAAAGAGGACTTGATACTTAATGCTATGGTTGGGTTTTACCTTAATAATCTTTAGTAGTTGCGGATACGTGATAGAGTTCCAATCATAAGTGCATATGATCCAAGTAGAAAAAGTATGTTAGCTCATGCCTCTCCCTCATATAAAATTGCAATAATGATTACCGGTCTAGATATCGGTTGTCTAGGGACAAATAACTTTCTTGTGTTACAAAAATCTCTCTACTAAACCACTAACTTTATTATCTTGCAAATTACTCCTAGTTTTATTCTTGCTAAGTACATCTAGTTTTATTCTTGCAAACCTATCATATCACACATACAAAATAGGTTCATACTTGTTCTAGGTAAAGTGAACGTTAAATGCGCGTAGAGGTTTATCGGTGGTCAACAGAACTTCAAGGGAATATGAATTCTACCTTTAGCTCATCGTTTGGTTTGACACTCTTACTTACCGAGAAAGGCTACAATTGATCCCCTATACTTGTGGATTATCAAGTCCTTTTTTCTGGCGTCATTGCCGAGGAGCAATAGCGTGGGTGAATGCTCTCATGTGTGCTTGTTTTCTTTATCACTAATTACTTTTTATTTTCTGTTCTAAGTTGTTTTGTATATTTAGTTATGGGTAGAAAACGCAAAATACCAAAAAAAAGTTTTACCTGCTAACCCAGTGGTTGAAGAACCACTCAGAATCTACCACACTCCTCAAGCTTTTTACTTGGATAACCTTCGATACATTTGTTCTCGTGCTGAAAACCCAACTAGCTTAGTTTAGGAAAAATCATTAAAGGAGCATGCTTATTTTGTGCAATACCGCTTGTCTCAAAAATGGAAACTTTTACTGGGTCAAATTAACCGTTTGCAGTGCTATGCTTGGAATTTATGTGAAATACATGATTTTAATTGTTGTTCTGAAGACCCCCAAAACACCTTCAATTCTTATATGAGTTTAAGGATAATGGAATCTTATCTTCTTATGCCAAAGATGCTAATAATTACTTTAATATTGAACAATCTAAAGAATTTGGTGCTTTTAAGAGTGCTTATGAAATTGTTTCTTCAATTGAAAAGTACGATGCTACTCTTTAGGAATCTGAAAATTTTGCCATACTTTAATATTGCTATGAAAACTATGCTTCTAATGCTTATGTTAGACCATATATTGAGGACACCTCCGATATCCAAGAAGACACTAATATTTTGCAGGAATCTATGGAAGAATAAATTGATAACACTGTGAGCTCATTAGATGAAAAAGATGAGGAGAGCGAAGAACAAAAGGAGGACGACCGGATTGATCACCCGTGCCCACCTACTAATGAGAGTAACTCCTCATCCCATACATTGTTTAATTTCCCTTCGTGCTTACCGAAGGATGAATTCTATGATGATTGACATGATCCCTTGGATTCATTTGAAATATCCCTTTTTGATGAAATTGATGCTTGTTATGCTTGTGGCCAAGATGCCAATATGAATCATGCTTATGGAGATGGACTTGCTATAGTTCCTTATGTTAAGAATGAAATTGTTTATATTGCACCAACGCATGATAGTCCTGTTATTTTTTTGAATTCTCCCAACTACACTATATCGGAGAAGTTTACGCTTATTAAGGATTATATTGATAGGTTGCGTTTTACTACTACACATGATGATTTTGATGAATATAATATGCGTGTGCTTGCTGCGCCTACTTGCAATTATTATGAGAGAGGAACTGCATATCCACCTCTCTATGTTTCCAACACGATAAAATTGCAAGAAAATGTTTATACTATGCATTGACCTTTACTTGATGTGCATAAATTGTTCTTTTATGAGATGTCGATGCATAGGAAGATAATTAGACTTCGTCATTGCATGATATATGTTGCTTTGTGCTCACAACTAAATTACAAATCATTGCTAATTATAATTGGCTTTGATATACCTTGGATCCGGGTGAATCCATTACTTGAGCACTTTATGCCTAGCTTAATGGCTTTAAAGAAAGCGCTGCCAGGGAGACAACCCGAAAGTTTTAGAGAGTTATTTATTTCTGTTGAGTGATTCTAAAAATTTTAAAAACAAAAAAAATATAGAAGGGGAACCTAAAAACTTTTTCAAAAAGAGAAGCGATTGAAAGGTGAGGCATTGGAGAAGTGAGCGTCGACATTGAACACTTTTGTTCATGCTCATAGAAACAATGTAGAATTTTTCATAGAAGTTTCTCGCAAAAATAATTACCCCCTTGTACAAATCTATTGTATTATAAAAATAATGTGCCAAGATTTTCCTTTAGGATGATTAGATTGATTGTTTGGTATGTGCAGTGCAAAACAGAAACTTTGGTTCTACTGCATGAATTTGCATTTTTTTTACTGTAACTTCAAAAGTTTCTGAAATTTTTACACGATACTGCTATTCAAATTGTTTATTATGTCATAATTTTTTAGAATGTATTGAGTTACAGAAGTATATGTACCATCTACATCTTTACAGGTTGTTCTGTTTTCACAGATTGTTGTTATAGTTTCATTATTTGCGTATGTTTGAAATCTTGTTGAGCCTCCTTTGACTTGGGGCCATTGAACTGTGACATAATACGATGGGTAATGTTTGATTATAATTATACAACAATGTTATAGCAGTACATGATGAGATTTGATGTTATATGTACTAAACCGCGCTAATAAAAAGTTTGGTTAAGTTGTGTGTGGATGAAGTGTTCGAAGATAGAGGAGGTATTGATATGAGAAGAATGAGGAGAGGCAAGAGCTCACTCTTGGGGATGACCGAGGCTCCCAAAGTAAATATTCAAGGAGACTCAAGCGTCTAAGCTTGGGGATTCCCCGGAAGACATTCCATCTTTATTCGACAATTATCGGTACGTGACGGTTTTCGTTTTGTTCACATGATATGCGTAAATTCTTGGAGCGACATTTTTCTTTTCTTTTATGCACCATGATGGTATGAGATAGTCCTTGGTTGATTTATAGAATGCTCTTTTCATTTCACTTATATCTTTTGGGTATGGCTTTATAGAATGCTTCATGTTCTTTACTTATATCATTTGAAGTTTGGATGCCTATTTCTATACATAGCAAAACCGTTATTTGGATAATGATCTTTTGCTTCACTTATATTCGTTAGAGCTTGGGAAAGCCTTTTGTAGAAAGAATTAAACTCCCATTCTTCACTTATATCTATTTAGAGAGTCAACATGAATTGGTCATTCACATGGTTAGTCATAAAATCCTACATAAAACTTGTAGATCACTGAGTATGATATGTTTGATTCCTTGCAATAGTTTTGCGATATTGAGGTGGTAATATGGGGGCATGCTAGTAAAACAATTAAAGTTGAGTATTAATAATGGCGTTGAAGTAAGTCTTTATGCAAGTAAATCCTCACGCATGTAAAGTGGTGGCCACTGACATTAGGAGTGAGGTCGTGGCATAATTTATCCTTGATTGAAATCCTTCTGTGTTGTTTCAATCGGGGGTGCGTGATGGTTAACTCATACCAACCTCCCCCTTGGGGCATGTCGGGGATATACCCCGCGGTATGACCCAGCCGGACTTGGCACTTCACCGTAACCCGCCGGAGGACTGGCGACTCACGGGTCTGGCGGTTCACTGGTCTGACGACTCACGAGCCTGGCGACTCACTGGTGACCCGGTGGGTGTTTTAGAAAGAGTACTAGGCCCAAGGCCCAGAAGACCGGCTCGTGTTCTGGTGGGCCGGCTTAAGATGAAAGGCGTGGGGAATATTTCTTTTACAAGGAAGCAAGAACGTACTTGTATCCCGTTTGTAATAGAAGATAAGTTAGTCCTAATCCTACTAGGACTCCATATGTAGCCAGCCGCTTCAACATATATAGGGAGGGGCAGGGCTCCCCAAGGGGGGCAAGGAAGAAGTAACAAGAAACAATCTCTAGGACTAGACACAATTAGAGGAGAGCCGGCTTATGCGGCGACTCCCTGATGAGCATAATGAGACCTAGCCACAAACAGCATGTAGGGCTATTACCGGTTGTTGTTTCCCGGGGCCCGAAGCTGTCTAAATCCTTGTCTTGTGTTGCGTCTCTCGATTCCGCTCAACCCCTCTCAAGCTACTACATAGATGCATTGGCCTCACGACTAAGTCTTCACCCTAGAACATCTGCCATGACAATTCCACGACAGTTGACGCCCACCGTGGGGCTCGCGCACGGTGGTGTTGAGTTCTTGAAGGTATCTTTCCTAGGGTTCGAGAACTTCGCAAATTTCCGGTTGAAGAAAATCCGGAATGGAAAATTGTACATGAATTGCAAGTTCGATGTTCATCGATAGCGGGAGCGGCTTAATCGCTACGTCGTCCAGGCGACTCATGTATCTGGGCATCTGCAACCACGGCCGAGCACGGGGGCTTGACCTTAGCGCTACCATCGCGCGCGGTTGATCCAATCTGTGCAGTGACTTGCCAATGGCGCGGCCGACATAACTGCCGACTCGCTTCTCAAGCAGCAAGATGAGACGTCTGGTGGGCGATTCGGAGGTCGAGGCTTCAAACAACTACATAGTCAGAAAAAATCGTCAGGCGTTTCGTTGTCAAGATCAGGGTCGCTGCATCTGTACGCCATCGCTGTCGTGAGATCAATCGGAAACATCGAGACCGACACGGTTTCTGTTTGAACGTGTGAAGATTACTCAAAGTTACAGCATGCTGACCGATCAGTACAAGAATCAATTATTGCCACTATTTACTCAACATAAAGACCAAAGTCAATTCGTCGATCGAGCACTACCTTTTGCTCCTTGCATGTTGAAGCAAATAAAGCAAAGACTCAAAGGCTACTCACGATCAGACCAACCACCATGTGAAAGCACCAAGGGGGATTTCTTCCAAGACAACCATAACCCGGAAATACATTTGGATACCGAGTCGTTCTCTCACTTCGCGTTGAGCCAACACCTCTGCTGTTACGATTCAACCACAGCCGGCGCGCCGCTCTGTAGTAACGGCCTATGCCGACGCACCAAGCTGCCGCTGAGGCCTCGCCTGGAGCCGCCTCTGTCTTGCGTTGTCTCCAGCCGCCTCCGCCGCCTCGCCCTTGAGCCGGCCACAGTCTTCTTGCCTCATTCTCAATCAGCGGACTCTGGTTTTTGATCCGGTTTGCTAGGGGAGGAGTCAATGACTCGGAAGTGGATTCCGCTATCGAGTCGTCGTCGCTCCATCTGTCTCCGCAGCTTCGGTCAACCGCTTGGTTGAGAGCCGCCGTTTTTGTCACCCGTCGCAGTTGGCACCGCTTTCTCAACGGGTTTACATCAGGTGATGTCTCTCTAAATATATTCTATTAGCACATATTTCTTTTTTTCAAAGAACAATTACTTTGGTTTGTGATATTTTTTCGCAGGACCATTATTCATTAGAAAGTGATATTATACCGCGGAGATGGAGGCACGCCAACATTATTTAGCACAGGTGGTCGTCGTTACTCAATGGACTCCCGCACCAGCTTACAACACCGTGGTCGTCTCTCGCGACCGCGTCGGCTTACAACGAGAAGGACAACTTACTCGTCTGCGCCGGCTTACAGCACGGCCGTCCCATCTGTTTGCTCTCGCGGGCAACTCATTTGTGATTGATTTTAGCTTCACCATGGTGATCATCAAATCCACGGTTGATAATTTTCGACCTAACATATCAGTTGAAATACATCCAGTATATTTTTATATTACATAAAAAAGGGGCTTGCGATATTTTTTGATGCAGGACAAGTGTTCACTGTAAGAGCCATCAAAATTTATCGTTGGGAGATCAGAATTATGGATTAAGCCTGTGGAGTTGGCAGATGTGAGATTCATAGAGATTTTAGGTTTGCGTACGGCGCCTCACGCGTCGCACGGTGACCCGTTGAATTCAGGCACGGATCGCTTTTTTCGCTAAAGATGAGGCCGGACAAGAATCTGTTTCGACGTCACCAAGTAGTCGGATTCAGGCGTTGGTTTTAAGTAGTTGGCGCAAATCGCCGGGTTCGATATGAGTTTTTCTGCTGCAAGTATAGTTTCTGGATTAGATTGCTTCTCCACTTCGCGTCCACATCAATATGGACGAAGGCCGGTGATGATTGTTTAATCCAGCCACCGAAAACCAAGGAATAAAGAAGCAGTTATTACATGGCGGGGCTCCTGAGGATCGATGGAAAACTACTCTTGTTTAGGAATCAGGAAATACTATTACAATACTGCCCCGTTGCTACTTCAGGTGCAAATACTTTAGGTGCAAAGCGATCAAGAAAAAAGAAGAAAAAGATACAAGTCCACGCGCACATGTATGGATTGCTATTAAGATATTTATCAGTGTGACCGAGGATTGTCTCACCGCTACAGTATTTTGGAGGATTAGTTATCGGTGTGACTGAAGATTGTCTCACCGCTATAGTATTTTGGAGGATTATTTATCGACGTGACTGAAGATTGTCTCACCGCTACAATGTTTTGGAGGATTATTTATCGGTGTGACTAAAGATTGTTTCACCGCTACAATATTTTGGAGGTTTATTTATTGGTGTGATATTTGTGCCACTGCTAATCGCTATGTTAAAGAATGGAGCATGTCATTCGTCAATGGGTTGTCCAATGGATTAGCATAGCTAATCACTTCCCTCGCTAGACGGCTTTTTCTTCAATGACGGTGAGCCGCCACTACCGTGTTGAGTCGCTGGGGTCGTATTAAGTCGTCGGTCTGCCTGAGCCGCCGGAGCAGTATTGACTGCCCGGTCTGCTTGAGCCCCGGGGCTGTATTGATTCGCCAAGTTGGAGAATGTGGCTAAATTACCATTGGAAATATTGGAAGTTATTCATGGAACGGATCATTCATCATCTTGATAAATCAAGGCAATTGTTCACTACATCAACATGATCTGCGGTTGACTCGCCCGTCCGCCCGGCTTACAGCGCCTACGGTTGACTCACCCGTCCGCCCGGCTTACACGCCTATGATTGACTCACCTGTCCACCCGGCTTATAGCGCATGTGGTTGACTCACCCGTCCGCCTGGTTTACAGTGCCTGCGGTTGACTCGCCCGTCCGCCCAGCTTACAGTGCATGCGATTGACTCGCCCGTCCGCCCGGCTTATAGCGCATGCGGTTGACTCTCCCTTCCACCCAGCTTACAGCACCGGTGATTAACTTGTCCGTCCGTGCCGGCTTACAGCGCCGCGGCCGGTTCATCTGTCTGTACCGCCTCTGATGCCATAATCGTCTTTACCATTCGTCTCTTGCGGCCTGGTCTACATAAAAACACCGAGCCGCACATGTCTGCATGATTGTTTACTGAGTATAAAGCCAGTCACTGCTTGGGTAGCCCGGTTTTCTTCCAAGAACTCTGGAGCAAATTATCAGTCGCCATCTGCATTGGATGACTCAATTGGCACGCGCACAAATCGCCGCCACTACAGTTTGGTTAACTTCAAACTGCCAGTTGGAAGGAACCCATTGGCCGAGTTGCTGACACGGCTCATACGAATCATTTATAACCCGCCGCAGTCACCTTAACCTTCTATGGATTCACATCGCGCTATCAACACCAATGATATACATCTTATGCTATGGGCAACTATGGACAGTCTCAAGCCAACTCTTCGAGTAGACTCATGACTCGGGGGGCTACAATGATATGACTCGGCAAAGTCTTGCTGGTTTCAGCAAATTCCTTAACCCCAGGTCATTGGAGAGAAAGACAACCCGGCCCCTGAGATTACTGCTATATCAATAAAAAAACTAAGGGCTTCCGGTTCAAAATAAAGGTTCCGGCTCAAGAGAAATCTGTCTCCCACAAAAGCTCTGAAGCTCTCAATATCCGGTTTACAACTCCGGCTCAAGAAGAATATCCATCTCTCGCAAGTTCGGATTCTCAGGCTCAGGAGAGTTGGATATATAGCACAGCTCAAACATAGGTCTCCGATGAGTGCAAATCGTAAGTATGTCACTTGGGGGCTTCCTGTTCAAACATAGGCGTATTCGACCAAAGAGAACATAGCGTTACTACCCATTTGACCAGGTTATGTTCAAACATAGGCGTATTCGACCGAAGAGGACATAACCTGTGGATCATCCTACCTGTACCCAGCTGCTTCAACTCCATCAGGTCATCCTGATTGACCCGGCGAACTCTTGGCGATTAGTATTATATGGGGTATTTGACCAAGACCTGACCTTGCTACGGTTCAAACATCGGCTGTCATGTGAGAGCACGGCTTACAGATAGTCAGGTTAGATCCAGGCTCAAAATGCCGCCTTCCTTGAAACTTGGTTAAACCTGCATGTTTGCATGCGGCAACTGTGACCCCGCATACTCTCGATAAGTCATATCTGAACTTATCCAGGTTCAAATGTCGATTGGGTATCTATGAGAGTCGGCTATAGAATGCAAGGATACTCGAGTGGCTCAGGCTAGTTTCATTGAAGTTCTCTATTATCGTACACATACATCATCATACACTGCATCATATACATACATCATCATACATTGCATCATATACATACATCATCATATATTTGCATCATGCATTGCATCATCATTGCATCATCATAGCATGCATCATATATGCATAGATATACTGATTTATATTGTAGGAACCGATTTTTCAAACCAGGTTATATTATTCAAATCTTTAATAGCCAACATGGCTGGATTTTTATTATGGTTATCAATAACGAGTATTATGATTGAGGTTCTCAAAGTCGCTTTCGCGCAATGGATATTATCTTATCAATGGATATGATTTATTCTACAATGGAAGGAATAGTCCCGAGTTGCTGCAGGCTTACGACTCGGCACTTGGGGGCTGCATTATTCAAGTTGAGATTACATCAAATACACAAGTCTCATGTCACAGCCAGCATGCACCATGGCACTTGGGGGCTAATGCAAAGTCATTTTTTGCTCACCTTATTGAAGACCCGACTCATCACATTGTAATGAGCCGGCCCTTGGGGGCTACCAATTGCTCCTGTCAATAATTCAAGGTACACAAGTCTTAATCCATTATATTGAACGATCCACTGCTTAGTTGGTAAAGCATAAAGCTCTTAACCTTGTGGACGTGGTTTCAAGCCCCATGGTGGGGGTTACATCATATGATGTTCTTTTCAAAGAAGTATAAAGTCCCGGCTCAATATTATCTTGCTGAGCCGGCCCTTGGGGGTTACACGTTGTTGTTCAAGTCTACATGATCATATTTATAAAGTCCCTGCTCATTATTGCATAATGACCCGGCCCTTGGGGGCTACACTGGTTGAAGTTTTTATGAGTATAAGGCAAATACAAGTCCCACGTTACTCCAGGCATGACAACCCGGCACTTGGGGGCTAAATACGTGGAATATTCGATTTTGACTAGTGACTGAGATGAACAACCTGGATTTCTTTAAAGTGGTAATATTCATATTGAAGGAAGTCTTAAGTCATCGCTTTGCTCTGCTCAAGACTTGGGGCTACAGGTAATATGAATATAATGGAGGAACATCTTCAAATTCTCAAATTTTGAGTAAACCAGGGGATCAATTGTGTGACCCGGCGTGGGCAATAATCATGACCCGGCGTCTGTAACAGTCATGACCCGGAATCATCAGTTTTTTATAACCCGGTGATTTTGGAAATTATAACTCGGCAAGTTTTACATCTTTAAGCCAGCTAAAAATCAGATGAGTATTTCAAGACCAATATTTTGTCAAGCTAGAGCATTGGAAGCCGAGTCAAATGGATTATTATTTATAATATTTCTCTACAAGAGACCAATGTCAGCAAATTGACTCTGAAGCTGGCATGTTGACCCGGATTTTTCAAAGAAAGTATCTGGACTTTTTGCATTGGCAAAGTTTGAATGTATCTGCTAAGGAGATTTGCTATGAGATCATGGATACATATCAAGGAGGAAATGACAAGGACTTAAAGATGATCAGGTGCCGGCTTACAAGAATTTTTAACTCGGAGTAGAACCCGTCAATTTTGTTCTTGTTTTTATGTTGCAGGGTCAGTTTAACATGGATAAATCCAAATTAAACTGGGGGCTAATGTCGGGGATATACCCCGCGGTATGAACCGGCCGGAAGTATGACCCGGCCAAACTTGGCGCTTCACCGTAACCCGCCGGAGGACTGGCGACTCACGGGTCTGGCGGTTCACTGGTCTGACGACTCGCGAGCCTAGCGACTCACTGGTGACCCGGTGGGTGTTTCAGAAAGAGGACTAGGCCCAAGGCCCAGAAGACCGGCTCATGTTCTGGTGGGCCGGCTTATGATGAAAGGCGTGAGGAGTATTTCTTTTACAAGGAAGCAAGAACGGACTTGTATCCCGTTTGTAATAGAAGATAAGTTAGTCCTAATCCTACTAGGACTCCATATGTAACCCGCCCCTTCGACATATATAAGGAGGGGCAGGGCTCCCCAAGGGGGGCAAGGAAGAAGTAACAAGAAACAATCTCTAGGGCTAGACACAATTAGAGGAGAGCCGGCTTATGCGGTGTCTCCCTGATGAGCATAATGAGACCTAGCCACAAACAGCATGTAGGGCTATTATCGGATGATGTTTCCCCGGGCCCGGAGCTGTCTAAATCCTTGTCTTGCGTTGCGTCTCTCGATTCCGCTCAACCCCTCTCAAGCTACTACATAGATGAGTTGGCCTCTCGACTAAGTCCTCACCCTAGGACATCTGCAGTGACAATTCCACGACAGGGCATGTGAGTAGTACTTTGCTTAGAGGGCTAATAAAACTTTCACAGTGAGTATATGAGTTCTTTATGACTAATGTTGAGTCCATGGATTATACACATTCTCACCGTTCACCATTGCTAGCCTCTCTAGTACCGCACAACTTTCACTGGTGCATAACTCTCCTTATACCTTCCTCAAAACTGCCACCGTATCTACCTATCATGGCAATTCTGTAGCCATTCCGAGATATATTGCCATCAACTTCCGCCATCATCATATACATGACTTGAGTATTCATTGTCATGTTGCCTTACACGATCGTAAGATAGCTAGCATGATATTTTCATGGCTTATCCATTTTTTGATATCTTTGCCATGCTAGATTATTGTACATCGTGGTACACTACCACATGCATTCACGTAGAGTCATCATGTATTAGTTGTATCGAGTTGTAAGTAAACAAAAGTGCGATGATTATCATTATTAGAGCATTGCGCCGGTGAGGAAAGAATCATGGAGAATGTGATTCCCCCACAAGTCGGGATCAGACTCTGGATAAAAAGAGAGGCCAAAAGAGCCCAACAAAAAAAAGAAAAAAAGAGAAAAAAAATGAGAGAATGGGCAATGCTATTATCCTTTTACCACACTTGTGCTTCAAAGCAGCACTAAGTTCTTCATACAGAGAGCCTCTTGAGTTATCACTTTAATATGCTAGTGGGAATTTCTCATTATAGAACTTGGCTTGTATATTCCAATGACGGGCTTCCTCAAATGCCCGAGGACTTCATGAGCAAGCAAGTTGAATGCATACCCACTTAGTTTCATTTGTGAGCTTTCATACACTTATAGCTCTAGTGCATTCCTTGCATGACAATCCCTACTCCTCCCATTGATATCGATTGATGGGCATCTCCATAGCCCGCTGATCCGCCTAGTTGATGCGAGACTTTCTTACTTCTCTTATTGATCTCTACCACAACATTCTATTCCACACATGGTGCTATATCCATGGCTCACGCTCATGTATTGAGTGAAGCTGAAAATGTTGAAGCGCGTTAGAAGTAAAATCCAATTTCCTGGTTCAACACCAAGATGCTCATGATTTATACTGTATGCAGGGAAGACTGAGTGTGTCATGCTTACCATAATTAACTGTATAGAGGATGTATCCTTGAGCTCCATTATTATGAAAATCAATGATAAATTGCATGCATGCCTTGTATTATTCTTTCGATGTCAAATTGATAAACTATTGCCTTGAATCACTCGTGTCTTAATATTCATGCCATGATAAGATTAGATGATCAAGATTATGCTAGGCAGCATTCCACATAAAAAATCTTTTTTACCATTTACCTACTTGAGGACAAGTAGGAATTAAGCTTGGGGATACTCATGCGTCTTCGTCATATCTACAAGTTTTGATTGTTTCATGCCAATATTCTACAGCTTTTACATACTTTTGGAAACATATTGATCCAATGCCTAGTGTCAGTTCCTCTTTGTTGCATGTTTTTTTGTTTCCCACAATATCCGTATCAATCGAAGTCCAAACGTGATAAATTTTTACGGAGAATTATTTTGGAATACATGTGATTTTTGGGAAGTGGAATCAATGCGAGACAATGCCCGAGGGGCCCACAAGCTCAAGGCTCCCCACCCATGGCGTGCATGACGAGCTTGTGGCCACCCCATAGGCCGATTGGAGGTGTCCTTCGTTCGCAGGGAAGCTTATATCCGGAAGAAAATCGTGTTAAGATTTCATCCCAATCATAGTTACAGATCTCCGGATATTTAAGACATGGTGAAAGGACAGAAAATAGGTCGCGGAACAAAGAGATAGATCCAATCTCAGAGTGTCTCCCGCCCTTCTTCCGCCATGGAGGCCATAGACCATAGGAGAAACCCTCCTCCCATCTAGGGGGGGGGAGTCAAGGAAGAAGAAGAAGGAGGGGGGTCACTCCCCCTCTCTCCCGGTGGCGCCGGAGTGCCGCCGGGGCAAGGATCGTGACGGCGATTTACACCAACAACCTCGCTACCGTCAATACCAACATTCTCCCCCTCTGTGCAGCGGTGTAACACCTCTTCTCCTTGCTGTAATATCTACTTAAACATCGTGCTCAATGCTATATATTATTATCCAATGATATTTGGCGGTCCTACGATGTTTGAGTAGATCTGTTTTGTCCTATGGGTTGATTGATGATCATGATTGGCTTGAGTTGTATGTTTTATTTTGGTGTTGTCTTGTGGTGCCCTCTGTGTCCCGCGAGTGTGAGGGATTCCCTCTGTAGGGTGTTGCAATACGTTCATGACTCTCGTATAGTGAGTGGCGTGAGTGACTAAAACACATACCCGAGTAAGGGGGTTGTTGCGTATGGGAGTAAACAGGACTTGATACGGACACGAAGTTTCTACACCTAGGAGCAAATGCTCCTGGTGTGAATAGTGAAATTAAAAAAATTCAAAAAAATTGTGTCATACTTTCACAAATGTTTGTTGTGCATGCAAAATTTCATCGCAAAATCACATTGGTGGAAGGTGTAGTAAAAAAACAAAATTGATGTTCTGAAAATGTTACTTACAAAAGCTTTTTGGAGCTCTGATTTTATTTTTTTGCCACGACTTCCACCAATGTGATTTAGTGATGAATTTTGTATGCACAACAAACATTTGTGGAAGTATGCCACACAAAAAAATCGATTTTTTTTAATTTGTTTCATTTTTTTTACTGTTCACACCAGGAGCATTTGCTCCTGGGTGTAGAAAGGTACTTTCGACTTGATACTTAATGCTATGGTTTGGTTTTAGCATAATGATATTTAGTAGTTGCGGATGCTTGCTAGAGTTCCAATCATAAATGCATATGATCGAAGTAGAGAAAGTATGTTAGCTCATGCCTCTCCCTTATATAAAATTGCAATAATGCTTACCGGTCTAGTTATCGATTGCCTAGGGACAAATAACTTTCTTGTGTTACGAAAAGCTCTCCAATAAACCACTAACTTTATTATCTTGCAAATTACTCCTAGTTTTATTATTGCTAAGTACATCTAGTTTTATTCTTGCAAACATATGCTATCAAAACTACAAAATAGTTTCATACTTGTTCTAGGTAAAGCGAACGTTAAGTGCGCGTAGAGTTGTGTCGATGGTCGATAGAACTTGAAGAGAATATAAATTTTACCTTTAACTCTTCGTTAGGTTCAACACTCTTACTTATTGAGAAAGGCTACAATTGATCCCTATACATGTGGGCTATCACAATATATATATCACGATTTGTTGTACCATGGAATTAAAACAATGGTATTGATTATCATAAGTGAATAACAATAAGCATGAACGATATGGCTCACACTAAACAATGTCCAATCAAATTCATGGATAAGTAGCATGCAAGTGAACTTTTTTAGAGAAACATTCACATATGTTCTTTTTTCAATTACAAGGCAAACAAGAGTGACATAATTTTCTCTATTTTTCTTTTATTGCACACGCTTCTGTTGCCCCTATTCCGAAATGATCAAATGAAGGAGACCGTATAATAAGATCGAAAAATTATGAGTTTACAAAACGAGATCAACACATTTAAACAAGATCATGCATGTAAGGTGAGGGAATTTTGGGTCGAGGCCTTAGCCTAGGGTAAAGCCGATAGTTTCTTTTGCTGTTCGTGAATACACATGCAACCTATCTGTTACAATAAACTAGTATATGAGTATACGAGTCTGTGGATATGGGTATTGCCTTCCAAAAACTGTACCTGGTGTTTCTGATGGGTACACTTTTTTATTTATAAATCCATGTGTATCTATATTTCTCAGATCTTTATCTAATAGGGTTTTTACCCGGCCGGCTTACGGATAGCAGGTACCATGGCAGGTACCATTGCCATGTATAGAGCTCGGCAGCAAGAAATCCACAAGTCAAATGCTAGCCGGGTTGCATGCATGCGTCGGAATCCAGGAGCGCGCGTGCACCCGCAGTCTGAGCCAGGTTTAAAGCACCTCTACCACAACTCTGATAAGGATGCGGCCTTTAACCACGTAGACTCTGTATGTAGCCTTTACCCAGAATCAGATCATAATGGGTAAAGCCGGCACGTACGCGCAGGCACAGCAGCAGCAGGCTAAGAACCGGCCACGGACGTACACGCGTGATCCGTCTACAGTACATTATGCTCCGGTTGATTCCCATACCATTTTTGTGTGTCTGTGCGCATCGCGTATATACTGCCTCCGTCCGGAAAAATTTATCCTTTAAATTAATGTTATTGAGAAACAAATTTTGGACAAGCTTTTTCAGACAGAGGGAATACTTTACAACTAAATAAGAAACTTTTATTTCTAATTTACTACTCCCTCCGTCTCAAAATTCTTGTCTTACATTTGTCCAAATACGGATGTATCTAGTCACACTTTAGTGTTAGATACATCCGTATCTAGAAAAATCTAAGACAAGAATTTTGGGACGGAGGGAGTACTTCCTCCGTTCACTATTATAAGATGGTTTTTAAAATAGAATGTATATAGACGCATTTACATATATTTGTGAGCTTTTTTATCGTACCCTATACTGCTATCGATGAAAATGGGCAGTATACAATCATCCACGCCGTTGATTTCCCGAGGGCAGTCTCGTGAGATTTCCGTTTTCCGGAATAACGCTAACCCATCAGCAATTGGTATGTTGGTCCTGGTTGTGTTGTCGCCCTGTTCCCCGCCGCCCACTCGACGACTAGTCAGCTCCACCGTCATCGCACTTGCCACTACGTCATGGCTTCCCAGCTCGCCCTCGCCACTAGCCTCCACCCGCGTGCTTGACCTGGACCGTCGAACATTGGTGGACCTGGCCGTCGTGTTCTCAAACCTCCAGCCGCGCCTCGTATCACCATCGTTGTACGTCCACGTCCTAGTCAGCATAGGTCACCTTCTCGACGGAACTGTTCTGTTTTTGGTTGATTGATAGAGTCCATGGATTGGTGGCTTCTGAAATACTACCTCTAATTTCCCTAGCTATATGGCGCCCGAGGGTCGCGAGCGGCTCTGCCGAAGAAGAGGAGCTCGTCGGAATCGCGCTCAGTCCACGGCCATGGCTGAGTAAGGGACGCGGAAGAAGACGAGATGCAGCGGCGGCTGCCGGCGGAGAGGAAGGGGAGCCGCGAGGAGAGAAGGCCTCATCGAGGAAGACGATGCAGGTGCATGGGCGGTGGATGATCATGGCCGGCGGCGTAGCAGCATCGGTCCACGAGCATGGTTGACAATATGGAAGTGACGAGGCGGCCCCTGGAATCCTAGCCGACGGGCGTGTGCTTACGACCAAGCAGAACAAGTGAAGAGAACGGGTTCTCTCGGTCATGAGGCGGGATGACTTTTTTCTCTTCCTAAATCACCCTCACGGCAAGTATACTGCTGCACCTAGAGCCGCGAGTGGTACCGATACCGCTAGCGATGGTTCTCGCGCAGTTGAGCAGTATGGATTCATCACCACCCTTAGATTTTGATAATAGACGATCCATATCTATTAGGGTACAATAAAAGAGCTCATATTTGTTCACCTATTTCAGTTCTTAGGGGAACTTCAATGGCAACCTGCAAATTTTTCTCCGGTATCCATCTGCCCACAACGGCACAAGGGCACCAGTCCATGAACGCAAATGCGGAAGGCCGTCATCCAACCGTAGCCGCATATATTTTGACTACAAATTGAACCAATTGGACGAAAATCGATCAAAACGGACGGATTTCATATAAACACGTCTGAATTTCATATAAACATGACGGATTTTATTACATTTATATCAAAAGTGGTGCTAGTCCGGCTCTTAAGGTATAACTAATACCTAATCTAAATGGTCGTCGGCGCCTGTTCCCCATGTCCGACCATGAGCCCCAAGAACTTAAGCTTCACCGTCTTCAAGTTCCGCCTCGGCACTTTCCAGCCCCGCCCCCGTAACCTCCACCTTCGGAGGCAAGGGAAGTGAAGTTGTCCGCCTCCACATCGCCGCTAAGCAACTAATCGGCCGATGATGTTGAGGCCACCAAACTTGGCATCGACGGGAGGGGAGGAGCGGTGGCCTTCCTAAGACACGAGCGGCAACGACCTACCGTGCACTACTGTTCCTCACAATCGGTCGTGCCCACGGATGTGTCGGCTTCGTGGTCGTCGCGGCAGGGCGGGGACTCGGCAATGTCCTCCTCCTCATCGTCGGTCTCGTTGAACACCGCCTCGCCCACGTCATCGCTCTGCTTGTAGGCGGCCGCCACCTCCGCCACCGGGTGAGGCGGATCTTGCGGGCAGAGCGGTAGGACGCGAGCAGCGCCTCCTGCTCCTCCAGGTCTGCGTCTAGCGTGACAGCTCTCCCGACGGCGAGCTCCTCCTCCACCTGCATGGGTTCCTGCAGGAGGTGGTGGTTGTAGGTGGCGGCGACCTTCGCCTCCCGGGACCGTTCGTCCCGCTCCTCCATATCCATGTAATGGGCATGGGCCACACCATTGGTCGTGGTGCAATGCACCGACGAGGATTGCGCAGTGATGGAGGGTGGCGCCGGTGCTTCGTCAGCAGCGTCCTCCATTGGGACGTCATCGTCCTCCGGCTGCCTGCCTGCCAGCCAGCCAACAGCAATGGCGGCCATCTCTTTCTTCTTGTTCAACGTCTGCCTATCTCACAGAGCTTTGAAAGGGGAGAAATCCATGATGGGAGTGGTGCGAAGAGGGATGAGAGGTGGATGGCTGCGGCTATTATAGCAATGGTGGGCAGCAGAGGGACCGACGGGTGACGTCGGGGGAGACGCCTCGACAACCGCGTGCCATCAATGTGGGTGGCAAGCGGACGGCCGGGAGGCCCTCGTGCCGTTTGAACGCACGACAGTCGCCTGCATCGGGAAGCGGCGCATGCAGGGCTCTCTCGGCCGGCGCGCCGCTTCAATATCGCCACCAGTGAGCGGTCGTGTCCGCTCTGGCCGGGTATGAATGCGGGCGCTGATGCTCTAGAGCGGCGCTGACCGAAAACACGCGGAAGGGTGAACATGTTTTTTGTGGGCCAGGGCGGTCAGGAGATAGCGTGGCTTTGTGCGGTCTCCCGCAAGGCCCCTCATATTTGTCTTCTGTTTCGGGAAAAATCACGTTCAGACCGTGTCGTGGAGCGATAGAAACCCGTGTTCGATTGCTTTCGCTGTCCGGATAGCGCGACCCAGACACAAGCGGGAGGTTTGCGGTCCACGTTGAAGGTGCTCTTATGTATTCCAACTGAAATATACAAACTATATTATAATAATGGACGGAGGGAGTACTTACTAAGCCGAACAACTTTCTTCCTTTCGTTGTACGCTCTTCTCTGGGAGCATATTATTTTTGTTTTTTCAGGGCGACTGGCAAAAATTAACATCCTTGCATGCAAGCTCAAACGCAACCTAAACGTAAACGTACTGCTTGCATTCCACTATCAATATGCATGCGGGCCTAGATCGAACAATTGATCAGAGAAAGAAGAGGCAAGAAGAGCAAGGCCAAGGGAACATAATCACATAACCCAACAAAAAACGACTTTACCGGCACAATCTCTGTCCCAAAAAAGTTAGATCGATGCCTCACATCATCGAGTAGTAGGAGTATCTGCGTCCTGCCTGCCGCGGCACACTTTAGTTAATTATAAGTGTGCATGTTTTACTCTTCTAGACATCTAGGGAGTAGCGAAAGCTAGCTATACCAGATAGGTAATGATTCTGCCCCAAGATCGCACGACACTATCCATTACAACATCATATTGGTTGGGCAACGAAAAAGACTAACATCGTGTCTTGCTCTGTCGCGAGACACCCGTTTAGGGAACAAACTTATGCACCCATTAGGTCTCACCAGTCTCTCTCCTCTCTCGGCCTCTGCCCATGGATCCTTGCATGCACGGACGTCATATTACTTAGCACTTTCATACGTGCGCATGCTGCTTTAGTTTTTTTTTTCTTTCGAACCAGAAAGCTTTTTTCTTTCGAAATGGCAACAAGAAAGGTTTGGTATTGATCATGGGAAATAGTATTTAGTAGAATACACACAATCTCCCGAGTAGAGAGAAGCAAATTTTTTTTTTTGCGAAATAACTCTTTTATTACTCAACATTAGAGATTATAATCTCATAAGACAATATTTTTTTTCTCGAATACGCACGATTGTGCGTATCATCTATTAAAGAAGGAGAGAGGGAAGACCCTCGCTGCAGTTTTACAAGGTATGGTTACATGAGACTCACACCTTACTCCATCAGCTACGCTACGCGACTACTCACCCTACGCACGCCCTAGTTTTATTTGAAAAAAAGAAGGTGGCTCAAGGCCAACCTTATATTTCAACACAGGCTGAAAACCTATGAGCGTAGCTTGTTACATGAAACTTGTGAAATGCACCCAGGTGCAAGTTCACAAGAAATAGAGAGAGGGGGGGTGGGGGTGGGGGGAGACAGCAGGAAGGAAAGAGATATCTGGGGAACGTAGTATTTCAAAAAAAATTCTATGATCACGCAAGATCTATCTATGAGAAGCATAGCAACGAGTGGGGAGAATATGTCTACATACCCTCGTAGACCGAAAGCGGAAGCGTTTAGTGACGCGGTTGATGTGGTCGAACGTCTTCGCGATCCAACCGATCCAAGCACCGAACGTACGGCACCTCCGCGTTCAGCACACGTTCAGCTGATGACGTCCCACGAGCTCTTGATCCATTTGAGCTTCATGGGAGAGTTTCGTCAGCACAACGGCGTGGTGACGGTGATGGTGAAGCTACCGGCGCAGGGCTTCGCCTAAGCACTGCAACGATATGACCGAGGTGTGTATCTGTGGGAGGGGCACCGCCCACGGCTAAAATCAACATGTGTGTCTATGGGGTGCCCCCTCCCCACGTATATAAAGGAGGGAGGGGAGGAGGAGGCGGCCGGCCTAGGGGGCGCGCCATGAGGGTAGTCCTACTCCCACTAGGAGTAGAACTCCTCCTTTGCTAGTAGGAGTAGGAGAGGGGGAAGGAAGGGGGAGAGGAGGAGAAGGAAGAGTTACGTCAATGCAAGCTTTGACACCGGTCTTGATGACTCTGAGTCTCGATCTGGATACATATTGAAAGTGGGAGCATTTATCACCTCCATAACCGAGAAATATTTCCTTAGTCATCTAAGGATAATTTTGACCTCTGTCCAGTGATATACTCCTAGATCAAAATTGTACTCCCTTGCCAAACTCAGGGCAAGGCATACAATAGGTCTGGTATACAGCATGTCATACTTTATAGAACTATGGCTGAGGCATAGGTGTCGGTGTCAAAACCGGCCGATCTCGGGTAGGGGGTCCCGAACTATGCGTCTGAGGACTGATGGTAACAGGAGGCTGGGGACACGATGTTTACCCAGGTTCAGGCCCTCTCGATCGAGGCAAAATCCTTCTTCCTGCTATATTAATATGGATGAATATGAATACAAGAGTTGATCTACCTCGAGACCGTATTGGCTAAACCCTAGAGTGTAGCCTATGAGGATTTGTCTTTCTCTATTAGCCTCTACGGACTAAAACCTCCGTTTATATATGCACCAGAGGGGCCTAGGGTTTGTACATAACCATCTTGCAGAGGAAGGAAAGATTACACCCGAACCTAAAACTTGCCTTTATACAAATATAGGAGTCCTATCCGGATACGAGAGACGATCTTCAGCAATGATCTTCACGGCCCACCAGTCCGGCCCACTACGAGCTATCCGGCCACATGAGGACCCCTCAATCCAGGACTCCCTCAGTAGCCCCTCAACCTATCTTCGATGACGATGAATTCGGCTTCCGTATTGTCTTTGGCATTGCAAGGCGGGTTCCTTCTTCCGAATATATCTTCTGCAAAAAGGTGTATTGTGTTTGGTTCTGCAAGGTTAGTACAACCCTTAGCCTCGAAGGCAAGGCTCTTAAAAGAAAATGAATAGTGTGTCTTTACTGACAACTTTTTGGTGAAGCGTTGCATCCGTCCCACTAACATACCGAACCATTTTATTTGGTCCTAGTTTCGCGTTTCAAGGCATATCCTCATTGACACGTCTTATCAGAATAGAGATCGTGCCCGCTTATCGGCGGATCCTTATCAATATGACGTGAGCATCCACACCGTGTATTACGCACGACCGCTTTGGGAACCAGCGAGGTTTATGGCTAAAGTGGGGGGACATTATGTATTCGCAATGTCATAAAAGGATACCAATCCCTTTCATCAGCCCCACGCTTTCCTCAAGCTCGAGCTCTCCAATCTCCCTAGCCCCAGCATCCTCATCTCCTGCGCCCATCGCTCCTCGTTCCTCAACCACTACTCGCTTCCCTAGCAATGGCTGGATCCGGTGCTAGGGGCAAGTGGGAGGCCTCCACGGTCACTGAAAAAATCATGGAGGATCTGCGGAGCGCGAGCTATCTCACTGCCAATATCACGCACCTAGTCCCCGCCAAGGGTCAGGTGATTCCCATCCCAGAAGCGGGTGAGAGGGTAGTGTTTACTTCTCACTTTGTTAGGGGGCTAGGGTTTCCGCTTCACCCCTTTGTTCGGGGTTTATTGTTCCTCTACGGGCTAGATTTCCACGATCTAGCCCCGAACTCAATCCTTCACATCTCCGCATTCATAGTGGTGTGTGAAGCTTTCCTCCGCATCCCTCCACACTTCAGCCTATGGCTCAAAACCTTCAACGTGAAGCCGAAGATGGTGGATGGGCAGCACGCGGAGTGCAGGGGCGCTATGATTAGCAAGCTCCCAAATGCGACTTGGCCAAAAGGGTCATTCGTAGAGACGAACAAGGTATGGCAGCAGGAGTGGTTTTATAAGACTGAACCCCGCGACACCAAATGGGCGGCGGAGCTTGCTTTCAGATCTGGACCCCTAGAGAGGTTGACCTCCTGGACCAAAAAGGGTCTGGACTAGGGGTCTCAAACTGAAGTGACGACACTCCACGGCCGTGTATCCGGCATGATTTCCAAGGTGCACCAGCTCTCGTCCGTGGTCCAGGTAATGCTGGCCCGGCTTGTTCTCCCTTGCCAAAGACGGGACTCCTCCCTATGGGTGTTCGATCCGGCAGGAGATAATCCTCTGTAGCATCTCTTCGGCTTTACGCACAAAGAGATCTGGAAACATCTCTTCAAGAGCCTGAAGGAGTGGCCGGAAGAAACCGAGGATGCGGGCTTTAGTACAGCGCTCTCCACCCGAGAGGTAATAGAAAATTTCGCCGAACATATATCTCTTCCCTTGTTTAATGATAACAGGAATTGGAGCTTTCGCGTGATATACAGGGCTGCAGGAAGAAGGCGACCCGGATCAAGTGTCCGACGCCTTTGCCTGAAGATCCAGAATCGTCTCGACTAACGGCGATGCTGGTCTCGGCGCCGTACAAGGCGCCGGTCAAGAAGCCCATGAAGAAGAGCAAGGGGGCCGGAGACAGCCCCCGCCCTACGGACGAGAAGTTCGAGAAGATCAACATCATCTCCTCCTCCTCCTCCTCCTCCTCCTCCTCGTCCTCCTCCTCCGAGGATGACGAGGAAGAAGAAGAAGAAGAACTCCCTGCGCAAGGCAGGGGGGCGAAGAGGGGGGCCGCTGCTGACGCAGGCACGGCCGCACCCCGGAGGAAGCTGAACCTCGCTGCTAGTTATGAGTCAACATCCGAACATAGCTTCATGGTGAAGCTCAAGGAGAAACCCGTGCCCGAATCGTAAGTTTGTCCGGATTAATTGTTGCACCATTATTTGCTTAGTATTTTTTATGCTTACTTATCATATCTCACCTGCTGACCTACAGCCCTCCCGAACGACACCCCGACGCCTCCTTATCGGAGGGGAACTCTCTAGCGCCTGGAGAGATGGAGAGTGACCCGCCGGTCCGAGCTCTATCGCCCATGCTCGGCGGGGACACCGAAGTGTCCTCCCAGCGGGTGTCCTCCGCCCAAGGAGATGAGGGTGGGGCAGATGACGGGGCGACCGGGGGTAATACCTCGGCCGCCGCTGACCATGGGGAAATAACCCCCATGGAGACCAAAGACGGGGGGCCCAAAAAATCCGAGGCCCTCTCAAACAGTGACCCGGAGCCTAGTGCGGCTCCGGGGTCCAAACACCAGACCCCCCAGGTCGGGGTGGATATGACGGTGCCTGAAGTCAATCC
Source organism: Secale cereale (assembly GCA_902687465.1). Classification (NCBI taxonomy): domain Eukaryota; kingdom Viridiplantae; phylum Streptophyta; class Magnoliopsida; order Poales; family Poaceae; genus Secale; species Secale cereale. The sequence continues at coordinate 437,069,471 of LR738710.1, read as the reverse complement.
GGAGGCGCCGAACCCTATGGAGGGAGCACTGCAAAGTGCTTCCATCGTGGAAGAGCATCGCACCGTGATGGGTGGAGTGGTGAAGAAGATTCAGTCCGTCAAGGGCGGACTGAATGAAGCCTTCAACAGCCTGTTAACTGGCTTTGAGGTAAGCAATGTAATGTTCTTTATGGAACTTTATTTGTTTTAAATACACATATATAGCTAGTAGCCCCTGATGCCTTGTGTGATTCTGAACAGAATCGGACGAAGTATCCATAGTATAGCATGCTTGTAGAGCTGAACAGTTGTGTTTTATGTTATTTCAATAGGCTTCACTAGTTACGGCAACTGCACGAGATGCAGAGGTTGACAAACTAAACCGGAAGCTCTTGTTGGCCAACGCGGACCTCGACCACATCAACCAGCGTTTAGATGAAACACAAGGTATGTGGTTTAAAGGAAATTTAAGTGTCAAGAAGACTAAAATCATCAATTGATTATGAGTATTAACTCTTTTATGATATTCTATATTACACAGTTGGCGCCACTGAGCTCGAGGCCCTTAAGGGCCAGCTCGCGAAGGCCAAGAAGGAGGCCGAGGCGAGCAAGGCGATCGCTGATAAGGCGGTTGCCGAACTAAAGGTCGAAAAGGCCGAGTGCGAGAAGCACCAGGCTCACGTGTCTGAAGTCGAGGTTAAGCTCAACGATGCCATTCTCAAATGTGAGGCATTGGAAAAGATGGCTTCGGAGCAAGCATCCGAGCTTACTGCGTTAGTGAAGACTGCCCAGGATGCGCGAGGCGAGGCGCGCAGCGCCTGTGATGAAATCAAGCAGGCGCGACAAATAGCATCTGGTAAGACATTTCTCTTACAGAGCATCTTCAAAGGGCAGAAGTATCTTGGGCTGACACGGTTATGGAGTTCTCTAGGCGTGTTTGTTGATCTTCCGAAGAGCAGTGCTGACGCTGCCCCGTACTTCCGAGCCCAGGAGGGGAACGACACGGAGAAGTTGTTTTGGTCGCAGTTCTATGCGCCAAAACATCCGGCGCCACACAATGACTAGATGAAGCAGTTGGTCGAGCTGCACAACATGGCGGGTTCGGCCATGAAGGACTTGATAGTCCGGCTATGGCCCGCTGATCCAATCCTAAGTAGCTACTTCAGATTGGTGAAGCGGCTCATCGACGCGAGTCCGCGGGTCGACGCGTTGACGCGTTCGGCCTGCATAGAAGGTGCTCGGATGGCCTTCACTCATGTGAAAGTGCACTAGGCGAAGATGAGGGCGGGGCATATAGCTACCGCTAGGCCGCCCGTAGGCAAGGAGCACCGCAAGCCGAAGAAGTACTTCAAGGACGTCATAGAAGGCGCCCGCCTTGTAGCAGGCCAGTGCTCGAAGGACATTATCTTTAAGTAATTGTATTCGGATGTAAAGACTTTAAGCTTATGAATCCGATGTGTATAATTTATGTGCTATTATATTATAAGCGTCTTTTACCTCCTGTGTGGCTATTTATGTAAATCTGAAAGTTTCCAGTCGTCGGCTTCAGCCCCCATGTACATAGTACTGGGGTGTTCGGTCATATGCATATATGCTCTTTATCCAACGTCTTGGTCCGTATAGGAGGTGTATGCGAAGCGAACCAGGCAATCAGACTATGCGGCATTATTGCTTTCACTTAGTCGTAGGAGTTTGACATGTGGGGCTAGGTACTAGCCCCTGGTGCGGATATGATATTCCTTAGTTAAGGTATCCAATTGCACCTGGCTGGGCAAAAAAACTAACCCTTCGTATAACACGGGGTAGATCTCTATCGTTCGTAGTATAAAGCTAAGTCACCAGATTGCGGACCAGGTTCTCGCCTATCATGACTGTCAGTTTTTGGCTTTCTCTATTGAGGTACTTGACCGGACGAGCCAGAAGTACAATCGCAGTAGTTCTCCCTTTACACCCTAGCCAAACAATGGGAACGTAGGGGTAAGCACAGGAGCCGGGCAACCCAACTATTGACCCAAGACTTGATTCGGAACTGATGCATATAAGGCAAACATCGAGGACATCGAACACTCCCTATAGGTGTTCGGTCTTTTCGACATATACCGGGCTGAATACAACCCCTGGTAATAGACCCTGTTGACAAGGCACATGTGGCAATCTGATGTGGGGAGAGAACATTTATGGTGAGTGAATAACACTCAGAACATAATGCGAATAAAGCTGCTCTATTAATATCCCTTTATAGTACGGCGAGCCGTAAGCTTAAAGATAATGCCGAGGACCTTCTTGGACATTTTACATGCCAGAAAGGTATATAACAAGAAAGAGAAAAAAGATTTACACAGGGTCTTAATCTAAAAAGAAACCTTAGCGCGGGTCCCTGCTGCACGTCTGCGCCGTTTCCTCCTCTGTAATGTGTCCTTGACGGGGGAGTATGATGGTCATATGTAAAAAGAAAAAGAAACCTAGAAAAAAAATCAGTGTGGCTATAACAAGACTGGTTCATTTAATGAACCTAAAAATATAAGTTTAGAGTCCGAATAGGGTCGAGCCGAACTATGGACTATGTGCAGTGTGCCCCCAGCGCCGCCCAAGGGATTTTTAAGGCATAATTATGCACTCGAGGTACATGTGCTATCACCTTATGTGGCAGTCGATGGGGGCATAGATGCTAATCTAGCTCAGGTTCATTTGAGCTGCCGCACTAAGGCTTGTGCCGGACACGTTTAGCTATGTCCGTGATTGATAGGTTATCGGGCTTGAATAGGCCGTTTTGGACTTCGGCTGCTAAGGCTGCAGTGTCCTCCTCCGTACGGAGAGAGCGTTCCATATTTCCATTGATCGTGATGACGCCACGTGGTCCAGGCATTTTAAGCTTTAGATAGGCATAATGCGGGACTGCATTAAAGTGGGCGAAGGCCGTTCTGCCGAGTAGGGCGTGATAGCCTCTTTGGAATGGAGCTATGTCGAAGATTAACTCTTCGCTTCAAAAGTTATCAAGAGAGCCGAATACGACCTCCAATGTTAAAGAGCCCGTGCAGCGGGCTTCTACGCCCGGTATCACTCCTTTAAAGGTCGTGCTGCTTGGCTTGATTCTTGACGGGTCGATCCCCATCTTGCGGACAGTGTCCTGATATGTCAGATTAAGACTGCTGCCGCCGTCCATAAGGACTCGTGTGAGATGGTATCCATCGATTATTGGGTCGAGAACTAAGGCAGCCGAACCCCCATGACGGATACTAGTTGGATGATCCCTGCGATCGAAAGTGATCGGACAGGCCGACCATGGGTTGAATTTGGGGGCAACAAGCTCAACGGCATAAACATCTCGGAGTGCGCGCTTGTGCTCCCTCTTTGGGATATGAGTGGCATATATCATGTTCACTGTTTTGATCTTCGATGGAAATTTCTTTTGGCCCCCTGTATTCAGTTGGCGAGGTTCATCCTCCTCTTCGCTCTGAGGCTCCTTACCCTTGTGTTCGGCATTGAGCTTGCTAGCCTGCTTGAAGACCCAACAATTATGGTTGGCATGGTTTGCAGGTTTCTCTTGGGTGCCATGGATTTGGCGGGGCCTATCTAATATTTTGTCCAGACTAAATGGAGCATTTACCGATGTATCATCTAGGCTTCTAGCATTGTTTTGACGTTTGTTTTTGTTATGCCGTGGCTTTCCATTGTCGCCCCTGACTTCATATGTTCCAGGGTCGCCGGTGCTGCTACGAGCTAACCAGCTATCCTCACCCGCGCAAAAGCGGGTCATGAGTGTAGTTAGGGCTGCCATTGTCCTCGCTTTTCCTGTCCAAGGTGTCTGGCTAGCCATTCGTCCCGGACACTGTGTTTGAAGGCCGCTAAGGCTTCGACGTTCGGACAGTCGACGATTTGGTTCTTCTTAGTGAGAAACCGATTCCAAAGCTTGCGGGCTGACTCCCCGGGTTATTGGATGATGTGACTTAGATCGTCAGCGTCCGGGGGCCGGACATAAGTCCCTTGAAAATTGGCCCTAAAAGCATCCTCAAGTTCTTCCCAACTCCCAATGGAGTTCTCTGGGAGGCTATTGTAATGCCCAGTATGCGACTATGGCTCCCATGTGTCGAGGCACGACTTAAAGACATAAGCGCATACTAGAATGATCTCAAGTATGGTATCTTTGCACATCTCATGTAAAATTCAGGGATGAAATTGTAAAAGATAGTTGGCTTACACTCGCCATGTCACATAATGAATACAAATAGCATACATCATCCAAAGAACATAGGGTCCGACTACGGACGAAATCCAAACGAGAAAGATACCATAAACACAAGGCCTGACCACCCCTAGTAGGAACCACTACTGATCGTCGGGATACGAAACATAGTAACGTCCACGCTCTTCATTGAACTCCCAGTGAAGTTCTGAACCATCTCCTGCAATGTTCTCAGCGGTACCTGCATCTGGTGTGTGTTGAATCTGTGAGCCATGAGGACTCAACAATCTCGTTCCCGGGTATCAAAACTACCAAAGCCTAAGGTGAGGAAAGGCTATAAAAGTGTCTGCAGCAAGCACTAAGCATCTAGCTTACGAGTTTAGAGCGAGAAGAGAACAAGTGCAAATGGTCGCCAAGTTGATCAAGAAGTGATCCTAGCTACTCATGATCAAACATAACCCCACTGTGTTCACTTCCCGAAGCCCTTCGAAAAGAGACCGTCACGGTTACTCACACAGGTAGTGTATTCTTATGAATATGGTGTCAAGTTATCTACAACCGGATATTAACAAATTCCCATCTGCCACATAATCGCGGGCACGGCTTTCGAAAGTTCAAAACCCTACAGGGGTGTCCCAACTTAGCCCATCACAAGCTCATGATCTGCAGAGTCGCAACTCCATGTTGGGAAGACCCGTGTATTCTCGGAATCCCGTGCTCAAGATATTTCGACAAAGGTAAAACTAATCCAGCAAGACCTCCCGGCATGCCGACACCCTGATAGTAGCTGCGCATATCACGTCTCAGGCCACGAACGGATGGGCGATTCTATGGTAGCCAAACCTCGAGTTTCCCCGTGGTGGCCCTGCATAACCCCCGTTTGGGACCAACACCATCAGCACCGGCTCCCCTATTATGTAGAATTAAGAACCCGGGGACGCGACCCCCTATGCAATTTAATTAATTCAATTAAGTTTTATTATGAGGCAAATTAAAACCAATGTTGGGCCTTGTTGGAAAAGCTTTAAGCAGTGCGAATTATCGCGGGGGGCCCATAAACCCCAACTGTGTTAGGAACGCAGAATCAAGGAACATAACACCGGTTTATCAGGTCCTAAGGTGGCATGAGTGGAACAAAACACCAAGCAGAAGGCCAAGCCTTCGACCCATTGCCAATATATAGGTGCATTAGTTTAAATAGATATACATATTGTGTTATCCCAATAAAACGAATCCAAGTGCGGAGAAATCTTCAAACTTCACCTGCAACTAACAACGCTATAAGAGGGGCTGAGCAAAAGCGTACTTAGCCAAACAACGGTTTGCTAGGAAGGCGGTTAGAGTGTTTCATGGCAACAATAGGAGGCTGACAAAAAGGAATAGGCATCAAGGCATAGCTAAAGAGCGAGACAACTAGCATAGGCAAAGATAGAGGTGATATCGGGGAATGGTCATCTTGCCTAGGATTCCGCAAGGAAGAAGAACGAGTCCAAGAAGTAGTCGAACAAATCATCACAACTCCGGACGAAACCAAAGCTAATGAGAGAAGCATACCGGAAAGAAGCAAACAACACGGTAAGCACACAAGCATAAACATGGCATATGATGCACAAACAAGTATGACGCATGTCCGGTTTAAATATGCATGGCATGGCAAAGTGTACAAACAATACTACAAGTTAAGTGGAGCTCAATATGCAACGAGTTGCATATTGACGAAACACCACATTTTATTTATTTAGTTGACTCTCGTTTATTTACAAGACAAGATTAAATGTTTTTATTAAACATGGCAAGAGGTGAAGCATGAGCAAAACTACACTATCTAGTCATTTTAAATGAGGCCGGAAATAACAACAACAATTCCGGAAAATCCCCATGACCAAATTAGCAATTATTAAAGCAACAACAATTTAATCATTTAAAGGTTGTTATCATGATGCAGATGACATATTCAAGTTTTATGCAATTTTTATTAAAAGTTAACATGAACAAGTTAGGAAGCATTTGTCACTGTGGTGGAAAGAGAAGGTGCCACGGTGACGAATCCGAAAATGATGCCACGGCAACATATCAGTTTCGGTAACTCGTTGGGAGACCGGTGCAAAAGAAGTATGACGGGAGCGTGTCATGCAAGAAGGTGGGGTGCTCCCGGTTGCCGTGTTCCCACGAGTTGGCGACAAAAGAGGGGCACAACGGACACGGTGCAACAAGCGGAGCATCTCATCCAACAAGCATTTGTTCACGGGCGTCGTCTCGGGGTATACCTTCGAAGCGAGCATTTTCGAAGGGGTTCGAGATCGTCGAGGGAAGTAGTGGTTCACGTTCGTAGTCGTACACGTCGACGGTAGTCGTACTCATCTCGTCGTGGAAGTAGTGGTACTCGGTGACGGTAGTGGTACACGGTTCGAGTTCGTTCGGGCCTTCGGTAGAGGAACTTGACATCCACGGGTCGACGGTAGTGGAACTTGGCATTATTCAACCCGAGTCTTCGGTAACGGTAGTTGTACACAGGGCGTCGGAGAACTGGTTGGTCCGGTCTTGGTGTAGATGTACATGACAAACGTAGTGGTACTAGGCGTAGGTTGTCGTGGTACACATTCCGTAGACGAACTTGGCGTAACCGAGGGCTCCGGGCGTCGTGGTACTGGGCGTCTCCGAACTTGCCGGTCTCGTTTTTGCGAAGGTAGTTGTACATGTCGGTGGTAGTGGAAATTGACGGGTCGGATCTCTTCGAGGGTCGTCGTGGTACTTGCAGGCCTTGTCGATTCCATGTAGTCGTGCACGGGAGGTGGTTGTCTTGGCATCCCACAGCAGCAACAATGCAACGGGTGGTCTCAGTCATGGCCATGCCACCTTCCGTCGAGGCCGAAGTGGAGGCTTGGCGCGGCCAACGCAGGAGCATGGTGGCTGGGCGTAGACAGGCAGAAGGCGCTCGGGATCAAGCACCTATCGATCCAGAGCATGGCTGCAGCGCGGGACGGAGGGACTTGGCGCGGTCGAGGACGACGGGTCGACGGAGGCAGAGCAGCGGCAGCAGCAGGACTTGGCGCGCCGGTGGCTGTGGAGGCGCGGAGGAGGCCGGAGGTGGCTTGGCGGGCGCGATGTAGCTGGAGGTGGCACTCGGGGAGGCGCAGTGCAGGACGACGCGAGGTCGCAGGGGCGGCTGGCGACGGAGACAAGGACGAGGCCGACGGGTCCCGGTCGTCGGCTCGAAGCAGAGGTGGGGACGAGGCGCTGGACGACGAGGAGGCCGACCGGGGCGCGCGAGAGGCCCGGCGAGGTGGCGCTTGTGGTCGTGCTCGCGAGGTTGCAATCGGAGGAGGAGGCACGGGCGCTGACGGTGGCCTCCAGGGCGCTGGCAGGCGAGGCGCAGGCCTCCCATGACGGCGGTGGCGGGGGTTCGAAGGGCGGCGCGAGGCAAAAGGGGTGCTGCGAGGCGGAGGCACGGGCTCGGCCATGGACTCACGGAGCGGCAGCGGGGGCTGCAGGGAGAACGAGAGGGAGATGGGATCGGGGCAGAGGGAGAGGTGAGGGGTGACGCTTGAGGCAGGAGGTTGGCGTGCGGCGACTTGTGTGGGTTTTGGCGGTGCTGTAGGGGACGAGCGGGAGGAGAGCAAGGGGTGAGGGAGAGTGATACGTCCATTTTGCATCATGCTTATAAGTTGATATTTATTGCATTCTGGGTTGTTCATACATGTTTTGTCACAATACTTATGCCTTTTCTCTCTTTTTTTGCAAGGTTTACATGAAGAGGGAGAATGCCGGTAGCTGGAATTCTGGGCTAAAAAACGAGCAAACTCTAGAAACCTATTCCACACAACTCCAAAAGCCGTGAAAATTTACAGAACATCGTTTCGTAAAATATAAAAAATATCTGGCGGAAGAAACCCACGAGAGGGGCCACCGGCTGGCCTCGAGGGTGGGGGCGCCCCCCCCTTCCCAGGGCGCGCCCCCCTGCCTCAAGGGCCAGCCGGCAGGCCCACGGTGCCCATCTTTTCCTATATGAAGCGTTTTGACATGGAAAAATCATAAAGAGGCTTTCGGGACCAGACGCCACCGTCTCGAGGCGGAACCGAGGCGGAAACCAATCTAGGGCTCCGGCAGAGCTGTTCTGCCGGGGATACTTCCCTCCGGGAGGGGGAAATCATCACCGCCGTCATCACCAACAACTCTCCCATCTTGGGGAGGGCTATCTTCATCAACATATTCACCAGCACCATCTCCTCTCAAACCTTAGTTCATCTCTTGTATCCAATCTTTGTACCCAAACCTCAGATTGGTACCTATGGGTTGCTACTAGTGTTGATTACTCTTTGTAGTTGACGCTAGTTGGTTTATTTGGTGGAAGATCATATGTTCAGATCCATTATGCATATTAATACCCCTCTGATCATGAACATTATTATGTCTTGTGAGTAGTTACTTTAGTTCCTGAGGACATGGGAGAAGTCTTGCTATTAGTAGTCATGTGAGTTTGGTCTTCGTTCGATATTTTGATGAGATGTATGCTGTCTCTCCTCTAGTGGTGTCATGTGAACGTCGACTACATGACACTTCACCATTATTTGGGCCTAGAGGAAGACATTGGGAAGTAATAAGTAGATGATGGGTTGCTAGAGTGACAGAAGCTTGAACCCTAGTTTATGCGTTGCTTCGTAAGGGGCTGATTTGGATCCATATGTTTCAGGCTATGGTTAGGTTTACCTTAATACTTCTTTTGTAGTTGCGGATGCTTGCATTAGAGGTTAATCATAAGTGGGAGGCTTGTCCAAGTAAGGGCAGCACCCAAGCACCGGTCCACCCACATACCAGATTATCAAAGTACCAAACGCGAATCAGATGATCGTGATGAAAACTAGCTCGACGATAATTCCCATATGTCCTCGGGAGCGCTTCACCTTGCATAAGAGTTTGTCCAGGCTTGTCCTTTGCTACAAAAAGGATTGGGCCACCTTGCTGCACCTTATTTACTTCTACCTTTTATTACTTTCTACCAATTATCCTATCACAAAACTATCTGTTACCTATAATTTAAGTGCTTGCAGAAAATACCTTACTGAAAACTGTCTATCATTTCCTTCTGCTCCTCGTTGGGTTCGACACTCTTACTTATCGAAAGGACTACGATAGATCCCCTACACTTGTGGGTCATCAAGACTCTTTTCTGGCGCCGTTGCCGGGGAGTGAAGCGCCTTTGGTAAGGAAAAATTTATATAGTGTACTGAAATTTATCGTCACTTGTTACTATGGCTCAAAATCCTTTGAGGGGCTTGTTCGGGGTATCTTCACCCTGAGCAGAAGAGCAGAGAGTTGCTCCTCAACCTACTGCACCTATTGAAAATGTTTGCTTTGAGATTCCTTCGGGTATGATTGAGAAACTGCTTGAAAATCCATTTACAGGAGACAGAACACTTCACCCCGATTTACATCTAATCTATGTGGATGAGGTTTGTGGATTGTTTAAGCTTGCAGGTATGCCCGAGGATGTTATCAAGAAGAAGGTCTTCCCTTTATCTTTGAAGGGAGATGCATTGACATGGTTTAGGCTATGCGATGATATGGGATCATGGAACTATAATCGTCTGAAGCTGGAATTTCATCGGAAGTTCTACCCTATGCACCAGGTTCATCGTGATCGTAATTATATTTATAATTTCTGGTCTCGCGAAGGAGAAAGTATCGCTCAAGCTTGGGGGAGGCTTAAGTCAATGTTATATTCATGCCCCAATCATGAGCTCTCAAGAGAAATGATCATTCAAAAAATTTATGCTCGGCTTTCTCATAATAATCACTCCATGCTCGATACTTCTTGTTCTGGCTCTTATATGATGAAGACTATTGACTTCAAATGAGATTTATTGGAAAGAATTAAACGCAACTCCGAAGATTGGGATCTCGACGAAGGTAAGGAGTCAGGTATGACCCCTAAGTTTGATTGTGTTAAAGGTTTTATGGACACCGATGTTTTCCGTGAGTTTAGCACTAAATATGGACTTGACTCTGATATAGTAGCTTCTTTCTGTGAATCCTTTGCTACTCATGTTGATCTCCCCAAGGAGAAGTGGTTTAAGTACTACCCCCTATTGAAGTAAAAGTAGTTGAACCTATTAAAGTTGAAGAAAATACTATCACTTATAATGTTGATCCTGTTATTCCCACTGCTTATATTGAGAAACCACCTTTCCCTGTTAGGATAAAGGATCATGCTCAAGCTTCAACTGTAGTTCGTAAGAGTAATACTAGAACACCTACACCCTCTGAGCAAATTAAAGTTGAACCTAGTGTTGCTATGGTAAAAGATCTCTTGGTAGAAGATTTAGATGGACATGTTATTTACCTCCAAGAAGAGTCTGCTATAATAGCCAAACCCAATGCTAGGAATAAACATAAACTTGTTGTAGGTTTACCTGTTATCTCTGTCAAGATAGGAGATCATTGCTATCATGGTTTATGTGACATAGGTGCTAGTGCGAGTATTATCCCTTTTGATTTGTACAACCAAATTTTGCATGATATTGCACCTGTTGAGTTAGAAGGGATTGCTGTTACTATTAAGCTTGCTAATAGAGATACTATTTCACCAGTTGGGATTGTTCGAGATATTGAAGTCTTGTGTGGGAAGGTTAAATACCCTGCTGATTTTCTTGTTCTTAGTTCCCCACAAGATGCTTTGTGTCCCATTATATTTGGTAGACCCTTCTTGAATACCGTTAGTGCCAAGATAGATTGTGTGAAAGATATTGTCACTGTCGGATTAGGGGATATGTCTCATGATTTTAACTTTGCTAAATTCCATAGACAACCCCTTGAAAAAGCACCACCTAGTAAGGATGAAATTATTGGTCTCGCTTCTATTGCCGTGCCACCTAATGACCCTTTAGAACAATACTTGCTAGACCATGAAAATGCTATGCATATGAATGAGAGAAGGGAGATAGATGAAATATTCCTTACACAGGGATCCGTACTGAAAAACAACTTGCCTGTTGAAATCCTAGAGGATCCTCCTCCACCCAAGGGTGATCCCATGTTTGAACTTAAACCTTTACCTGACAATCTTATGTATGTTTATCTTGATGAAAAGAAGATATATCATGTTATTATTAGTGCTAACCTTTCAGAGCAGGAAGAAGAAAGATTATTGAAAACTCTGAAGAAGCACCAAGCTGCTATTGGATATACTCTGGATGATCTTAAGGGCATTAGTCCCACTATATGTCAACACAAGATAAAATTAGAAGAAAATGCTAAACCATTTATTGATCATCAGCAATGGTTAAATCCTAAGATAAAAGAAGTGGTGAGGAAGGAAATACTCAAGCTCCTAGAAGCAGGTATTATCTATCCAGTTGCTGATAGTCAGTGGGTAAGTCCTGTCCATTGTGTTCCTAAGAAAGAAGGTATGACTGTTGTCCCTAATGATAAAGATGAATTGATCCCGCAAAGAATAGTTACAGGTTATAGGATGGTAATTGATTTCCGTAAGTTAAATAAAGCTACTAAGAAAGATCATTACCCCTTGCCATTTATTGATCAAATGCAAGAAAGGTTATCCAAACATACTCATTTCTGCTTTCTAGATGGTTATTTCGGTTTCTCTCAAATACCTGTGTCATAAGGGGATCAAGAAAAGACTACCTTTACTTGTCCTTTCGGTACCTTTGCTTATAGACGTATGCCTTTTGGTTTATGTAATGCACCTGCTACCTTCCAAAGATGCATGATGGCTATATTCTCTGATTTTTGTGAAAAGATTGTTGAGGTGTTCATGGATGATTTCTCTGTTTACGGAACTTCTTTTATTGATTTCTTAAGCAACCTTGATCGAGTTTTGCAGAGATGTGAAGACACTAACCTTGTCTTGAATTGGGAGAAGTGCCACTTTATGGTTAATGAAGGCATTGTCTTGGGACATAAAATTTCTGAAAGAGGTATTCAAGTTGACAAAGCTAAAATTGATAATATTGAAAAGATGCCATGCCCTAAGGATATCAAAGGTATACGAAGTTTCCTTGGTCATGCCGGGTTTTATAGGAGGTTCATTAAGGACTTCTCCAAAATCTCCAGGCCTCTGACTAATCTTTCACAAAAAGATATTCCTTTTGTTTTTGATGATGATTGTCTAGAAGCATTTGAAATACTTAAGAAATCATTGATCTCTGCACCTACTGTCCAGCCTCCTGATTGGAATTTACCCTTTGAGATTATGTGCGATGCTAGTGATTATGCTGTAGGAGCTGTTTTAGGGCAAAGAGTTGATAAGAAATTGAATGTTATCCAGTATGCTAGTAAAACTCTAGATAGTGCCCAAAGAAATTATGCTACCACTGAGAAATAATTTTTAGCAGTTGTGTTTGCTTGTGATAAGTTTAGACCCTACATCGTTGATTCTAAAGTAATTATTCACACTGATCATGCTGCTATCAAATACCTTATGGAAAAGAAAGATGCTAAACCTAGACTTATTAGATGAGTTCTCTTGCTGCAAGAATTTGACTTGCATATTATTGATAGAAAGGGAGATGAGAACCCCGTAGCGGATAACTTGTCTAGGTTAGAGAATACACTTGATGACCCACAGCATATTGATGATAGCTTTCCTGATGAACAACTAGCTGTCATAAATACTTCTCGTACTGCTCCATGGTATGCTGATTATGCTAATTATATTGTTGCTAAGTTTATACCTCCTAGCTTCACATACCAGCAAAATAAAAAGTTCTTCTATGATTTGAGACATTACTTCTGGGATGATCCACATCTTTATAAAGAAGGAGTGGATGGTATTATTAGACGTTGTATGCCTGAGCATGATCAGGAACAGATCTTACGCAAGTGCCACTCCGAAGCTTATGGAGGACACCATGCGAGAGATAGAACTGCACATAAGGTATTGCAATCCGGTTTTTATTGGCCTACTCTCTTCAAGGATGCCCGTAAGTTTGTTTTATCATGTGATGAATGTCAAAGAATTGGTATTATTAGTAGACGTCAAGAAATGCCTACGAATTATTCACTTGTTATTGAACCATTTGATGTTTGGGGCTTTGACTATATGGGACCTTTTCCTGCCTCTAATGGGTACACACATATTCTAGTTGTTGTTGATTACGTTACTAAGTGAGTAGAAGCTATTCCAACTAGTAGTGATGATCATAACACCTCTATTAAGATGCTTAAAGAAGTTATATTTCCGAGGTTTGGAGTCCCTAGATATCTAATGACCGATGGTGGTTCACACTTTATTCATGGTGCTTTCTGTAAGATGCTTGCTAAGTTTGATGTCAACCATAGAATTGCATCACCTTATCACCCATAGACTAGTGGTCAAGTAGAACTAAGTAACAGAGAGTTGAAATTAATCTTGCAAAAGACAGTTAATAGGTCAAGAAACAATTGGTCAAAGAAACTAGATGATGCATTATGGGCCTATAGAACTGCATACAAAAATCCTATGGGTATGTCTCCATCTAAGATGGTATATGGAAAGGCTTGTCACTTACCTCTTGAGCTAGAACATAAGGCATATTGGGCTATTAAAGAGCTCAACTATGACTTCAAACTTGCCGGTGAAAAGAGGTTATTTGACAGTAGCTATCTCGACGAATGGAGAACCTAGGCCTACGAGAATGCCAAACTATTTAAAGAAAAAGTTAAAAGATGGCATGACAAAAGAATACAAAAGCGTGAGTTTAACGTAGGTGATTATGTCTTGCTATTCAACTCTCGTTTAAGATTTTTTGCAGGAAAACTTCTCTCCAAGTGGGAAGGACCTAACGTTATCGAGGAGGTCTATCGTTCCGGTGCCATAAAAATCAACAACTTCGAAGGCACAAATCCTAAGGTGGTGAATGGTCAAAGGATCAAACATTATATCTCAGGTAATCCTATAAATGTTGGAACTAATATTGTTGAAACCATCACCCCGGAGGAATACATAAGGGACACTTTGCAGAACGATTCAGCCTCCGAAAAGGAAGAGGTATGTGATACGGTAAGTAAACCGACTCCAAAACAGTTCTAAAGGTATTTTTTCTCCGTTTTGGAATATTTAGAAAAATAGAAAAATAAACCGCAGTCCGGAAGAGACACGAGGCATCCTCGAGGGTGGTGGGCGCACCCCCCATCCCAGGGCGTGCCCCCCTGCCTCGAGGACACCCCGTGTGTCCCCTGGACTCTGTTTTCATGTGGGTTACTCCTTTCATTCGGGAAAAATTCATTATATATACTCCCGAAGGTTTTGACCTCTGTATCACGCAAAAATCCTCTGTTTTCGTTTCGAGCTGTCTCTGTCACAGATAAAGGTAACATATCGTCCCAGGATTCGGAGGGAGAAAGCTATGTGGCTGATTCCCTTGCTGACCCTAAGGTCTATGCTGACTTGGAGCATTATGGTTGGACCACACAGGAAGAAGAAGACCATGATGCAAAGAGGAAGGATTGGACTAGCTCAAATGAAGACAAAGTCCCGCTACCTCAACCTGGAGACATGCACGTGGAGTTCAAAAAGCCAAGCCTCCTAGACAGAGTAAAGAAACTTAAGATCGAATTTATTCCTTTTAACCTCTTGCAGGAAAACAAGCAGGCACTATGCAATAGGATATTAAATCTTGAGCAAGAGATCAATGATCTAAAGGAGCAAAATTATGTCCTTAAGCGTAAGCTGAGGAAGAAGCCATCATCACCAACCCCGAAGAAGGAGACATAATCATATGGGTATGGGCACTCCCCTTGGCAACTGCCAAGCTTGGGGGAGTGGCCCCGGTATCATATCACCATCACTCCTATCTTTACCGTTTTACTTAGTTCGATCCTTTTGGTAGTATCTTGATCTATTAGACTAAAGTTAGCATGATCTAGTTGTGAGCTTTTGCTTTGTGAGCTTTATCCTTTGTAATCGAATCCGTGAGCTATATAATAAAGACTAGTGTTCGAGTCAAGGGCTTGATTCCCTCACTTGGGTCATAATAAAAAGAAAGAAAACATGAAGAGTATCAAAGAGATCATATCGATCTTATGGGAAGTAATGACTTCACATACAAGAGTACGATGAATAAAAGTTGTTGGGAGGTGACAAACTTAGTTTTGGTCATCGTTGCAATTAATAGGAAGTAATAAAAGAAGAGAGGCTTCACATACAAATACACTATCTTGGACATCTTTTATGATTGTGACCACTCATGAAAGTATGACATGCTAAAGAGTTGATGTTGGACAAGGAAGACAACATAATGGGTTATGTCTTCTTATATCTAAAATAAAGTATATTGTCATGGATCTTCCAACATGTTGAGCTTGCCTTTCCCTCTCATGCTAGCCAAAACTCCTCGCACTAAGTAGAGATACTACTTGTGCTTCCATATATCCTTAAACCCAGTTTTGCTATGAGAGTCCACCATACCTACCTATGGATTGAGAAAGCTCCTTCCAAGTAAGTTGTCATGTTGCAAATCCGCTAAATATGTATGATTTATTAGTGTGGGAGAAATTAGCTTTATACGATCTTGTGATGTGGAAGTAATAAAAGCGACGGACTGCGTAATAAAGGTCCTTATCACAAGTGGCAATATAAAAGCGAAGTTCCTCCATGCTAAGACTTTGTGCATCCAATCATAAAAACACATGACAACTTCTCCTTCCCTCTACGAAGGGCCTATCTTTTATTCTTGTCTTATAAGTGTCAAGGTGAAATCCACCTTTCCTTTTTACATTTTATCCTTTGGCAAGCACATTGTGTTGGAAAGATCTTGACATATATACCCACTTGGATGTAAGTTTTCATGATCTATTACTGTTGACGTTACCCTTGAGGTAAAAGGTTGGGAGGCAACACTATAAGCCCCTATCTTTCTCTGTGTCTGATTAAAACTCCAAAAATATAAGTATTGTGTGAGTGTGAGCAATTGTGAAAGACTATATGATAGTTGAGTATGTAGGCTTTCTGAAAAGTTCTTATATTGACTCTTTCCGATGTTATGATAAATTGCAATTGCTTCAATGACCGAGACAAAGTTTGGTAGTTTCCAATGAAGTTTATGATGCATACTTGAAATTGTGGATGAATTGTTACTTTAGCATAAGAATCATATGACTATATTTGTATAAGTTGTTGTTATAAGAATGATCATGATGCCCTCATGTCCGTATTCTGTTTTTATCGACACCTCTATCTCTAAACATGTGGACATATTTTTCGATATCGGCTTTCGCTTGAGGACAAGCGAGGTCTAAGCTTGCGGGAGTTGATATGTCCATTTTGCATCATGCTTATAAGTTGATATTTATTGCATTATGGGATGTACATACATGTTTTGTCACAATACTTATGCCTTTTCTCTCTTATTTTGCAAGGTTTACATGAAGAGGGAGAATGTCGGCAGCTGGAATTCTGGGCTGAAAAAGGAGCAAACTCTGGAAACCTATTCTGCACAACTCTAAAAGCCCTGAAACTTCACAGAACATCGTTTCGGAAAATATAAAAAATATCTGGCGGAAGAAACCCACGAGAGGGGCCACCGGCTCGCCTCGAGGGTGGGGGCGCGCCCCCCTGCCTCGAGGGCCAATCGGCAGGCCCACAGTGCCCATCTTCTCCTATATGAAGCGTTTTGACCTGAAAAAAAATCATAAAGAGGCTTTCGGGACCAGACGCCGCCGTCTCGAGGTGGAACCGAGGCGGAAACCAATCTAGGGCTCCGGCAGAGCTGTTCTGTCAGGGATACTTCCCTCCGGGTGGGGGGAAATCGTCACCGCCGTCATCACTGACAACTCTCCCATCTTGGGGAAGGCTATGTCATCAACATCTTCACTAACACCATCTCCTCTCAAACCCTAGTTCATCTCTTGTATCCAATCTTTGTACCCAGACCTCAAATTGGTACATGTGGGTTGCTAGTAGTGTTGATTACTCTTTGTAGTTGATGCTAGTTGGTTTATTTGGTGGAAGATCATATGTTCAGATCCATTATGCATATTAATACCCCTCTGATCATGAACATTACTATGTCTTGTGAGTAGTTACTTTAGTTCCTGAGGACATGGGAGAAGTCTTGCTATTAGTAGTCATGTGAGTTTGGTCTTCGCTCGATATTTTGATGAGATATATGTTGTCTCTCCTCTAGTGGTGTCATGTGAACATTGACTACATGACACTTCACCATTATTTGGGCCTAGAGGAAGATATTGGGAAGTAATAAGTAGATGATGGGTTGCTAGAGTGACAGAAGCTTAAACCCTAGATTATGCGTTGCTTCGTAAGGGGCTGATTTGGATCCATATGTTTCAAGCTATGGTTAGGTTTACCTTAATACTTCTTTTGTAGTTGCGGATGCTTGCATTAGAGGTTAATCATAAGTGGGAGGCTTGTCCAAGTAAGGGCAGCACCCAAGCACCGGTCCACCCACATACGAGATTATCAAAGTACCGAACGCGAATCAGATGACCGTGATGAAAACTAGCTCGACGATAATTCTCATATGTCCTCGGGAGCGCTTCACCTTGCATAAGAGTTTGTCCAGGCTTGTCATTTTCTACAAAAAGGATTGGGCCACCTTGCTGCACCTTATTTACTTTTACCTTTTATTACTTGCTACCAATTATCCTATCACAAAACTATCTGTTACCTATAATTTCAGTGCTTGCAGAAAATACCTTACTGAAAACTGGCTATCATTTCCTTCTGCTCCTCGTTGGGTTCGACACTCTTACTTATCGAAAGGACTACGATAGATCCCCTACACTTGTGGGTCATCAGAGAGCGGGCTAGGGTTAGAGGCAGGTAGGATGCAGCTGGGCCTAGGCCTTATTGGCCGGCCTGGGTGGAGGCCCAGCTGGGCTGACTGTGGCTTGGCCTGGGGCTCCTCTTCTCCTCTTTCTTCTATTTTCTTATTTTCTTTAGCAGAAAACAATTAAAGAGAAGAAAAAGAAGAGGGGGTTAGGGAAATAATTTGGGGAGGAGGTTAATTTTCCTTGACTCATAAAAATGAGCTTGATTCAGGGAAAATATAAGTGGGCACGAAAGAAAGTTTGAATTCAAACTCATTTGAATTAAATTCAAATGCTTTGAACTAGGACAAGGTTTTAGAAGAGTCTGAAATTGTTGAGAATCTCGGTGGAGATTGGAAAAGTGATGAAACTAATTGTGGGCAAAGGTTGAGACCAAGAAGTGAGATTACAAGGCATGGAGAATATTATGCAAGTGTGTTATGGTTAATTCCAAAAGAATGGAATATTTATTATAATAGCTCCCTAATAATATTGAGAGACTTTTGATATGTTATAAAGAGAAGTCACTCTTCCCTTGATTTAAACGGATCGAAGATCCACACCATTTATTTAGTTGGGATGCAAAATATTAATGACATGATGGCATGACGACATGATGCAATGCAAAATAAATAGAGCAAGCACAAATGAAACACATGGTGAAACCCGGAACATCTAGAAGTCTTCTGGAGCGTCGGTCTTGGGGCGTCACAACTCTCCCACACTAACAGAGGATCTCGACCCGAGATCCTGGAGATGGCACAGGATAAAACGGAAAGAGGAAGAGGTAAACAAAAGTTGCTTCTTTGACAAATGAGTGAAACCACTAACTTGAGAGGTTGACCAAATTAAAAGAAGAATGCAATGGATATGAACGAAGATGAAAAACACTCTGTTAGAAAAGAGGAACAAGGAACATTACGTGAACCTTGTAGGTTGAAAGACAAGAAACAAGAGCTTATGAACCAAAAGAATATGCAACCTCAATGGTATAGCCAAAGAATAAGAATGACAGAATTTGGACAGCACTCCGTCTGAAAATGGAAGGAATTAACATGAGCTTGACAAGATTGGATGAATTTGATGAAACCAACAACACACTACCTCCGGAACAAATGAAAGAATGACACAAGGGGCAAGAAAGATTTCACACAACACTCTGGTTAACAGAGAGTCAACACTTGATAAGATGAGTAAAATTGAATGGAGGACACGACAATCCAGTTGAATGGATAAGCAAGGGAAAGAACATGATCTCGATAAAACGAGATGATGGTTTGGAGAGAGCAACAAAGGGATGAAAATTTTATTTCACCAAGAAGATAAATGAAGAACTTGGGTCATTTATAAGCATCATAAATAGCAACAAACCTTAGGGAAAGCTTTTAGGTGAGATACAACCCAAGTTAACTCCAACAAATAAAATTGGGGGGGGGGTTGAAAGGATCTCCTGAAGAAATAAGGATGATAGGTTTCAATATTTCATTCTTGATAACTTGTGAATCATGAAACACGAAGGGAAATTGTCAAGAATGACATAACACCATCTGAAAAGATAAGGTAGAAAGAATTGCACTTCGGAATGCATGATGACGAATGCTTGAGCTCCAACAAGAATCTTGAAGAACACTTTAAGGACGAATTAAATCATTATGAACCACCAAAAGAACTCTGGTAACAAAAGCATGAGAAGTGACTGATGAAAGAATAAGATTTAAGCCTTGCAAAGATTAGATGGAGCTTCAGGAGGAGATAACTAATATAGCTTGGACCTTCGGAAAAAAAAGATGGATCATTTCGAACCAAGAGTTTATTCATCATGAACAAACTTCGGAAGGAGGAATTAAATCACCTTGAAGGAATACGAATAATAATTATGTCATGCTTATCCTTCACCAATTTAAATTGATGACAACCAATGGATTTGGCATACTACTTATTCTTGTTGTAAAGAATTAAAGAGAGATCTCGCACAAACTTGGGTAAATATTCAACGAACCACCGGTAGAATTGTGAAAAGAACAAATGAGTTGATATGATGACCAAGGAAAAAGGAATCTTGAACGAACCACCATAAGAATTGAAGCCGAGTGAAGAAAAAGAATGAACCACCGTAAGAATATGAAGACGAACGAAGAGGCATCAATTAAGAATAGTTGGAGGACGAAGTTGCAAACTCACAACGAAGAAATCTTCTGAAATGATGGCCTTCGGAGGATCACAATGGAATGAATTCATGAAATGCTTCGGATGGTATGAAAAGATTCCTCGTGATCGAAACAACTTATGAGGATGTCATGAAGCTAGAACCATGAATCTTCAAGAAAAAGGGCCAAGATTTAAGAGAAACTCTTCTTTGGTCTTCAAATCTGAGAAAGACGATGAGATACACCACCATGAATTGTTGAGGCACTCCGGAATGAAGAATTAGAAGGTTGAACCAACGATAAAAAGAATTTGAAAGCGATCTTGGAGAAGGCATATGACTGGTGGAAATCATTCTTACGTCACACTTGAAAAGAATTTGAGAATAACTCCGAAAGAACTAGAAGAGTGAGGTAAGATCCTGGAAACAGACCTGTGGTATAGGGCCCACTCAACAGAAACACCTTGAAATGATTACTTGAAAGATAGTGCATCAGTTGAATTAAATGGCTTGAATGAGATTGTCATGCCCAGGATGGGACTATACCTCCTACGCGTCGAGGCACGACTTAAAGGTATAAGCCCATTCTGGAATGATCTCAAGTTTGGTATCTTTGCACAACTCATGTAAAAATAGGGATGAAATTGCAAAAGGATAGTTGGCTTACACTCGCCACGTCACACAATACATTACATAAGCAAATCATCATCCGAAACATCACAACCCGACTACGGGCGAAGATCCAAAAGAAAGATACCAAAAACATAAAGCCACAGGTCCGAATCGCCCCTAGTAGAAACCATTACTGATCGTCAAAAACGTCACAAGCATATGACCACTCTCTTCATCGAGCTCCCAGTGAAGTACTTGAACCAGCTCCTGCATCATTC
The DNA here is from genome assembly GCA_902687465.1 of Secale cereale. NCBI lineage: Eukaryota > Viridiplantae > Streptophyta > Magnoliopsida > Poales > Poaceae > Secale > Secale cereale. The sequence continues at coordinate 437,048,509 of LR738710.1, read as the reverse complement.
TCGGCTGAACCTGCATCTGGTGTTGTAGTATCTGTGAGCCACGAGGACTCAACAATCCCATAACCATGTGTATCAAGACTAGCAAAGCTTTAAGGGTAGGAAGAGGTAAAGTGGTGAGGTTAGCGGCTAAGCATAATATGGTGGCTAGCTTACGAGTACAAGAATAAGATGAGCATCTACGCAAACGGTCGCAAACTAGTAGTGATCGCTAAAGATCCTGAACTACCTACGAGTCAAACATAACCCCACCGTGTTCTCTTCTCAAAGTGAAAAGGGACAGTCACGGTTACTCACACCGTTGTGTGTTTTACTTCGGATCCTCTGTCAAGTTTTCTACAACCGGACATTAACAAATTCCAGTCTGCCACATAACCGCGGGCACGGCTTTCGAAAGATCATAACCCTGCAGGGGTGTCCCAACTTAGCCCATCACAAGCTCTCACAATTAGCTGAAGTGATAAATATCCGATCAGGCTCGGCATCCCGGTGCACAAGACATTTCGACAATGGTAAAACAAGTCCAGCAAGACCTCCCGGCGTGCCGACACCCTGATAGTAGCCGCGCGTATCTCATCTCAGGCCACGTCCGGATGAGCACTACGTACAGCAACCGAAGACCCCAGATAACTGGGTGGCCCCGCAAGTTGCTCTAGTTTGGGACCAACACCATCAGCACTGGCCCCCCCCCCCTGCTATGTAGAAGAAACTCGAGGGTGCGACCCCCTATGCAAATTTAATTAATTAATTAAGTTGTTATTATGAGGCAAATTAAAACCAATGTTGGGCCTTGCTGGCGGAGTTTTATTCAATGTCGAACTGTCAAGGGGTCCCCATATACCCATCTTGTAAGGAACACAAAATCAAGGAACATAATGCCGGTTTATCGGCGCCTAAGGTGGCATGAGTGGAACAAAACACCAAGCAAAAGGCCAAGCCTTCCACCCATGCCCAGTATATAGGTGTGTTAATAATAATAATAATAGATATTGTGATATTCTAACAACAAGTTCCCTCCTGGAACGATCTTCATCTTCACCTGCAACTAACAACACTATAAGAGGGGCTGAGCAAGCGGGTAACATAGCCAAACAATGGTTTTGCTAGGAAGGTTTCAAAGGTTAGAGGTTTCATGGCAACAAGGTGAGGCTGACATAAAAGATGGGTAGCGCGACATGTAACGATAGCATCGAGACAACTAAGCATGGCAATGGTAGTAAAGGTATCCAAGGGTATGATCATCTTGCCTGGGATTCCGCAAGGAAGAAGAACGGATCCAAGAAGTAGTCGAACAGAACCTCACAACTCCGGAACGAACCCAAAGCTAACGAGTGAAGCAAACCGGAAAGAAACAAGCAACACGGTAAACACACAAGCATAAACATGGCATACGATGCACATCCAAGTATGATACAAAACAGTTCTACACAGGATGCACAACAAGTCTATACAGGAAGCAAAACATGGCAAGGTAGGAAGCACAGCAAAACAACACAATTCTATATGATGCAATACATGGCAAGGTATGATGCATGACAAGTCTATACAGGAAGCATTACATGGCAAGGTAGGAAGCACAGAAAAATAACACAAGCAACATGACAATATGCAAAACATGGCAAGGTATGATGCATAAAAAAACTACACCATTTAGGCATTTTAAATGAGGCCGGAAATAACAACAACAATTCCGGGAAAAATCCCCATATGCATGTTTATCAATTTTAAGCAAACAACAATTCACACATTTTAATGTTGTTAACATGATGCGGATGACATGAACAAGTTTTTATGCAATTTTTATTAAAAGTTGACATGAAGATGATAAGAAGTATTTGTCGCCACGACGGAAAGAAAAGAGGGTCATGGCGGCAAAAACGGATACGATGCCACGACAACGTTCCGATGTTCCGACACTCGTCGAGATGCCGGTGCAAAAGCAAGGTAGCGAGAGCGAGTCAAGCAAGATGAAAGGTGGGGCGATCCCGTCACCGGGTTCCCACGAGTCGGCGACAAGGCAACCGAGGAGCATGACACAAGACGAAAAGGGCACGGTGCACACAAGGGAAACATCTCATACAACACAACAAGCATTCATCCATGGGTCATCGTCTCGGGGTTATACCTTCGGAACATTCGTTTCGGGGCGGATCAAGATCGTAGGGGAAGTAGTCGTCGCGACGGTAGTGGAAGTAGTCGTTCACGGTTCTCGGTAGGGGTACTTGTCGCATCACCGAGTGTAGTGGTACTCGGGGTCGTCGTGGAACTTGTTCATGTAGTAGTCGTTCACGGGTCTTGTCGCTGGTGTACTAGCCGCAGGGGTACTTGTCGGCCTCGATTCGGAGATGAACTTGCCGGTCTTGAGGGTCCAAACACAACAACACAAGGGCAAACAAAGGGCGGCAGCACGGGGTGATGCAGAGGCCATGGCGAAAAGGCGCGCGCGAGGAGGCGGGGCCGGTGCGCTGGAGATTGCTCGGGGCGGCGCCGGCGCTGTCGGGTGGCTCGTGGAGGCGCAACAAGACGGCGGAGGCAGCAGGCTCGCCGACGTCCTCGAGGAGGCGCGGGGCGCTGCGGCGGCTCCTGGCCGGCCGGTCTGCCGGACCTGCAGCAGCTGCTGACTGGCGGCTGGAAGCTCCGCGGTGGCGGCCATGATGAGTGGGACGAGCAGAGAGGAGCATGGCGCGGCGGCTTGGCCCGAAGAGGACGGCGATGGCCGGGCGACAAGCGGCCCTGGGGACGCGGCGGGACGGCGGAGCATCCACCTGGCCGCGGGAACAAGGCACGGCCGCCCGCGGGGACGCGGCAAGGCCGGCCCGCGGCTGGAGGCGAGGCGCGCGGCTGGATTGCGGGGAGGCCGGAGGGAGGCGCTCAAGGAGGAAGGAGGCACGGGCGCTGTGGATCGATGGGGCTCGGGGTCGAGAGGAAAGGAGAGGTGCGGCGCACGGGAGGAAGAGGAGGACGAGCGAGGGGACAGAGCGCTAGGGGATCGGGATAGGGTTCGATTAGATGGGGCGGCTGGACCTGATGGGCCAGTCCGGCCGAGGGGGGCAGCAGGACTTAGGAGGCTGGTTGGGTCAGATGGGCCAGCTAGACTTCTCTTCTCCCTCTCTCTAATACTCCTTAGAAGAAAGAAAAGAAAGAGAAAAGAAAATAAACGAAAAAAAAGATAGATAGAAGAAAAGATGGAGAGGTTTAGTGAAAGAATTCGAGCAAGAGGATAAATATCTTGGACTCACACAAAAATGTGTTGATGCAAGAAATTAGGAATGGCCAAGATTGAAAGATTAAATTCAAATTCCTTTGAATTTAATTCGAAAGGTTTGAACTAGGACATGTTTTTAAAGTGCCCAAAAATGTTGAGGTTTTTGAAGGACCCTCGATAACGGGTAAAGAATTATAGCCAAGGTTTTGACGGAGAAACTTGAAGTAGAAAAGGCATGGGGAATATATGCAAGTGTGTTTGGGTTAATTCCAACAAATGGATAATTTATTTATAATAGCTCCATAATATTAGGAGGATATGTTATAAAGAGAAGACACTCTTCCCTCGATTTAAATAGATCAAACGATCTATGCAATTTATTTGGTTGAGATGCAAAAGAAATATGGCATGATGGCATGATGACAAGATGCAATGCAAAAATAAATAACACAAGCACAAAAGAAACACACGGGAGAACCCGGAACATCTGGAATCTTCTGGGACGTCGGTCTTCGGGCGTCACAACTCTCCCACACTAACAGAGGATCTCGACCCGAGATCCTGGAGATGGCACCGGATAAAAACGGGAGAGGAAGAGGTAAAACAAAGTTGCTTCTTCGACAAACGAGTGAAACCACGAACCTGAGAGGTTGACCAAATTGAAAGAAGAATACAATGGAGATGAATGAATATGAAAACACTCCGTTAGAAAAGAGAACAAGGAACATTACGAGAACCTTGTAGGTTGAAAGACATGAAACAAGAGTTTACGAACCAAAAGAATATGAAACTGCAATGGTATAGCCAAGGAATAAGAATGACATAATTTGGACAGCACTCCGTCTGAAAATGGAAGGAATTGAACAAGAACTTGAGAAGATTGGATGATCTTTGAAGAAATCAACAATACACTGCCTCCGGAACAATTAAAAGAATGGCACAAGGAGTAAAAAGGATTCAGACAATACTCCGGTTGAAAAGAGAGGCAAAACTTGATAAGATGAGAGAACTAGAATGGAGGTCACGACACTCCTGTTAAATGGACTAGAAAAGAAAAGAACATGATCTTGATAAAAACGAGATGATGGTCAAAGAGAGCAATATCACAAAGCCTCCGGAATGAAAGAATAGAATATAGATCAATGAAAGAAATGAACGGAGAAAAATATGACAACTTCTCTAAAAATTGAAAATCCTCCTTACAAAGAAGGGTTGAATGGGGTTGATGGAAAAATCAACAACGAAACGAATAAGCTTGATGTGGGCTTATGGAAAACATCTCAAAATTATACGGTGACAACCAGCCACTTAGGAAAACATTTGATTGGATTGAGATCAACAAGTAGACGAAAAACTTATTTCACAGGAATGATAAATGAAGAACTTGGGTCATTTATAAGCACCATAACAGCAACAATTCTCAGGGAAAGCTTTTAGGTGAATTATAACCCAAGATAACTCAAACGAAGAAATTGACGGGATTAAATATGTCATTCCTGACAACTTGTGAATCATGGAACATGAACGAATTTGTCAAGAATTACATAACACCATCTGAAAAGATAAGGTAGAAAGAATTGCACTTCGGAATGCATGCTTAAGAATGCTTGAGCTGCAACAAGAATCTTGATGAAGACTTCGAGGATGAATTAACTGATGATGAACCACCATGCGAACTCCGGTAATGAAAGCATGAGAAGTGAAAGATGAAAAGAATAAGATTCAAGGCCTGCGATGAATTAGATGGAGGTTTGAAATGATATAATGGAAATAACTTGAAACTCCGGAAAACAAGATGAACAACTTAGAACCAAGGATATGGTATGCTGAACAAGCTGTGGAAAAAGAGATTAATCACTTCGAGGAAATAAGAATAAGATTTACTGTATGCTTATCCTTCATCAAATTAAATTGATGACAAGCAATGGATTTGACCTACTACTTATTCTTCTTGAAAAGGATTGGAGAGAGATATAGCCAAACTTGAGAATAATCTTGGACGACTCACCGGTAGGATTATGAAAAGAACGAGTGAATTAATGCGATAACAAGGAAGAGTAATCTTGAAAGAACCACCGTAAGAATATGGAGAGGAACGAAGAGACATCAATGAAGAATATTTGGAGGACAAAGTTGCAAACTGAGAACGAAGAATCTTCTGACATGATGGCCTTCGGAGGATCACAATGGAAAGAATTTATGAAATGCTTCGGATGGGTATGAAAAGAATTCCTCACAAACGGAACCTTATGAGGATGGTATGAAGCTAGAACCACGAATCTTGGAAGAACGGATAAGGATTCAAGAGGAACTCGTCTTCGGGTCTTCAAAATCTGAGAAGACGATGAGATACACTACCATGAATTGTATAGGCACTCCGTAATGAAGAATTAAAAGGTTGAACCAATGATGAAAAAGAATTTTAAAGCGGTCCTGGAGAAGGACTGTGACTGATGGGATCCATACTTCCGTCACACTTTGCAAAGAATTTGAGTATAACTCCAGAAAAAATAGAAGAGTCAGGTAAGATCCTAGGAAAAACCTGTGGGTTAGGGCCCACTAAAGAAATCGCCGTTGAAAAAATATTGCTGAAGAGATATTGCACCGGTTGAATTAAATGGCTTGAATAAGATGATAATCCTCCAAATAGGTTGAACGGATTAAGAATGGAACACGAATCTTCCGAGATGTCTTCAGCTCTCCAGATATGAATAGAGAGAGGGCAATGATTAATTGGTGCACCGGAATAAGAAAGCATTGTGAAATGAGGAAAAGGATAAGATCAACACCGAAATCTTGAATTAAATTCACCGGAGAACAAAATGAGAATGGAACAACAATGAAGTTGAAGCTTCCTTAGCATCTTCCTGAGAAATCACCAGATAAGGACATTGAAGGAAATGAATGAAGAAACATCACATGAATAAAATGGATACTTGATTAAGAATTCTAGCTCCGAGAAGAAGAAGGGTGGGAGGGTGGTGAAAACAAAGACAACTTGGGATGAATGAAACAGACAAATCGTCAGATTTCTCAACGGCGTCCGTATGGAATAACTTGAAGAGAAGGCACACCGGTTGAAAAGAATTAACATGAAAATCTCGATGGTCAAGAAGAATTTGCACTCCCATAGAAATATGAGAATATCGATTAGGAAGGTATGGAATCAACACTTGACATCGAAGCAACTCGAATACCAGAATCGAATCAAAACAAAGGATAGATATGTTGCGACATAATCTTCACAATAGCATCCGAACAGAGAATTGAACGAATGAATTCCGCAGGTACATCAACTTGTCGAGAAGCCACTTGGGAGAACAAAGGTAAATAAAAGCAACAAGGAGCAGATAGAACAAATACAAGATAGAAGTTTCGTTCGACATATTCATGCTGAAAGCTTATGGAACGTGTTACAAAAGGGTTTCGCAATCCCCGGATCAGCATAGCCAAGGACCCTTTAAGATGCAACTCCCGATCGGAACAAGCCCATAAAACTACTTCACTCAATGTAGAACCCCGAACTCCATATCATGCATTCGTTGGAAGAATGCCTACGAACTACTAGATGAACCCACCTATTAATTTCCGAAAGTTTCCAGTTATGCAATCAGGTGTTGGGGATACAGGGGAAGCATCGCGCACTCAACTCTAATCCTACATCCAGCCGTATCCATCCTTCAACACATAACCAGTTATTTCCGGAAACCGTTTACCTCGGACCTTCGAAACGCATCCACTATACAAGCTATGGCAATACTCCCGAACTACCTCCCCAGTATTGGGTGATGTCGGGGTTATCTTGCCACTAACCGCATAGGAGAGTTTTCAATGTCGGCCGTCTTAAGTATTCCAGAACTGATGCGATATATCTGTGACGACAACACCTCGGAGCTCAACTCCCCGGGACACTGCCACAACCCCTAAATGACAGGAGGCATCGAGAACAATGTTCTCGTCACAAAGACATCGGAACAATCCAAACAATACTCGCGTGATCCTAAAAAAAATTAGTGAATTTTTGAGAGTAGAAGAGACAAGAGTAATCGTCAGGAGTCCTCACCAGAGTGAAAAGAGATGAGGAGCAAAAGAAATCCTACTCTCCGATATATATATATATATATATATATATATATATATATATATATATATATATATATATATATAGGACTCAAAACATTTTCAAGTGTGTGCCTAGACTCAACCGTCAACGATTCGATCAATTAGTGGGGGCTTCTAGGTCGGAGAAGGCTCTGAATACCAACTTGTCATGCCCAGGATGGGACTATACCTCCTACGTGTCGAGGCACGACTTAAAGGTATAAGCCCATTCTGGAATGATCTCAAGTTTGGTATCTTTGCACAACTCATGTAAAAATAGGGATGAAATTGCAAAAGGATAGTTGGCTTACACTCGCCACGTCACACAATACATTACATAAGCAAATCATCATCCGAAACATCACAACCCGACTACGGGCGAAGATCCAAAAGAAAGATACCAAAAACATAAAGCCACACGTCCGAATCGCCCCTAGTAGAAACCAATACTGATTGTCGAAAACGTCACAAGCATACGACCACTCTCTTCATCGAGCTCCCAGTGAAGACCTTGAACCAGCTCCTGCATCATTCTCGGCTGAACCTGCATCTGGTGTTGTAGTATCTGTGAGCCATGAGGACTCAGCAATCCCATAACCATGGGTATCAAGACTAGCAAAGCTTTAAGAGTAGGAAGAGGTAAAGTGGTGAGGTTGCAGCAGCGGCTAAGCATAATATGGTGGCTAGCTTACGAGTACAAGAATAAGATGAGCATCTACGCAAACGGTCGCAAACTAGTAGTGATCGCTAAAGATCCTGAACTACCTACGAGTCAAACATAACCCCACCGTGTTCTCTTCTCAAAGTGAAAAGGGACAGTCACGGTTACTCACACCGTTGTGTGTTTTACTTTGGATCCTCTGTCAAGTTTTCTACAACCGAACATTAACAAATTCCAATCTGCCACATAACCGCGGGCACGGCTTTCGAAAGATCATAACCCTGCAGGGGTGTCCCAACTTAGCCCATCACAAGCTCTCACGATTAGCTGAAGTGATAAATATAATATCATCACCCCTTATCTTAGGGAAATCCGATCAGGCTCGGCATCCCGGTGCACAAGACATTTCGACAATGGTAAAACAAGTCCAGCGAGACCTCCCGGCGTGCCGACACCCTGATAGTAGCTGCGCGTATCTCATCTCAGGCCACGTCCGGATGAGCACCACGTACAGCAACCGAAGACCCCAGATAACTGGGTGGCCCCGCAAGTGGCTCTAGTTTGGGACCAACACCATCAGCACTGGCCCCCCTGCTATGTAGAAGAAACTCGAGGGTGCGACCCCCTATGCAAATTTAATTAATTAATTAAGTTGTTATTATGAGGAAAATTAAAACCAATGTTGGGCCTTGCTGGAGGAGTTTTATTCAAAGTCGAACTGTCAAGGGGTCCCCATATACCCATCGTGTAAGGAACGCAAAATCAAGGAACATAATGCCGGTTTATCGGCGCCTAAGGTGGCATGAGTGGAACAAAACACAAAGCAAAAGGGCAAGCCTTCCACCCATGCCCAGTATATAGGTGTGTTAATAATAATAATAATAGATATTGTGATATTCCAATAACAAGTTCCCTCCTGGAACGATCTTCATCTTCACCTGCAACTAACAACGCTATAAGAGGGGCTGAGCAAGCGGGCAACATAGCCAAACAATGGTTTTGCTAGGAAGGTTTCAAAGGTTAGAGGTTTCATGGCAATAAGGAGAGGCTGACATAAAAGATGGGTAGCGCGACATGTAACGATAGCATCGAGACAACTAAGCATGGCAATGGTAGTAAAGGTATCCAAGGGTATGATCATCTTGCGTGGGATTCCGCAAGGAAGAAGAACGGATCCAAGAAGTAGTCGAACAGAACCTCACAACTCCGGAACGAACCCGAAGCTAACGAGGGAAGCAAACCGGAAAGAAACAAGCAACACGGTAAACACACAAGCATAAACATGGCATACGATGCACATCCAAGTATGATGCAAAACAGTTCTACACAGGATGCACAACAAGTCTATACAGGAAGCAAAACATGGCAAGGTAGGAAGCACAGCAAAACAACACAAGTCTATATGATGCAATACATGGCAAGGTATGATGCATGACAAGTCTATACAGGAAGCATTACATGGCAAGGTAGGAAGCACAGAAAAATAACACAAGCAACATGACAATATGCAAAACATGGCAAGGTATGATGCATAAAAAAACTATACTATTTAGGCATTTTAAATGAGGCCGGAAATAACAACAACAATTCCGGGAAAAATCCCCATATGCATGTTTAGCAATTTTAAGCAAACAACAATTCACACATTTTAATGTTGTTAACATGATGCGGATGACATGAACAAGTTTTTATGCAATTTTTATTAAAAGTTGACATGAAGATGATAAGAAGTATTTGTCGCCACGACAGAAAGAAAAGAGGGTCATGGCGGCGAAAACGGATACGATGCCACGACAACGTTCCGATGATCCGACACTCGTCGAGATGCCGGTGCAAAAGCAAGGTAGCGAGAGCGAGTCAAGCAAGATGAAAGGTGGGGCGATCCCGTCACCGGGTTCCCACGAGTCGGCGACGAGGTAACCGAGGAGCATGACACAAGACGAAATGGGCACGATGCACACAAGGTAAACATCTCATACAACACAACAAGCATTCATCCACGGGTCATCATCTCGGGGTTATACGTTCGGAACATTCGTTTCGGGGCGGATCAAGATCGTAGGGGAAGTAGTGGAAGTAGTCGTCGTGACGGTAGTGGAAGTAGTCGTTCACGGTTCTCGGTAGGGGTACTTGTCGCATCGCCGAGCGTAGTGGTATTCGGGGTCGTCGTGGAACTTGTTCATGTAGTAGTCATTCACGGGTCTTGTCGCTGGTGTACTAGCCGCAGGGGTACTTGTCGGTCTCGATCCGGAGATGAACTTGCCGGTCTTGAGGGTCCAAACGTAGCAACACAAGGGCTAAGAAAGGGCGGCAGCACGGGGTGATGTAGAGGCCATGGCGAGGAGGAGCGCGCGAGGAGGCGGGGCCGGTACACTGGAGGTTGCTCGGGGCGGCGCCGGCGCTGTCGGGTGGCTCGTGGAGGCGCGGCAAGACGGCGGAGGCAGTAGGCTCGCCGACGTCCTCGAGGAGGCGCGGGGCGCTGCGGCGGCTCCTGGCCGGCCGGGCTGTCGGACCTGCAGCAGCTGCTGCCGGAGGCTGGAAGCTCCGCGGTGGCGGTCATGATGAGTGGGACGAGCAGAGAGGAGCATGGCGCGGCGGCTTGGCCCGAAGAGGACGCCGATGGACGGGCGACCAGCGGCCGTGGGGACGCGGCGGGACAGCGGAGCATCCACCTGGCCACGGGAACAAGGCACGGCCGCCCGCGGGGACGCGACAAGGCTGGCCCGTGGCTGGAGGCGAGGCGCACGGTTGCATTGCGCGGAGGCCGGAGGGAGGCGCTCGCGGAGGAAGGAGGCACGGGCGCTGTGGATCTATGGGGCTCGGGGTCGAGAGGAAAGGAGAGGTGCGGCGCACGGGAGGAAGAGGAGGACGAGCGAGGGGACAGAGCGCTAGGGGATCGGGCTAGGGTTCGATTAGATGGGGCGGCTGGGCCTGATGGGCCAGTCCGGCCGAGGGGGGCAGCAGGCCTTAGGAGGCTGGTTGGGTCTGATGGGCCAGCTAGACTTCTCTTCTCCCTCTCTCTAATACTCCTTAGAAGAAAGAAAAGAAAGAGAAAAGAAAATAAACGAAAAAAAAAGATAGATAGAAGAAAAGATGGAGAGGTTTAGTGAAAGAATTCGAGCAAGAGGATAAATATCTTGGACTCACACAAAAATGTGTTGATGCAAGAAATTAGGAATGGCCAAGATTGAAAGATTAAATTTAAATTCCTTTGAATTTAATTCGAAAGGTTTGAACTAGGACATGTTTTTAAAGTGCCCAAAAATGTTGAGGTTTTTGGAGGACCCTCGATAACGGGAAAAGAATTATAGCCAAGGTTTTGACGGAGAAACTTGAAGTAGAAAAGGCATGGGGAATATATGCAAGTGTGTTTGGGTTAATTCCAACAAATGGAATATTTATTTATAATAGCTCCATAATATTAGGAGGATATGTTATAAAGAGAAGACACTCTTCCCTCGATTTAAATAGATCAAAAGATCTATGCAATTTATTTGGTTGAGATGCAAAAGAAATATGACATGATGGCATGATGATAAGATGCAATGCAAAAATAAATAACACAAGCACAAAAGAAACACACGGGAGAACCCGGAACATCTGGAATCTTCTGGGACGTCGGTCTTCGGGCGTCACAGAGATAGCAACCTCAAAATAGCTTGAACGGATTAAGAATTGAAACACGAATCTTCCGAGATATATTGAACACTCCGGAGAAGAATTAGAGAGAGTTGAATAAACAAGAGAATTGAAATTTCAACGTGGGAATACATGTGAAACAAAAAAGGAAGAGATATGATCATTACCGAAGGTTGAATTTAGTCCACCGGAGAAGAAACGAGAACGGAGAATGGTAAACTTGAAGCTTCCTGAGCATCTTCACGAGAAAACCACGGATAATGTAATTGAACGGAAAGAATGAATAAACATCACATGAATAAAATGGATACTTGACTTGAGATTTCTGGCTCCGAGAAGAAGAAGGGTGGGAGGGTGGGGAAAAACAAAGACAACTTGGGACGAATGAAACAGACACCGTTGAGAAAAACCAAGGATTGGTCTTGCACAAATTAAAAGGATCGGGTAACTTGAAGAGAAGCATGCCGGTCGAAAAAGAATTTACATGACAATCTCGATGATTAAGGATTAGCACTCCCATAGAAATATAAGAACATCGATTAGGAAAGGTATGGAATCAACATTTGACATCGAAGCAACTCGGATACCACAATCAAAACAAAAACAAAGGATAGATATGTCGCAAGATAATCTTCACAATATCATTCGAACTGAGAATTGAACGAATGAATTCCAAAAGCTTAATGGTACGTCAACTTGTCGAGAAGCCACTTGGGAGATCAAAATGATAAAATAAAACAACAAGGTATAGATGGAACAAATACATAATAGAGGTTTTGTCCCACATGTTCGTGCTGAATGCCCCATGGCACGTGTTACAAAGGGCCTTGCAATCCCCAGATCAGCATAGCCAAGGATCCTTTAAGATTCAACTCCCAATTGGAACAGCGCCCATGAAACCTCTTCACTAGATGTTGAACCCCAAACCTCATATCATGCACTCGTTGGAAGATTACCTACGAGCTACTTGAAACCCACCTATTAATTCCCGAAGCTTTTCGGTTATGCTATCTGGTGTTGGGGATACAGGGGAAGCACCGCGCACTCAACTCTAAACCTACATCCAGTTGTATCCATCCGTCAACAAATAAACAGTCATCCTCGGAAACTGTTTACCACGGACCTTCGAAACGCATCCGCTATACTAGCTGTGGCAATACTCCCGAACTATCCCTCTAGTACTGGGTGAAGTCCGGGTTATCTCACCACTAACCGCATAGAAGAGTTTTCGATGTCGACCGCCTCTGGTATTCTAGAACCGCAACGATACATTTGTGACGACAACACCTCGGAGCTCAACTCCCCGGGACACTGCCACAACCCCTAAATGACAGGAGGCAACGAGAACAATGCTCTCGTCACAAAGATATCTGAACAATCCAAACAGTGGAGTTTTCACCAGAGTGATCCTAAAAAAACATTTGGTGAAATTTTGAGAATAGTGAAGATAGAACAACGTCAGGAGTCCTCACCAGAGTGATGAAGGGGATGAGGAGTAAAAAGAAATCCTACTCCGATATATATATATATATATATATATATATATATATATATATATATATATATATATATATATATATATATATATATATATATATATATATATATATATATATATATATATATATATATATATATATATATATATATATATATATATATATATATATATATA